>CM071570.1:73399707-73874586 GCA_036426205.1 Ascaphus truei
GAGAATCGGGGGTGGGGGGGCCGCGCTGCAGAGAGAAGGGGGGTTCCGCCGAGGTAGGGGAGGGGGTGGGGAGATAGGGGCGTTGGGGGATGGGTGCAGGGCGTGAGAGAATGGGGGTGTGGGGAGTGGGCCTGTGAGAAAGGGGTTGTTGGAGTGAGGGTGGTGAGACTAGGGTTGGCGGCGGAGGGTGCAGGTTTGTTTGTGAGAGAATGGAGGAGGGGGGGGAAGAGGGGGTGAGATGGATAACGGGGGGGGGGTGGTGAGGAAGGAGGGGGCTTGTGGGCGAGTGAGAATGGAGGGGGGTGGGGGGGAGGGAGAATGAGGATGGGGGGTGGTGGTTTAGATGGGGGGGGAGGTGTTGTTGAATTGGAGGAGGGGGGGAAGGTGTGAGAATTGGGGGGGTTGTGATGGATGGTGGGGTTGCGGGGGAGGGTGTTGTGAGAACTGAGTGGAGGGTGTGGGGGGCGGGAGTGGAGTAAATGTGGGGAGAGGGTGAGAGAGAGAGAGAATTTTGGGGGGGGTGGGGGGATAGAGGAATGGGGAGTGAGAGGGAAGGGCGCCAGTTGATGATGTAATTGTTTTTAGTAATATTTTTTTCATATGTCTGTTTTTTTATTTTGTTAATCTGGTCACCCTACTTAAAGGATCCCATAAGTGTTTTTGGTGTGTGTGTGTTGTATATTATTTTATTTATTATTTTAAATATCAAGGTATAAGATAACATTTGTTATTTGGGCTCTGTAAATGAGATGTTGTTTGTTTTGTGTTAACAGCCCCTCGGCAGGAAAAGGGGATACAATTGAATAATTACTATGTTGAGACGATTTCAAACCGCCTGGCAGTTATACTTCCATGTTCCAGGTGGTGTGTGGCTGCGGAGTGATGAGGTGAGTGCTCAGATTATAGCCTCCGTATGACCAACTGTCATGGGCACAAAGAAAACCCCGTAAGTTTTTATTAATCCTCTCTTGTGGCCAAGGAACTGGAAAGCATAGTGTTTAGTACAGAACGAATGGTCAAGTGAGAGAGAGTGTGAATGGAGATTCTGTACTCGGTGGACCACTGTGGATTGACGCACACTCTTCAGAACCATATCCTCTTTAAACAGCAGAACTACACCGTGGGACCGACGCTATTCCCAACGTCAGAGAAATACAAAAGTGGGTCGGAACGCCTCAGTTCCAGTACAAAGGAAGCAAGTCACAAGTATTCAGTCACGAATTGCATTTTCTATTGTTGACCCGGGCGGCAGGCATCGTTCATTTTTTTTTTTCTTGGGAAAGGACAAGTTAATTTATTCAGATCACAGGTGCTCCGAGTAGTGAGAAATGGCACTGTCGAGCGGCCCCTCCACCCAACTCTGTTTCTGCGCTTTTGAAGCTCGGCAGGGAGCTGACATTTAATGAATCTTGGCTCAGTTAATGGATGTAACATTGTCCAAATATACACTATGAGATTTATACAGCCCCATCTGCCTGCCAAAAACCATTCAGGAAAAGGAGCAGGTAGGTAACTGCCAATCTAAGGCCTCCCCCAACATATTAAATTTTATATTGTAACGTTTACAGTTATTTAGCTCGATAAACATTTTTAAAACGATTTAGAATGTAGCTAGAATGTATACATTAACAGCACATTGGTCCTAGGTGGACTCCACGTTCAGTACAAAATGCCACAGAACCAGCAAACTGAGCCACAAATGCCTGTTATCTGTGCTTATCTTGTGTATTCCCCTATTTAGCAATACTTTTGGTTTGGTTTCCCATTAAAACAATGCAAATGTTAGATTGTCTAAGCGCGACCTCCTAGAAAGAACATATTTTTACATTTGAGGTGGGAAGGGGAGCACACACAACCCCCCTTTAAAAAATGTGTGTTTTAAACCGTGTGCTAACATTCAGGGCAAGGCATGTTGCAAATCCTCATTAGTATCAAAGGATAAAAAACAGTGCTTTAATTTTCCATAAGATGCATGATTGAGGGCAGGAAACTATACGAGTTACAAGGGAGTAAGCAGAATAATGAGTTTATGCTGCAGTTTAACAGTTTGTTACATAAGGGCCAGGTAATATGCTTATTCGCAGCCGTGAGGAGGCTGTGCGCGGCCGTTGATGCACCGCTTGAAGCGGGTGTCGTTTTGTGCCATGGTTAGGCGCGCGCCACATCCGTGGGGCCGTGTTAGGGCGTGCAGTGGCGGATGACCCTGGTTTTGCCACTCATTGGTGAACCGCCATCGTGACGGCATCTCCTGTCGCGCCAAGAAGAAATCAGTTTTGAACTGATTTATGCGCAACCGGCGTTTCGCTCTGCGTTTCGCCACCCGCACGCCGCTGTACGCGAACACTGCTAAGGCACAGTCTGTTGCTCGCGTGTGGAACGCCTTCCTGCATGGTTCGCAGTACCATGGCCCCAGCTAAGGAAAGTCGGGCAGGTTGCGCATTATGCGTGTGTATTTAGGGCACAATTACATATTGGTAAATTCTAATACTCCATAAGGGTGTTTTGGGGAGGAAAATCTATTGACGTCTCAATGGAGATTTTCGTACACAAAAAGCTACTCGCGATTATGGAGATATACAGAATTTACACCTAGTGGTATCTCTTCATAAGACCATTCAGCTCCAGAATGAGCTTAAAGTGGTGTTTGGCAATGCAAAGTGTCATAGGGTTTATAGCGCGCTTAGTGGAATGCGGCCCTAAGCTATGACATGCCAAGTGTACTTTCTATGGGCAGGATTGGATCTACAAATGTTATGCATGGCCCAACAAAAAAACACGGCAAAGTACAAACCCATCCTGAATCTTGATGCTAGCATGCCGCAAAGTAGAATGAATGTAGCAGAGTTCCATGTTGAAAATTTTTATGCTAATAATTGGGCTTCCCTTAGAAAACATTCAACCAACCCTTAAATTAAAAACTTTATTATTTTGCTTCTGGACTTTAAATGATCTGTAAATATTCCTCTTGTCTGTTTGTTTTAGGGGTTGCAACTCTGTCTGTCTGATTTTGTTATTATAAGTTTTTCCCCAGTCTTGTTAGAGCGCATTGATTAGCTTAAACCAGACAGAGAAAGAGATTCGGGTAAGATCATAAACGCACTCCAAAACATTTTGTCACCTTATTAAACTTATTAGACAGCATCTGCCATGAGTTACCTTTGGTCGTACAAGGCACGTCGCCCATCAAATAAAATGTTACCGAAACCGTGTGTTGGAACCACACACGGGCAGGATTAGCCCACCTGGTGTTCTTAGCACGTGTTCCCAGCAAGCACAGCATTGGACATCGCAAACTCTGAAAAATTATTCTTCCCTCTTCATGTACTGCAATTGTTAATGTTTTGATGTAAATGAAAGTGGGGTTTGGTCAACTTTACGTGTTGTGTTTGCTAAAGTCACGAGAGACATGTTTTCGCAGCTTGTGAATTTCGTACACAAAATGTGACAAAAACTGTTTCCCATTCACATTTGGTAAGCGAATGAAGGTTGGTCACACATCCCTGAGCAGTGTAAACGCAGCTGGTTACATGGGGTCCAGGGGTAGCTCCCCTGGATCCCGTTTGTAAAATTGCAACATTTGGGACGAGTGAAGCATATCTCCTCCAGGGGGTTATCTGGAGGGCAGGGTGGATGTTGAAAATCTTATACTTTATTTATGCTGTCATTTTTTATCACTCACATTGCTTTGTGTGTGATTATTGGGACACTATAAATTGTTTTTTCACCTATTAGAGTTATGTAAATTTTCACTTTATAGTGATTACCATTATTTATGTTTTTGGCGCTACTTTTTCACCTTACTACCAAATACTATAGACGCCTGGTTTCACAGTTATCCTGAATAAGTTACTGCAAACTCCTCAATTGCAGAGATCTGCCACATTTCCTCTCTAAATCTCCTAATTGACCAGTTACCCCGGCAGAGTTATTTTTAACAATGGGTTGTGAGCAAGGGGTCTTTTGTAGCTGAACGTGTTGATTTTCAGCTCGGCTGGGTTCTAGAGAATACTTGACAGAGAAGGATGTCGCTGTTTCCTCTTCTCCATGGGGATACAAAACGGAGGTTTAAATTGCCTTGCCATGCGGGCCAATAGGAAAGCCAACAACAGGGATTGATAAACAACCATAGTTACCAGCGACACACTTCCCGCGGTTCAGAGACCCCTGCTTCCCACTCAGGTTAAAAGAGAGTAGGCATCCAACTTGAAGGCACTTTTTAATCTGCCACCTTACCGTGTGGCAGGAGATGCTAATTTGCTAGTATCAAAATCCTGTAGGCTGCCGGGAAACACCCTGATCAGGAGGGCGTGGGTCGTGTGGTGGACAGCGTTTGCCCCAAGACATGGGGGACTTGTACCGGGGAGAGGAGCAGGTGTGGTGTGTGTTGCGCGGCTTGCTAGACACGCCTATGTGCTCTCCAATCAAGAGGTGAGGTTATGCGCAGCCCAGGGAGCAAAAAAGCTGCCAGGAGCTGCGGAATGAACGTAAAAACGAGAGCCATACAGGCAGTACCTCGGTTATCCGACACAATGCGTTACTCAAAATGGCGTTTGTTAAGCGAAACACGTTTTTCCCATAGGAACACTGTTTTAAAGAAAGGTTCCGTTCCTGAAGGCATTTTTAACACTAAAATGCACCAAATATTTTATGCAGGCAATAAGATATGCAGCACACACACATAGATACATTATATAGTGTATATATGACTGTTATATTATATAATATAACAATAAAATAATATATTATTATAGTATAATATAATTATATAGTATAAATTATATTATACGCTCTTACGACGCTTTGCAACGTTGTTTATGTGAATGTGTATATATATTCCCTATTCTGCGTGTCTCTCTCTCCCTATTCTGCGTGTCTCTCTCTCTCCCTATTCTGTGCGTCTCTCCCTATTCTTTGTGTCTCTCTCTCCCTATTCTGTGTCTCTCTCACCCCATTATGGACACTACCTGTCACGGTGGAGCATGGGTGGGGGGAAAGCCATCTTGGGCCCTGGCAGCAGACACCGGAAGATCTCACTGACTCACTTCCGGGTCTCACTGCTGGGGTTCCTCTAAAGCTAACCCCTCCCCCACCCTCTGCAGCTGCAGTCAGACCCACATCCTCTCTCCTACTGCTCACCTCCCTGCCAGCATCCTCTGCTCTCTGCTGCCCCCCCTGCTCTGATGTTTAAAGACTGTCAGGCAACTCGGACAACCTTAAAATACCAGGATTGTCCCAGCTAAAATCGGGACATCTGGTCACCCTACCTTTAAGGCATCTTTAATGTACTTTTAGTGGGTTTCAACCTTTTTGGTTTAGGAACCCTTAAATTGTGAAATTCTGGGGAGCCACAACCCCCTCCCCCCTTCATCTGTCTCCCTCTTCCCCCCCCCCCCCCTCACGACCCCCCTCTTTCCCCCTTAGGCTGCGGCCAGGATGAAGCGAAGCACACACGCTTGTGCTTAGCGCGATCAGGCTGATTATTCACATACAAATTTGCTTTTGATTATTAAGCTCGGCTAACACGGTACAGATAGCTCTAAAAAAAAAAAAAGAATATGGAAGATACCACATTGTACCGCACTCAAATGAAGCTAAAGGATTTACTGAAACAGACACAACTAGACAGTGATATCATCTTCCTCAGCAAATGCAAAAAGGAGCATCTGATCCCAAAAGGACTCACCTTCAAAAACCCATTTGAGAACACATACAACACAAGATTCTCCCAACAACATTGCGCCAGGACCTCTGAAAGATTAAGGAACCATCTAATCAGGATCTGTTACAGCAACAGGAGAAAGACAAAAGAGAAGATAGACTGTATCCTGAACACACAAGAAATACACACAGAGACATGGAGAGGACTCCAAACATTCCATGAAGAACTCCTGAAGGATCTAATTAGCAAGAAGAAAAAGAAACTACACTGACTTAGGCTGACAATGGGATACTCTGCAGCAGCCAGCACAACCACAAACAATACAAACAGGGACAATCACCAACAGCAGGACTGCAGTGTTAACATCTAAGACTACACACCAAATCAAATCCTCAGTATTATCAAAGGGACTGCCCTACCAAGCCCATGGATAAGATTGAGCTGTGCAGTGACCTGGAAGAGTTCTTCAGAAGATTGCGTCTTAAGGAGTTCTTCCATGACAGACATGACCAAGAGGGTGCCAACACTGCAGAAGGAGGGCCATTGCACATGCAGGAAGAAGCAAAAATCAAACTAGATCCCACAGACTGGGCGCAACCCCAAACTGGACTGGTACAACGAAAGCTTTAGACAGAGCCAAATACACTATCCTGGACAAAGTAAGGAAACAAACGTATAATCGTATACCGATCGAGAGGAGAACTGTAGAATCGCTAAAGGCCAACCATAACATAACAATCAAACCTACGGACAAGGGAGGAGCAGTGGTCATAATGAACACCACAGACTACCTGCGGGAAGCACACAGACAACTCTCTGATGCAAAGTATTACACCAAACTGCAGGAGGATCCAAAAAAATAAATATACATGAAAGAACTCAACAGGATCATTAAAACACTCCCGATCCACACAAAAGAACAAATTCTGGACCTGATACGAGCTAACCCAGAACCTGGCACATTCTACATGCTCCCTAAAATTCACAAAGAGGGTAACCCTTTCTACAGAATTTATAATCCAATTGGTATGTCTGTGAGCTGAATTCTACCATCAATTTCTACAGAATTTAAAATCCAATTTCTATGTTTATGAGCTGAATTCTACCATCAATTTCTACAGAATTTAAAATCCAATTTCTATGTTTATGAGCTGAATTCTACCATCAATTTCTATAGAATTTAAAATCTAATTCGTATGTCTGTGTGAGTTTATTATGCAAACCCCTCCCTTAATTATTAGTCAAATGCATGCGATCACAGTATTTAACACAGATTATCTTGGCTGTGAGCTATATGGCTGTGTAACATCTTAAGTGTCACATTTAAAGTGTCTGGCAGAGTTAATTTTGCAGTTGAAATTGGAGGTGAAGATTTGAGGAAGATCTGGACTCTGAACAATAACTTTGCAACTGTGAGAACTTAACTTTCTAAAAGCTGTGATTATTTGTACTCTTCCTATCCTCCAGTACCTGGGAAATCTCTCCTACTGCATTTCACTATGCCCTCCATACTGCGTTTTCTGTTTACTGTTTCCTCTTTGTGAAGGTCTCTGTTCTCTCTATCTTCCCCACTCCCCACTGCACCATTATTTATACACCTCTCTCCCAACAACTTCTTTACCCCTCAATAAAAAACAACCACACAAAGCCTCTATTCACACCCTCTATCTATTCCTTCCTGCTGCTGGGGATCTCCCCTAGGCCAGAAGCCAGCCATACACACCTGATCTCACTCATGCCTCCCTGCCATCTTTTCCCCTGTAAATGGTATTAACCTTCTGATTTAATACTGACTAACCTTAAAACTTGCCCCACAATTCAAGCATCCCAATAGCTTGCACTCATTGCTATTCTCCCACACTCAGTCATTCCTACCACCCATTGTGGCCAAGCACTGTCATCTGCAACACTTATTCCCTCACCTGCTGTCTCTGTAAGTTTCCCATCAAACCTATTAGATTGTAATCTCATCGGGGCAGGGATTTCCTTTCCTATTGTCTGATTTTGCTGCACTTATTGTATTATTATAATTCCCTGTACTGTATTCTTTGTGAAGCACTGAGTACACTTTTTGCGCTATGTCAATAAAGACATACAATACAATACAATACATCTCTGGATCTGGCACACTAATTGCAAATATCTCTGGTTGGGTGGAAGGCATTCTAAACCCACTTGTCAGAAACACACCCGGCTATATCCAGGATACCACGAACCTGCAAAACAAAGTTAATGCCATTGGCCCCCTCCCAACAGCAACTCTACTAGCAACCATGGATGTAGAATCACTTTACACAAACATCCCCCACAAAGATGGGATTTCAGCCTGCACGTACTTTCTGGGACACACAGAGACAGTGACTAAACGCACAAATTTATTCTGACCAATAACTACTTCACATTTGGAAATGACACATACCTCCAGACAACCGGGATCCGCTATGGGCACTCGGGTGGCGCCACAGTATGCCAATCTGTTCTGCGCAAAACTGGAAAGTGATTTTCTTTCCACGGTCACTTGAAACCCCTTACATATTTTCGTTACATCGATGACATACTCCTGATTTTAACCTCTGGTGAACAGGACCTCATACAGTTCCATGAGAACTTCAATACGCTCCACCTGACTAACAACCTCAAACTCACCATTCCCCGGACAAAGTACATTTCCTAGACACCACCATTACTATAAAGAACAATCAACTACAGACCTCTATATACCGCAAACCTACAGACAGAGCCAGCTATTTGAGGGACAATTGCTTCCACACCCCCACACACTAAGCACGCAACCATCTACAGTCAAGCCATATGATACAATCGGATATGCTCCAACACAGCAGACAGAGGCCAGCGGATTACAGCCTTGAGATTGGATTTCATAAACCGTGGATACAACCACAGAATTGTAGACCAGCAAATCTACAAAGCCACCAGAATACCAAGAAGTGATCTCCTTGAATACAGAAAGAAATCGAGAAGTGACAGGTTACCTCTGGTGGTCACATATAACCCACACCTAGAAGCCCTATGCAAGATTGCCAGGAAACTACAATCCATTCTCCAATAAGATACAAGACTGACACGTCTTCCTTGAAACACCCTTATTATCATTCAGACATCCCTCATAATCTCAAGGAAATTATTGTGAGGAGTAAAGTATTCAACAGTACAACCGAATGCGGGACAAGACCATGCCAGAACGCAATATGCAAAACCTGCACAATGCTCCCGACAGCAGGCACAATACAAACACCACACAGGAATCTGGAGTACAAAATCAAAGGAAGGTTCACCTGTTCCTCCACCAATGTCGTGTATCTTATCATGTGCATGAAATGCCCTGGGGGCTGCTACTACATAGGTGAGACGGGACAGGGGCTAAACAAGAGAATGAATCTGCATCGCCACAGCTTCACACGCAGAACAAGAGACGGTCCTGTCGGCGAACATTTCTCTGACTCTGGCCATAGAATGAACGATCTGAAGGTGGCCATACTCAAAGGTAATCTCAGAACACTGAGAGACGGCTGCATGAATACAAATTTATGAAACTATTTGGGACACTAACCGGTAGCCTATATCGAGACCACAGCTTCATGAGCCACTACACAAGAACTACACAAGAACTCTTCCCACGAGTGCTAAGGCCCATGTCTATGAATACTGCGCTGAATGAATGCACACACCTGCCTCTTACACATACAAATGTACAATGTAATTCTATCCCTTTATACCAATATGGACCACATAGAACCCACACACATGCACAGAAATGCAACACCCTCTTACATTTTAACACATTACACCCTCTTACATTTAACACACCGTTGTTATACACTCCCCTCTACATACACCTTTTGTAAAGCACTATATATACTGTGGGCGCTTTATAAATTAAGATTTACACACATACACTAACATCACAAACATTCAGGGACCATTTAACACCTTACATCATAAATCGCATACTGCACAGGGGGAAGGGTTTGGCTTCACCCACAGAGATAACATTCCCAGCTGTCCTGTTTGAAAGTACATTTCTTGGCTTTTCAATTGTAACATCGCCCGACGAGATCACTGTCTCTCGAAAGCTTGCACAAATAAAAGCATTTTGTTAGCCACAGAACGATATAGACTGTTTTTGAATATATATAAATAATTATACATACATACATATATACTCCATAGTAAAGTGTTGTGCACACAGGCTCTATATAAAATAATGAAAACGTACATCCCCTCCAACAGTGCCATATAGCAAGCACACAACATGTTTTGGGGTTGTGTAGACGAGCTGCACATATTAAAGGGACAGTTTATTAAGCTGCATAGGTTAAGAGACTTCCATAGGACCCGTTTTTATATGTGCAAAATGTTGGAGGATGCAAAATACACCTCATATTTCTAGGAAAAGCTAAAAGATAATTTTAATACTAGTTTGATCAGTATTGGGCATCACAGGGTTATAAGAAAAAAAAATGAATATAATGAATAAAAATGAATATGATATATATACATGGGCGTCCGCAGGGGGGGGCATGGGGGGGCGCTTGCCCCCCCCTGGATCCTGGGCCGCCAACAGCGGGGAACAGAGGGCACTGGCGTGACAGGATTTAGCGCGCTCTTCTGCAAAAAAAAAAAAAAACCTCCCTTGTCTCCTGATTGGCTGGCGCGTGTTGGCACGCTGCCAGGATTTTTTTTTTTTTGTCCCTCGCAACTCTATCTCAGCGGTGCGCAAAACTGGGGGGCGCCAAATTATTTAGGGGGGGGCGCAGCCTGTGCGGCGAAACCTGGGGGCAGAGCAGAGCAGGGGCAGAGCAGAGCAATGCCAGGCAGAAGATCCGTGCTGTGTTTCCCTGTGCTTGCAGAGGGGGCGGGGCGTCCCTCTGCACACAGACACAAGCCCTCCTCTTCCTGGCCGAGCAAGCAGTACAGGTGTGTGTGTGTGTGTGTGTGTGTATAGTGGTGTGTGTATAGTGATGTGTGTGTGTGTGTGTGTGTGTGTGTGTGGTGTATAGTGAGTGTGTTGTGTTGTGTGATGATTGGTTGTATAAGGTGATTTGTAGTGTGGGTGTGTGCCCTGTGTGTTATTAGGGATGGCGGTGAGGGTTATAGTGATGGGGGTGTGTGTATAGTGTAGTGGGTGTGTGTAGTGTCTGGTTTGGGGGGGTGAGCAGGCGATGTGGTCGTGTGTGAGTGTGGTGGTTGTATAGGGAGGGGTGTGTGGGGTGTATCAGTGATGTGGGGTTGCGCGTGTGTGGGGTGTGGTTGTGTGGTAGAGGGATGTGTGGGGTTGGGTGTGTGTGGATTGGGTGTGTGTGTGGGTGTGTGTGGGTGTGGGTGTGCTGTGTGTGGGTGTGTATAGTGATGTTGTGTGTGTGGGTTGGTGGTGTGTGTTGTGTATAGGGAGGGCTGTGTGTGTGGGGTGTATAGTGAGTGTGGTTGTGTTGTGCTGCGGTGTGGGTGGTATGTATAGTGAGTGTGGTGCGGGTGTGTGTTGGGTGTGTGTGTATAGTGATGTGTGTGTTTTTCGGTGTGTCTGATGTATATATGTATAGTTGAGTGTGGGTGGTGGGTGTATATCTGTATAATGATGTGTGTGGTGTATCATATTATGGATAGTGAAGTTGTGCTGTGGGTGTGTGTGTGTGATGGGGGTGTTGGGTGTGGTGGGTGGGTGTGTAATATATATATATTATGTGTAGAGTGTTGTGTTTTGTGATTGAATGTGTGCTGATTGTGCACAGTGTGGTGTCTTGTGGGGGCGGTGTTGTTGTTGTGTGGATGATGTTTTTGTGCTTGGCGAGACAAACAAATTGACAGTAAGCATGCTCTAGCAGCAGTCAAATCCGCCGCACAACCCCAAACCCACACAAAACACAGAAATAGCCTGATCCATACCCCCCACTCGTGCGTGCAAATAGCAGGCCACCATTGTGCTGCCTTGGAGAGTTGGTGATGGCACATTCGGCGGGGCAGGTGGAAGCAGCCATTTTGCAAGCGCGAGCTGCTTGAAACTATTAGTGTGTATTTACATTGTATATCATTTAATAGAGGGGGGGGGGGTGGGTTTATGTGATTTTGATTACGTCAGGCAGGGGGGCCTGAGAAAGAAATAACTGGAAAATGAAAGGGGGGGCTCGGCATAAAAGTTTGCTCACCACCTGCAGAGGTCTGTATTGGACCTTGCATAGCAGAGCGGCCTGCCCTTTCACTGCATGGAAGCAAAGTCAGGTGATAATGCTCCCATGCAACTGCCGTCCCCTGTTGTCCTAATCCTCCTGATCCCCCCCCGCTCTCGGGAGGGTCACCACTTCCGTTCGATTTCACACTACATACGGGGGTTCAACAACCTTCGTTACGATTCCCCCCTGCATCACGATTCCACCTATGTTGAGAGGTACGGTCTGGTGAGTGGTGTCTGGTGTGTGTCTGTGCGGTGATGTGTGAGATCAGGGGGGGACCGGGAATGAATGTGAGTGAGGACTGGATTAGGGAGGTGGGGTTGTGAGTCGAGGGGCAATGAAGGGAATAATTGCCGGAGCTAGGGGGGGCACGAGTAGGAGTGGGAGGAAGCGGTAGGGAAAGGGGGTGAGGAGACGTATTTGGGTGGTTGTATAGAGGAAGGTGAGGAATAGAGGAGGTAAGGGCGGAGAGGTAAGATGAGAGAGTGAATGAAGAAGAGAGGGGGGCGTAAAGAAAGAGGATGGGGATAACTATTGGACATCGAATGAGATGGGTAGTGTAGAGTGTGGTGTGTGTGGTGGATGTGTAGTGGGGGGCGTGGGTTGTGCTGTCTGAGTTGAGTGAGGGAAGGAGAAGTCTGATGAGGAAGAGAGAGAGCGAAGTCTGAGTGGAGAGAGGGGATTCATGAGGGGAGGGAGTCTGAGGGCGGGGGGAAGTCTGAGGGGGAGGAGTTGAGGGGGGAGGAGACAGGAGAGGTCTGAGGGGGAGAGGAGAGTCTGACGGGGGGAGGAGGAGAGAGAGAGAGAGTCTGAGGGGGGAGAGAGAGAGTCTGAGGGTCGAGAGAGAGTCTGAGGGGGAGAGAGAGAGAGTGTATAAGGGAGGGAGAGGAGAGAGTTATGAGAGAGTTGAGAGGAGAGGCAATGGATCTGGAGGGAGACTGCGAGTGAGGAGAGGGAGGAGATGAGAGGAATGGAAGAGTGAGAGTGGAGCGTGAGAGTGAGAGCGAGAGTGAGGCGAGGACAAGGAGAGGTGAGAAGAGAGTGGCTGAGAAGTTGAGAGGAGAGTGATGGAGAGTCGGAGGGGAGTCGTGAGAGGCGATGTCGGAGCTGGTCGCGGAGAGGAGATGTGAGAGTCGGAGAGGGGAGTCTGTGAGGGGCGGAGGGGGAGTCGGAGAAGGAGAGTATGAGAGGAGGGAGAGGGAGAGCTGAGAGGAGAGTCGAGATGGGAGGAGGGAGATATGAGAGGAGAGAGTGAGAGTACTGAGAGGGGAGAGTGCGCTATCGAGGGAGATGAAAGAGGAGTTGGAGGGAGAGCTGAGAGGTGGAGGAGTGAGGTATCAGAGAAGGATGTAGAGGGAGATGGACGAGCGAGGAGAGAAGGTGAGAGGGAAAGAGATTTTTGGAGGTGAGAGGTGAGAGTCTGAGAGGGAGAGCGGGGAGCGGAGTGAGAGTGAGAGTGAGAGGGAGAGTAGTGGGAGAGGACATGAGCTGAGAGGGGGGCAGGGGGGGGAAGAGTGGGAGAGGGAGAGTCTGAGAGGGAGAGTGGGAGAGGGAGAGTTTGAGAGGGAGAGTCTGAGAGGGAGAGTCTGAGAGGGGGAGAGTCTGAGAGGGGGAGAGTCTGAGAGAGGGAGGGTGTGTGTTTGTGTCTGTCTGTCTGTGAATGAATACAGACACCAACCCACAGTCAGTCAGTCACCCACCCAAGTGTCAGTCAGTCACCCAAGTGTCAGTCACACACGAGTCAGTCAGTCAAAGTGTCAGTCACCCACCCCGTCACCCCCCCCCCACAACCACTCTCTCTCTCTGTCTAGTTAACATTATGCCCCCCCCTGAAAACATTTCTGCGGACGCCCATGTATATATATATCCTTTTTCAGCCTCAATCTAAACCTGTTGCTTTTCCAGATGTAAGAATATATTTAGCCGAGCAGATATATGAAACACTGTATCGCTCCATGCTAAATGACCAGGCATTGCTCTCGGAGTAAGATGTCAGCATCACACAGCCCATGTCCTCGAATGATCTGTAGATTTCGCAGCATGAGACTAGCAATATTTCTCTATACTAACAGAAGAAGACTTACTTGGCAGAGTATTTAAAGCTGTAATTCTTTTTAAAGCAAAGACTGTTGGCTTACGGATGTTCTCTTTACACAGTCGTTTGTAGCGAAAATAAATGATTGCACCTTCAAATGTGTCCCATCGGGGAGTCGTGGGAGCGTTAGCTGTACAGCCACAAAAAGTCAAATGTGAATTAACCAAAAGGTAGACCGACTGTATTTTGACTTGTATTAGCAATGGACCAGATTTTTTTTTCAATGGCGACATTTATTGTCCCCTTTTGAAGCATTGATCCCCCCGCAGCCCGATATTCCTACCAGTAAAAGTTACTAGCATGTCAGTTCCCTCCAGGAGGAACAAAATGTGTGGTTTAAATCTTCTGCGTCACGCAAACTGGTAAAAAGCCATCTGGTGTGGCTTCTACGATGTCACGGCTTCCTACTGGCCCTGGACACAGAAGAGTTATACCTCAAGAAGTAATGCCATTACCTTTACCGTTAGCTTCCATCCTGTAAAAGAAAGGGGGGGGGAGGGGGGCGGGAGGAGGCAGGGATAGGTAGGGGAACTGCTACTTTAATATAGAGTTCTTCTCCAGAACAGGAAAGCTGCCTCACAGCATATTGTTTATGGCCCAAAGTGAGTGACAGTGGGTCATATGCGACTGTGATACTGTAAGCATGAAAATACACTCATCACACGTTGGCGTCTACAGATCAACAGTGTTTCTCAACCTTTTTATTCTCTACACGGCACTCCTACCAAAATGATCCCATTCCTTAGGCAGTGTAACGAGCACTCACCACAAACAGGACGGGACAGCGAGGCTGAGGTGGGGATAGTGATATACACCGACCTACAACCGCGTAACCGCGTCCAGAGTGCAGAGTGAAGGTCGTGTAGCCGGGTCAGGGTAGCAGAGGTCAGCATAGTCATGTTACTCGCCGTGGTCTAGGATTGGAGAAGTCGGATGGTCGCTGTGCGTAGCCGGGGTCCAGGAGTTGTGAAGGTGGGAGTCCAAATACAAGGTCAGGGGTCAGAGAAGGACGCGGTCCGGGTACAAGCTGAGGTCAAAGGTAACAGAAATCAAGGCAGAATGCAAGAGCAACCGCAGGGCAGCAGGATGCTTGAGGCAAGCACTTCGAAACATAAACAGAAGTTTATGCTCAGCCAATTTGACTCAGGGCTGGCTGAGCATATAAGGGGCAGGGAGCCAATGGGAAGGCTTGCTGGCAATGACTCATGAACAATTACAGATAGGTTGTCCAGTGATAGGCAGGGGCGGAGTGCACCGAAGGTGCGGAGTAATTGATGTTGTTAACCCCTTGCATGTCCCTGGGGAATCGGCGCTGGCGTGGAGTGTGAACCGGAGCGACCTCCGTTACGTCACGGAACGCGGTGCAGGGGCGGAGCCTAGGTCCGGTCATGGTAGTGGGAATGCGGCGCACACGCGAGAAGCATCACCGGCGACGTCACGGGGCGGGGCCTAAAACCAATCCGTGAGGTGTCCCACCGACTGACAGCATGACTCCTGTGCAGAACCTCAGAGTGAGGCACATCGCCCATCCCGTCGCGGGACGCGTCACAGGGAGGGGGCCGAGGTCCAATCCTCACAGGCAGCTCATCCTTTTTTTTTAATCAATTGTCCCATTTATTTCAGTTTTCATTAAACTGAAAAGATCCATGTAATTACAGTATAATGTTACAATCACAGTATTATTATAATTACGGTTTGTAAATATAATTGTAACATTTACGTTTTCTACCATGTCATGCAAACTTGTTTTTTTTTTTTTTAAATTAACAATAAGTTCCCTTGCGATCAGTGGGTCAGCAAAAACATTGTAGCATTTGGGTTGACACATTAAAATAATATTGTAATTAGTTTCCCACAAAGGCACCCTTAACGTTAGTCTGAGGCACCCTTGGATAGCACGGCAAAACACTTGAGAAAACACTTCTATAGACAAATCTGATCCCATCCCAGCCCATAGCCCAGACTTTCACATATTACTGCTGGAGGCAGAGATTTAAACACACTCCTAAATAATATGGAATGAAATTAGGGGTTTGTAAAGTATGAATTTCATTATAAGAAAGAAAGAAAAAAAAAGTCAAACCGCCAAAGCATTTTCGCCTCAATAATTCATATTATAAGCAACGTAACAGCATAAAGGAGGCTCATAAAAAGTGAAGCTCCGAACTGATCTGCCCTGCATGTGGTTCTGTTTTGCACAGCTCAGCAGCAAAATGAAAAGCTAGTAGAAATCCAAGCTTTAGTTGGAAAGGGAATGGGAAAAATATACAAGCATCCGACAAAAATAGCAGGTGCTAAATAAGCCACTGTTCAGAAACTAGAAATCCTATTCCGAATGCCTGTACAGCTATAGGGCCATATTTATCAAGCGGTGCGGTCACAGGGGCACCTTCCGTCCCATTCACCCGAATTGGGCTGCAAAGTGCCCGCTGGAATCAGGAGGAACATTATGGAAAAGCACTGTGTAGTGAATATGGGCCCGGCGAACCTTGGGATTTAAAACTTTGACGTTAAATGTCGTTTTGCCCTCAATGGTTTGATGTTCTCCCTCTGTACCAGTAAAGGACATTGCAGTAGTTTAGCCAATGGTTCCACTTTGCTGGAGTACAAGTTAAAATGGTATTGGGGAAAAAAGTCCACAGCCCTCTCGCTCCTGGGACTCGATAAGTAGAGCAACGGAGAGAGAGATTCGTTTTAAAGTGGACTAACATTTCACGTCATAAGGGCTTGCACGAATGGTACCTGGAGGTGGCAGTAAGATAGGTATTTGGGGGCTGTAGTAGCAGCAGTATTTGTTGCTGTGTATTGGGGTGTATGTGGAGGACATGCCCGCCAAGCACTTCACCAGGCTGATATTACAGGAGAAGTGAGGAAAAGCAGGGAACTGGTAGAAATGCAGCGATTCCCTTTAAAACTTCATGAAGATTTTGTATAAAAGCTCCAAATATACCAAGGTGTGTTCGGGTTTAGAGACAGCTCTTGAGCTCTAAAAGCAGGGACGTCCATGCTCAATCCTTCGAGGATCAGCAACAGGTCAGGTTTTTAGGACAATATACACCTAAGCTAGTTGCCTTCGTGAGAATTAGTGCAAGGTTATTTGGTTAATTAAGAGTGGTGACGCAATGACAACAACATGAGAACACGACACAAAACAACAACTCTGCTTTAAGCATTGTTACGTGTATTTATGGAAGCCAATTACATTGTTACGTTCTTTACAACATTTTTTTGTGTGTCTCAATTAAACTAATAGATTGGAGAATAAGAAAAAAAAAAAAGAGTATTCTTATTCTCATTTTGTTTGAAATGTCATATTTCACATAGATGAGATCTAAGGTTCGAACAAAACATAGGAATTTATACACATTTGCACATCTCTATTATTATTATTTTTTACTTATTTATTTTATTTGTCTTTGTCAATAAACTGGGTAAAAAGTTTTTTTTTTTTTTTTTTTTTTTAAATTTTGTTTTAATTTTAATGAAGGCAAAGTGAATCCTTCTATTTATCATAAAATGACTCCCTTTCAAACTTGTGATCTTCAACATCACTCAGAATGCAACGGATTGAATTATTCAGGTATTGCCAATTACACACGTTAGTATGTACAACTACTTACTGCAAGAAGGAAAATACCAACACCATGTGCCAGCTGCAATATAGATCGTTTACATACAGATCCCAACCGCAGCAGCTGACAGCACCCAACATGTGGAGAAGCAGAAGCTTCACGAGAACCCCCAATGAGAGACCTCTCCCCCTTCCTTACCTTAAAGAAGTGTCCTCGGTTGTCCAGGCGAGAGACTGCCATGGTCACCGGAGAGGTCTGCTGCGGGGCGGCACTCCTGCTTTCCCAGCACTGCTGACAGGCAAAAGACATTTTTAATAGTTAGTCCAGTCTGAAGGAAATTCCTCTGCAAAGCCACAAAAAAAAACAGTCACAACACGCAGCCTGCCAAGATCCTTCCAGTCAGCACTGCCCCGGTCACTCATTTCCTACCAGCGCCTCTCCCCGGGCTCCTTGTTTCTCAGGTCTGAACCCCTGTACCTAGAAAGGGACTTTAACCACCCGGCTCTTGTCTTCATGCAGGTAACAGTACAGCATGGGACAGTGATAGCAGAGCATGGCATGTGGATGTCTGCCTACCTTCTCATTGCATTCACTTTGAACTTAAAGAGAAACAACTGGGGTATGTCCTTATGCCTACTGATCGGAAACTATTCGGGCAGCGGGAGGGATTGCTGGGGGAGGCTAGGTAACTCGTTCTGTGCTGGAGGAGTTTGCAATGCATTGCCCAGCAGTGAGCTGCAGATGCCTGTGGCATTACATGTGTTAAAGCGCCTCCTTCTCTAACTTGGTGGGTTAACCGTTAACTCTAAAACACGAGCACCCAGTTGGCCGCAGCTACCACCTCCCCCCCTCACACCCCCTCCCCCCCACTCACAACCCCCCCCCCCCCCCCCCCCCCCTCCCCCACCCCCCCTCCCCCCCCTCACACCCCCTCCCTCCCCCCCCTCACAATGTATCCTGATATTACTAAGGTAACATCTATTGTTACAGTTTGCAGCTCAAACTGCTGGATATATTGGCAACAAATGATCCCAAACGGTAAAGTATTACAAAGATTTTGCACTGCTGGAGAGGCGTGCTAAAACCGGCTACAGAAAAAAAAAATTTTAATTAAAAAAAGGTAGTAAGTATCATCTAATACTACAAAACGGATTTATTTAAAAGCACACATGTAGGATATTGCTTGGATTGCTCCTTTATAGACGTGGGAGGGGAGGAGGAAATATTCACAGACATTTGGTGAACATGCCCTGCTAGGAATTTCTCACAATTGACAATGTTCACCAACAATCACCAAGCTGTCTTATCTCAATAATGACCAGCAAAGTCACCATTGCTGGGCTCGTGATTTAAATCCAAGCATGTGTTGTCCATGACTCCAGGCAAGCAGTGTAAAGTCACACCGACAAGACACCTGTTCCTAGAGAGCAGGAGCCAAAGGGGGAGGAGGAGCGGGGTGTTAATACATGTATTATTTTCCCAAGCCTTTGAATGGACAATATGTGTTGGTTTTATTTTGTTCCCAGAGAGCCCCGCACACAGATCACCCAACGCATGGGGTGCATTTCCTTCTAGTGTAATATAAAAGATTGCAAGTATCACACTTGCATAAATTGCATCTCTATACTGTAACCGTGGAGGGGTTTTTGTTTAACTTTCCTAGAATAACCCCCCTCCTCCATGCTGTCCCCTTTCACCCCAGTAGGATCTGATTTCAAAGCCTGCTCCATCTGTTTGTGGATATCCAACACCTGGATTTCCCCAACACATGCACACAAGGAAAGCACAGTCATGGCACGCAGATTGTCTGCAATTTTTAACACGCGCTTCAAATTTTTCATCATTATCTTGGAAAAAGCTAAACAGAAGTCATGTTGATTCATTAAAGAATTCACATTACTGAATGTAGCCAAGTTTTTTTGGGGGGGTTGAGCCAAGTTCTAGTTTTTGGTCTATGTAATGTGATTGCAAACTGCAAGCGTAAGGTTTTATGTCGACCCTTAAGACGTGCAAGATTGCAGTCAAATGTGACCTGAATCCATTCGGTTTATTTGTGCTAATGTTGCGGACCACTCGGCTCATCTGCATGGGATACAACTGAGGCACGAGATTCAAAATCGGCACAGAGCATGGTCACATTAGGAGGAAAACATGTAACGTTACCTTAACAGCAATTCCTTCGAAGCCCTCAGACATACAGGCTCATATTCAATAGATGCATCAAATGACATTTTTTTTGGAAGCTGATGCATCATGCGTTGTTGCCACCACACATTTGACAACGAGTGAAAAGACTCTGCGTTATGTATGGGGGAACCTCACTTCTGAATTAACAGTAAGGCCTCAATTATACCAGAAACTGCAGAGCGATCCGGTGATACCATCGTAGCGGCACTACTGTACATGTGCACATGCAGAAGCGATTTGTAGCACAACAGCAGAGGAGAAATGACCAGTTCATCACTTCCTGGTTTGTTTAAGATGCACCGTGATTGGCCGTGCCAATGACGTGATGCGGCCGTCACCTGTGAAAAACAAAATCTCAAATCGCTTCACGAGACTGAAGCTTTGCAGCACGTCGCAGCGCTACCGTTGCGATTGGTATGTGCGCTTTCATTGCATTTGATTGTTTTTTTTTTTAAGCTGCGCGGCGTCGATTTCTGGTTTAATCACGGCCTAAGGCTACTCTACGACATATATCAAAATACACACATCTAAAACACCCATCTGAAATGTACATACTTAACCATGTTATTAAAATGGCAATCGCAAACCTCATTCCATGTATTTTGTATGCTGTTTATATGTACGCATAGCTGAAGTACACTACACATCTATGCATCAGCCCCCAGTCTTTATGGGGATTGTCACCGCTCTCATAGGTCTCTGCCTATTTGCTATTCTTATTCACGTATAAAGCATCGCCGTATGCCACAACACAAGTACAGTGATGGCGTGAGAGACCACATTGAAATGACCAGATTAAACACAGGTAGAGAAGGGGAAGAGCACCCAGCTCCAGGGAAGTAACCAGTTCTTTCAGAGCAAATGTACAATTTAGCTCACAAAATCCACAGGGCTTGGCGTCCCTTGTATGCTCACATCATTAATTACTCATTTCCTCTTTATACTATGATTAGCACTCGATATGTGCTGTGCCAGTTTTTCACCACCCAACATGGCAAATGAATTGTGCTGCCACCTCCCACGTTTAACTGAATTGCATCATAATCCACTTAATACTGAACAATGCCGTCCATATATCATTTGCACACCACCCACAAGTTATTCAAACCTCACATGGTAAGAGACAGACCTGGCACAAAGTATTACAGGTATGAGCGCACACACACACACACTTTCAAGCATTCACATTAACAAGGTCACCTTGTTCTATTAGTAAACTCCTATAGTACTAAGGGCTTATGTTACCTTTGAACAAGTTTGACTTATTATTATGGAACGTAAAAACCTGCTGTTTCCTGTTACAGAAATTCATGTTTTTTTTCTGCCTAATAAATGCACATTTTATGACTGCTATAAAGAGGATTTAAAAAAGGAAAATCTAAATCTGATTTTTATTTTGTAAACTTTTTTTTGTTTAAGGGAGAAAAATAATATTGTGAAAGGGAATGCAATGCTACTGCAGCAAACCCTTGCATTTTGTTATGCTACCTGAGCCCCGACATCCGGGCACTCCCAGGTTCCAGAGACGTTTGTTTTTGTGTGTGCCAGATTTTACACAAACCCCCCCAAATATGGTCACCAGGGCTACAAACATATATGTGGGGTCACAAATAGAAAGCCACAATGTCCAGCTGGCCTCAGCTATTTTGGAGGTTAGTGGCTCCTCCCCTAGGGTTTAAGCTTGCCCCTCCCCAGTCTCCAAGTAAGCAGTTAACATGCAGCTGGTTGTGACAGATGCAATGCGATAATTATTCCTCTAACTATAGAGGTAAATAAGAATTTTAATCGGTTAGTGTTAGGACCTGCAATATTTGGCCATGCCTTGAAGTGGCTTGCAGGCTTAAAATGCTTTGGCCAAAGATATACAACAAAAAAAAAACAAAAATGCCCAAAGCTACTTCCAATGTGACAAAAATACAGTGCAATACCTATATATCTTTTGTAAAAGGGTCATTTAGTTTAACTAGTTTAAACCTTTGGCCAAAGCATCTTAAGCCTGCTGCCACTTACAAGGCATGACCGTAGCAGTTCCTAACAGGTTTCTCAGAGCTTGTTGGGAATCTGTCTGCTTTGGCCAAAGAGTTTAACCAAATGACCCTTTATGTATAAGAGATATATATGTATTTCACTGTATATTTCTGTCATATTCGATGTAGCTTTGGGCTTCTTTGTTTTTTTGTTATATACATTTAGCCACGCCTAGTAGCACTCCAATTGACACTTATATACACACACTATATATATATAATATATACACACACATAATACATATATTACGCGGTATTTTTTTATTTTTTTTAGAGCTTGCTGGGTATCTTTGTGTTTATTAAATGTTATATTAACCCATAACCATATGAAAAGGAGGCTATGTAGTTGCGCTCTCCCATACTCCTTTGAAAAACTCGCCTAGAGTGACGAAACGCGTTAGGTTTAGCATACAACGACACGTCATCACGCAGTGAGCGCAACTAGGCCGGGTCGCGCTTGGAGCACAGCGGTGGCCATGAGTTTCAAGTTTCCAAAAGAGCAGAGCCTGGAGATCACAGATTTTGGCTTGAGGCATCATCTAGTTCCAGCAGATCGCTGTTCACTTCGGGGAGGATTATCGTTGCGGAATCGGCCAGTTGGCGATGATATTGTTATTCACATATGCCTATATTTTACCTACCCTTGTAGTGAGCCTTTTCCCTCCCTTCCCCATCATGAAATCTTTCTTTTTTACGCTATGGGACGTGCGCTTTCTCCTTTCTCTTTCCATAACTATATGAGCAAACAATAACTATATGGTATGCAGAGCTTTAGAGTTTTTACAAGCATTACAATACGAGCTAAATAATACAGGTGGCATAAGTGCATCAAGACACAAGTGTAACATTGGGAAAAAGTTGTCTCTACCACAGAGCTTACATAAAACAGATGTATCAGACTGCTCTCCTTAAGTATTGCATCCTATATAAATAAGCAGGTGCAAGGAGGTAAACAATATATCATACAGAGAGAATCCAAGAGAAGGGCTCAAAGAACCCCACTAGAATGCACTCATTGCAATTGAACATGAAGCCAAGGCTAAATTACCCTCCTGAGGTCCAATAAACAGGTCAAACAGGGGTTAAAAATGGAGTGACCAAAACAAGTTTTATTACATCAAATCTTATACACTAAATGGTTAAAATTCATAAACTAATATATACGTCACGAAGGAGTTGCGGTCCATGCGGTCTATGCGGATCTCTACCACTACGGCTTGTATCAGATACTCTCTCTTTTGGGTTCGCTGAACCCCCTTTGTGTGCAAGTAATGTCTTACCACATTGCAGTGCAATGATTTAACATTGCCTATCCGTATACAGGCTGGAGCTCATTTTGGCTTAGGCCTGGGACATAGTGCCTTTAAACAGTGCTGAGGTGCGCTGAGGCTCAGGGAAAGCGGTGGCCTTATACAGCGCGCCATCAGGGGGCGTGCCAGTGGCGGGCCAGTGACGTCACGGAGCTGGTTCGCCCTCATTGGGCGAACCGCTCGCGTGACCGGCCCTGCACTCCGGCAAGTGGGGAAATTTCAAAACGCCGCCAGTCACGCTTCCCCAAGCGTGCGCGAACCCCTGCTAAAGCCGCACTCATTGCGGCTGCAGGGGCTCAGTGCCGAGCAGCAGCACGGCTCAGCACGGGTCAGCGCATAAGCGCTGACCATGTCCCAGACCTTATGGAATAGTCGCTTGCTTAGTTGTCCCAGTATGGCTATTGGCTACGGACTAGCTGTGTTTAAAGTGGCTATACATTGTGGCAAGTTGCTGCTCGGCATACACAAGATATACTATTATGCTTTCGATACATGGATGAAACACTAAGGGGTCTGAATGTTAACACTACATAGTTTATGTTACAAATCTCTGGTGGATGCTGTTTGATCATTCCTGACAGCATATTTTGCAGTGTCTTTGTGGCGAAACAAGTTAGGGTATTAACCCTTGACTAACGTATATCAAGTTTGTTTCTACACCATCTATGCACACAATGTTTTGCTATAGCAATTATTGGGCTAAGTGTGAGTTTCAGAGAGTACATATTCTGCATTTTTGAGCACAATAGTGCTCTCACTACAGTGTGGTAGTGAGATATTATATGACACAGGGACAGCAAGAGAGAATGAGGTTTTTGCCATCAGTCTAACTATAGCTATCCAGAAGCAATTAACCCCTTGCTCTCCAGATCTCCTCCATGGGGAATTATTTTATGAATTTTAACCATTTAGTGTATAAGTGTAGTGTATAAGATTTGATGCAATAAAACTTTTTTGTCCCAGGCCTAAGCCAAAATGAGCTCCAGCCTGTATACGGATAGGCAATGTTAAATCATTGCACTGCAATGTGGTAAGACATTACTTGCACACAAAGGGGTTTCAGCGAACCCAAAAGAGAGAGTATCTGATACAAGCCGTAGTGGTAGAGATCCGCTTAGACCGCATGGACCGCAACTCCTTCGTGACGTATATATTAATTTATGAATTTTAACCATTTAGTGTATAAGATTTGATGTAATAAAACTTGTTTTGGTCACTCCATTTTTAACCCCTGTTTGACCTGTTTATTGGACCTCAGGAGGGTAATTTAACCTTGGCTTTATGTTCAATTGCAATGGGTTTCTTTGAGCCCTTCTCTTGGATTCTCTCTGTATGACCTACCACAGAGCTTACAATTTAATCGGCATGTGGGGAGACTAGTGGAAAAAATAGGTAGTACATTGGAATGCATTGCTCAGAGCACTTATAAGAACATACTATTGCTAAGAGCACACTGTAGTTAGCAAGTAGTTGTCATCCAGGACTAATGAAACACTGTTGAGCAGGTGAGTTTTCCGCACGGTTTTGAAGTTCGAGAGAGAAGACGCTTTGCAAACATTGAGTGGCAGGAAGTTTTAGAGTTAAGGGGCATTATGTGATAAGGGTTGTAGGTGCGAGATCAGTAGTCACCCGGGTGGGGGGGAGGAGGGGTGGGCAGGGAATTTTCAGCAGGGGAAATGCATTAACTGTGCAAGAAGTCATGGAGATTATCTGTGCAACAGGTTTTTTGAATAGATTGAAGGATAGAAAGCTGCAAGTTGAGAGGCCAGTGAGGAGAAGGTTGCAAAATAGTCCAGATGGACACAATAAATGCATGCAATAACATTTTAGTTAGTTCAGAAGAAAGTGGCGGCAAAAGGTATTGATAACATTAGTGTGAGGGGAGAATGAAAACGATGGGTCAAATATGACGTCTAAACAATGAGCTTGGGGAACGGGATAAATCAGGGGTGTGCAAACATTTTCCCCTGCACCTCCCCTGCATGCTGTCCCCCTACCTTGGCTACGGCATCATGTGACCCCTGCGTTGCCATGATGACGCGTCGCTGGAAGCCAAGGTAAGGGATGTTATAGAGGCCTTGCGCGATCCCAACATTTACCCCTTGGATAGATTGTAGTGCTTGACTTGGATGAGATTATGAGCAGCTCAGTCTTTGAGTTTGGGGCGTCTAGCTGCCATCCAGGATGAGATTGCCATGAGACAGTTGGAGACCTTGGCATGGGAGATTTGTTGTGGATATAGTTGTGTGTTATCTGCATACATGTGATACCCGAGGCCAAATGAATTCAAAAAGGTCTATAGAGTCTATAGAGAGAAGAGGTACACTAACAGATAGATCAACAGAGGAAGAAGAGGAGTTGGCAATAGATACACTAGAGCAGTGGTTCCCAACTTTTTTTGTGCATCCCACTCAAAAATATGTTGTTCTGCGAAATCTTATTGCCTACTAATCAGACTATTGCCAACAAACTCGTTTGACAGATCCCAGGCAATGTAGTGTCCCGGGCTCGTTGGGGGAACACAAACTTAATAAGGCCCCAAACTGCACCTGAGTCAGTGCAGACAGTAGGGGTGAGATAGCTTTCAATCAATGCAGGAGCTTCCAAAGTCGCACCCCACAATACCTTGCTGCTGTGGGTGCAAAGAATTGCGGGGAGCAACTTTGGTAGCTCCTTTTGCAATTGACAGCTATATCACTTACACTAAGGTGTAGTTTGGGTTTTTGCTAAGGGCACAGTCCCCACAGGGGCTCAGGAACCCATTGCACTGCCTGGGACCCGCCATAAATTAGTTTTTTTGGTGAACCCCTTGGAGACACCTCATGAGCTTTAGCAATATGACAGTTGCTTGCCACTTTGGGGAGTGCTGTTTCTGTACAGTGAGCAGGGCCAAAACCTGATTGGGGAAGGTCTAGGAGAGCACAGGAGCTGAAAAAATAAAGCATGCGGGAAAGTACTATACAAACTGTTCTAGAAGGCAAAGAAGTCCAACTTCCCCAACACAACAGTGCGGGCAAGGAGTATGAGAGAAGGAAAGACCACTATAGGAAAGTGTAGAAGTCAGAATCAGAGGCACAGGTTTCAATCGGAGCAAAGAGATTTAGGGAGCGAGAGAGGAAGAGGTCATGTCCAGTTAGAACCTTGTTAGAGAAGAAACAAGCATTTTATAGGGCACATGAAAAACACAAGGAGACAGGCAACTTATATGAGGTTAGAACGGTTACGGTTGATAGCAAAACTAGAAGGTGAGTGAGGCAGAGAATAGGAATATGGAAGCAGCCAGGGTTAGGAGAAATAGAAGTAGCAGAAGCAGGGAGAGAGAAATGAGGTGAGATTGTGACTTGGACAATCTTGGATTGACAGGTAGAGGTGGTGAAAGTAATGAGTGTAGGACGTTTATGGGAACAGCGAAGAGGAGACATCAGGCGTGAACGTGCAATGTATATGGAGTAATAGGTATAGGCAAATAGAAGAGAGCTTCATAAACAGAGATAGTATTGCCTTTTCTTAGGGAGGTAAACCTTAGCATGTGTGGGATCATCTTATATTTCCTCTCATGTTTTATTTCCTTGTCTAACTCCATATACACTTTGCATCCTCACACTTTAAAATATGAAGACTTTCCTTAGCTAAGTCTGCATTTATATTGATAAGGCCCATGAACTAGTCAAGTTGAACAGAATGGATTAGCCTTCCTCTGGATCAATATACTGTAAATACAAATATAGGATATGGATCTGCCATCTAAATTTAGCATAGGTTGAACTTGATGGACGCATATCTCTTTTTCAACCTCATCAACTAATTATGTAATATGCTGAGGGGGAAGTAGAAGTCCAGATAGATATAAATAGATGATCAATTAAGGTCCAGGTGTCATGTAAATGAGGAATAAGAATATATCAGAGTTATTATAGATAGAGTATGACAAGATATACTAGAGATATAAATAATATACGAGTCAAGTATATGAACATATATATATATAGTATGAGATAATTTAGTATATATATATATATATATATATATATATTTATATATATCATATATGATACACACACAAATGTGAATCATATTCCAACAAATAAGTTCAAATAAAATAATAACACTATTAAATATCCCCTCCATACACATGGCAAGACACCCTCAAATGAGCCAATACATTTTCTGTTGCTTTTTGTTACAAATAAAAACTCCCACCATTTTTTTTCCTATAGGAGATGGTTTAAATCCTTCAGAAAAAAAAAAAAAGAGAAAGGAAACCAGATCTGCATTAGAATCGTTCCGGAAGTAAGACATGGGATAGGAGTTTTTCCCTGTGGGTACAGCTGCACTAACACAAAGCCGCACTTCATCTTCTACGTCTACCAAATCCTGGCACCGGGGAACAGTTCCTTTTTCATTCCCTTTCTTTATATCATTTTTTTTTTACTCGGGTCTTTTGCCATTAAAGAAAATCTTCAAAGCAGCTCTGTGTTAGTTTTTATCAATGTGGGGCTTGAACTGATGCTTTCCGCTGACCTCAACGGGGAAACCAATTCTAAAGAAAAGGAGTGCCAAGACTGACACAATGACGCAGAAAGGAGCATTATATTATACTCACCAAGGGGACGCTGTTTTATCAGAATGATAAATATATACACGTACAACTAGGCTCCGAACGCTGATGTGGAGTCTTGTATAAAACTATAAGGGATATATTATAAAATTATATGTTACACTGCTACGCCGTGCATTACACCAGGGGTGCTCAAATCAAGTCCTCAAGCCCTACCCAACAGGCCAAGTGTTCAGGATATCCCAGCTTCAGCACAGTGGCTCAAAGACTGCGACTCTGATTGAGCCACCTGTGCTAAAACAGGAACTGATTGAGACACCTGTGCTGAAACAGGGATATCCTAAAAACCCGACCTGTTTGGGGGGGGGGGGGGGGGGGCGCTTGAGGACTGGAGCTGAGCACTCCTGCATTACACATTTGTATATACATCTTCATTACAATGGCACCACCACCAGCAGCGGATATAATTCTGTTTTAGGCCCAATCTGCACTCAAATTAAATCTGCAAGAGAGGAAAGGGGGGGGGGGTGAACTATCTCTCTTTGTGGATAAATCCACGGTCAGGTTTTTAGCAATCCGGCAGCGGATTGTAGAATCCGCGGATTGGAATCTTAAACATCCGTCCGTATTGTATCATATGGCGGTTTTGGACTGGAACGATCCATCGACGTATTTTACACCGCGGAACGGATTTTGAATTGGAAAGCCTGGAAGATTCCTGGAAATGGATTTGGACAGTTCCACCCATCTCTACTCTGGTTACAGGCAGCGATACCTCACTGGCCTGCTGGACAGGTCTATAGAGGACTCACCAAGAGTTGTGTGGTGACCAACCCTCCATCGTTTTATTTTTTCATGTTTTTGTGTATGTTTTGTTTGATTCATGTATAGTTTGATTAATGTGCAGTCATACCATGGAATGTATCTATATTGACTCATAGTGCATTATATTATTTTTCCCTTGGTTTCCCCTTTCTTTGTTCTGTATCCTATCAAAACTGCAAATAAATAAACTGGTTACAAAAAAACACCTACGTACAGAGCACAACAGCAAATAGAATACAGGGAATTATAATAGAAAAAGTTAAATCAAATGTACCAGCAGCAATTACAAGCGATTGACTGCCCATAATGCTTACATATTCCACATTATTTAGGTAGTAGTTATACATGTATACAGTAACTTGCTGTTCTCAAAAAAAAGCTTCAAGGTTGAAGTCACGGAAAAGTGTCCACTTACACGAACATCTACCGGATGTTGTGGAGACTGGGGCAGACCTGGGGAACCACCTTCAAGAGTTTTCTGACTTCCCTGTATGCTGCAGGCTTTGTATTACTTTTATCTATACCATCATTTATTTGTGGGTCGGGTTTGCAGACCAGTGCCAGCTTCCAATGCAAAGCCAATAACGAAGCTGACCAGACCAAGAAAGCAAAACAGCTGCCCATGAGTTCATTTGCTGGCTCTATATTTTAACTCCCACAAGGCCCCTTGGGAGTTAAGTTTTGGTTTTCCTTAGAATAAATGAGTAGTATCTCTTGCACACATCCTGTTAGGAGTTAATGGTTTGGCAAGGACATTTGTGTTATAATATTTCTGCACTTACTTTAACCCATGCTTCACAGTGGAAGCTGTGTAGTTCAGCAAGCTGATGCTTAATCGAACATTTTCAAAAACGTGTTTCACGTGCACGTCGATGCAAAGATTCTGAACACCTGATTCAAGCAGCAATCCCACCATTCCCATTCATTCTTTTTTTTTTTCCTGGGGGAGGGGGGCGGGGGGGGGGGAAGAGGGGGGGGGGGGGAGGAACGGACACACCTGCAGAGCTGCCCTGTTTTTAGCTCAAGAGACCCGGCATGGTTCCCAAGATACTTACTTGTTTAGTTTAGGGTTTAATCCCCAATCTGGGAATTCAAAATCCCACAGTCCTGTGGACTAATAGGAAATCACAAAGCCTCTGGTGGGGGGGATGATGATGATGATGTTGTGGCTTCCTATTCGATGACTGTAGGTGCCAAGTTTGAGAATCCAGGAACACTGGTGCGTATCCTGAGGAACCGGCAGGGGTCCCAGAGCTAAAAATAGCGCAGTTCAGCTCCGGAGGGAAGGCCCTTGGCTCCAAACGCTGGGAATAAATCAGTATGTCAAATAGGTAGAATTGCTACTTTAAACATTGAGTGAGGATTTATAGACGGGAAGAGAACTGCGAAACATGTAAGATATGAAGATGCACTTGAGATTTTTTTGCCTCTTTTAGAGTAATATTTCACATTAACGTAATAATAATAATTTAAAAAAAAAAACAGGTAAAAGTAGACGTTGGTATGCTGGCTTACGACACTTTGGCCAAAGGGTTTAACTAAAAAAACAAGTAATTACTATTATTATTCAAGTATTTAAACTTTATACTCATTACCATATATGTTTTGTCAATTTGATGTAGCATTGGGCACCCGTGTCTTCTGTTGTACGTATACATTTGCCACGCTCAGTAGCACTCATTTTGGCATAAATATATATTCATGATGTGGTGGATGTAGGAGTTTGAGCTATCTGGGAATGTGTGTTAATTAAAAGTAGTGTGTGTAAGAAATATTCAATACCCCCAAAATAATAAACATGGTGCAAATATGCTATATATCTGAACACTTCCCAACTCCCATGGCGACTTCTCCTAGTATGGCATAAAGCAGCTGTCCCCTCCCAGTTCTAAAGATACCGGTTGAAGCAGCATGTTCCTCTAGAGGAAACAAAATGGCCGTTTAAATCTCCCGCCTCACATGGGCCAACAGGAAGACGGAACATCCCATTGGCCAGCATTACACAGGGGAGTTAATTACCAGGAAGTGCTGACACTACATTCACTGGTAAGTACAGTATCTCGGTTCAGCTCCGGACACCCCTCTGCTTCCTATCCTGGCATATAAAATAATGGGGGGGGGGGGGGGGGGGGGGGAGGAGGAAGAGATTACTGCTTTTTGGATACTTTATTCTACATAGCATATTTGTTTCTGCCCCCACTGTACTTGCACCTTATCTGGAAATTATATTTCTTCTGATAATTTTTTCTTATATACCAATGTTTTTCAAATCTATCCTGGGGACATACTCTTCCCCCACCAATAAAATAAATAATATAATAATATAAATTCTTTACATGTTTTTCGGTCAAATACCAGGGATTGCACATAAAAGTCCATCCACACAACAGGAATTTCTCTGGCGTTAGCTAGCGGTATTAGTGGAAGTGATCAGTGCACTTTATTAATACTGTTTAGGCCTGGATATGCTTCCATTTGGGTACTGATACTCAGCACTGTTTACAATTCAGACTGGTTGCTCGTAGCACGGTTTGTGTGTATGTGTGTGTGGGGGGGAGGGGGGCGAGAATACAATCCATTAACGATTGTTTGTTGCTCGACAAACAAAATCTGTTGACTAATCTTTGTTTAATAACTGAAGGAAGTGTTATTTAATATCTTTTTGGTAACAATGTGCTCAGGAAATCCAGTGTGTTATTTTTTTTAAAGCGCCTTGTACTGTCCCCGAATATATTTGTATATAGTTATCATATCCCCTCTTAGACGCCTCTTTTCTAATGTAAATACATCTAATTTAGCTAGCCTCTCCTCATAAATTAGATTGTCCATCCCCTTTATCAATTTGGTGGCTCTTCTCTGCACTCTCTCTAGTTCCATAATGTATTTTCTAAGGAGTGGTGCCCAAAATTGTACTCCATATTCAAGGTGTGGTCTTACTAATGGTTTGTAAAGGGGCATAATTATGTTTACTTCCCTTCCATCCATTGCCCGTTTAATGCTAGATAAGATCTTGTTTGCCTTTGCAGCTACTGCATGACTTTTGGGCACTATTGCTTAGCCTGTTGTCCACAAGCACTCCTAAATCCTTCTCCATCAAGAATTCCCCCAATTTATCCCCATTTAATTTGTAAGTCGCCTTTTTATTCTTGTTTCCCAAATTCATAACCTTACATTTATCTGTATTAAACCTCATCTGCCATTTACCTGCCCAGGTTTCCAGTCTCTCCAAGTCCATCTGGAGAGAAAATACACACTGCTCTGATTCTACTAACTTACACAATTTAGTATCATCAGCAAAGATGGAGTTTGCTCTCGGTGCCAACCTCAATGTCATTAATAAACAAGTTAAAAAGCAGGGGTCCCAGTACCGATCCCTGAGGTACTCCACTCACGACCTTAGCCCAACCTGAAAAAGTTCCATTTACAGTATGACAACCCTCTGTTGTCTGTCCTTCAACCAGTTTTCAATCCAGGTGCATATCTTTTTAAAGAGTCCAATTTGCTTTATTTTGTACACCAAGCTCGTGTGGAACCGTATCAAAGGCCTTTGCAAAATCTAAGTAGACCACATCAACTGCATTACCCTGGTCTAAATCCCTACTTACCTCCTCAAAGAAACAAATAAGGTTAGTTTGGCATGATCTATCCTTCATAAATCCATGCTGTCTATTATGAATAATTTTGTTTTCCATTAGGTATGCCTGAATATTAATATGCGTTGATAAATGTGCTTTTCTAACAATGTTTTAAAGACTATCTTCTATATTTTTCCCTGCAAAAACATTATCCCAATGTATTACTTGTACATTAGTCCTCAGTTTATTAAAATCTGCCTTTCTAATGTTTATGGTCTTTGTTGAACCCAAGACCAAATGAGACGATGTTATGATCACTGTTACCTAAATGTTCCAGGACTTGAATATTTCTATTACTTCTACATTGTTTGATATTACCAAATCCAGTATTGCCCCTCTCCTGGTTGGTTCCTCAATAATTTGGGTCATATAATTATTTTTAAGCACCCCCAAAATCTTGTTTCCTTTTGTTGTAATGCTAATCTCATTGCCCCAGTCTATGTCTGGATAATTAAAAGCAACCATAATGCAAAGATGACCTAGTTTTTATGCCTTCTCCATTTGCAAAAGTATTTTAGCTTCCTCAATCTCACTGATATTTGGTGGTTTATAGCAAATCCCTACAAACATTTTCTTTATACTTTTACCTCCACTGCTAATTTCTATCCACAAGGTTTCTACATTGTCATCATTCCCTTCATAAACATCATCCCTAATAATAGGTTTTAGATCCGGTTTAACATATAAACATACTCCACCTCCCCTTCTATTTGCTCAATCTTTCCATAAAAAGGGAATAACCTCTAAATTAACTGGCCTGTCATGAGTTTCATCCCACCATGTTTCAGTAATGCCTATGATATCATACTGCTCCCTTGCAGCTATTAATTCAAGCTCCCTTTTTTGTGTCAGGCTTCTTGCATTAGCAAACATGCATTTAAGGTTTTTTTCAGCCTGTCTTATCAGCTCCTTCCTTTCTGCGCCAATTTGGTTTAATCTTTAGAAGTTTTCTAGTATTATCTGTATTTACTATGGGTGTCTCATCTATCCTATATATTGCGTTTTCTGTTTCATTCCCCTCGCCCCGTCATCCTAGTTTAAAATCTGACATACATTCTTGTTACTTAACAGTTTCTCAGACCTTGTGTCATCTATTGGGGGCATAGAATTGGTGGTGTTCAATTCAAACAATATCCTTTTTTTTTTTTTTTTAAATAAATCAGTTCTGTATTATTAGATAATACTTACTAGATTTGTTTTTTTTTAAATTCAACTAGATGTAATTTTCGCAAATATTTCCAGCAGTCTTGGCTGCAAACTGCAATAATAGATAAATGTTACCATAATAATTTAAGAATACATTGTAAAAAAAAAAAAAAAAAAAAAAAAGGAACACATTATAGTTGCATTGACTGAAGAGGAACACCTCACAGCGGAGGAGGACACGATGCACCGCCGTGAGAAAGAATGAAGTGAAGGCTGGTAACGTGACTAAAAAAACTTTATTGCCAAAAGTGTAGAGCTAACAGATCCTCTGACGCGTTTCAGCCGGTAGGCCTTTGTCAAAGAGTGATCTGTCATACATCTTGAGGTCTAGATATAGTGAGTCTAACACCTGACACCTGTGGAATGACAATCATCAAAGTGAGAGGCAGGTGCAAGGAGTGACACGAATATATCAAAGACAACACATAAATACAAATGGAAATAAACTTGGACAGATGACAGATCACTCTTTGACAAAGGCCTACCGGCTGAAACGTGTCAGAGGATCTGTTAGCTCTACACTTTTGGCAATAAAGTTTTTTTAGTCACGTTACCAGCCTTCACTTCATTCCTTACCAGGGCGGTGCATCGTGTCCTCCTCCGCGGGGAGTTGTTCCTGTTTGGTCCTGGCTACTTCCGATAGCACGCCGGGTTGCTGTCTCGGCCGTCTGCCTCTCCACCGCCGGTCACAGACCACCCATCATGACGGACGAGTCTTTCGAGGTTTGGCGGTGCAACAGAAATAAGAAGAAACACTCAGGCTCGGTGCCATCTGCAACACAACAGTGAGTCCCTCTATCTCAATTATTACAGTGCTCCTGGGGAGCTTATTGCTGGGAGAGACATTTATATTCACTTGTGTTAGCTTTGCCCAGACCTGCTGCCTATCGATTCACTCTGCCAGATTCAGCAACTTATTGTTACTTCTAGAGCACCTTTTAGGTTAACCTCATGTTTACCTGTGTTTACTTGCGTTGACTGAAGGATTGATTGAAAATGAAAGGCGGCCATTTAGTGAACCCTAGGAAGCAGGATTTTTGCTGATTGACTACGGAATCTTAGGTAAATAGTTTTCAATAGGTAATCAAAGGCTGCATATATTTTTTTTTTTTAAAGAGCCGCTTGGACTGCCTCTTTATGCAGATAAATTCAACAATTTCAGTGCTGAAAGAGTAGACCAGGAGATGGTTACGTGCAGCTTACCCCTTCAGCACTAATGGGGTTAGATGACATGCAGTAATTTTGGGATCAACAAGTTTTCCCAGACATGTCTTGTGTGTCATTGGCCTGAAAATATTTTGTTTGCATAATTTAGAATAACCCCTCTATGGAATAATTCCACCAGTCTGCGGAGGAACAATACAAAAATGACATTGATTTCAAGACTTCCGCAGAACCCTGCAGATGTAATCATGTTCAGCATATAAGTCACACTCGGTACATCTTAAAGAAGTAAACAGCTTGAACAGGTTAAAAACAAACAAACAAACAAAAACACTGCAATTTACCACAAATCACAATTCAGTATCACAGGTACAATTGGAAGGTATTAAAGCAGCTATCCAAGCTGGCGTTTAAATTTTAAAAAAAAATGTTTTTGTTTAATATGTGCATCAATACAATCCACACAATGATAAGTAATTAGCTAAGTTGACAATTGATTGGCGAAGATTTTGCTCGGGGGTTTACTAAATGTCTGTCAGTGCAGCAGAAGAGGAACAAAGATGCAAAGTTCTGTGGGGAAGATGATGTGACTAGGCAGTCACTAGATACAACTGGTGCACTGCTAGAGACGACAGGGCTCAAAAGGGGGTGTGCCAGAGCCTTTCAGAAGAGGAAGTGGATTTGACTTTGAAAACGGTTGCTATAGAAACAAAAAAAGTTTTTTCTTACATGCTGCGAGTATTTCTCATAGAACAGAACTGATTTCTTTAAAAAAATTAAAAATAACCCCACGTAGGATAGTGCTTGGTCTGAAGCTATAAAAAAGGTCCCAACATATACTTACAGTTGTAAAGCAGGATAAAGCTTGGTGACTGATGTTGTTAACCCTTACACAGCCGTAGTGACATACATGGTAGGGAATGAGCCCATCTGACATACAAGGTGCCGTTTTAAAATTAAATAAAAGTTAGAATCCCCAAAAGAGGATAACCAATATTAAAAAAAATAAATAAATAATAGAGAGACACAAGAACAAGTGCTTGTGAAGAAAAAAAAAATAGATTACATGAAAAGTTATTTCTTCATGCCTTTAAAACGTCTTTACCCTCATCTAGCAAACAGTGGAAGCCAATAAAGATTGTTAAAGGTCGTTAAATTAAATGGTTGCAAACAATCATTTCACCAACCACCGTATAGTGAAGAGCCCTCGCAAGTTGGTTTTGCTCGAAACTGTTACAGCCACAATAAAAACGTTACGAGATAATCCGCCACCAGCGTTAAAACACTTCAAACTATTATCACAGAAGAACAAATGTTTAGTATGTGTGGTAAAAAAGTGACACCCTCAATAAACACTGTTTGAAATGTCTTTGAAAAGTTTTTAAATGCTTGTACAAATAAAAAATAAAACATTTAATTGTGTTTAGACCTGTTTAATTGCACAGATTACCAACAGGGAGAAAACATTACACATTCAATTCTGCAGTTCAAAGTTTTAGTAACATATTGGAAAAAAGCAGATTTTATGTAAATTGTGATACCTTTTAGTGGACCAACAATAGAGTCCATCATAGATCAAATTTATAATGTACATAGCAAGCGTTCGAACCTTAGGCCCGTAATATATAGTGGGCGCTCTTGCTGCGCCGTGCGCGGCATTATAAGAGGCTGTGGTTATCCAGCCATTGTATGCCAGGGGCCGCGCTTGCGCGCGCACGGCAGTAAGCGTGGAGCCGGGCGATAGCGGGGAAGACTCAAAAAGTAAGTTTTCACGCCACTACCGCCGGTGTATGTGTGCGTGTGTGTGTGTGTGTGTGTGTGTGTGTGTGTGTGTGTATGTATATGTGTGTGCACAATGTTAAGAAATATTTTATTATTTTACCAAATGTGTCTTTTTTAATGTAACCCATGTTTCCCCCTCCCCCCCGGTCGCAGACTGAACCTCTAGGGTGTATTGAGGGCGGATTACGTGTATCTTGGTGGTGCGTACCTGTGAGGAACAGGAGGGCCTGAGTCTCCCGCGATGGTATAGGGGACAACAGGGACAGGCTTCTGGGATATATGCCTCCATCTTCTCTAGCAACGGTGCAACGCCTCCATCTCTATAAGCCCCAGGGATATGGGGTGGAACCCTTACAGAGAATTTCCACTCAGGGAAGAGAGATTCCAGTCTCAGTCAGGTCTTTATAAAACAGCAGCAGCTCTCTTTATTGTACTCACAGATCAGTAGCAGCACACAGCACACAGCAGCAGCAGTAATACAGGTACAGGTCTTTTCCCTCCTTCTCCTTTCCCTCAAGACGTACACCCGCAGGATGGGCTGTCTGGATCTCTCTGTATCCCTGCCACCACCCCAAGCCGCAGGCACTCATGGTGGGGCTAACTCTTCCCTCACCCCCTAGGCAGGGTGAGAGGCACTGGTCCACCTCTTGCTAACTAGGCCCTACTCCTCTGGAACCTAGCTAGCTCACACAGTGTGACTGTCCAGTCAGACACTCCAACACTAACTCACTGCACACAGACAGGAACTGCAACTAAGTTTAGTCAGCCCCACCCCTCATGATGTCAGCAGGCCCTCCCCTGTGTTTCTGCCTTCCCACACAGAGTCAGGTGCCTACCTCCACCAATCACGGCAGGGCTTGAAGCAGGGAAAACCCATGATAATTACTGGCGGCCTGCTATTAGCAGGACTTACACCAGTAGAAGAAAGATATATAGCCCCCATTACTTACCGGGGCTACATTAATTTAAAAAATATATAATAAATAGGGTGACCAGATTTTCAAAATGAAAAATCGGGACACAATAAAAAATTATTTATAAAACAAATTACATCACGTGATGCAACCCGTTGCCATGACAACGAAACACTGACGTCAGGCATGTTGCCATGATAATGTGGCATCACGTGATGCCTCTGCACCATAATGTGTCCCCGTTGGTGGGGCTGCAGTGTGTGTCAGTGTGTATAGGAGGTGGGCCCTGCAGTGTGTGTGTGTGTGTGTGTGTATAAATAAGGAAGACATTAAAATTAAAATAATTAACAAATTAAAATTAAATAAAGAATTGACAAATTAAAATTAAATTAAAAAAAATTAGGCATTAATTAAAATTAAGACTTTTAAAAATGTGACCTTCCTGACCTTACACTTTGCAAAATAGGGTCTCTTGCTCTCCTCGTGGCAGTCAGTGACAAACACACACACCCCCCCCTCCTCATACTTCCCCCTCCTCTCCTAATACCTGCCCCCTCATACTTCCCCCTCTCCTTATACCTCCCCCTCATACCTCCCCATATACCTCCTCTCCTCATACCTCTCCCTCCCTATCCTTTTCCTCATACCTACCCTCTCCCCCCTCCTTATATCTCCCCTCCTCATACCTTCCCCATCCCTCCTCATACCTTCCCCATCCCTCCTCATACCTGCCCCATCCCTCCTCATACCTGCCCCATCCCTCCTCATACCTGCCCCATCCCTCCTCATACCTTCCCCTCCTCATACCTTCCCCTCCTCATACCTTCCCCTCCCCTCCTCATACCTTCCCCTCCCCTCCTCATACCTTCCCTCCCCTCCTCATACCTTCCCTCCCCTCCTCATACCTTCCCCATCCCTCCTCATACCTTCCCCATCCCTCCTCATACCTGCCCCATCCCTCCTCATACCTTCCCCATCCCTCCTCATACCTTCCTCATCCCTCCTCATACCTTCCCCATCCCTCCTCATACCTTCCCCATCCCTCCCCATATCTCCCCTTCTCATACCTTCCCCTCAGCTCCTCATATCTCCCCCTCCTCATACCTTCCACTCAGCTCCTCATATCTCCCCTTCCTCAGACCTTCCCCTCAGCTCCTCATATCTCCCCCTCCTCATCCCTTCCTCTCAGCTCCTCCTATGACACACAGACAGACAAGACACACACAGACAGACAAGACACATACACATAGACAGACAGACAGCACACACAGACAGACAGATAGCACAGACAGCACACACACAGACAGCATACGGACAGGACACACACACACATACACACACAAACACACACACCCCTTTCTCTCTCACTGAGAAGCAGCTCACACCATCCAGCCAGGTACTAAGCCCCGCCCCGAGATCCCTGACCTCCAACCAATCCCCTGCTTCTACTCTCTAAGCCCAGCCCCCCGGCATTCTAACATGAAAAAAATACTACCCAGCTGCCGCATCCTCCTCGGCGCCGCTGCTCGCACCCCCCGCGCACCCCCCTGCACCTCGTCGCCGAGTCCCCTGCGCACCAGGGAGAAAAACCGGGACATTCCCAGGACGGACGGGCAACCGGGACAGCCCAGCAAAAACCGGGACTGTCCCGGCAAAAACGGGACGAATGGTCACCCTAATAATAAATTACACATATACACACACACATACATACATACATACATAGATAACCGGTCGCTCCCGGCAGCACAGACCACCATACACAAAAAGTGTGCGTCAGGATCACGAGCGTTCACACAGGCGCGCCCGCACCCACTATAGAACGCGCCTTAGGAGTTTCTCCTTCAGGTTGGCCTGTGAACTCCATGAAGAAGAAACCTGTGAGGTTTGGAAAGCTATGTACACTATAAATGATAAAAAAAAAACCCTTGGCTCATCTAGTCTGTGCATTCTTCTATCTGCTGTAAAAAGTTCAACTATGGAGAAGTGAAATGTAATGATTTCATTTCACAGCATCTTAAAACCTCCTCCTCGTGCTTGTGACCTTTATATTTGCAAGTTTAAATTGCCCATGAACAGAAGTGAAATGATTGTGGATCCATGAGGAGCAATTAAAAAAAAAAGGTGCAATCCCAAGTAGCCTACCAAAAAAATACAACCGTTGGTAAACAATTTATCCATCTAGCTGGCTTCCTTGAGCTCCTCTAACTCTGCTAAAAGCAATGATCCCCCCCCCCCCCCGAAAATTAATTACAAATTGTAAGCCTCAGGGGCCTTTCAACAGGGGAGTGTTTATCACTCACAGGTTTTCTTTACCCTTAGCTCACCCTGTACCTATTAGAGAACCAAGCACTTGCTGAACACACATTGAATGGGGGAGTAACTAGAGGAAACTGAACCATTCCTAGTATCAACTCGCCATGTTTACAAATTAACAAAAAATGGATTTATAAAGGAGTCAGATTTTGATTAAAAAACAAAAATAAAATAAAGGGGCAATGACCCACCCAGATGTAATCCCTTAAACAGGTCACTGCCATGTGCACACTTTGGTCCCAACTTGAGGGTGCCCCTTTGACAGCCATTAAGAAATAGAACCAACTTACATCAATTAACCCATTAGTATATACAAGGAATGCACAGCTGGCTTGTGTTTTAAAAAGCGTAGGTGTAGAAACTCCCGAACAGGCAATTGTAAAGTCCATTTATTGAGATCAGCACTATTAATTAATACAAACAATGAGTAATAGCTCACTAGACAACAGACTAGATTGTATTTCATACAGAATTGCATCATGCGTCTCTTCAGTCTGCTCTCTCATTGATAAATCAGTTAGATTTAGTTAACAATTGCTCCCTGCATTGTGCCCTTTAAAAAAAAAAGCCCCAGGTAAAAAGATTCTCAGGTCTATTGCCGGAAGCATTTATTCAGCTTGGTTTTCCTGAGGAAAGGTGTATATTTTAGAACAGTGTATTTGCATTTCAAAGATTGTTTGTATGTCTGTATATTTCTCAAGCACCTACCATTTAAGCAGTGTTAATTTTTTTTTTTTTACAACATTACAAAAACAGGGAATATAATAATAATTCTGATGAGATAAGTGCATCAAGACAGGAATGTAACATTAGGAGAGAGTCCCCGTCCCTAGGAGCTTACAATCTAATTGGCATGCGGGGAGATCAATATAGACATTTGAGTTCATTGGTATAGGAGCATACTGTAGTTTAGTGAGCAAACACTTCATATAAAGTGTACTGTGGCATCACCTTTTTTCTTCTTTTAAGTGCAGCATAAGTATATATCTATATAGAGAATCAGCAGGCAGCACTCAGGTTAAGCAATTAAATTGATATATAATGTAGAAAACAAGACACAAATATCCAACGTTTCGGCCTCATCCTGAGGAAGGTCCCGTTTGTGGGGCCGAAACATTGGATATTTGTGTCTTGTTTTCTACATTATATATCAATTTAATTGCTTAACCTGAGTGCTGCCGGCTGATTTCGTGTGAACGGCATCGTATATTTATTGATTATTTATGGGACATGCACCTACCTGTATATGCTGACTATTGGAGTGCCGGCTGCTTGCATTTACTATATAGAGAATCAAAAAGATGAACAGGCACTCCTCATTGCACAAAAGTTGCATTTATTAGCTCAACGTTTTAGCCCATACATGAGCCTTTCGTGAGAAAGGCACATGTACTGTATGGGCCGATATATATATATATTTATATATATATATATATAATAAGAAATAGTGCTTTACAATACACGTGGCATAATATTGCAACACGATGGGAATAAGCACTTCAGACATAAAACAATAGGAGTTCCTGACCCAAAGAGCTTACAATCTCAGTGAAATGCACACAAGCTTTCCAGACAGGTCTCTTCCTCAGATGTACTGTAACCACAGTCAGTCACATCCTGTAATAAATATACACATTTCCAGGAGGGAACAGCTAGAACAACTCTGCACTGGAACGACACCATCAATTGAACCTATGCTGACACTTGGGAAGAGGAGGGAATGAACAGCGGGTGAGATCCTATGTGCTCCATACACACAGTTTCCTGGAAGCAGCCACATACATGGAAAGTAAGGATTCATCTTAAATGTGAGTGGATGAAAGAAGCCACCATCTTTGCATTATAACAGCAGTTCTCACACTGTGATCCCTGGCCCACCAGAGGTCCCAGATGACTTCAGGGGTGGTCCCTGAAGTCCCCAAAATGTACTTTTAGGCCGCTTTCCTGCAAACTATGCATTGTCCAGCACTACTGAAGGCTGACATTTTAGATACAGGTCCAGCACTTTTTAAATATATATTATACTTGAATATTAATATTCAGATGAACGGGGCCAAGTTACTCCAAATGGTCATTAACATCGAAGTACAGTAGTCTGCGATATGGAAAATGTAACCCACAACCTTGCATTCGAGCTGTGTACTGAAAATCAATAACATACTCATTCATCCCCGTTTGCCATTTACACACATGATGTGTTCTTAATTCAGATTTTCCTATTGCACATTTTTCTCTCTCCAAGTTATTGAATAATAATAACTTACCATTGTACAACCAAATGTAAAATAAATTATTTTTAAATGCTTGCAGAATGAAGGTTTTAGAAAAGTTACAGTATAACTGACAAAACAAAAAAAAAAGGAAGTACAGTACAGCAAAAAATACAATGGGACTTATGGAGTCTAGTTGTGGAATCTGTTTATTTAATTAATGATAATTGAATCAATCCTACCTGCCTAGCACTTCATCATTTATTTTTAAATCACAGATTCTTTCAAATAAAATATCTAAAAAATAACATTTTTATTTTATTTTATTTTTTAGAAATGAGAGACAGCGATGTTAGCCAAAAGGAAGTTGCTATAGGAAGTGAAACCCTGCTTAGTTTCACGTTGCCATGTTTTCAAAACAAACACAAGGAGGGATTAGCAGACGCTTTGCTACGTAACTTTACGACAAAGTCATATTTAATCCCACAGGCATCACTGTCATCATTGGTTCACAGGCATAATATATCAATTTCATTCAAATGTATTATTAAGTAAATCAGTGGCTTATTATGTAGTGTTGATTTGTTCATATCCTTCTGCTATCCCAGCAATAAAATACACAATGCTTGAGATATTTTCAGCTGCACTGAATACATTTTTTGGGGCCATATTTATTAAATCTAGGGCTCTATTAATTTTTTTGCCATTTACCTCCACTGTTCCCATAACATTTTCGTTTGGTCCACCCAGCATTTTAAAGACCCTAACGTTGGGAGAACCGTGTTGAAGGCAGAACTGTCATGGATCGGTCTACTTGTGAAAGCAGTGACCCACAATGCCTAGGGTAGCACTTTGCAAAGCATTGTGGGTTGAGACTTAAGCCGCAGAGCTGTGATTGACGGCTCTACCTCTGAACTGTTTGTTGGTCATAGTGAGACAGTAGAAAGTAATGACAAACCCTACTGCCAAGATACTGTAAGATATTAGTATTATAGGTGTTAAACTTATAAAGGATACTGGGCAGGGGGGGGAGGAGATTGCTTCTTTAATATAAAACTTTTAAAATCTTTTTAAATGATACTTATTTGTCTATTAATAAATGTCAATAATCTAGTTTAAACATATTATACAGATCGGTCATTAGTTCAGTTTGACACTGTACGACAGGCATGGAAAAATCCTGGGTGCCTGGTCACCCGAACGCCTGAAAGCTGTTCTGTACACTGTATACGGTGGCTGACATTAGCACTGCACTGTGGTGAGTGGGGGGAGTGCGAGTCTCATGGAGCAGGTAGACAGGCTCCTCTCACTTGTTATCTCCCTCTTTTGGGACAGAGCTTCTGTCTGCATCAGAGGGACAGGAAGAGAGTTAGGCCTCGTCCAGGGTCATTGCTTGCTGGCGGAGGCGCGCTGAGGCGCGCTTCCGCTCAGCACTGAACCCCTACAGCCGCAATTAGAGCGGCTTTAGTAGGGGCTCACCTACGCTTCCGGAAGCGTAGGTCTTAGGAAAATGTTACATTTTCCCGCTTGCCGGAGCGCAGGGCCGGTCATGTGAGCGGTTCGCCCAATGAGGGCGAACCAGCTCCGTGACGTCACTGGCCCGCCCCCGACACGCCCCCGGACGGCGCGCTGTCTAAGGCCAGGGAAAGCACCCGCTTTCCCTGAGCCTCAGCACGCCTCCGCACGCCAGCAGGAACCTTGGCCGAGATTACTACTCCTGCACCTCAATTCCTGCCTGGGACTGTGTCTCCTGAACCCCTTCTGTGACCCCCCCCCCCCCTCCAGAGACTACGCCGCTCTTAACCCCTTACACTCCCTGGAACTTCCTTTTTTAATAAATCCCTTGAATACCTCCGGCATAAACCGCCCCCACCCCCCAAACAAACTTCTGGCTCCTAAAAGTTCTGTCTGGCTCCTAGGTTTGATTTGTGCCAACCCATATCCAGGATCGAGCCGTAGTTCTATAAAGTCAATGCAGCATTTATAATTCTAATCATAAAATGTCACTTGAGGGGACCTGTTTATTTAGGTGTAGCATTGGAGTTTATTATTTCATAGGAGCTCGTTCTGTCGATTTCTGTGGGTTAACTGCAAGGGAGGAGGGGTTACACCCCAATAAAGCAACATATACATATGAGCACCCCCATCTGTCCTATAATTATTTTAACACACAGTTCATTAATTCTTTAGCATAATATAATTCAGTCATCTTTACGTTAAAGGAAAGCAATTTAAAAAGCTGTGGGATGTATGAAAATATGGAAGGGAATGAGAGCTTCTCCACCTGCTCCTGCACCCATGTGGCTAAATAAAAGTGAACAAATGGCCCTTTTAAGCACAAAGCAGGTGATCTGACATCAGTATACCCCAAGCGGCCTTAAGCAAAAGGAAACAAATAAGATATTATTAATTATTTGAACGCTTTCAAACTAAACAGAACTAGAAGATATATATGCATGGAAAGAGCTAGCTGAAGAGACCTTGTCGATGTGATATTACTGGATATAAGATACTTGCAGTAGGTCAATGTTCCAAACATTTGGTACACCAAGGACAGGTCCCCGCTGGCTACTGCAGCGCCGCAGGGACAAGAGCTGCCCCACAATGGGCCGGGCCCGTAGCGAGGGGGGGCCGCCGCGCTGTGCAGACAGTTTCTCCTGCTCTTGGCGGCGGAGCGCTAGGCCACGCCCCCCAGTGGTTCAGCCAATGAGGGCGAACCTGCCGGGTGACGTCACGGCCGCGCCCCCGGTCTTTCCCCCTGCAGACCGGGGGACTCGGCTGCACGCGCCACCTGCCTCGCAGGCGAGCGTGCAGCGCAGGCACTGGGGCCGTAGCCTAAGTCTGAGACAAACTCAAGAGCCACTGCACTTGTAGCCGAAGCACATTAAATCAGGCTACCAGCTGTTTGCATAGAAGGCTATGAGTAGCAACAAGATTCTGAAGGTAGTGTCTGAAAGGCGCCATGCGGAGATGCAACCAGCAAACTGCATTATTTCATTTAGAAACTAAATATCTACAGGCACTCACCGGGAACAAACATTATTAATCACATAACATGATGCAACATACAATACATAGGGGATGAAATGAAGCGATAGCACTCCGCAAAGCAACACCTTTTACCCTATACAAATTACAATAGGCACAGTCCAACATAACTGACAGTACTGCAGCTCGCACAAAAAAAAACATTTTGTCAACAATTTAGCTACAATTTTTCCTATAGCAATCATTGGTTGATTTGGATTCTTGAATGTGTTGATTTAGTTTTTGATAGTCTACCTCAGGGGTCTCAAACTCGGTCCTCAAGGGCCACCAACAGGTCAGGTTTTTTGGATCTCCCTGCTTCAGCACAGGTGGCCCAATCAGTGGCTCAGTCAAAGACTGAGCCACCTGTGCTGAAGCAGGGAGATCCATAACAGCTAGCCTGTTGGTGGCCCTTGAGAACTGAGTTTGAGACTCCTGGTCTACCCATAGTCCACCAAATTACTCTCCGCAGGCCAAGACAGAGTAGGGAAAGGGGATGACACGTTGCGTGTGCAAAGCCCGGCTCATCACTCAGAAATAGCAAAATCAAACCCCTCTCACGTTTCAGCAAACATACCAACTGTACAAATGCTTTGGAAAAACCCTCATTACCTCAGTGATATCATCCTTTCCAGCTGAAATCAGAGAAGTAGAGGGATCACATTACAGAACAGTGTTTTTATCTGTGTATTGCACAGGAAATGGCAACTTGTATACACGCGAGAGGCTAGTAGGTCAGTATCAACTGTCTCCTCAGGGAACCAGATTGTCGGGATAGACAATGAATTACAAAGCACACAGGTATGCATGTTTCTTAGACGTGAAAGTGTAGGTGGATGTTTTTTTTCCCAGAACCTTGGTCTGCATGAGGTTGAAAAAAACTGATGTATGCTTAATTTTCCTGAATATAATAAGGTATCTGTGAAGCAATAATGTATCTGTGCAGCTATTTAGTTTTCTTACATTAAAAAAAGAAAATGCTTGTATTTTCACACACACACACACACACACACACAAATGCGGCATGAACGTGGTGAAGTGCAGTGAAGTGCGTGGCATTCAGGAAAAAATCCCGGAAAAATTCGGAGAAGTAGGAGAATAAAAGGGCCGCGGCTGTATACAACCAATGCTTTCCCGGGTAAGAAACAAAGAAGCAGCACTCAGATATATATATATAAAGCATAGACTGTATTGAAAAACATACATCAGCACATATTCAAACCGACGTTTCGGTCCAGTAAGGACCTTCCTCAGGGAAGTGCTAGAGGACTCTTTCTATGTAGATATATATATATTTACACACACAGACACACCTACCCTCCCTGTTATTGGCCCCATTATAAGGCGATGTTGAAAAATCCATACTCGCCATAATCAGGCCCCACCCAGTTTGTGAGTTAATCAGCAGTCAGAGAAAAGAAAGAATTGCCGGCGCCAAATCAGTCCTTTAAATAATAATAAATCCGAATAAAGATCAAACCGTCTCTTGCAAAGTCCCAAAAGTGTCCTTGAGCAAACAGGCAGTGAAGGGGTCAACGAACGGCTCACACCAAATTATGTGCGATGTGCTGTGGATGTGATGTGGATGTGCGCCTGAAGAAGTGCGCCCATGCGCATGAAACGTCGTTCGGAGATTATTCTGTTTTTAGAGCTGTCTGTTTGGTTGTGGAGGATATTGGCAGCAGTTGTGTAGGCTGTGGGGGGAAGGAGAGGAAGAGGAGCAGCGATTTCGGTAACACCGCGGTGTGTGACGTCACATCCACCCGGAAGTTCCGGTTTTCGTGCGACTCAACATCCATCCCCCACACGAGGCAATCCCTAAAGGAGCTCCAGTTATCATCAGAGAGGAGCACCTGAGCGATCTTCAGCTTTACTGCTTTTACCATCTACTGCCCTGTAAGTAGGGTTTCAATTTTACCCCTCTGGACTTAAGTGCTCTATCCTCCGGAACCCAGTATTTCAATGTTAATAAATAGCTTTTTGTTAGGATTATAGCCTTGCTAGTGTCTGTCTGTCATTGTGTGTTATGTTTTTCATGTGTGAGTTTTTAATGTTTTAATGTCAACTTTTTTGGTGTACTGCACCATTATCTGTTTGTTTTCTTCTCTTTTTTACATATTGCACTATCATTTGGTGTGAGCCGTTCGTTGACCCCTTCACTGCCTGTTTGCTCAAGGACACTTTTGGGACTTTGCAAGAGACGGTTTGGTCTTTATTCGGATTTATTATTATTTAAAGTACTGATTTGGCGCTGGCAATTCTTTCTTTTCTCTGTGGTTCATTTTCTGACTGTACAGTCAGTATTTGCCAGGCTGCCTGCAATATTTATTTCAAGTATTGTTATTATTTATATTTTTTTAGCGCTGTTTTGCACCATCTTTTTTTCGTTAAGTTAATCAGCAGTCAGATGAGATAAGAGGGTAAAATGAAGGATGCTCCACCTGGGTGCCCGAGGTAGCCATGTTGCTTGTGGCAGGAAGGTAAAACCGAAATATAAAAAACACGGACAGAGAGTGTGTGTAAAGGGTTTTCAGCGGCTTCTAAAATTAGAGGGTCGCCTTATAAATCCGACAAATACGGTATATATATATAAAATATATATTTTTATGTATTTATTTATTGGTTTTTACTTTACCTGAACCAAGGGTTCCCTCTGGGATGACCCGCAGTCTTCAACTTCTAGAGATCCCCCGGTTCCGGAGATACAGAGGCATGTATACATGCTGCAAAAAGACAAAATAAAACTATACGTAAAATCGGTGGGACTGCTGCTTTAAATGACAACTATTCTATGTTTTCTGCATGCTTGCATTGTAGTTACACTTTGTGTTTTTCACAATCCATTGAGAGGAAGCCAGATATCGGTAAGTGGATATTTCCTACAAGTAGTTAAGCAGGGCTGTAATTCACCACCGCCACGGAGCTCAAGTAACATTCATTCAGATACTCTGTTCCTTATATTTCTGTGCGTTGTACAACCTGTCAGACATAAATAACCCCCTGCAGTTATTCATTCAGAAGCCAGAGAGGAAGCAGTGGTATGTTTCCGTCTACCCATGCAAGAGTTAAAGTGGGTCCCGGCAACGCTAAAGCACATTTCAAATAAATGTTACCAGAGCTCTTATCTACCATCGTGAAGCATTCATTATTTAGGAGACAGTCATCTGGTTTAGGCTTGCCCAAATAAGCGGTTAGTTAAAATAATAAATGTGATGCGCTATGTTTATCTTACTTGATCATCTCGTCCTCCACTGTAAATAAAAAGGTTTAAACTCACTGGGTTTGCCAGTAAGACAGTGCTTAAAATAGTCAGACTGGAATGCTCCAGATTACAGTGTTATCCAAACTGATAGCATTGCACAAATGAAACCCCTCGCGCTGGTGGAGAGGCCTGTTCTGCACTGGTCCTCTCGCATGCGGAACCTCACAGGACGTGTGTGCCATGTACAAATCATTCATTTCCTACAATGAATACCAGTAATTTGTGCAGCTCTTTCGCTGCCAAAGCATTCCAGGGCTACGTCCTAATGTCTGCCGCAGTTATGTTCTCAAACTGAGACCAGCCGTGATTTTGACGCAGAAAGAAGAAAGCTAAAAATTATAATAGGATAATGCATAAATCGATACGTCACATAATCCTACTAAACGCCTAAATTCTTCTTGTACTTATATATCCCCTAATTTAACATTTCTCTGCAACCTGTTGTATGCTAAAAATAAAAATACATGCTTCAAAAAGGACTTGACAAACACACTAGACCAGTGTCCTGGAACAGGATTGTGTTTTCTCTGTCTGAACACTCCTCAGCCTAGCTGTTGCAACAATGTTGCGATCCCTTGTGGGCTTCTTGACTTCAGCCAGTTGCCTTGGCAACCCCCCTGCCTTTTTACCAGGATGGACTGCTCCCCTCCTCTTTGCAGGTGGTATTGTCCCAGTTCATTTCCCATCAGCCCAGACCAGCATGCTGTCTCTTAGTACCAGCAGCCATCTTGAGCAGTCATCTCTCCTATCCTGGTAAAGTTACTGATTTTTACCTATCCCTATATCTTGCATTTAGCCCGCTTCCCTCATAGCTCCCCTTCCCCTCCATTGCTCTCTGGTCCCAGTGTTCCCTCAGTACTCCCCCCCCATCTTTTTATTTGTATGTTGTTGCTCCAAATAAACACTTCAGCAAGTAAGAAGGTTCCGTTGCTTGATATATGGGTTTGAGTTAACCTGCCTGTCCCTACTCATCTATCAGGGTACGTTTGGTCCAGAACAACCAGTGATTCCCAACATATTCATGAAACCCTAGATTGAAGTTCGTGAGGTGTTTCCAGGGGATATGCCAAAATGTTAAAAAAAAATGTATGTTGGATCCCAAGCAGTATATGGCGTTCCTGTATCCGTGGAAGGGGGTGTGTGTGTGTGTGGAGGGGAGAGACGGTGTTCTTGGTATAAGCCCAACCAAACTGCACCTTTGCATGGGCAATATACAGTAGCTGTCAATTACAGCAGTAACGTCCAAAGTCACCCCCCACAATGCTTTGTATCCACATCGGCAAGGCATTGTGGGAAATTCCTATAGTTTAATTTTATTTAAATAAGTCAGTTCTGTAGTATTTGATAGTACTGTCTGAAAAGTTGAAGGATTTTGTTCTTTTTTTCTATATAAATATGTTTGAAGCAGGTCACCGAAGCTGAACCGCATTAATTTCAGATTCGAGGCCCCCCTTCTTCCTGAGATACTTACCTCTGTAGAGGGTGTCAATAGCAGCTCCAACTTGGCTAGTTGGGGTTATCAAAATAGCGGCTTAAATGTTCCACGTTACACGGGCCAATAGGAAGCCGTGATGTCATCCTTAGTTTCTTTCTATTGGCCTGTGTGACTGGGACATATAAAAAGCAGAGAGCTATTGGCACAACCATACAGAGGCACGTATCTGGAGAAGCCGGGAGTCCCTAGAACTGAGATTAAAGCTGCAGTTCAAGCAATATCCTGCATGCGTGTGTTTTTTTAATAAATCAGTTCTGTAGTAAGAAAAAATACTTTTAGCATTTTCTGTTTAAAAAAAACAACAACTTTGAAAGACCAATTTTCTTGTATTCTATTTTAACAACCATTTACTAAGGCACTGCCCCTTCATGTCCTGTCACAAGCCCTGGCACACCCCTTTGTGAGCCCTGCCCTCCCTCTTGCACATGTCAGTGCAGGAGTGCTCATGAATATTCATGAGCTTCCACTGAGTGACAGAAACAGAGGAAATACATTCCGGGGAAATACATGGGGGATTAAAGAAGAGCAATGGCAATTGAGAAAAGAGCAAAAGGGGAGAATAAGAATATGAGGGGGTAGACAGGGAGAAGACGGTAAAGAGGAGAATGGAGAAGTGAAAATAAAGTTGGGGAGTGAGAAACGAGACAGGCATTTGTGGGGGAAGAAAGGAGAAAGGTAAAGAACATTTGGGAGGGCGTCAAGAAAAGGAAAAAGCGATTGGGGGGAGAGAGGAGAGAAACGATGCTGAGGGGAGAAGAGAGAAAACATGTTGGGGAGGGGGAGAGTAAGAGAGAGAAAGAGAAAGTGAAGTTACAGAAAATGACATTAAGGGAAAAATAAGAGCTCCCAGGAGGGGAAGAGAAATACATTGGAGGAAAGAAATCAGATATGGTTGAAACGAAAAATCGAGAAAACACTTAGAAGGTAGATAAAGAATTTAAAAAAGAAGGAAAAACAGATAATAGTACATGCGGGTTAAGGAACATGTGACTTGACGAAGACATATGCTGGCGATTTTAGGATTGAGCAACATCTGGGGAGGTGCCAGTAAGAGTCCAGTTTGAGAGGGATAGTCTGAAGTACACAGGCCCTGAAATTGTCCCTAAGTAGGAGAAATACACCAGGGGTGAGCGACCCACCAAAGGGAAAGATGAATGACAAAGGGTTGAGAGGAAACACTTGGTGGAAAAAGGAATCTAAATCACTTGAGGGCGGCAGTGACACATAAGGTACATCCTGGGGGGCAGGGAGAGCAGAAGAGAGATCATGTTGGTGGGGAGAGAGGAAAAGACACGGGGAAGAAGAGAAATACATGAGATAGGGAGGGCAAGAGGAACACAGAATGGGAAAATCTGGAATGCAAAGTGGTTTGGAGAGATACAACACCTCGGGAAGGATAGAGATATATTAGACACTTGTGGGAAAAGGAAAAAGACACTTGGGGGGGGGGAACAAAGAGATACGACAGACAAAGTAGACGTCGTAACATTTGCGGGGCCCCATCCTTCAAGTTCGCCCGGGCCCCCAACATTCTGTTGGCTCCCCGGTCCGTGTGTACTATACACCAGGATTCAAAGTATGGTTATGGTGTTTCTCTCTGAATTATATTCGTTTATTTGGCTTTGTCCTTTTGGAAATATGGGTGCCTTCACAGACTACAGTAATAAAACAGTATTTCAGGTAAGAATCCTCACTTCCACATTAAAAAGTGGGCCCCGATTCCTCTACCACAGGAAATAATAGGCAACCATTTTAGCTAATTCAATCTAATCGTTTTGAGAACGAAACACGAAAAGAAAGTGCCCATAAATATTGCACATCCTAGTTTTATTTATTTATTTATTTTAGAATTCATATTATGCAGTAGATCATTAGTAGTCAAAACTACTACAACCTGTGGTGTATATAGCATTCCCAGTATATTGATAGTAGTGAAGTAGGAATCTTTTCAAGAGAACTGACAAGATCCACCTGTAATGACATACTAAATACCTAGTATAATAAATAGTAACACCGTTTCATGAAATTCAGGATATTCACACACCTGTGCCTTGCAGGAAGTCTCAACAAATTCTCAAAGCTATTAGCGTCTTAAATCCAGACGTTTCATGGGCAAATGGTACAGAGACACAAGAACATCTTTTGGAGATCACGAGCTGTGTAAATGACTACATACATAAACAAAGTATAATAAATAAGAGAAAGAAAAGCCCCAACAAAAGCACTCTAGTATAATCCAATCACAGATACAGATCAAAAAATCTTTATTGAATAACGTCACAAAACAGAATATAAAAGAGAGCAGAGATAATTTACGTATGGGTCATTAGTTCAATTCTTTGGCAACAAAATAAACAAGCCTGCCAAACCGTTGAAGTGTATAGAATCCTATCATCACTTCCCTCCACTGCCTTGAGAAAAGAGAATTAAGAAGCATTTTTTTAAGAGCATGCAGTGTGTCGTTTGAACAGAGTTCAACAGATGAAACTAGTAGAACATTGCAATACCTCTGACGCTAAATCCTGATTGGACTACGCTGTAAAGGAAGATATTATCTATCCTAAAAAAGAAAGTAAGACTGTACACTAGCACTAAACTATTGCTGCAATGGCCACCATTTATTTTCTACTGTTTCTATTTTCTTTGACTTCACTTCTTTTCAAAATCGTTGCATCTTCTACTAAACCATCTCATTATGTTTCTAACTCTATTCTATATCTCCATCTCTACTTCCTCGCCAACTTCTCAGTTCACTGAACTCCTTTCTACCTGCGCCCTTTGACACTACACGCTAACCCCCTACACTAAAACGCACCCCTACAAATCCTCCTCACACTTCTCTTTCTAGTCCATGCTTCTCTTCCTTGCTTCAGGGTAAATCTCGCTCTTTGCTTGGGATATCTCTCCCAATCCATGTCCTGCCTTATTTCTGTATGCTCTCGTCCTTGCCACCCACAGACAAAATTCTACTCCTTCTGTTTCAACCTTTCTAAGCTCATACCTAAGTTTTAGCAGTTTGTCGGTCTGGAGCATTCAGGTTTGGTGTTACACAGTGCCAAGAAGAAATACATCATCATGATCGTAGAAGCATTGTTGCTACACACATCTGGGAAGGTTATAAGGCCATTTCCAACCAATTTAAATTCCATCTTCTACAGTAGAAAGATTATTCAAAGTGGAAAACATTCAAGACAATTGCCATCTTCCCAGGAGTGGCATCCCAGCAAATTCACCCCAAGGTCCACGTTGCAATTCTCAGAGAATTACCAAAAAACCATATTACTCCTCAGACCTACAGGCCCCAGTTAGCAGGTTAAATATTAAAGGTTATCAGTAATTAGGAAAAGACTGAACAAGTATGGTTTGTTTTGGAAGGGTTTCAGATAAAGCCTCTGCCTCTCTAAAAAGAACATGGCAGCACGGCTTATGTTGCAAAGTTTTTTGCATGACTAACATTGTTCAATGTGAATGTGTGGGTTGTTCTAATTGAATCTCGTTCAATTAAAGGTGTAGTTGCGTACTCACTTTCATTTATTTTGACCACATGTGCGGGACACCGAGGTGGTCCTACGGAGCAAGCCATGTCTTATTTCCGCTTTTGGGACCACTTGGTTACTGGATACTGGCCTCTGAAGGTGCTGCCACTGGTATAGCAGATCTTTGCAAGAGGATACAAAATGGAGGTTTTAAATCTCCTACGGCCACGTGCGGCCAATGAGAATCGCCAATGTCCTCCGAAGTGTCTTCCTATCGTGCCACGTGCAGATTAATACAAGGAAAGTAACAGTACGGTGCTTTGTCCTCTTGTTTTGTAGCTGACATTTATGCGTATCAGCACCGGGGACGGAACCAATGATGTGTGTGTGCTCCACCTTTGGGATACAATGGCAGACTGCAGGGGTCAATGTTGTGGGCCCACATGGAGTAACACCTTTCCCAGCACATGGTGCTTGGATGATCTCCGACAGATGTTTAGCCCGTAGAGCGCGCCTGTGCTGAGGCTCTGATGAATATTTTCTGCGAGACGAAATCTTTTTGATTTTATGACGAGACGGCCCGGGTCAAGTGCGCCAGCGTTCAGCCAAGATGGACGAACCGACGCACGTGCAGGTCACAGGCCGACCCACTCCAAACTGTGAATCACAGATGCTCTGCGGTGTCTCATCCAGACTCACCACCGGCCACGAAACAAATGTGGGCAGTCACGCGCTAGGGACTCCACGCGCGATTGCGTCGGTGCCTATCTATATAAATGTATACAAGGCTCCCTAAAACCACTGTGAGCTAAAGCTTCCGCGCGACTTATTGTCATAATGCTGTATATATATTCCTTCCCTAGTTGCCTTAATTTGACCTCCTGTAATCGCCAGAGGAAGACTGCCACACTGTACTCTGGGCTATTTAAATTGCAACATGAAAATGTTTAGGTATCTTTTCAAAAAAAATAGCATTCTGAAATGATACTGTCTATTTCATGTATCTTTATTTCACACAGGGTTTGTTATCGCTTTGTGAGGGGACTTATAAAAAATAACAGTCGGTGAATCTGTCTGTGAGAAGAGACCAGGAGGGAGAACGCAAGTATGTTTGCGTGCTGCGCTACTCTCCGCCTCCGAATTCTTGACTGCTAACCACGGATTGTGACCCAGAAGACCGACAATGTTGGGGTTTGCAGTTTTAATTTATGTCGTAGCTGTTAGCTCTGGCGAGATGGCTGACTGCGGCTGCTGCTGCTGCTGCACCATTGGCAACATTTATGATACTACTGCTATGGACTTCAATAGTTCTCAAAGGGCCAGACAGAAATAATCAGGAGTAGATGGGGCCTATAAGCGTATTACTATGTTATCTGCCCTATTCTGTGACAAAACTGCCTTCTAATCATCGTGTACCAAGTTACACCTTTTCATAAGTGTTTGGTTTAATTATCTGCCAGGGTTAACCTCACAATGTGATGTATCGTTCAACTCCTATCCAGACTGATTTATTCCCCCTTCACAAGTGTTGATCGGCTTGGTAGAGGTAGTATGCTGACATCTAAATTCCTTGTCGACAATTGTCCATCCTGTAATGGCCAAGTAGGGCTGTTTTATTGGAGCGTCATGCAAGTTGTTAGCCCGGATAAGTGTCCGAACTGAGTTTGAGGAAGCATCGTAGCGCCTGGCAGGCCATCGCACTATAAACAAATTCACTTTCAAAACATTTCAGTGTGCTGGAAGTTTATAAGGGGTGGACTTCCGTCTGCCGGACTCCTGCCCAGAGCAACTTCACAGCTCAGGAGGATATTCTAGTGAGCTCCCCCTCCTCTAACACTAATATTCTGCACGTTGTTATCCACTCGAGCTTTGTTCTCCTGCTTTCCTTTAGTCATATACTCGACAATCACTAATTTAACGCAATGAGAAGGGCACCAGGACCTGTGCTCTTCCCTACTTCCCGTGTCAATCATCAACTCCCATCCATCCTCCAATATGCTCCACTCTTCTCCTTTCTGTTTTGCATTGCAACACCTTTCTCATGACACTCTACGTTCCCTTATACCACTCGCAGACTCATCCTTCCTAATATTACACCTTCTAGCTCTCTCTCCCCTTCTTTGCCAATCGTTAACCATAGCTTTCTGTGTGACTCAAGCTTCTTCCATCACCTACCGCCTCTCCTCATATATGCTCATATGAACAGTCTTCCTCCCACCTCCTTGTCCACTATCCCTTCTTCTTCTCTATGGCCTGCTGGAGACATTATTCCAAGCCATATCCCACTGCCCTCTCGACTGCTAACCCTTCATACTATAATTCTAGAAGCTCACCCTTCCAACCTGATTATCTTTTCTTCCGCTCGCCCTTGCATCTTTCCCTTTTTCGTTGTTTGCCCGCGCTTCAAAACCAAAACACTGGCTTCCCGTAATGACCTTTACTTTTCCTCCCCTCTCTTCACTGACAGAACTTGGCCTCCTACACTCTGATTCCTGCTCATGTGGGCAGCTTCTATCCTATGACACCGTCTCTTTCTCACACACACTCGCCCCTTTGGTGGCCGCTGTGGGGGTATAGAGCGGAAATTTTTTCTCTATTCTCACCTAAGTTCAGCCCCTATCTACACCTGACTTTCCCGACATTTCTCATCCTTGAGGTTCTAACCTATTCGTATTTTCTCTCCACTCTCATCTGCAATATTACTGTAATTTATATCTCCTACTCACCCCTCATACTCCAATTTCCTTACTGGATTAGTATTTCCTTCTTCTCTCTCTGACTCGCACCCTCTACTCTTGGGGGACTTAACTATCCCATGATGACCCCTATCTCATTCCTGGGATCGACTTCGTCTCTCCCACTTCCTGTCTCCTTTTGGTTTTCTACATTGAACTTGGGCTTCCAGCACTACAAGGACGGCCACTTCCTTACCTGTCTCACAAAAAACGGTTTTCTCATCTTATTGTCTTAATTCTCTTCCTGCTCTCTGACCCTAACCTTATCTGAATTTTCTCTCCGCACTCCTCATACTCAGAGCCCTTCTAGCTATACTCTGCCAACTTGTGTTTCCATTGATCTTCAGTTCTGGAGTCCAGCCTAAATCTCATTTGTTTTTTACGCACCTGGATTTTCACAAGATGTATAAATTGCCAGATTTACCCCATTTGAACATGTCAGTTGTTTACTATGCGTGTAGGATGGTCCGCACCACCTTTCCTAAGTTCGACAGCGTTCCGTACTATTTGTAAATACATTGTTTTTTCCTAGCTTCTTCTGAGGAATATATTGGATCTTTGAGAGAGACATCTTTGATTTTTCCTCCCTGTAGTACAGTTTACCATGAGAATAACAAATATGAAACATGAGTAGCCGGATTTAAAAAAAATGGCGTTAGACACAATCCTGATGGCCCCTTTTTTTCCACATGGCAGACGCCACCTAGTGTGCTTCGCCGCTCGAGCACACATCGGAGGCGTGGACGTCTGCCCTATATTGGCGTCAGCGATTTCGTGCTGCGCAAGTCCTGCATTCTGCCTCAAATAATGCACCAACCCCAAATTCTGCCGCCGCTTAGGCGCCTAATGAGAAATTGCCACTGCTGTGACAGATTAAACGTACTTCAGCTATCGCACAGTGCGTTAGACACGAAGCAAGATGCTGAACTTAAGTCCAAGGACCGTGAAGGGTCAAACTGATATGTTTAAAACACTACAGCCCTATCTTAGCTCAATAAGGGAGGGCAGGTGGCGAGTCCCACAGACCGACTAAACAGAAAAACTTTTTGTAAAAATTAACACGGCCGTTGCCAATCTTTGACAAAGTGACTATAAAGGTGCACAAAGTATAACTGTATGCGGTTAATATAGGTAAAACAGAAGGATTAACATTTTTTACAAAAATCCAGCAGGAGTCATTTAAAAATCAAGTTTGCACTTTCTCAACATTTTCTCTTAGGACGGCTCTTATAAAGAAGAGGGAGGTTTGTTTCTCAATCTCTCCATCTAAAGTAGTATTCGTTTATGGGCTCCCTCACAGAGCACCCATTAGATAAGGGGAGAATGCCGGGTCATATCTTAAATTGCCAACGTAGGATTTCCATCAAACCTCTCGTAACCTTTTAAAACTACAGTACTGTCAGGTTCAATTCTATTTCTTCTCTCTAATAATGGCCTGATGAACCCACGTAAGGCAGCAATTTTCAATTTATGTGATGGAAGAACAGTTGTAAGCAGTCACTCCAACGAAATCAACATTCATTAGCACGAACCTTTTCTGCAACACTTGGTGATATTTACTGTAGATTTTCTCTGTGTCAGAGGCAAGCTAGGGTATCTATTAAGTATATTACAATATACTAACACCACTTTACAACTGCAGCATGTTTTGCCCGCCTATAGAAAATAACGGTTTGCTTTAAGCATGCACTTGACAACCCTGCCTCTGGATATGAATCTCACTATAGGTACCACTTGTATGCTACAGTTTATGTCTTTTATTTATATAGCCCATAATGTCTAGTCGTTCCAGCAGTAATACAGTGACAATCATAGAAATACAAATAATATAAATAAACATAAAGTGCTTCAGACTATAAAAGTAACATTTAGGAGAATGATCCCTGCTCCGAGGAGCTTACAATCTAATTGGTATGTAGGAGGAACAACAGAGACAACAGTCTTAGCACAAATGTTGTAATTGTAGAAAATTAAATAGTTTGTAATCAGGTTAATCGATACACTGTGTGGGACATTAGACTCGCCTGTTTTTAATTTTATTAATAAAAAGGAACTTATACAATATTAACATATGATTGTCATATCATTGTGTGACTTCATCTTGAATACCATAGAGATCATTAGAAATAATTCACATCCCTCGAAACCATTACTACACCTATAGTGGTATGTAAGGTAGTTAAAGGTAATTATGCCCTCTGATTTATTTAGGCATCCGTCACATACTTTAATATAACACATGCCACTGCATTTTATAAGGTCGACCCATGTGCCTGCTTCTTTATGGTGGATGGGGTGAGAGTTTAACGAAGCTTCTCAGAAAGGTTTCACAGTTTGATAGCGTTTACTGCCATTCACGCACGCTGATTCACAGAAGTCTCTTGCAAAATACACTGTAGTATAATCATTAATAATGTCAGTTGTTGCATGTTGTGATATTTCTTAGTAATTTAGCCGGATCGACGTTTTATTGCGTTTGGTCCATATTGGATGAATAACAGCAGCAAGCAGTTCAAGTTATTTTATTTAAAACAATAATCAGTGAAACCGTTTCAAGCTGCAGTTCAAGCTCCCGTGTTTTTTTTTAAGATTTTTTTTTTTACTTCAATAGTTTCATGTGGCCAATCTCTCTTATGACCTAAAGAACTGCATAGTCCCGGTCAATTCGTTCTCCGTCTATTGACGGTGAAGTTTGGGGACATCTTTAAATATGAGGGATATGTATTTCCTCTGTTTCTTGTCATCAGTGGAAGCTAATGAATATGTCCGCGTCACATTCGTTCTCACTCAGTGGAAGCTCATGAATATGCCGGTCAATTCGTTCTCACTCAGTGGAAGCTCATGAATATGCCGGTCAATTCGTCTCACTCAGTGGAGAAGCCTCATGAATATGCCCTGTTCAATTCGTTCTCACTCAGTGGTTAGAAACTCAACATAATATGCGGTCAATTAAGTCTATACGTCTATTGTATATTCGGATTCGAAGTTGTTGTCTTTCACAGGCCATGCGAAATCTTGTAAATATGGGGTCATCCTCTCTAACAATCTGATGTTTCTTTTCCCATCATCTTTTTCTCTTTTCCTACCCTTTTCTCACTCTTTCCACTTCATGTCTCTCTCTTTTCTCCCCCTTATGTCTCTCGCTCTTTTTTGTCCACATCATGTCTCGCTCTTTCTTTTCTCACCCTCATGTCTCTCTCTCTCTCCTCCCCCTCATCTCTTTTTTTTCCTCTACCCCACGTCTCTCTGTCTCTCTTTTCTCCCCCTCATCGTTCGCTTTTCTCCCCCTCATGTTTCTTTTCCCCCCTCTTATTTATTTCTCTCTTGTTCTTTATTTTCTCATTGTGTTCTTCTCTCTCCCTTTCTGTCTTCTTCCCTTTCATGTCTGTTTTTACCCCCATGATTAAACCTTCCCTCCCTCTCAAATTTCTAGCCTGCAGCTCCAGACCCATAATGCTCTACTTGAGCCGCCTGATCTAGGCCCTGACCTCCTACAGAGGCTCTGCAGAGGGAGGGATTTCTCCTTTGTGCTTCCTGCATTTCAGTTCCCCTGCAGAGAATTCATTTGCGGGCAGGAGTGTTGGCCTCCTAAACACAGGGCCTGGGACTGCAGTCCTGGCTGTCCCCCCCTGTCGGCGGCCCTGTACTCAGGGATAATAAGCCATAACGCATCTTTAGACACCTTAAGTGATTTATGGCTTAGCAAATTTGGCATAAAACAAAAATAATTGAAAATTGCTTCCGATAGACAAAAGGGAAGCATTAGCATACGCTTCATAAAGGAAGTGCTTAATAAAAGTATTACCTCTGATTGAATCTATGATTTTATGGCAAGCAAGAAAAGGGGCAGAGAATATGTGCTGATAATTACATATCAATTCTTATATTTCCCCCAGTACCCTTTGGCTCCTGGTTCGAACACGTCAGAGGCTGGATGTCGATGAAGGATAAGAGCAACTTTTTATTCATCACCTATGAGGAGCTGAAGCAGGTAATTTAGATAGTGTTGCAGTGCATTTTTGTCCAGGCATATGAATGTCACAATTCTCAAATGAAAGAACAATGTGAATAAAGCAGATTGAATTCACTACCAAATCGGACCAACACAGAGTTTGTCTACATTTTTATGTGCAAAATGTAGCATTATTTCATTGAGTAAATATGGCCATTCATGGGATGCCAGTTTTTCTCTCATACAATATTGCATTTTATTATCTGCTTTCATGTTTAATGGTGCTTTCAATACTACACTACAATCAAATTCTTAAACTGTTACAATCACTTTAGGTATTTTTACTTCATTATCCATATACAGTATTGCAAAGTAAGCCTAAAGATGTAATCATGCCATCTCTATGACCTAATATACTTTTGACCCCGTCCCAATGTCTACTTTTTCTCTATCAACCCTTAATGGTTTGTGAGTATTACTAAAACACAAACAGTAAACGAGTTGCTTTCTTTCAATATATTTCGGGAATCAACAAAAAATATATACATAGTGCTATTTGTTACAAAAGTAATATAATCATGACAATAAAGAAATGTACTTTAAAAAAAAATATTTTAGCACAACCCGGCCAATTTATTGGGTTGGGCTGCACTCGCCTCAGCCTAATTTCTTATTCAAGCTCCATTTGTGTATGCAAGTCTTTATTTATATAGCCCCTTTAATGTACATAGCGCTTCACAGCAGTAATACATGTGACAATCATATAAATTACAAATAACAGGTCATGGGAATAAGGGCTTCAGACTTAAAAGTAACATTTAGGAAAAGGAGTCCCTGCTCTGAATCTAATTGGTAAGAGCAATATACAGATACAGTAGGAGGGTATACTGGTAAGTGTGTCTGCAAGGGGCCAGTCTTTATGTATTAGGTGTATAGTATTAGCCACAGAGCTACTCGTATGCTTCGTTAAGCAGGTGTGTTTTAAGGTGGGTCTTAAAGGTGGATAGAGAGGGTGCTAGTCAGGTATTGAGGTGAAGGGCAGTCCAGAGGTATGGGGCAGTCATTGAGAAAGCTTTAAGGTGGGAGCAGGCTTTAGATACAAAGGGGGTAGAGAGAAGACATCCTGAAGTGGAACGCAAGTGTATAGCGAGAAATTAGGGCTGAGATTTAAGAACGGGAACAAGAGTGTAAAGCTTTAAAAGTGAAGAGGAGAATTGAATATGTGATATGGGATTCGATAGGAAGCCAGGAGACGGATTTCAGCAGGAGAGGCACTGAGACAGATTTAGGAAAGAGTAGAGTGATTCTGGCAGCAGCGTTTAGGATAGGCTTTTTAAAGCACTAGGTGCCAGTCTGTCTCTCTCATTTTTTATTTTGGTAAACACTACTGTAGTTGGGACTTGTTGAATAAAAAAAATCTTTTAAAACTTCACATTGTTCTAAAATATGCCCATGCCTCTTCATCATACATAATTTTATACGAATCCTTATTAAATTGAGTAATAAAGGGAATAAAGTTTTTTTGTTTTTTTTTAATCATTCTTTTGTTTCAGGATAGAGACCCTACCTAACATAGCACCCTGTCTTTTGCGTTAGAGACAATATCTGGTTCATAATCCCTTTCCAAGAAGCAATTTTTCAAAGTTGTTGCTTCTTTGTATTTGTCCATATTGGAACAGTTCCTCCTAATCCTACGTTGGATAGCCACCGCTTATGGTGTCAACTACTATTTAGAATAAAGTTGTTGCAATCGACTTCTTTAAAATAAGTCTTGGTATTGAATGTATTGTTCTCAATATATATCACAAAAATAAAGAATAATGCTGATCACTACACAATATGAATCATAAAAAACAATATTTTCCCAGGGTGATATGGGAACAGGGTGCAAGCATCAAGTGATAGTCTTGATGCTAATTATACACAATTAGCAGTATTAAGCCTCAGCTGTGGGCACTCAACCAAAGATTCTCAATCATGTAGCCACTCCCATCCATACATAGGGCACCTCACCAGGGTGTGAAGGCAAACCTCCATGATTACTGCTGGCATCCCTGTAACTTACCAGGTTTACTGCCAGCAGGGGAGACAACTGCAGACCATTTTACAGCATGGCTACAATCTCCCCCTGGTGAATCCCCACCGACCCAGCTGGGACCTAAATTTGTAGTACCTTTTTCCAGGAAGCACTGTAAAATGGAACACATAATTAATCAAAACAACATTACTGTTTTCATAATTATTAACAGTTTAGCGCTCACTGACCAGCAGGGGGCGCTTATCTTAGAAACAGACCTCACTATTCTGTCTGCCTTATAATAGTGGCGAGGATCTGGTTTCTTCACCTCCCTACCTGCCATGTCGGTTACAGCGATACTGTATTCTCTGGGCAAGCCACCCTCAGGTCTATATACAGCCTTATGCATGTATAGACTGCGCCCGATGCTCCATACTCGCATTAGCTGGGAGATCCTTTCTTCTGCTCTGCGACCAGTAATCGCACCCCCTTTATTCACCATATACATCTCTATGGTTTCTCTTAGCCACCTATCCCTCTGATCCTCTATCTCCTGCATGAGGGGTTCGGGGACATAGGGGTACTCTAACCCATGTGAGTTTTTGTACTTGGCTACAATGGCCCTTTCTGCTCGGCTGACCCGGATCAATTTGGTGTTACCCGTTCTCCCTGGCAGCACCCATGACAGGGGTTCGTCGGTTCTGCTGAATCCTCTAGTTTACTGGGACCCAATGGCTCTATCAGCCCTCGACTAATATCGTACCACCGGTCCTGCATTGCTTTCAACCGATCCTCCTCGGTGAATTCTCCCTTGGCCCACCAATAGTCTACCATCCCATCTTGCTCCAAGATGAACCTGGTTCTATCTAGCCAGGCTTCGTATCCCTCAAATAAGGGGGCCCACCATCGGGTTTCCTTAATCTCTTCCAGGGACGCCTCGGCCAAATCTTCCCCTTCTGGTACACCCCCTGAGGATATGCCGGAAGTACATTCTGACTGGGCCTGATACTCTGATTCCTTTTTCTGGCTACCAATAGTAATACTGACAGTACTGGGACAGTCACTGGACACCTGCCGAGTGTACCTCCCGCCGCCCACCGACCCGTCATCGGAGGTAACATAGTCCAAGCTCCCCCCAGTCCGTTCATCGGAGGTGACCCGGGAATCCCCTGACATCCCTAAGCTCGAGGATGACCCAATGGAAAAGGTGACTGGGACGGGGCTTTAACTAGGGCCTGGGGTTTAGCTAGGGCCTGGGGTTGGACATAGGGCCAGACAGTCGGTATCCGCGGGGCTACGACCCGCTCTTCACCGCTACCTGGTCCGGTGCCCCCGCATGGGCTCTCTGCTTCTCCGGTCGCACAGCTCTCCGGCTTCCGCATTGATCGCCCGCTCCTCTTCGACTTAGGCGATCGGCTGACACTGCTCGAGCGAAGAGGCGCCGTCATCTCCCAATCGGTTCCGCTCTGCCTGCCGGAAGCGACGTCCTGACACGCACGTGTCTCGTCGCCATCTTGGGTTGGGTCCCCAAGCGAGACCTCTTCCTCCACCACGACATCCGGCAACGCCTTCTTCCGCTGTGGCACCACTTGGGCCTGGCACAGTCCCTCCTCCGCCGTCGCCACCCTCGGAGCCTGGTAAAAGCAGGGACTTTGCTTACCGCTCCGTGGTGTCGGGTGGATCTGCCGCCATCGGAACCGCTGGTCACCACGGCCGTGGGACTTCGCCGCTCGGGTTGCCGCTGTATGGGCGACACTCTGCTCCGTTCACTGCCAACACAGGAGAGTGGCACTCGCTTGATCGAACTGCTGCTGTGGCTCACCGGCGGTCGGGTCGTCACCGCGGTAGGACTTGCAGTTTCCTCGTCCGAGGACTCCAACTTTGCGTTAGGGTGAGGCATTCCGCTCGGTGATCAACGGTAAGCCCCCCTTTTATCACCGCGTCGGTGACCGTTTCTCTCGTCCGGCTCAGCCTTGAGGGCCGGGCCCGATCCCCTTTCTCCGGGATCCGCAGACTCCCTCCAGAGCGCACCGGGGAGTTCCGCCGACAGCATGGCTATATCTCCCGCGGCCTCTACTGCCTGGACCGGCACGAATGTCGGCATTGGCCACAGATACTGCAGGCCACATTGTGCGCATCGCGCTGTAGAGCTCACAGCACCGGCAGGCAGCACTGTAGGCATAGGCATGCCACTGTCTCTGTACCCACGACTCGAAGTATCAGGAAGCCTCCTGGAGCCGATTAGGGATGGGTAGATATCAGTGACCCTTCTTCTGATTTGCAGGCCATAGTCACTAGAGGAGGCACTCTCACTAGTGGTCTGTTCTGCTCACTGGCTCCTCGCAACTGAAGTGCAGGGGCTGGTTTGCCAACCCCTCCTCCAGCTTTCTCCATCTGCATCCGCCAAAACTGGAAACCACTCCCCCTGGTTGAGATTAGGGGGAGGTCCCTTAAATTTGTAGGATGACCCAGCACAGGGGCTGAGTTCGTCATAGTCCATGAGGGCGCGGCTCAGCTTTCGCCATACTCCCCATCAGGGTGGGGTTTTCCTGTTGGCGCCACTCCTGGCCAACTCTCTGCAAGTTGAGCATTTGCAACATTTTCTGCAACTGGCCCACGCGGTTTCCCAGGGAAGCGGGAACCGCCATTTTAGATTGCAATGTCAATCTTGTTCATGGTTGAGGTAGCTTTTGACTGTTTGTACGTCGAATGACAAGCAAGTCCATTATGTTCCTCATATCTCATAACAATGTCCTCTTCACTGTCCTCAGGGTTACTACCCCAAGGGCCTAAGCAGGACCAACACGGCGCAGCCACAGCTTTCACGCCACTCCACAACAGGCTCACAAAAGTCTCTTCTGTAGCTTGCTCTTCACCCGCACACATGCCATGTGCGCTCTCTCCTTCAGCCTCCATCCGCCATATTGGACCTTCCGCACCGCGCGGATCCTCCATTCTTGCGGTCGCCATTCGGCCACTATATATAGGGTTATTGTACATGGAGCTCCTCTCTGCGGGGCAGCTGCCACACCGATACAATAAAAATTGCCTTGTGCACCACCTTGTGTACCTAATGTAGATCTGACTCGTGTTTGCACTACCTCAGGCTAGGCTCACTCGCTCTGTGTCTGCTGTATCTCCTTCCTCCCAGTCTGTGCTCCCTTCAGTAAGTGGTCTGGAATGGACTAGAGTACTCCGGCTCTTCCATGCAGTACTTTGGGCGTCTATCTACTGTTGGCTAGCCTAGCGCAGACCCTCTCCAGGATTCCTGAACTACGTTACCAGTTTATCCCTTTAGGCGTCCTACCACTAGCACTACCTCAAGGTGACTAGGACAGCTATAGCCCGGCTCCAGCCCCATTAACTCCTTGCAGGATTCCAGGTCATCCGTGCGGTCTGCAGCTCCAGCAGCTCCCCTGACTACCCCTGGCTCCGTCCCACGCAGCACAAAGTGGCAGCAGACACTCTACTTGTTTCCCAGTGTGCCTAGCAAAAGCCTGTCCTGTTGACAGGTATCTCAGCAGCACCTCCAAATGTAACGGGTATTCCCTTTAGTATGACCCACCCAATCTCATATTGGCCCCTGTGGTCTAACCAGTACCCATTACATGGTCGTGTCTGGTGGTGCACCTGTAGGCAACAGGACTCCTGAGTCTCCCGCATGATGGTACTCGGGGATTGTCAATCCAGACAGGCAGCTGAGGTAGTGTGTGCGAGTCCTACCTATATCACATGCAGCGCCTCCACCTCATCAGGATCTATGCATCCGCAGGGAGAGGGTCCTGATGAGGAACTCCTTCTTGGTGGTGACTGCCACTGGAGAGTAACTTCACACTCACACAGTGGGGTTGTCTTTGAACAGGGCATCTTTATTGTTGATGTAGCAAACTGCCCCCTTGCAGCGATCAGCTCAGCCGCACATCTCGCCGTACTGTCCCTTGAAAAGGTACGCCCTCCCAATGGAGTGGGATCCCCTCTCCCCACAGGGAGATCACCCCTGTGCCAGGTCCCTGGACACAGTGTGGCATTGTCAGGCTTAATGTAAGAGTGGGCCACTAGTTACTGCACTAGTGGGCCCTTCATTTCCCAAGTCTCAACACAGACTTATTCCTTTAACTCTCTCTACTGCTCTCCCTCCAACACACTAACTTTGAGCAGTGCTGTGCCTTATATACCTCAGGAAACAGGCACATCTCTGATGTCACTAACTGTGGACTCAGAGCATGTGCCAACCTCAACCATCCATACATAGGGCACCTCACCAGGGTGTGAGGGCAGACCTCCATGATTACTGCTGGCATCCCTGTAACTTACCAGGTTTACTGCCAGCAGGGGAGACAACTGCAGACCATTTTACAGCATGGCTACATATATATATAAATATATATATATATATATATATATATATATGTATGTAACGGGTATTCCCCCACCCAACCGCATATAGAGTGTATGTGAGGGGGAATCTATGTGTTACCAGGTGTGGTGCGTATACCTGCAGGTTCACAAGAGGCCTGAGCCTCTGCTTGCTGGGAAACTGGGGTGCTCTCTGGAACGTTTCTTGATCAGTGCCTCCACCTGTGCAGGATTCTAGGAGTATAGAATGTCCCCTACACAGGACCCGCATATAGTAATCACATACACTGGAGTATAGGTATAACCATTTACTATATGCAGCATCAACATAACACAACACATTAACCATATGTTATCAACTCAATAACTGTACCAAAGTCTCAAGTGTCAGTCACTCCCGCTAGGAGCGTATACCCTGTGCCCACCACAGTGTACCCCCCCAACGTGTCCACAGTATAACCCCCTTGTCCCGTGGTCAGTGCTGCCACTATGTGTGAGTACTTTGTTGGTGCACTTATAACGATACCTGCCTGGTGCGGCAGCACCTGGCTTTAAAGAATCTTCTCAAAGGATCAGACGAGTTCCTGCATGACATCCAGGATCCACCCGCGTGGTGATCCGTCAGGGGCGATCCCACCCTGAAGATAGTCCAGCTCTCTTTAGTGGCGTAGGCTTGAGCCCAAGCCTCTTGGCGGGAAGCGCAGCGTCCACTGTGTCCCTAACTAGCAAGCAGCTAATGGAGCAGGTTCCCTAACCTAGGGCCTGTCCCTACAGCACCACAAGCTATAAGGTGGCTCAGGACCTATCTGGGGCCTAGGGGGGGTTGCTGGCCTAATGCAGCGTTTCACAGACCCCTGCACTCATCTCCTTCCCCTAGCTCTTCCTGGTCTGCACTGCCCTCGCTTCTCCAGGGTGTGAAATGTATCTCTTTCTGGTCTGCAGGGCAATCCTTCAACCCTATTGGCTCCCTGGCATCACATGGGGTGCTGCTGAGGCTCATGGGACTTGTAGTCCCTTCCAAGAGCCTTCCCTGGTAGGCTAGCTTTGCGCGCTTATCACTGCGCATGCGCGACTCATCGGGGCCGCTGGCAATCACTGCGCATGCACAACCTCGCGCAACATGGCGTCTCCCGTGACCTCCGGAGCGCTCCCTGCTCGGCCCCCACCCTCCAGAATGGCCGTCGGGTCTGCCACTTGGCTCCGGCAGCACCCGCCATCGATCACGGCCACGGCCACGGAGGTGATGGAGGTCGCAGGGCAACAAGGGGTGACCTGACTACATCCTCCCCCTGGTAAAATCCCCAACGTCCTCGCTTGGAACACAACTTACTACTATACACAAACGTTATATAATAAAAATGCATCTTACGACTATAACTTAGCACATTGCATCAACTTTAAACAATGTTACACAATTCTGTGAGCATCGCAATCACAGATTGGATTTTGCTCCGAGACCACTGCTGAGCCTCATAATGGGGTGTCCCAATTTGATCATAGGTTACCCGGTTTGGAGGGTACCTGACTCTTTGGCTCCTACGGAGCTGTTCTTCAGCAACTCCCTCTGGTGAGTGATAAGTACAGTCCTGAGGCTCAGCCTCTTCCCTTGAGGGGAGAAATGTCTCTGAACAGTCTCTTTGAGGCACAAAGCATGGGCTCTGTGGATCTAATGGCTGGCTCATTGGAGTCAACTTGTCTGTCGTTGGACCAAGGGGTCCTTTACCCGTAGCTCCTTCGGGAGATACCCCCGCGGTTGGAAGGCCCCTTTGATTGGTTCCTTCCATAGGATCCTCTGAGGTGGCATTTACTACAGTCTCTGGGCCATCCTCTGTACTATCTGACTCTCCATCGAGCGAAGCAGTGGGCACTTCCAATTCGTTGTCCCCTACTTGAGGTATGGGCAGGAGATTATTTCTATGCCACACCTTTACCCGGCCTTCAGTGTCTTTGATGCGATAGACCGGGAGGCCAGGCATCTGAGATTCTACTTCGTATACTACGTTTCTCCATCGGTCACCCAATTTATGTTTTCCAGGGACTCCCAGATTACGAAGTAACACAGCGTCCCCAGGACGTAGCTCCCGATACTTGACTTTATAGTCATATCGTCCTTTATTGCCAGCATTCAGTTTAGCCGTAGATTCCTCAGCCTGTTGGTAGGCTTGCTGCAGACTGTCCTTGAGTCTTTGTACGTATTTGAAATGGGTAGCATTGTGTATCCCATCCGTGGACACTCGAAGCCGTACATCTACTGGCAGTCTTGCCTCTCGCCCAAACATAAGGAAGTTGACTCGTGGCGGGTACAATTATACGCATGAACCAGGGTCTCCACGTGTCGATTCCATTCAGTCTTCTGAGCACCCTTTAAAGTCCCGAGCATGTCCAATAAGGTCCGATTGAATCGTTCTGGTAACGCATCTCCTTCGGGATGGTACAGTGTCGTCCGTGATTTAGCAATGTTCAGCATTTTGAGCAACTCCCGGATCAGAGTGCTCTCAAAATCGCGACCTTGGTCTGAGTGAAGCCGATTTGGGAGACCGTAATGAAGGAAGTACTTCTCCCATAATATTTTTGCCACTGTGATGGCTTTCTGGTCTTTTGCGGGAAGGCCTGCGCATATCGGGTGTAATGGTCCGTGATGACCAGCACGTTGCATATTCCTCGGCTATCGGGCTCAATACACAAAAAGTCCATACACACTAGGTCCATTGGACTAGAACTCTTCAGATGGGCCATGGGCGCAGCTCTTGTAGGCAAGGTCTTGCGTTGAATACACTGAATACAACGGCGGCAGTATTGTTCTACCGCTTCCCGCATCCTGGGCCAGAAGAAGCGATCTCTGATCAATCCAAAGGTCTTCTCTACTCCAAGATGCCCATGTTCATCATGTAGCGACTTCAACATCATATATCTTAAGTTTTGGGTAGAACCAGTTGTCGCCTATCAGGGTGGTCGTGATATGGTACTACCCTATAGAGCAAGCAATTGTCAATCTCAAACTTGTCCACCTCACGCATTAGCAACGCGACCATGTCTCTGGGAGCACGTTTCAGTAATGCTGGATTCTTTCATTGAACAGCTTGCCGAATGATGCTAATTACTGGGTCTCTCATTTGGTAGTCCACTAGGTCTTTCCATCGTATGACCTTATCATACGTTAGGTTCATTCCCTTGGGATCGCAGTAGGCGGCAGGGATAGCCTGCGACTGACATCCTAAGGAATCTGCAACCCACAATTCGGAGAAGGCCACTTGATCATTGATGACGGCCGCTATGCTACACATTGCTCGCATCCCTAGTCCCGGTATCTCTTCCCATTCATCATCATCGGGAGTAGCACTTAGTCCTGGTCGTTGTGATACTGCATCAGCTCCAATGTTCAAAGGCCCCGGCTTATACTTCAGAGAGAATCTGTAGTTACATAGGGTTGCCAGCCATCGGTGTCCCGCTGCATCCAATTTGGCAGAGGTATTGATGTACGTGAGGGGATTGTTATCCGTCCTTACCTCAAACGTGACACCGTAGAGATAATCGTGGAGTTTTTCGGTGATTGCCCATTTGAGAGCCAGGAACTTTAACTTGTGTACGGGGTACTTTTGTTCACTGGGAGTCAGGCTGCGGCTGACATAGGCTACAGGTCGAAGACCCTCCGGGTGCTTCTGATGTAGGACAGCGTACAGTCCATTGAGGCTGGCATCCACATGCAGAACGATGGTTGTTCGCGATCAGCGTACGCAAGCACTGGTGCTTCTGTCAGGCTTTTCTTCAAGTTCAGAAAGGCCTGTTCACACTCGGGCGTCACTTATCGCCAAATGCTTGACGGGCCGACGTGGCCTTCCTTCCGGTGTCTTCGGGGTATATCTTCAAGAGGTTGTTCAGGGGTTTGGCTCGACTAGAGTACCCTTCCACGAAGCGACGGTATTACCCACAGAAACCCAGCAATGATCGCAGTTCCGTGACATTCTCGGGACGCGGCCAGTTCACTACCGCTTCTACTTTGGCAGGATCGGTAGCAATTCCTTGAGCAGACACGATGTGTCCCACATAGGTCACCGAGGTTTGACAAAACCGACACTTGTCGAGGGATAACTTCAATCCTTCTTGTCCAAGACAGTCTATCACCTTAAGCAGCCTCTCTTCGTGCTCCTCCAGGGTCTTTCCGAAGACAATGATGTCATCCAGGTAGACAAGACACTCCCGAGGGTTCATGTCCCCGATTGTTTTCTCCATCAGTCGCTAGAAGGTAGCAGGAGCTCCACATATACCTTGGGGCATGCGGGTAAATTGGTAGAAGCCCAAGGGGCAGACGAAGGCTGTCTTTTCCTGATCCTCCGCACTCATAGGTACCTGGTAGTACCCAGAACGTAAGTCGAGAACGCTGAACCACTGGCTCCCGGTTAGAGCATTCAGGATCTCTTCAATGCGAGGAAGGTTGTATTGGTCGGGTACTGTACAATGATTCAGGGTTTGATAATTGACAAACAGTCTCACAGATCCGTTCTTCTTCCTTACCACCACTATGGGTGAGGCGTAAAGACTCCGAGACTCCGTAAAAATCCCAGCGGTCTCCATTTCTTTCAGGACGTTCCTTACATCGTCCACATCCCTGGGGGCGATGCGACGAGAGTGTTCACGGAACGGAGTGGCGTCACTCAACCTAATGGTGTGTTGGGCGCTGTGACTGCGGCCCACATCCATTTCACTTGTGGAAAACACCGTCCTTCGTTCATTCAGCTTGGCCGTCAGTCGACCCTTTCACTCAGTCGGCAGCATCGAGTCCCCGAAGTTGAAATCCAGATCAACTAACTGCTCGCCCACTGTAGCGGCGTTCACCTGCGGCGCTGTTTCCACAGGGCTGACCGGATAAATGCAGCCCAAACTTCATCCGACATCAAGCTCCATCGGTAATGGGGAGAGGTTCTGCACATATACGTAGGTCCGGGGAGGAATTTTAGTCTTCCACTCTCTCACTTCGGGTATTACCCTATACCCTCTCTGAGCCTCTTCTTCAGGGGTACTCTCCAGAGAGAACAGGTGGTCGGTATCATCTCGATCGGGATAACAGCACCAGACGGCCATACGTTGCACTCCCCCTGGTAAAATGGTCGGCAGTCCGCGTTAACGATTGTAGAGGTCCCCATGCCGCTCTAAGGCATATACTCGGTTGCACTCATCCCGCAGTACAGGGTCAAGGAGTGGACTAGCCATAGGTAATTCATTGGTCTCTTTCATGTAGGCTCGGATTATGGCTCGCACTATATCAGTATTCGTCCCCAAGATGATCGGGTACTGACACTGGCCTTGGGGCTTCGGACATACCATTGCCTCCACATGCATGGAATGTTTTTTGCCGGTGTTCAGTTGGACTATATCCAGTTGAACTCTCACGATCCCGTCGATGGGGTAATCTTCGTTACTTAACCCCCTCACCTTCATATGTTCCGCCGACCGCATGGGGCAGTGGTGGAGATGTTGGTCATAGAATTGCCGGTATATTATGGTCACTTGGGACCCAGTGTCCAGCAGAGCAGAGGCATAGATTCCTTCTACTACCACACGCACGATAGCAGAGGGGCCTACCTGACTGTAAGCATCCCCGGGTGGAGTCCCATCGTCAGGACTTAGGTCAGTAGGTGCTTCAGGAGGCGCAGGGGTGGCCTCGGATGTCTCGGCTTCGGTGGTCTGTACCCGGCAGATCATGGCCTTAGCGTAACGTCCCTTACTTGGAGGTTTTTCGTCGGGATCTTCTTTCTCGGGACAGTCCCTGAGGAAGAGGCCTCTTTGACTGCAGCCATAGCAGACGACTTCGCCAGATTCAGGGCGGCCCGGGTACGGGGAAGATGGTTTCCCGGATGGTCTTGATTTGGAGACCGGGATCTTGGGTGAGGCCTCCTCTTCCTGACTTGGAGGTTTCTTGGCCTTTGGAGCAGAAGCCCCCTGAGGTTCACTCTATGGAGACTCCTTAGTCTTCTTGGAAGTATGCAACCGGGCGTAGACCTCATGTTCTTTTATCTCATCCATTAGCTCCTCCCAGGAAGGGGGGTCACCTTGCATCAGAGAACGCCTCATCATGAGTACAATAGGATGAGTGGGAAGGGCTCCACTCAGGAATTGCGCGCGGCGATACTCATCCACCTCTGCGGCGGTAATACTTTTTCGCTTACGCAGTTCCCATAAGACCGCTTGAATCCTCTGTAGGAAGTCAGATAGATCCTCTCCCTCTTTTTGGCAAAGGTTGTAGTATCTCTTCATCAATTGTCCTATGTCTTCGGTTCGCCCGTAGGCCCGCACAAGAGTCTCTAGCATCTGATGCGCGGTAACGTCCGCATGCTGATCTTTACACATCTGTATTGTGGTGGACGCGGGAGGACCTAGGCATTCCATTATGCGTTGCCGCTTCACCGACTCCGAGCATGTCCATTCTTCTAGGACCTGAGAAGTGTATTCTCTCCAGACTTCAAACGCTTCTTCGCCAGTCGGGGTCGGCTTGGTCCCTGAAAAGATCTTTAACTTGCGATACTGCTGCGGGGCCGGAGCTTCGGATTTGGACGCCCCCATTTGTAGGATAGCCTGAGCTAGCATTCGGATATCATCCCCACGCTTATCACTGCGCATGCGTGACTCATCGGGGCCGCCGGCAATCACTGCGCATGCGCAACCTCGCGCAACATGGAGGCGCCCTGCACGGGAGCCGCCGGGGACCTCTGGAGCACCGGAGCGCTACCTGCTCGGCCCCCACCCTCCAGAATGGCCGTCGGGTCTGCCGCTTGGCTCCGGCAGCACCCGCCATCGATCACGGCCACGGAGGTGATGGGGGTCGCAGGGCAACAAGGGGTGACCTGGCTACATTTATATAAAAATAAGGGGAGCATAATAAATCCTAGTATTTATTTATTTATATGGGATCCTTTGAACTTAAGAGGTTGTTCTTTTTTCGGGTTAGAGCTGCAACACCAACATTTAATAATTTAAACTCCCACCATTTATCTTTTACTAGCGCCGGGTTATTTTGAACTTTTCACTTTTATATTTGTATGTATATAAGAAAATAAAAATATCACTAGTGAGGAAATTCATACAGGTCTGCAACCCAGATATTCACCCTTATCTCTTAGCATACAGTGATTCCGGGCTGTCTTGATGGTGGTGCCATCAATGGAGTCACATCGAGCCCCGCGCTTACAGAGGCCCTGCACTCGTCCCCAGAAACCGTTAAACTGATTGCCGGGGGAGAACGCAGGACCTCTGTAAGTGCCTCTTACCGGCTTCTCTCCGGCATCTCCTCATCTCTGCCATGTCGCGGCATCATGTTGCCATGACACCGTGAGGTCACTGAGATGAGCAGGTAAGGCCCTGTGCTCTCCCCTGGCACTGAGCCCCTCTAAATTTCAAGACGCCTCTTCTTCCACTGCAGCTAGGGATTCTGCGAAATAACATGCAAACGAGCGTATAAGAGATATACACCACTTACACTGACCACAAAAAATGGCATTTTATAGGAAATGTAATTATCTGTATCAGTGAAACTCCATTGAAGTCTGAGACTGTTGTTACTATAAATCAATGAGGTTCACAATAAATAAACACACACCTGACATTCAAGGTAGCAACCATCTGTTCAATGATAACCCAGAGACTTAAAAAAAAGTTTTTTATTTATATGTAGCCCCTCGACATCCCCCCCCCCCAATCTCACATTGGGTGTCCTAGGGTGTCTCAAGCTCCGGCTACATGTCTGAGTGTGGTGCATACCTGCTGGCAACAGGAGGGCCTGAGTCTCCCGCGGTGACATGAGGGACAACAGGACAGGTGTTTGGGGTTGTGCCTTCGTTCTCCTCAATGGTGCAGCGCCTTCATCTGTAGCAGGCCCCAGGGATATGGGGTGGAATCCCTACCGCATAACTTCCCTTCCAGGGATGAGAGATTCCAGCCCCCCACACTGTCTCTTTACAATCAGAACTCTTTATTAAAGTTCTCAGCAACAGCAGCTTACAGCAGGTACAGACAGTCGTTCTCAGCCAGCTGTCTCCCTTCAGGATGTCCCACCTGACACCACGCTGGGCCTAGGGCACCCAGAGGGGGTCTAGCTCTTCCCCCACCCCTATGCAGGGTAACAGCTCCACTACTCTCACTAGCTAACTCACACTCATGAACAGAACAGAACCACTAAATAGGAAATGACACTGCTATAAGTAGCTTCAGCAGGCACCGCCCCTGTGTCTCTTGATTGGACACAGGGTCAGGTGACCTACCTTCACTAACTCAGTGCAATGTCTGAAGCAGGGAAAATCCATGATTACTCCTGGCAACCTGCCCTTAACAGGAATTACTGCCAGGAGGAGAGCAGAAATATAGCCCAAACTACACAGGGCTACATATATATTTAACTGTCTTACCTTCAACGGCAGCATCATCTCTCCATGCATGGTCCCGTAAAGATGGCTCCGCGACGTCAAATTGTGTGTTGCCACGACAACGGGACGTCCTGTGACGTGGTAGTGCCATGCATGATCACGTTGCCATGACAATGTGACGCCTCATGGTGCTGTGACGTCCCCTTGTCATGGCAACATGACGCCATTTGACGTTGCAGAGCCATCTTGACGGTACCATGCAGGGGGAGATGCCGCTGGAGAAGGTAAGAGCCGAGGCCCTGCACATGCTCCCGCACCAAACATTCCAGCCGGCCCTGCAGGAACCCAGAGATTTCAAATCTCAACCCGTAGCCCGGAGATACCTAGCCGAAACCCGTAGTCTCTGGGTCAAACCCAGAGTGGTGGCAACCCTGCTGATACTGTGTTCAGAAAAAACAGGAGCCATTTTATTTTTAGTCATATCTTGCAGAAAAATCACTGAATTTGAGCAATTATTGGTCTGTCACAGTAGTTTATTACATTTAAGAATTATTTTATAATGTAATAAATATTCTTTGTGGTGACGGCATGATGATCTCATCAAGTGCATAGTTACAAAATGGTGTTTCACGAAGAAGATAAGCATGTTATACAGTGCGTGAGACAGAGCAAAAATGATGGTCCAAAACATATACATAAAATGTTTCGTGTTAAAAAATGGTCGCTAGGAGGACTCAAAAAATGAATTTGTATTGTTCAGGAGTGGGAGCAGCTGGATCAACGACTTTGATTATGCTGACATTGGCGTTCTCGTCTTCAGGCGTGCGTTTCAGCAGGAGGACATTTTGTACACTTTTTGAACTCAAACTTTATAGCAATCTTCGTGTTTCAGATTATTTATATATAATATTATGCATCCCAATCATGAAATGGTTACTAGCACCTGATGGAGGAGTAGAATATTACAAATGTTTTACTTTATTGATACATGAATCCCACCCAGACACCCAGACCCTGGTGTCATCTGTGTGTGTGTGTGTATGTATGTATGTTATGTATGTAATGTATATCTAGTATATATACTATATTATTATATAATAATATATATATATATATATATATATATATATACTATCAAAAGGGAAGCACAACAGAGGAAACCTCATAAAACAGCATTTATTTGTGCTTAAGGACAAACATCAATTAGAATGGGGAACTCAAGAATAAAGAAAAAGATGCTTATCTGGGCTAGAACAAAAGTTCATGTGGATGCCGAACCTCTGAATTGCCTTTCTCCTGTATCCCGTAGAGCACAAGCTGGTGGTAATAAGGGGGCTCAGAGTAATATATATAAATTATTTTATATGTGATAAATTGTTTTTAAATAGTACCATCTGCACTATCCTGGTCTCTCTTCTTTGTCCTGGGTCCGGGAAACAAGCACGCACCCATCCACTGTGTGCCACAGTTTGGGATATGCCCTTATTATTCCGGACATTGTGTGTGTAACCATTGGAGGTTATATTGCATCTACTAGCTACTGTTTTCTGCAATATTGTTCATGTCCATTTTCTCTTTCTCCTTTGGTGATACGTCCCCCCGCTCCCCGGCTTTTTTGGATGCTGACTGTGGAGGATATTAAAATGTATCCCGTTCCAGTTTTTGAGTGGAGAGTTATACTGATGATTATCTCTTTGACCATTTTCACTTTTAGCTATCATTTCACACTGCTTATATATTAGTGATTTTTCACGTGTATCACTTGTGTTATATTATTGACACATTCACGTTTGTATTTCACATTTGTATCACTCTAATCACTTAAGCAGGGGTGAGCAAACTTTTTATGCCGAGCCCCCCTTTTCATCATGACATTTCTCGGGCCCCCCCTGCCTGATGTAATCAAAATCACATGACGTCAGCGCACGTGAGCTGGTTTAGTCAATGAGGGCGAACCAGCTTTGTTACGCTTCCGCCACTCGTCTACAATCTCCTGCAGCCAAGTTCACAAACCGCTTGGGCTGCAGGCGTGCGCGCAGGCAGTATACTGTACTAGTATTGGATCACTATTTATTTTATTGTTTGCTGGCATCTGTTAATATGTTTTTTTTCTGGTGCAAAAGGCAGTCCATTTGAGGGGGCATTCATCCACCTCTTTGCTACAATCCCTTCCCTCGCCCGCCCTCTTTTTTTCCCTCCCTTTTTTCCTTCTCCCATTTGCTTTCCCAAGTGTCACCCACTCCTACCTACCAGTTTTATGTATTATTTATTTATTCCCATTTTAAATGTTGCCCAGGGATCAGGGACCCCCATAACCAAACTCAAGGGGGGTACTGATGATTCTCCCCTGCTCATCAATGCTCCAAAGTGACCCCCCGACCCAAAGAAGAACCCTCAGCCCCCCAAAACTCATCCTCCCAAGACCCTCAATTCTGCCATCTCTGCCTGACCTTCATCCCTCCATTTAGCCATTGTGTCGCTCCCTCCCCCCAGTGTATCTCTCACCTTCCCCCCAGTGTCACTCTCTCTCACCTTCCCCCCAATATGTCTCCCACCTCTCCATGTCTCTCTCTCCCCATAATGTCTCCCATCTCTCCATGTCTCTCTCTCCCCCTCCCCCCAATATGTCTCCCACCTCTCCATGTCTCTCTCTCCCCCCTCCCCTCAATATGTCTCCCCCCACCTCTCCATCTCTCTCTCTCCCCCATCCCTCAAATTCTCCCCCCGCCTCTCCATGTCGTCTCTCTCTCTCTCCCCCAATATGTCTCCCACCTCTCCATGTCTCTCTCTCACCTCCCCCCAATGTCTCCCACCTCTCCAATGTTCTCTCTCCCCCTCCCCCAATGTCTCCCACCTCTCCATGTCTCTCTCTTCCCCCCCCCAATATGTCTCCCACCTCTCCATGTCCCTCTCTCCCCCTCCCCCCAATATGTCTCCCCCTCTCCAGTGTCTCCTCTCCCTCCTCCCCCTCCCCTCAATATGTCTCCCACCTCTCCATCTCTCTCTCCCCCTCCCCTCATATGTCTCCCACCTCTCCATGTCTCATCTTTCCCCCCCTCCTCACTATTGTCTTCCCCGCCTCTCCATGTTTCTCCTCTCTCATCCCCCCCCCATATTTCTTCCCACACTCTCCATGTCTCTCTCTCCCTCCCTCCCCCATATTCCCCCCTCTCCTGTTCCTCTCTCCCCTCCCCCAATATGTCCCCCACCTCTCCATGTTATCTCTCTCCCTCCCCTCATAGTCCTCCCACCTCTCCATTCTCTCTCTCCCCTCCCCCAATATGCTCCCCCCTCCATGTCTCTCTCATCCCCCTCCCCCAATAGTCTCCCACATCTCCATGTCCTCTCCTCTCCCCCTCCCCCCATATTCTCCCACCTCCCATGTCTCTCTCTCCCCCTCCCCTCAATATGGTTCCCACCTCTCCATCCTCTCCCCCTCCCCTCAATATGTCTCCCACCTCATATCTCTCGTCCCCTCCCATATTCTCCTAACTCTCCATGTCCCTCTCTCTCTCTCCCCCTCCCCTCAATATGTCTTCCCACCACTCCATGCTCTCTCTCTCCCTCCCCCCAATATTCCTCCCATGTCTCCATGTCTTTTCTCTCTCCCCCTCCCCCAATATGTCTCCCACCTCTCCAGTCTCTCGTCTCCCCCTCCCCCAATATGTCTCCCTCCTCTCCATGTGTCTCTCTCCCCCCTCCTCTCAATATGACACACATCACGACACAACTCTTACTTTCACTATTAAAGCTTGCAGTTCAGTCAATATCCTGCTGTGGTGGTTTTTTTTTAATAAATCAGTTCTGTACTGTGAGAAAATACTGTACATTCTTTTCTTTTTTTAAAAACAACTTTGAAAGACAATTTTTAATGTATTCTAATGTTAACGAGCCTTTTGTGTTTCTATAGCAAACCCTTTAGAAAGGCACAACCCCTTCCTTTTCTGTTAATAGGCTCTGGCACTCCCCCTTCGTGGAGTCCTGCCCCCTCCACACCGTGAACGTGCATGAGCACAAATGTAACAGTCATTGGCCTGGTCACATGATCTTCCCAACAGAACTGACGTAGCTAGCGCAGCACAGAAAAGGAGAGTAGCTCAGAATTAGTAATTAAAACCTTATTCCATGTGCACGTGTGGTAGTTAATGTTAAATATTACACACTCATTAAAACAAATCTGTATATATCATACTGTAAACAAATGTATATTTAAATTTTGTTTGAATGTGATTGTAAGCCAGGTCCCGCCCCTCTGCCCCGTCGCCCCTTCCCTCACACCTGGTGGCGATCGCGGGTGCCGCCCGTGTAATTCTCCCTTACCCACCAGTAATCACTACAAAACTTCCTCCCTTATTGTAGAAGAACCGAGTGCGGTCCATCCTCCACATACCCTCGTAATTAGGGCCCACCACCACCATGTCTCCCTAACCTTCTCGTCTTCTTCGGGCTCTGATTCTAGGGAGTCTCCCTCCTCTGTTCCCCCCCCCCCAGAAGCACCCCCATGTCCCATAGATCGAGACTTTAGGCCACCCCACACGCTTTGGCCTATCCTCTAACTTCACGATAGCCCTCTAGGGCTCCAATAACATGGATCCTCCCTCCGGATAGCCTCCACCCCCACCAACACCATCATCGGACCGTAAAGCTCTCCAGTCTCTCTCTCCTCCGCTCCGTTCCTCTAGGTTCCCCCTGGGACCCTCCCGACATTCCCAACTTGGATGAGGACCCACGGGAAAAGGTTCTTACAGGGGGCTTATCTAGGGCAAGTGGGTTGGCAAGGGACGGGCACTGTGTATCGCGGGGTTCCGACCCGCCTCTCTAACCCTAGAGTGTCCAGGATCATGCGATGACTCTCCGCTGGCTGAGCCTCACCCTTCTTCTCCTCCCTCGACCTCCTCAACATCTGCCAGCTCTTCGTGACACAGGGTGATCGGAACACGGCCCCATCGACTAGGTGTCGTTGTCATCTCTCAATCGGGGCATACTCTCAGCGCCGTTCCGCTAACCCCCCGCCTGAAGTGAATTTCATCAACCGAACGGAAACTCCGGCCATCTTGAGCTGGATCCCCATGTTGCGGGATCGCATTCTTCCAGGACGACGTCCGGAAGTTCCGCGCCTTCTCTTTGCGCCGCCTGGGCCTGACAAAAAACCCACAAACCTGCCTTTCCTCCCCTGATGCCGTCACCAAGCTTATGTGATAACAACGGCTGCTCTTAACCACTATCCGAAGGGTGGGTTTGGATCTCCCGTAACACCAGCCTGGAAGCCCCCCCCCACGCCGTCCCAGGAATGGAAGGACTGTTCGTATCTCGGGGCCTTCCGGCTCCACTGGCGACACCCCCCCGACTCTTCTCACACCGATCTCCCGGTAAGTGGTATTTCCTCCCGTTTCAACCACAGGAACTGCCAAGGGTCGGATCCCTGCACCGGACGACACTCTGGGTTTTCCTCATCGATGAATCCGATTCCATCTGCTCGGGGTCACCGTTCCGTTGCGACCGTCCTTTTAGTCCTCTTCTCTCGTTCTGTACTCTGACTCGACGCTCCTTTTTCCCTACGGGCTCGGCCTTAGCACCGCCCGCCCCCATTCTCCGTGATCCACCACACTTTCCTTCCTTCCCAGTGTCACGCGGGGGACCCGCGACAGCCTAGCCATATCCCCCGCAAGGTTACGACAGTCTGGATGGGCACAAGTAGGCATAGGACACAGTACTGTGTTAACCACATTGCGGGCACGCCGACCGCTGTGCCCACTGATACCCCACCGTACCCCGGAAACCCACCCGCCGGGTAGCTGCATTTTAGACAGAGGCCACCACAGTCTCGGCCCGCCACCCACCGAAATCATCACCCGTAAAAGTACCTCCTGTGCTGAATATCGGTTGAGTGGAGACCATCGTATTTGGCTCCTGACTGACAGGCCATTGTCTCAGTAGGGATTTTGTTCACACGTCTGTTCTGTGCGCTGTCCGCTGACTGACCAAGCATGGGTTGGATTTGCCAGCCACTCCTCTAACTAGCTTCCACCTCATCTGGACAACGCTGGCACCCACCCCCACTAGTAGCATTATGGGCGGGGAGGTGTCCCACACGTTAAAGATGCTCCTGTAATTGAGGGCCGCCCCTTTCACAGTCCTGGAGGCCCGCGGCCACAGCTTTCGCGCTATTACCACCCCCCAACAGGGTGTGGTTCTTTCTTTTGGCGCCAACCCGGCCACCTGTCTGCAACATTTTGCAATCAGAATTCTCTTCAACGACCCACGCGGTCTCTCATCTCCCAGTGAAGCGGAGCCGCCATCTTGGTTTGCATTCCCATCAACTTTATGCACTGAGGTAGCTCTTTGTTAGTGCTCCGCCGGCTGGCAAGCAGATCCTCTTTTCCCTACCCACATCACATGTCCTCAATAAACTGTCCTCCAGGTAGCACCCCCCGCGGTCCTAGCGGACCAAAAGTTGTCGGCCACCCCTTAGCACCCACTCCACAAGGCTCGTGAAAGTCAATTTCCTTCCGTATCATGCGCTTCAACCCGCACACACCCATGTGCGCTCTCTCCGTTACTCCGTCCGCCATCTTGGACCTTATCCGCACCGCGCGATCCTCCATTCTTTCTTGCGGTCACCATGCTTTACTGTACGTAGGTATTCTTGTACATGGAGTCTCATCTCCGCTGCAGGGCAGCTACCCACCCCGGTACAATAGAAGAGTAACCTTGATCCCACCTTGTGGTACCTAATGTAGGCTGGACTCGTGTTTGCACTACTCAGGCTAGGCCTCACTCGCTCTCTGTGTCGCTGTATCTCTTCCTCCTCCCATGTCTGTGCTCCCTTCGGTCAATTGGGGTCTGGAATGGGGCAGATAACTCTGGCTCTTCCATGCAGTTACTGGGGGGCGTCTACCTACTGTTGGCTTAGCCTAGCGCAGACACCCTCCAGATTAGTTGTGTGTGCCCGACCCACGTTACAGGCTATTCCCTTATGCATCCTACCAACTAGCCACTGCCTCAATGTGACTAGGACAGCTTTCCCGCTTCCACCCCCCACCCTTTCAGGCCCCTAGGTCGGTCCCGTGCGAACTGACAACGCCATCAGCCCCCTGACTACCCCTAGGTCCGTCCTCAAACCTCAGCACAAGTGGCAGCAGACACTCTCCCCTGTTTTCCAGTGGCCTAGCAAAAGGCCTGTCCTGTTGACAGTATCTCAGCAGCGGCCCCAATGTAACGGATTTGCTGACTAGCCTGACCCACCCATATCTCACATTGGCCCCTGTGGTCTAGACCAGTCCCCCCATTACTGGTTGTGTCGGTGGTGCACCTGTTGGCAACAGGACATCCTGAGTCTCCCGCATGATGTTGTGTGGGGATTGCCAACCCAGACAGCACTTAGGTATGGTGCAGAGTCCTACCTAATCCGTGCAGCCCTCCACCTCATCAGGATCCCCAGCGTCCCGCATTGTGGCATGGTCCTGGTGAGGAACATCAACTCGGTGGTGCACTCCCGTGTAATCACTCACACTTACACACTAGGGTATGATTTTGAACAATGGGGTCATCTTTATTGAAGTGCGGGGGGCCAGCTGCCCCTCCAGGCGGTTGGTGCTCAGCCGCTCATGCTCACCGCACTGCCCTTTGAAAGGTATTCTTCCCAATCTGGTGGATCCCTATCTCCCCTTAGGGAGATATTCCCCTGTGCCCAGGTCCTGGTCACAGTTCTCAGTGAGCCCCGCCTCCTCCAATTCTGTACTCAGACTTGCCCTTACTCCAACAACTCAACCAAACAACTCTGCAACACTCTACCTTTTAAAACAGTGCTGTGCCTTATATCTCCAGGGGGCGGCACATCTCTGATGTCACTATGGTGGACTCAGGTATGTAAGCCACTCCCATCCAACCTATGTACCTTACCATGGGGTGAGCAAACCTCCATTGTATTACTGCTGGCTCCCTTACTTACCAGGCCTGACTGCAGCAGGAGAGATGCCTGTAGTCCATTTTACAGCCTGGCTACATATATATAATATATATATATATAATATATATATATATATATCTATATATACTAATCTATATACATATATAATTTTAAATATATTCATATATTATATATATGGTACAATTGGTTCGCAAACCTACTGTATACATTTTGCTCGCCCCCGGGCGAGTGATTTAACCCCCAGGCGGTAAATATGCAAGCCACAGTTTGGTACTAGTGGCGAGTAGATTTTTGTTCGGGGCGATATATTTTTTGGTGATTTGTCCCGACCACTTTATATGTTAATATATATCTATATATATATATATATATATAATAATAGATTATATATTATATATATTAATGTATATATATACTATATTGTATATATAATGTTAGATGTATATGTAAGCTGGTATGTCCTTTAAGTAATGACCCACCCAATCTCATATTGGCCCCTGTGTCTAGACCAGTCCCCATTACATGGGTCCGTGTCTGGTGGTGCACTGTAGGCAACAGGACTCCTAGTCTCCCTCATGATGGTACTCGGGGATTGTCAATCCAGACAGCATCTTGTAGGTAAGTGTGGTGCGATTCCTACCTATATCAGTGCAAGCGCCTCCATCTCATCATGATCTATGCGTCCGCAGGGAGAATTGTTTCTGAAGTGAGGAACTCCTTCTTGGTGGTGACTGCCACTGGAGAGTAACTTCAACACTCACACAGTGGGTTTTCCTTTTAACAGGGCATCTTTATTTGTTATGTTAAGCAACTGCCCCTTGCCGCGAATCAGCTCAGCCGCACATCTCGCCGTAACTTTTCCTTGAAAAGGTACCCCTCCCATGGAGTGGGATCCCCTCTCCCCCGCAGGGAGATCACCCCTGTGCCAGTCCCTGGACACAGTGTGGCCTTGTTCAGGCTTAATGTAAGAGCGGGCCACTTGTGACTGCACTAAGTGGGCCCCTTCATGTTCCCAAGTCTCACACCGACTTATTCTTTAACTCTCCTACTGCTCTCCGCCTCCAACACCTACTATTGAGCATTGCTGTGCTTATATAAACCTCAGGAACATGCACATCTCTGAGTCCTAACTGTGGACTCAGAGCATGTAGCCACTCCCCATCCATACTAGGAGGGCCAACCTACACCAGGTGTGAAGGCAAACCATCCATATTACTGTCTGGCCTCCCTGTAACTTTACCAGGTTTAGCAGCAGGAGACAACTGCAATACCATTTTCCGGCATTGCTACAATCTCCCCCTGGTGAATCCCCCCGACCCAGGCTGGGGACCTTAAATATTTGTAGTACCTTTTTCCAGGAAAGCACTGTAAAATGAACACATACTTAATCAAACAACATTACTTACTGTTTTCATAATTAAATAACAGTTTAATGCGCTCATGACCAGCCAGCAGGGGGGGCTTATCTTAGAAACCAGACCCTCACTATTCGGTCTGCCTTATAATAGTGGCGAGGATCTGGTTTTCTTCACCTCCTACCTGCCATGTCGGTTACACAAGCGATACGTATTCTCTGGGCAAGCCACCCTCAGGTCTATAACCAAAGCCTTGTGCTGTATAGACTGCGCCCGATGCTCCCTACTCGCATTATCTGGGAGAATCTTTCTTCCTTCTGCTCGCGACCAGTAATTCGCCCACCCTTATTCCACCGATCATCTTCTATGGTTTCTTCTTAGCCACCCTATCCCTCTGATCCTCGATCTCCTGCATGAGGGGGTTCGGACAAGGTGTACGCTAACCCATGTGAGTTTTTTGTACTTGGCTACAATGGCCCTTTCTGCTTTCTTCTGACCCGGATCTTGTTTGAACAACCCGTTCTCCCCTGGCATCACCCTGACAGGGTTCGTCGGTTCTGGGCTGACTCCTCTAAGTTTACTGGGACCAATGGCTCTATCACCTCGACCTAATATCGTACCACGGTCCTAAGCATTGCTTTCACAACGATCCTCCTCGGTGCATTCTCCCTTTGGCCCACAAAGTCTATCCATCCCATCTTGCTCCAAGATGAAACCTGGTTCTATCTAGCCAGGGCGTCGTATCACCTCAATAAGGGGGCCCACCAGCGGGTTTCCTTAATCTCTTCCAGGGACGTACGCCTCGGCCAACATCTTCCCCATCTGGTACACCCCCCTGAGGAATATGCCGGACAGTACATGCTGACTGGGCCTGATACTCGATTCCTTTTTCTGGCTAACCTAGTAATACTGACAGTACGGACAGTCCCTGACACCTGCCGAGTGTACTCCCCCGCCCGCCCACCGACCCGTCATCGAGTAACATAGTCCAAGCTCCCCAGTCCGTTCTACGAGTGACCCGGAATCCCCTTACATCCCTAAGCTCGAGGATGAACCCCAAGGAAAAGGTGACTGGGACGGGGCTTTAACTAGGGGCCGGGGTTTAGCTAGGGCCCTGGGGTTGGACATAGGGCCAGACAGGTCGGTATCCGCGTGGGGCTAAACGACCCGCTCTTCGATTCACCGCTACCTTGTCCGGTTCCCGACCCCGCATGGGGCTCTCTGCTTCTCCGGCTCGCACAGCTCTCCTCCGGCTTCCGCATTGATCGCACCTCAAGACGGCTCCTCTCGCCTTAGGCTATCTGGCTGTACACCTGCTCGAGCGAAGAGGCGCCGTCATCCTCCCAATCGTTCCTCCCCGCTCTGCCCGCCGAAGCGTCGTCCGACACGCACGTGTCTCGTCGCATCCTTGGGTTGGGTCCCCAAGCGGAACCTCTTCCTCCCCACACCATGCCATTCCTGCAACGCCTTCTTCCGCTGTGGCAAACCCACTTGGGCTGGCACATCCCCCTCCGCCGTCGCCACCGAGGAGAAAAAGATAAAGGCTCTTATCCCTTTTAAAAGCAGGGACTTTGCTTACGCGCTCCTGGTGTCGGGTGGATTCGGCTGCCGCCATCGGAACCTCTGGTCCCCACGGCCCGTGGGACTGTTCGCCGCTCGGGTTGCGCTGTAATGGGCGACACTCTGCGCTCCGTTCACTGCCACCAACGGAGAGTGGCACTCTCGGCTTGACTCGAACTGCTGCTGTGGCTCACCGCGGTCGGGTCGTCACCGCGTAGGGAACTTGTCAGTTTCCTCGGTCCGAGGACTCCAACTTTGCAGTTAGGGTGAGTCATTCCGCTCGGTGATCCAAACGGTAAGCCCCCTTTTATCACCCCCAGCGCCGGTGACCGTTTCTCGTCCTCCTCGTCCGGCTCAGCCTTGCGGGCCTGGCCCGTCCCCTTTCTCCGGGATCCGCAACTCCCCAGAGCTCACCGGGAGAGGTTCCGCCGCCGACAGCTGGCTTATATCTCCCCGCGCCTCTACTCTCTGCCTGGACCGGCACTAATGTCGGCAATTGGCCACAGATCTGCAGGCACGTGTTCGCACGAGCTGTAGGCCTCACAAGCACACCGGCAGCAGCACTGTAGGCATAGGCTCCACTGTCTCTGTACCCACGACTCGAAGTATCATGAAGCCTCCTGGAAGCGTTGGGATGGGTAGAATATCAGTGACCCTTCTTCTGATTTGCAGGCATCTCACTAGAGGAAGGCCACTCTCACTAGTGGTACTGTTCTGCCTCAACTGGCTCCTCGCAACGAAGTCAGGGCTGGTTTGGCCAACCCCGCCTCCAGCTTTCTCTCATCTGCATCCGCCAAAACGTAACCACTCCCCATGGTTGAGGAAATTAGGGGAGATCCTTTAAATTTGTAGGATACCCAGCCAGGGCTGAGTTCGGTCATAGTCATGAGGGCGCGGCTCAGCTTTTCGCATACTCCCCATCAGGGTGGGGTTTTCCTGTTGGCAGCCACTCCTTGGCCAACTCTCCTGCAAGTTGAGCATTTTGCACATTTTCTGCACCACTGGCCCACGCGGTTTTCCCAGGGAACTGAACGCGCCATTTTAGATTGCAATGTCATCTGTTTCATGGTTGATGTACTTTTGACTGTTTGTACGTCGAATGACAAGCAAGTCATTATGTTCCTCAATCTCTAACATGTTCCTCTTTCACTGTCCTCAGGGTTACTACCCCAAGGGCCGAAGCAGGACCAACCGGCGCAGCCACAGCTTTTCATCAAATTTCAACTCCACTCCACAACAGCTCACAAAGTCTCTTCTGTTAGCTTGCTCTTCACCGCCTACCGCACACATGCCATGTGCCTTCTCTCCTTCAGCCTCCATCCCGCCATATTGACTTCCGCACTGCGGATCCTCCAGATCTTGGCGGTCGCATTTTCGGCCATATATTATACTTGTTATTGTACATGAGCTCCTCTCTGCGTGTCACGGCCACACCGATACAAAAATTGCCTTGTGCCCACCTGTGGTACCGTAATGTAGATCATTACTCGTGTTTGCACTACTCAAGGACTAGCGCCCTGTTCACGCGCTCTGTGTCTTCTGTATTCTTCCTTTCCTCCTCCCGTCTGTGCTCCCTTCCCTTCAGTAAGTGGGTCTGGAATGGACTAGAGTACTCCGTCTCTTCCATGCAAGTACTTTGGGCGTCTATCTAACTGTTGGCTATCCAGCCAGACCCTCTCCAGGTTCCTGAAACTACGTTACATTTTATTCCTTTATGCTTCCTAACCACTATCACTAAACCTCAAGGTGACTAGGACATCTATAGCCCGGCCATTCCAGCCCCCTTCACTCCTTGCAGGATTCCAGGTCATCATGCGTCCTGCTAGCTCCAGCAGCTCCCCCTGACTACCCCTGGCATCCGTCCCACCACACAAAGTGGTCAGCAACACTCTACTTGTTTCCCAGTGTGCCTAGCAAAAGCCCTTTTCCTGTTGCCAGTTATCCCGTCAGCAGCAACCTTCCAAATGTAACAGGGTATTCCCTTTAGTCTGACCCACCCAATCTCATATTGGCCCCTGTGGTCTAACCAGTCACCCTTACATGGTCGTGTCTGGTGGTGGCACTGTCGGCAAATACAGGACTCCCCTGAGTCTTCCCGCAATGATGTTAACTCGGTGATGTCAATCCAGACAGGCAGCTGAGGTAATGTGTGCAGTCCTACCTTTATCACATGCAAGCGCCTCCACCTCATCAGGATCTATGCATCGCAGGAGAGGGGTCCTGATGAGGAACTCCTTCTTGTGGTGACTGCCACTGGATAGTAACCAGTCACAGCACCGTGGGTGTGTCTTGTGCAACAGGGCATCTTTAATATTGTTGATTAGCAAACTGCCCCCTGCAGCGATCATCTCAGCCGCACATCTCGCCGTACTGTCCCTGAAAAGTTACGCCCTCCCAATGGAGTGGATCCCCCTCCCCCACAGGGAGATCACCCCTGTGCCAGTCCCTGGACACAGTGGTGGCTTGTCCAGCTTAATGTAAAGTGGGCCACTAGTTACTACGGCACTAGTGGCCCTTCTTTTCCAAGTCTAACACGACATTATTCATTTAACTCTCGCTAACTGCTCTCTCTCCCTCCAACACCTAACTTGAGCAGTTGCTTGCCTTATATACCTCAGGAAACAGGCACAAATCCTCTGATGTCACTAACTTGGACTCAGAAGCATGTAGCCACTTCCCATCCAATACATAGGCCCTCAACCAGGGTGTGAGGGCAGACCTCCATTATTACTGCTGGCAATCCCTGTAACTTACCAGGTTTACTTGCCAGCAGGGGAGGACAACTGCAGACCATTTTACAGCATGGCTACATTATCTATAAATTATATATATATATATATATATATATATGTAAGTACAACGGGTTTCCCCCACCCAACCGCATATAGAGTGTTGTTGAGGGGAATTATGTTTACCAGGGTGGTGCGTATACCTGCAGGTTCACAAGAGGCCGGATCCTCGCTACTGGGAACTGGGGTTGCTCTCTGGAACGTTCTTGATCAGTGTGCCTCCACCTGTGCAGGATTCTAGGAGTTATAGACTGTCCCCTACACAGGCCACCGCCCATATAGTAATATCACATACACTGGTAAGGTAAACCATTTACTAGATTGCAGCATCACTAAACAACAACACATTACCATATGTTATCCACTCAATAACTTTAACCAAGGCTCAAGTGTCAGTCCGGTCCCGCTAGGAAAGCGTTAACCCTGTTGCCACCACATTGTACCCCCCCAACGTGTCCACAGTATAAACCCCTTGTCCCGTGTCAGGTGCTGCCATATGTGTGAGTACTCTTGTTGGTGCACTTATAACGATCCTGCACTGGTGCGGCAGCACCTGGCTGTTTAAAGAATCTTCTCAAAGGATCAGACGAGTTTCCTGCATGACAATCCAGGATTCCACCCCGCGTGGTGATCCGTCGAGGGGCGATCCCACCCTGGAAGAATCCACTCTCATCAGTTAGTGGCGTAGGCTTGAGCCCAAGCCTCTTGGCGGGAAGCGCAGCGTCCACTGTGTGCCCTAACTAGCAATGCAGCTATGGAGCAGGTTCCCTAACCTAGGGGCCTGTCCCTACAGCACCACAAGTATAGGTGGCTCAGGACCTATCTGGGGCCTAGGGGGGGTTGCTGGCCTAATGCAGGCGTTTCACAGACCCCTGCACTCTCTCCTTCCCTAGCTCTTCCGGGTCTTTGCACTGACCCTCAGGGTCTTCTCCAGGTGTGTGAAACATGTACGTCGTTTCTGGTCTCCGGCCAACAAGTGCCTTCAACCGCTATTGGGCTCCCTGGCATACACTGGGGTGCTTGCTGCTGAGTGCTCATGAGGGACGGTGTAAGTGCCCTTGCGCGGCTGGCCTTCCCTGTGTAGGCTAGTTTGCAGCAAGAAGGGGGGCATCTAATCCACTAGCGCTATGGCGCGGACTCAGTCGGCGGCCGCTGGCAAATCACTGCGTCATGCACACCTCGCGCAACATGCATCTCCCGTCGACTTCCCGTAGCGCGCTCCCTGCCTTCGGCAGCCTCCCACCCCCTCCAGAACTGGCCGTCGTGTGCTGCCACTTGGGCTCCGGCAGCACCCGCCATCGATCACGGGCACGCCACGTGAGGTGTGGAGGTCGCGGCAACAAGTGGTGACCTGACTACATCCTCCCCCTGGTTAAAATCCCCACACGCCTCGCTTGGAAACACAACTTACTATATACAACAACGTTATATCGTACTAAATGCTCTTACGACTATTAACTAGCACATGCAATCAACTTTAAAACAATGTTACAACAAATTCTTGAGCATCGCAATCACAGATTGGATTTTGCTCCGAGACCACTGCTTGAGCCTCATATGGGGTGTCCCATTTGATCATAGGTTACTACCCGTTTTGGAGGGTACCGACTCTTTGGCTCCTACGGAGCTGTTCTTCGCAACTCCCTCTGTGATGATAAGTACAGTCCTGAGCCTCACTCTTCCCTTGAGGGGAGAATGTCTCTGAACAGTCTCTTCTTTGAGGCACAAAGCATGGGCTCTGTGGGATCTAATGGCTGGCTCATTGGAGTCACTTGTCTGCTGCTTACCAAGGGTCCTTTAACCCGTAGCTCCTTCGAGAATCCCCCGGGTTGGAAGGCCCCTTTGATTGTTTCCTTCCATAGGAATCCTCTGAGGTGGCATTTCTACAGTCTCTGGGCCATCCTGTACTATCGTGACCTCCCATCGAGCAAGGCAGTGGGCACTTCCAATTCGTTGTCCCCCTACTTGAGGTAGTGGGCAGGAGATTATTTCTATGCCACACCTTTACCCGGCCTTCATGTCTTGATGCGATGACCGGAGGCCAGGCATCTGAGATTCTACTTCGTATACTACGTCTTTCCCATCGGTCACCCAATTTATGTTTTCCAGGGACATCCCAATTACGAAGTAACACACAGCGTCCCAGGACGTAGCTGCTCCATACTTGACTTTATAGTCATATCGTCCTTTTTTGCAGCATTCATTTTAGTCCTTAGATTCCTCAGCCTGTGTGGTGAGCTTGCTGCAGACTGTCCTTGAGTCTTTGGACGTATTTGAAATGGGTAGCATTGTGTATCCCATCCGTGGACACTCGAAGCCGTACATCTACGGCAGTCTTGCCTCTCGCCCAAACATAAGAATTGACTCGTGGGCGGGTACAATTATACGCTCTGAAACCAGGGTCTCCACGTGTCATTCCATTCGTCTTCTGAGCACCCTTTAAAGTCCCGAGCATGTCCAATAGGTCCGATTGATCGTTCTGGTAACGCCTCTCCTTCGTGATGGTACAGTGTCGTCCGTGATTTAGCAATGTTCAGCTTTTGAGCACTCCTCCCGGATCAGAGTGCTCTCAAATCGCGACCTGGTCTGAGTGAAGCCGATTTGGGAGACCGTAATGAAGGAAGTCTTCTCCCATAATATTTTGCCACTGTGATGGCTTTCTGGTCTTTTGCGGGAAGGCCTGCGCATTATCGGTGTATGGTCCGTGATGACCAGCACGTTGCATATTCCTCGGCTATCGGCTCAATACACAAAAGTCTCATACCACTAGGTCCATTGGACTAGAACTCTTCAGATGGGCCATGGGCGCAGCTCTTGTAAGCAAGGTCTTGCGTTGAATACAACTGAATACAACGGCGGCAGTATTGTTCTAAGCTCCGCTTCCCGCATCCTGGGCCAGAAAAGCGATCTCTGATCATCCAAAGTCTTCTCTACTCCAAATCCCATGTTCATTCATGTAGCGAACTTCAACATCATATATCTTAAGTTTTGGTAGAACCAGTTGTCGCCATCAGGGTGGTCGTGATATGGTACTACCCTATAGAGCAAGCATTGTCAATCTCAAACTTGTCCACCTCACGCATTAGCAACGCGACCATATGTCTCTGGGAGCACGTTTCAGTAATGCTGGGATTCTTTCATCTGAACAGCTTGCCGAATGAGTGCTAATTACTGGGTCCTCATTTGGTAGTCCACTAGGTCCTTTCCTCGTATGACCTTATCATACGTTAGGTTCATTCCCTTGGGATCGCGTAGGCGCAGGGATAGCCTGCGACTGACATCCTAGGTAATCTGCAACCCAATCATCGGAGAAGGCACTTGATCATTGATGAACGGCGCCGCTATGCTACACATTGCTCGCATCCCTATTCCCGGTATCCTCCATTCTCATCACTCGGGAGTAGCACTTAGTCCTGGTCGTTGATGACTACTGCATCAGCTCCAATGTTCAAAGGCCCCCGGCTTATACTTCAAGAGAATCTGTAGTTACATAGGGTTGCCAGCCATCGGTGTCCCGCTGCATCCAATTTGGCAGAGGTATTGATGATCCGTGAGGAGTGTTATCCGTCCACTTACCTCAAACGGACCACCGTAGAGATAATCGTGGAGTTTTTTCGTGATTGCCCATTTGAGAGCCAGGAACTTTAACTTGTGTACGGGGTACTTTTGTTCACTGGGAGTCAGGCTGCGGCTGACATAGGCTACAGGTCGAAGACCCTCCGGGTGCTTCTGTCTGATGTAGGACAGCGTACATCCTTGAGGCTGGCATCCACATGCAGAACGATGGTTGTGTTCGCGATCAGCGTACGCAAGCACTGGTGCTTCTGTCAGGCTTTTCTTCAAGTCAGAAAGCCTGTTCACACTCGGGCGTCACTTAATCGCCAAATGCTTGACGGGCCGACGTGGCCTTCCTTCCGGTGTCTTTCGGGTATATCTTCAAGAGGTTGTTCAGGTTTGGCTCGACTGAGTACCCTTCCACGAAGCGACGGTATTACCCCACAGAACCCCAGCATGATCGCAGTTCCGTGACATTCTCGGACGCGGCCAGTTCACTACACTACCTTCTACTTTTTGGCAGGATCGGTAGCAATTCCTTGAGCAGACACGATGTGTCCCACATAGGTCACCAGAGGTTTGACAAAACCGACACTTGTCGAGGGATAACTTCAATCCTTCTTGTCCAAGACAGTCTATCACCTTAGAGGGAGCCTCTCTTTCGTGCTCCTCGCAGGGTCTTTTCCGACGAGACAATGATGTCATCCAGGTAGACAAGACACTCCCGAGGGTTCATGTCCCCGATTGTTTTCTCCATCAGTCGCTAGAAGGTAGCAGAGGAGCTCCACATATACCTTGGGGCATCGGGTAAATTGGTAAAGCCCAAGGGGCAGACGAAGGCTGTGTCTTTTCCTGATCCTCCGCACTCATAGTACCTGGTAGTACCCGAAAGTAAGTCGAGAACGCTGAACCACTGGCTCCCGGTTAGAGCATTCAGGATCTCTTCAATGCGAGGAAGGTTGTATTGGTCGGGTACTGCAATGATTCAGGGTTTGATAATTGACAACAGTCCTCACGATCCGTTCTCTTCTTCTTACCACCACTATGGGTGAGGCGTAAGACTCCGAGACTCTCCGTAAAAATCCCAGCGGTCCCTCCATTTCTTTCAGGACGTTCCTTACACTCGTCCACATCCCTGGGGGCGATGCGACGAGAGTGTTCACGGAACGGAGTGGCGTCACTCAACCTAATGGTGTGTGGTTGGGCGCTGTGACTGCGGCCCACATCCATTTCACTTGTGGAAACACCGTCCTTCGTTCATTCAGCTTGGCCGTCAGTCGCCCTTTCACTCAGTCGGCAGCATCGAGTCCCCGAAGTTGAAAATCCAGATCAACTAACTGCTCGCCCACTGTAGCGGCGTTCACCTGCGGCGCTGTTTCCACAGGGCTGACCGGATAAATGCAGCCCAAACTTCATCCGACATCAAGCTCCATCGGTAATGGGAGAGGTTTGTTTCTCATTTTTTTTTATTTTTTTTTTTTGTTTTTTTGCTTTTTTTTTTATTTTTTTTTTTTTATTGATTGTCTCGATGTTAGGTTATTTGCTGTATTTTTTGGTTTTTGTGTGAAATTCTCTCTTCCTGCACATAATTCGAGAAACTCTTCCACTCTCTCACTTCGGGTATTACCCTATACCCTCTCTGAGCCTCTTCTTCAGGGGTACTCTCCAGAGAGAACAGGTGGTCGGTATCATCTCGATCGGGATAACAGCACAGACGGCCATACGTTGACTCCCCCTGGTAAAGGTCGGCAGTCCGCGTTAACGATTGTAGAGGTCCCCATGCCGCTCTAAGGCTATATATCGGTTGCACTCATCCCGCAGTCAGGGTCAGGAGTGGACTAGCCATAGGTATTCATTGGTCTCTTTATGTAGGCTCGGATTTGGCTCGCACTATATCAGTATTCGTCCCAGATGATCGGGTACTGACACTGGCCTTGGGGCTTCGGACATACCATGCCTCCACATGCATGGAATGTTTTTTGCCGGTGTTCAGTTGGACTATATCCAGTTGAACTCTCACTGAGATCCCGTCATGGGGTAAACTTCGTTACTTAACCCCTCTCCCTTCATATGTTCCGCCGACCGCATGGGGCAGTGGTGGAGATGTGGTCTAGAATTGCCGGTAATTATGTCACTTGGGACGACAGTGTCCACAGAGCAGAGGCATAGATTCCTTCTACTACCACACCACGATAGCAAGGGCCACCTGACTGTAAGCATCCCGGGTGGAGTCCATCGTCAGGACTTAGGTCAGTATTGCTCAGGAGGCGCAGGGGTGGCCTCGGATGTCTCGGCTTCGGTGTCTGTACCCGGCAGATCATGGCCTTAGCGTTAACGTCCCTTACTTGGAGGTTTTCGTCGGGATCTCCTTCTCGGGACAGTCCCTGAGGAAGAGGCCTCTTGACTGCAGCATAGCAGACGACTTCGCCAGATTCAGGGCGCCCGGGTACGGGGAAGATGGTTTCCCGGATGGTCTTGATTGAGACCGGGATCTTGGGTGAGGCCTCCTCTTCCTGCTTGGAGGTTTCTTGGCCTTTGGCGCAGAAGACCCCTGAGGTTCACTCTTTGGAGACTCCTTAGTCTTCTTGGAAGTATGCAACCGGGCGCGACCTCATGTTCTTTTATCTCATCCATTATCCCTCCCAGGAAGGGGGGTCACCTTGCATCAGAGAACGCCTCACATGAGTACAATAATGAGTGGGGGAAGGCTCCACTCAGGAATTGCGCGCGGCGATACTCATCCACCTCTGGGCGGTAATACGTTTCTCGTTACGCAGTTCCCTAAGACCCGCTTGAATCCTCTGTAGGAAGTCAGATAGATCCTCTCCCTCTTTTGGCAAAGGTTTGTATTATCTCTTCATCAATTGTCCTAGGTCTTCGGTTCGCCCTTAGGCCCGCACAAAGTCTCTAGCATCATGATGCCGGGAACGTCCGCATGCTGATCTTTACACATCTGTATTGTGGTGGACGCGGGAGGACCTAGGCATTCATTATGCGTTCCCGCTTCACACCGACTCGAGCATGTCCTTCTTCTAGGACCTGAAAGTGTATTCTCTCCAGACTTCAAACGCTTCTTCGCCAGTCGGGGTCGGCTTGGTCCCTGAAAAGATCTTTCTTGCGATACTCTGCTGCGGGGCCGGAGCTTCGGATTTGGACGCCCCATTTGTAGGATAGCCTGAGCTAGCATTTCGATATCATCCCCACGCTTATCACTGCGCATGCGTGACTCATCGGGGCCGCCGGCAATCACTAGCGCATGCGCGAACCTCGCGCAACATGGAGGCGCCCTGCAACGGGAGCCCGCCGGGGACCTCTGGAGCACCGGAGCGCTACCTGCTCGGCCCCCACCCTCCAGAATGGCCTCGGGTCTGCCGCTTGGCTCCGGCAGCACCCCCATCGATCACGGCCACGGAGGTGATGGGGTCGCAGGGCACACAAGGGGTGACCTGCTACATTTATATAAAAATAGGGGAGCATAAAAATCCTAGTATTTATTTATTTATATGGGATCCTTTGAACTTAAGAGGTTGTTCTTTTTTTCGGGTTAGAGCTGCAAACACCAACATTTAATAATTTAAACTCCCACCATTTATCTTTTTACTAGCGCCGGTTTATTTGAACTTTTCACTTTTATATTTTATGTATATAAGAAAAAAAATATCACTATGAGAAATTCATACAGGTCTGCACCCAGATATTCACCCTTATCTCTTAGCATACAGTGATTCCGGGCTGTCTTGATGGTGGTGCCATCAATGGAGTCACATCGAGCCCCGCCTTACAGAGGCCCTGCACTCGTCCCCAGAACCGTTAACGATTGTGCCGGGGGAGAACGCAGGACCTCTGTAAGTGCCTCTTACCGGCTTCTCTCCGGCATCTCCTCATCTCTGCCATTTCGCGGCATCATGTTGCCATGACACCGTGAGGTCACTGAGATGAGCAGTAAGGCCCTGTGCTCTCCCCTGGCACTGAGCCCCTCTAATTTCAAGACGCCTCTTCTTCCACTGCAGCAGGGATTCTCGAATAACATGCAAACGAGCGTATAAGAGATATACCCACTTACACTGACCACAAAAAATGGCATTTTATAGAAATGTAATTATCTGTATCAGTGAAACTCCATTGAAGTCTGAGACTGTTGTTACTATAAATCAATGAGGTTCACAAAATAAACACACACCTGACATTCAGGTAGCAACCACTGTTCAATGATAACCCAGAGACTTAAAAAAAAGTTTTTATTATATGTTAGCCCCTCGACATCCCCCCCCCCCAATCTCACATTGGTGTCCTAGGGTGTCTCAAGCTCCGGCTATTCTGAGTTGTGGTGCATACCTGCTGGCAACAGGAGGCCTGAGTCTCCCGCGTGGACATGAGGGACAACGACAGGTGTTGGGGGTTGTGCCTTCGTTCTTCGTCTCCCAATGGTGCAGCGCCTTCATCTGTAGCAGGCCCCAGGGATATGGGGTGGAATCCCTACCGCATAACTTCCCTTCCAGGGATGAGAGATTCCAGCCCCCCACACTGTCTCTTTACAATCAGAACTCTTTATTAAAGTTCTCAGCAACAGCAGCTTACAGCAGGTACAGACAGTCGTTCTCAGCCAGCTGTCTCCTTCAGGATGTCCCACCTGACACCACGCTGGGCCTAGGGCACCCAGAGGGGTCTAGCTCTTCCCACCCCTATGCAGGGTAACAGCTCCCTACTCTCACTAGCTAACTCACATCTGAACAGAACAGAACCACTAAATAGGAAATGACACGCTATAAGTAGCTTCACAGCAGCACCGCCCCTGTGTCTCTTGATTGGACACAGGGTCAGGTGACCTACCTTCACTAACTCAGTGCAATGTCTGAAGCAGGGAAAATCCATGATTACTCCTGGCAACCTGCCCTTAACAGGAATTACTGCCAGGAGGAGAGCAGAAAATATAGCCCAACACACAGGGCTACATATATTTAACTGTCTTACCTCAAACGGCAGCATCATCTCTCCATGCATGGTCCCGTAAAGATGGCTCCGCGACGTCAAATTGTGTGTTGCCACGACAACGGGACGTCCTGTGACCGTGAAGGCCGCTGCATGATCACGTTGCCATGACAATGTGACGCCTCATGGTGCGTGACGTCCCCTTGTCATGCAACATGACGCCATTTGCGTTGCAGAGCCATCTTGAGTACGGTACCATGCAGGGGGAGATGCCGCTGGAGAAGGTAAGAGCCGAGGCCCTGCACATGCGCCCTCCCCGCAATTCAGCCGGCCCTGCAGAAACCCAGAGATTTCAAATCTCAACCCGTGCCCGGAGATACCTAGCCGAAACCCGTAGTCTCTGGGTCAAACCCAGAGTGGTGGCAACCCTGCTGATACTGTGTTCAGAAAAAACAGGAGCCATTTTATTTTTAGTCATATCTTGCAGAAAAATCACTGAATTTGAGCAATTATTGGTCTGTCACAGTAGTTTAATTACTTTAGAATTATTTTATAATGTATAAATATCTTTGTGTGACGGCATGATGATCTCATCAAGTTGCATAGTTACAAAATGGTGTTTCACGAAGAAAGATAAGCATGTTATAACAGTGCGTGAGACAGAGCAAAAATGATGGTCCAAAACATATAACTAAAATGTTTCGTGTTAAAAAATGGTCGCTAGGAGGACTCAAAATGAATTTGTAATTGTTCAGGAGTGGGAGCACTGGATCAACACTTTGATTATGCTGACATTGGCGTTCTCGTCTTCAGGCGTGCGTTTCACGGAGGAACATTTTGTACACTTTTTGAACTCAAACTTTATAGCAATCTTCGTGTTTTCAATTATTTATATATAATATTATGCATCCCATCATGAAATGGTACTAGCCTAGCCCTGATGGAGTGTAGAATATTACAAATGTTTTACTTTATTGATACATGAATCCCACCCAGACACCCAGACCCTGGTGTCATCTTGTGTGTGTGTGTTATTTGTGTATGTATGTATGTATAATATATATATATTATATCTATTTATATATTATATAATATATTATATATATATATTATATATATACTTCAAAGGGAAGCACAACAGAGGAAACCTCTAAAACAGCATTTATTTGTGCTTAGGACAAACAGTCAATTAGAATGGGGACCAGTCAAGATAAAAGAAAAAGATGCTTATCTGGGCTAGAACAAAAGTTCATGTGGATGCCGAAACCTCTGAATTGCCTTTCTCCTGTATCCCGTAGAGCACAAGCTGGTGGTAATAAGGGGGCTCAGAGTAAATATATATAAATATATTTTATATATGTGATAAATTGTTTTAATAGTACCATCTGCACTATCCTGGTCTCTCTTCTTTGTCCTGGGTCCTGGAAACAAGCACGCACCCATCCACTGTGTGCCACAGTTTGGGATATGCCCTTATTATTCCGGACATTTGTGAGTGTAACCATTGGAGGTTATATTGCATCTACATAGCTACTGTTTTCTGCAATATTGTTCTATGTCCATTTTCTCTTTCTCCTTTGGTGATACGTCCCCCGCTCCCCGGCTTTTTTGGATGCTGACTGTGGAGGATATTAGAAATGTATCCCGTTCCAGGTTTTTGAGTGGAGGAGTATACTGATGATTATCTCTTTGAACCATTTTCACTTTTAGCACTTATTTCACTGCTTATATATTAGTGATTTTTCACGTGTATCACTTGTGTTATATTATTGACACATTCACGTTTGTATTTCACATTTGTATCACTCTAATCACTTAAGCAGGGGTGACAAACTTTTTATGCCGACCCCCCTTTTCATCATGATCATTTCTCGGGCCCCCCTGCCTGATGTAATCAAAATCACATGACGTCAGCGCACGTGAGCTGGTTTAGTCAATGAGGGCGAACCAGCTTTGTTACGCTTCCGCCACTCGTCTACAATCCTCCTGCAGCCAAGTTCACAAACCGCTTGGGCTGCAGGCGTGCGCGCAGGCAGTATACTGTACTAGTATTGGATCACTATTTATTTTATTGTTTGCTGGCATCTGGTAATATGTTTTTTTTCTGGTGCACAAAGGCAGTCCATTTGAGGGGGCATTCATCCACCTCTTTGCTACATCCCTTCCCTCTCCCGCCCTCTTTTTTTCCCTCCCTTTTTTTTCTTCTCCCATTTGCTTTCCCAAGTGTCACCCCACTCCTACCTACCAGTTTTTTATGTATTATTTATTTATTCCCATTTATAATGTTGCCCAGGGATCAGGGACCCCCATAAACCAAACCAAGGGGGGTACTGATGATTCTCCCCTGCTCATCAATGCTCCAAAGTGACCCCCCACCCAAAGAAGAACCCTCAGCCCCCCAAAACTCATCCTCCCAACCCCTCAATTCTGCCATCTCTGCCGACCTTCATCCTCATTTAGCCATTGTGTCGCTCCTCCCCCAAGTGGTATCTCTCAACCTTCCCCCCATTGTCCACTCTCTCTCATCCTTCCCCCAATATGTCTCCCACCTCTCATGTCTCTCCTCTCCCCATAATGTCTCCCATCCTCTCTCTATTTCTCTCTCTCCCCTCCCATAGTCATCCTCTACCTCTCCTCTGTCTCTCTCGCCCCTCCCTCAATTGGTCTCTCCTCTCTGCTCTCTATCTGTCTCTCCTCCGCTCTCTACTCTCTCTCTTCTCCCTCTGAAGGACTCCTGTCGCTCTCTCCATCTCGTACTGGGCAACTCTTTCTCTCTCCTTCTTCTCTCTCTACCGTCTACTCTAATCTAGGTTCTCTCTAAGTCTCCTGTCGTCATCTCTTGAGGGTCATTCTTCCTCCTTGCTCGCCCCTCTTCTTCTTTCTGCTCTCCTCCTCGTCGTCCCCCAAGAAAAGAGCAGATATGTCTTTTCTCCCCTCCTCTCCTCAGATATCGTCTCTAGGGACCTCTCTTTATCTCTTTCGTTGTCGTAGATCTTTGGTGTCTCCTCGCAATCTCTCAGCCTGCGGTCCGGTCCTGGGTCGTCTTTTTCTTCCTCGTTCCGTAGTCTTCTTTCTCATTAAGATTCTCCTGTAGTGACTCTCCCTCAATCAATCTGCGTCTCTCCTGGAGATTCAAAAGGTCGTAAGCCCTCTTTAAATTCTACCTCTCTCATCTTCTCTCGTCGGGACCGGGGTGCTCTGTCTCTTCCGGGGAGGGTTTGCTCTTCTAAAAGAATCTGGAACTTTCTCATTCTCTGCTCTACACGGGTGGATCGTTATACAATATTGCTACGATCTTCTAAGGGGAAAGTCTCTCATTCTCTTAAAATCTCCTGCCTTGCTTCTCTTCTTCTCATCCATCGTCTCCCTCAGGGTATCATTCCACCTCTCTGCTATCTCTCAGGTCGATTCTCTTTGCTCTTTCGACATCTCGCTTTCGTAGTTCTCGCTCTTATCAGTCCTTTCTCTACTTCTTATCTCTTAACCTCTCTTATCGCTCCTCCAATGCTCTTGATTCTCTCCCCCACATCCTGCCAAGCATCTCTCCTAGTGAGAGGGAGGAATCCCCTAAAGGCTTTTTTTTTATTTTTTTTGGTTTTATATCCCTGTTTATTTTAATGTGGAGGCGCTCTCGCCTTATAGAATTTTTTTTAGTTATATTAGAGTTAACAACTCCTTATTTTTTTGTTTGTTTTTTCTTTTTTTTTTTTTTTAACTGTTTTTTTATGCTTTCCATGTGTGTTTTGGTGTTTGTTCCATTTTGTTGTGTGTGGGCCTCCCAAGTCCTCTCCTCCTCTCCTCTCCTCCAATTTGTCCCCTCTCTCTCTCTTTCTCCTCCTCCCCTCCTCTCGCTCTCTCTCTCTCTTCTCTCTCCTTTCTCTCTCTCTCTCTCTCTCTCTCCCTCTCATCTCTCTCCTCTCGCTCTCTCCTCATCTCTCTTCCTCTCTCGACCCCTCCTCTCTCTCTTTCTCTCTCTCTCTCCTCGTCTCCATTCTCTCACCTCTTCCCTCTCTCTCGACTCTCCTACCGATCTCCTCATCTCCCTCTCCTGCTCCTCCTCTCCTCTCTCTCTCACCTCTCCGCTATCTCTCGTCCTTCTCTCCCTCTCGTCAGTCTTAATTCTCTCGCTTTATCTTCATCTCCTCTACGCTCCCTGTCCTCTGCTCGCATTCTCTCTCTCCCTACTCGAAAATCTCTTTCTACTCTCCTCTCGTCTCGCTCCCCTGGGATCTCTCTCTCTCATATTGCCATTCCTCTCTCCGAATAAAACAGTCTCGATCTCTCTGCCTATCTTTTCCTCTCCTCTCTCTCCTACGGTCTCAGTGCAATTTCTCTCTCTCTTCTGTACTTCTCATCACGTCTCTCCTATTGCTCTCCTCTCTCATCTCTACTGTCTCACTCACTCTACTGCTCTCTGGCTCTCGCGCGCGCCTTCTCATCCACTCTCCGTACTTTCACAGGGTCCTCTCCACCTGCCTCGCATCTCCAGACTCCTCTTCTCGTCAGCGGCATCTCATCCTCCCTCTCCTGCCTGTCTCTCTCGAGCTCTTCTTACACATCGTCTCTCTTTCTCCAGTGTGCTCCTCTCTGGGTACTCTCTCCCCAGCACGCTCACCCTGCCCTCTCTCGTCTCTCAGCTAGCAATCTCAGCTATTCTCGCTCCGGTACTCTGTCGTTCTCAAGTTTCCTCTCGATATTTGGTGCGTCTCTCTCTCGCCATCCCTTTTTTTTTTTTCACTACCTCTCGGTCTCTCTTCTCTAATCTCCCGCGGGGTGCATCTCTCCTCTGAACTCTCTCGTCGTTACTCTCACTCCTCTCATCTTGCTCTTCTCCTCTACTCATTCTCTCTCTCCCTCGTCTCTCTCACATCTCCTCATGGTCTCTCGATCTCTCTACTCTGCTCTCCATCATCAGAGCCTATACGTCCTCCCTTCTTATAGCTCTCGATCATCGCTCGTGCTACGTCACCTCTCTCTACCTCCTCGCGAACTCCCTCTCGCATCTATCTCTCTCTCATATGGTGTCTCTCGCGTGCTCTCTCTTCCTCTCCTCGCTCTCTCAGCGCTTCTCCTCTACCTCCCTCCCGTGCGTCCTGCTCCGGGCTCTCCTTCTCCCATAAGTTCTCTCCTTCAGATGCCTCTTCTCTCTCTCCTCCGGCCTCCCTGCGTCAGTCGGCTCCTGTCTTGTCTCTTCGGTCCTTTACCTCTCTCCAACTCGCGTAGCCAGCTCATCTCCATCCTTCTCTCTACTAACATCTCTCCCGGGAAAGAAAAAATTCTCCTCTCTCTCGGTCTTCGTCTCTTCTGAGCCCTCTCTCGATCTCGGAGGGACCTTCATATTCTCTCTTCTCTTCCCCTCTCGATCATCTCTCGTCACTCGTTCTTCTCTGCTCTCTTCTCTCTATCCTCCTGCTCAATCATCTCCGTCGTGGCTTTTCTCTCTCTCTCTCTTACGTTGTTCGTTCTCTCGCTCATCGTCGCCTCTGCTCGGTTCTCTCTCAGCATCATGCTGCATCCTCTCCTACTCTCTCTCGATCTCGGTCGAATCCATCTCTCACTCTCGCTTCTGCTCCTCAATCTCTCTCGCACTCTCTCTCTGCGTTTCTCTCTATCTACCCTCCATCAAGTCTCTCTGGCTCACTAGCTGCCTTCTCCGGATATCTGTCAATACTGGCCCTCCTCCCTTTCTGCTCTTTCTCGTCGATCTCCATCAACCCGTGACGGTAGATTCCTTCTCACTCTTCCTCCCGTCGTCTCGACGTTCAATGCTCTAGCGAGGTTCTCTCTCCTCCTCTCCCTTACCTCTCTCTCCTCCTCCACTTCGAAAGAGTCTTCATCCGGAATCTCGTCTCTCTGTTCTCTTCTTCTCTGCACTCTACTCTCTATCGTCTAACTCATGCTCTCTCTCTCTCTCACTTCTCGCTCCTCTCCTTTTCTCTCTTTATTCTCCTCTCGTCTCAAGCTGACAGAAGTACTCGTCCCTTCTATACACCCGCTCTCATCCCTCTCTACTCTGCTCTCACATCTCTCTCCCCGTATCTCGTACTCTCTCCGTGGTCGCGGCTCTCCTTACATCTGCATCTTCCGCCTACGTTTCTGCTCATCCTTGTCACTCTCTCTATCCTCTCAAATGCCGTTCTTCTGCCGCCTGCTTCCGGTCTCATCTGCTCGGATCTCCTCTGCTCTCTACATTTTCTCTTCTCCTACCTGGGCTCATCGGTCTCTCGTGCTCTCCTCATCTCTCTCTCTCGCTCTCAAATCCGATCTCTCTCCTTCTCTCTGCTTCGTCTAACGCTCCTCTCCCTCTGCGGGGTGCTTTCTCTCTAGTCTCTCGACTCGGTCTCTCTCCTCTTTCCTCTCTACATTCTCAGCCACTCTGCTCCTTCTCCGCTCTCTCTCCAATTTCTCATCGTCCTCTACACTCGCGTCTTCTCGCCCGCTCTCCTGCGCCTCTCTCTGCTCATGTTCTCTCTCCTCGGCTATCTCGCGTCTCACTCCCCTCATCGTCTCGGTCTCCTCACTCATCGTCTCTCCAGTCCGTTCTCCTGTATGTCTGTGGACGTCTCTCTCCACTTCTTCTCATTTCTTCTTACGTCTCTCGTCTCCTCCTTCGCTCTCTCTCTTTCTCCGTCGACGCCTTCTCTCTCACTCTTCCGTCATTCTCTTCGTCTCTCGCTCGTCTCTTCGCTCCTGTCTCCTCTGCTCTCTCCTCCTCTCTCATGTCTCTCGTCTCTCTCGTCCGGAGCACTCTGCTCGTCCTTCCACTCTTTCTACCATCCTCGTCGCTCTCGATCTCACTCTCTCCACTACTCGATCTTCTCTCTCCTCATCCGCCTCTCTGCTCTTCGTAACAGAGGTGGAAGGGATCGAAGAAGGGGTGAGTGCACATCCTCTCTCTACCCTACTTCTCTCACTCGTCGGCTCTCGTCTCTAGTCTCTCCGGTGTCTCTCATCCTCTCCAAGGCTTCTAGCCTCCCCCCGTTCTCTCGTCAACTCGGATCTTCTCTCCTCTCTTCCTCTCGTGTCTGCTCGGTCGTGCTCTCGCTCCTTCCTTCTCTACTTTTTCCTCTCTCCTTCTCTCATTTGTCTCTCGTTCTCCACTCCTAGGTTTCATCTCTCCTATCTCGTCAACTCTCTTCGTGATCATGCTCTACCCAGAATTTCTACTCGTTCCTCTCTTTCGTGGCGCTCTCCCGGGGGGCTCGCTCTCTCTCTATGTTCTTACTCTCGCGTGCTCGGCCTCTCTCGCCGAGCTCTCTCCTCTCTCAACCGTCTCGTACTCTCAGCGCTTCGAATATCAAAGGCGTCAGTACGCAGGTCTCAAGAGAGCTCTAGTCACGCTCTCATCTCCTCCTCTCACGATCATCCTCCCGCTCTCTCAGCTCTCTTCTCTCTCCTCCTCACTCTCTCCCTCTCTCGACTCTACCCCTCTCTCTCGTACGACCGAGTGTGCAATCTTCTTCTCTCGTGTCTCCTGACACTCGTCTCTCATCCCTCTCTACTCCTCTTCTCTCATCCTGCTCTCTCTCTCTCTCGCTCGTCCTGTCGCCCAGTGACTTCTCCATCTCTCTTCTCGGTTTTCTCTCTTCTCTCTTGGCGGTTGGTCTCTCTCCTCTCTCCAGTTCCGCCTGCCGCCCACCCCCTATTTCTCGCCCTGCCTCTCCCTTTCTCTCTCGTCCTCGAATCCCCCTCCCCTCATATGTCTCCCACCTCTCCATCTCTCTCTCCCCCCCCCTCAATAATGTCTCCCGCCTTCCATGTTCTCTCCTCCTCCCCCATTGTCCTCCCACCTCTCCATGTCCTCCTCTCTCTCCCTCCCCCAAACGTCTCCACACCTCTCCATGTCTCTCTCTCCCTCCCCCCAATGTCTCCCACCTCTCAGCCTGTCTCTCTACTACCCCCCCCCAATATGTCTCCCACCTCCTCCTGTCTCTCTCTCACCTCCCCCCAATATGTCCACATCCATGTCCTCTTCTCCCTCCCAATGTTCTACAACATTCTGTCTCTCTCCCCCTCCCTCAATATGTCGTCCCACACCTCTCCATCTCTCTCGCCCCCTCTCCCATCAATTGTCTCCCACCTCTCCATGTCTTCTTTACCACCCTCCCCTTCAATTATGTTCTCCCCCTCCTCCATGTGTTCTTCTCCCCCCAATATGCCCGTATCCCACCCCTCTCCATGTCTACTTCTACCCTCCCCCCATTTATCCCACCTCTCCATGTCTCTCTGCTCTCCCTCCCCCCAAGATGTCACCCACCGTCTACATTATCTCTCTCCCTCCCCATCTCAATGTCTCCACCTACTCATGTCTCATCTACTCCCCTCCCCCAATAGCCACACCTGCAATCCTGTCTGTCTCAACGAACACCCCCCCAAGGTATTCGTACCACATCTACCAGTGTCTCTCCCCCCCCCTCCCCCCAATATGTCTCCCCTTCTCCATGTATCTCTCTCTCCACCTCCCCTCAATATGTATCCCCCACCTCTCCATGTCTCTCTTCTCCTCCTCCCCTCATATGTTCTTCCACCTATCATATCTCTCTCCCCCTCCCCTCATATGTCTCCTACCTATCCAGATCCTCTTCCTCTCCCCATCCCCTCAATATGTCTCCCCCCTCCATGTCTCTCTCTCCCCCCCACCAATATGTCTCCATGTCTCCATGTCTTTTTCTCTCACCCCTCCCCCAATATGTCTCCCACCTCTCCATGTCTCTCTCACCCTCCCCCCCCAATATGTACCCCTCCTCTCCATGGTGTCTCTTCTCCCCCTCCCCCTCTCAATATGACACAACAACCCGAACGACAACTCTTACTTTCACTATAAAGCGTGCAGTTCAGTCAATATCCTGCATGTGTGGTTTTTTTAATCAAATCTTCTGTACTGTGAGAAAATACATTGTCGTCATTTCTTCTTTTTTTTAAAAACAACTTTGAAAGACAATTTGATTTAAATGTGCTAATGTTCAACGGGCACTTTTTGTTTCTATAGAAACCTTTGAAAGTGCAAACCCACCTTCCTTTCTGTTAATAGGCTCTGCATTCCCCTCTCGGAGTACTGCCCCCTCCACAGCCGGAACGTGCATTAGCACCAAATGTAACCGTCATGCTGGCTGGTCCTTGATCTTCCCCCACAGAACTGAACCAGAGCGGCAGCAAGAAAAGGAGAGTAGCTCAGAGATTTAATTAATTAAACCTTATTCCATGTGCACGTGTTGTAGTTAATGTTAAATATCTAACCATCATTATAAAACAAATCTGTATATATCATACTGATAACAATATGTATATTTAATTTGTTGTGTGAAGTGTCTGTGGCAGGTCCCCTTGCCGGTCGCCCCTCCCTCCCACTGGCTGGCGATTCGCGGTGCATGCGCCGAGGCTCAATGGCGGACCCGTCCGATTGCAGAGTGAGGGGCAAGATGGGAACCGGAGCGGAGGTTGCCGGGGACAAACAAGCGGCCGGTTGTTAGGGCCGCGGGGACGTAGTTAGGGGCTCTCGCGGCATCCCGTGAGGGCGACCGCCATCTTGGACTAGGTTCGGGCGGCCAGGACAGTTTTTGTTGCAAATTCAGCAGCAGGCAAGCGTGCGAAACCATAGCTAACGCCTGGAAGCTTTGGACGGGACTATCGAGTCCCCAGAGAGCCCTTAGGGACCCATGTGAATGCCAGGGGCAATAGGCTTTAGGAACCTTGGGACATAGGGATATTGATACATTTCGCGGTGGTTGGAATCGGCAGGGTAGAGGAGCTGGAGTGAGGGCTGCAGGGGAGCAGGTAGCCACTTGCACTAGCAGTCACCCCCAAGGCCCCAGCTATAATACTTTCCCTGCCCAGGTTTGTGGTTGCTTCAGGACAGGCCTTAAAGTTAGGAACGATCTGCCACCTTTAGTCTATTTGGTTAAGTAAGAGCTCGTGTAGTGTCGCGCAGCCTGATCCTGGGTCTGGGCTCAGACCCCTCTTTATACAAAAACTATCTCCCAGAGGAACTTATAAAAAAAAAAAAAAAAAAAATCACTATAGACTATCTTCAGGGAGGCAGCCACGCAAGAGACTGCGCCTGCAGCGCTGCATACGGATCCTCCCGCCAAGTGCGAGGCGCGAGCCGCGGTGAGTTATCCACGCCGGAATTCACCCCACGCTAGGAGGACAACACGTCGGAGCAGGCGGATCCACACCCATTGGTTATTGATAGCGGGCAACCCGTGGCAGGAGCACCGGGCAGGTAATCTTAAAGATGCACCAACACATCACGGGATAGCGCATCTTCCAACACACTTGGGTGTGTTGGAAACATACGGACATCGGGGATGGTGGCCCAGCACCAGGTACTTTTGGAGGAGGAGCTACATATGTGATGTGTGATCACAGGGAAGTTTACATGTAATGTTGGTTCTAATGCCTCTGTTCTTTGTTATTAATCCTGCCATAAAAACTGTTAGCCAATCACGTGTGGGTATATATATAGTGGGTTCTGATAAGGGCATACTCCCACCTCGTTGGGATCCCTCATCAGTGGAGGCCCTGCACTAAGTGTAAGTACACCCCAGGCTCCCAGCGGCGGAGGCTCAGGTCTTATGTTATCCTAACAGGTGATGCAGTACCAGTAATACCGTACCCCAGGGGTACACCCGTTACATTTGGAGGCGCTGCTGAGATTCAGACCTGGGGTGCCTAGTAAAATTGTGTATAAATATCCAAATTGCTCATCATGTTCTCCCCGTCCAGCCCGGAAGTCCAAGCGTGGGCCTTCAAGGTCAGAGAACCACCCAGTCATGTAGTAGCTGTAGGGAACGTCCCGGCCACAGCGTCCACGAGCAAAGTACGAGACTCATTAGGGAGACTTCTGGGTATTGAAACTTTGGAGTGCATAGGGCCGCGGGAATATGACTTCAACTTTGAATGGAGCACCATGCTATTTACGGCAGGACGGGAAATATGCCGGGAAAATGTGCCCCAGACCTTACAAGGCGCGGAGGCCCCGTCCGGGGGCTATCCGTTAGTATTCGCAGCCCTACCCGAAATCAGAGAGGTATTTACCTCCCCAAGCTCTCCAACCACTGAACTGGTCGCGGATGAACCCTCAACCAGTGACTGGCAGATGATAGCGCCCATCTCAAGTACCCCTGCCAGTACTTCTCGCCCATCCCGAGTGACCTTTTCTCCAAGTGCATTAGAGGAAGCCACTGGCTGGGCCAGAGGCAATCACCGTCATCCCATGTCCCTGATGGGCCCTCAACAAGTGCTCCGGCCACCCCAACTGAAAATTTCAGGACTGATAGTGGCCCCATCCCTGGAGGGTTCCCCCTGAATATGACTGTGCCTCAATTTATGGAAACAATGACTCTCGCCTCTCAATCTCAAAGTTATAGGAAACTGAAGCCCTTTTCCGGAACACTACCGACACCTACCGGAGAAGAAGGGTTTGAAATATGGAGAGAACATACCATCCATATGCCAAGTAGGGCCCACCGTCATAATCAGAATCGTTGTGGAGGGGATCTATTCTTCAGCATTGATGGATACTGGGTCACAGGTGACCATCATCTACCTTCCATTTTATGACCAGCACCTCAGCCATCTGCCCTTGCAGTCCGCTGTAAAGATGACTTTGTGGGGGCTGAGCAAAGATGATTACCCCATCGACGGAATAGTGGCGGTCAAGCTAGACATCCTGCAGTTGCACACCAACAAGTCGCACCCCATGTTGGTGGAAGCCCTGGTCTGCCCGGAGGCTCGAGAACATCCCAGTGCCCCCATCATACTGGGCACGAATGCAGATATAGTGAGGTCGGTGATTCGCTCCTTCCTGCAAGAAGCCGGTGAGCTACCGTTGGCATCCCTGAATATAGCCCCTGGCCTACGGGAAGAATGCTATCCAGTGGCGTATGAAGAAGAGTATGGCGATATCTTTAATCTAGAGCAAGGGTTACTGGAGAATCCGCCAGGGGGAGTACAGTGTGTGACGGCGCTGATCGCGTACTCCAAACGGAATGAACAGGACCGATACTTTTCGCTAGAGACCCTTTCCGAGTCTGAACTCCATTGGGGATATCGGATGATACCTGAAGTACAAGAGTGGTCATCCAAAGTCCCCAGGAAGGTTAAGGTGACTATCCAGAACATGTCGCTTCATACGGTGTCACTGGAACGAGGACAACGGCTGGGTAGAGTTTACCCGGTGGATCCTGTAGACGACACAGCAACAGTCCAGGCCGCCCGCGTTGGGGGAGAGCCTGAGGACCTACAATTTGACTTCGGAGAGTCTCCACTGGAAGAGGAATGGAAGGAGAGGCTACGTGCTCAGTTGAGAGAGAGACAGGAAGTGTTCTCCACTAGCGAGATGGATGTGGGATGCAGTAGAAGCGCTCAGCACACCATTCGTCTGAATGATGAGACTCCGTTTAGAGAAAGGTCTCGGCATATAGCCCCTCGAGACGTGGAAGATGTGCGAGGTGTCTTGAAAGAGATGGAAACAGCCGGTATAGTGACCGAATCTCAAAGTCCTTATGCCTCGCCAATTGTGGTGGTCCGCAAGAAGAATGGGTCCGTGCGATTATGCGTGGACTACAGAACTCTGAATAAACGTACGGTGCCTGACCAATACACGCTACCACGCATAGAAGAGATCCTCAGTGCATTATCCGGAAGCCAGTAGTTTAGCGTGTTGGACCTTCGATCAGGATACTACCAGGTTCCCATGAGTACGGCTGATCAAGAAAAGACGGCGTTCATCTGTCCGTTGAGCTTCTATCAGTTCACCCGGATGCCCCAAGGTATCTGTGGTGCTCCCGCCACCTTCCAACGGCTTATGGAGAAGACAATTGGAGACGTGTCCTCGTGAGTGTCTGGTATACTTAGACGACATAATTGTGTTCGGAACAACTCTTGAAGAACATGAGACTCGGCTGATGAAGGTGCTGGATCGATTAGGTCAAGAAGGATTGAAACTCTCCTTAGACAAGTGCCGTTTCTGCTGGACCTCGGTCACTTATGTGGGCCATATAGTATCGGCAGATGGAGTGGCCACTGATCCGGCCAAGGTAGAGGAGGTGGTGAATTGGCCGAGACCCGAGAATGTGATGGAACTGAGGTCCTTTCTCGGGTTTTGCGGGTACTATCGGCGGTTTGTAGATGGGTACTCCAAGCAGGCGGCTGTGCTGAACAACTTGCTGAAAGTCTATCCAGAAGAACCCAAGCAGAAGAAGACTACTCCGAGAACACCCTTCGGGGATCGGTGGACACCAGAATGTGAAGAAGCGTTTAAAGGGCTTAAGAAGAGTTTAACGGAAGTTCCAGTCCTGGCTTATGCTGACCCTGAGAAGCCTTACATCTTGCACGTAGATACCAGCCTTAACGGATTGGGAGCGGTGCTACATCAGAAGTATCCTACTGGGCTGCGACCGGTGGCCTATGCAAGTAGAAGTCTGACCCCTAGTGAACAGAATTATCCTGTCCACAAGTTGGAGTTTCTTGCCCTCAAATGGGCCATATCTGAAAAACTACATGACTATCTCTACGGGGTTACCTTCGAAGTCAGAACGGATAACAATCCGCTGACCTATGTACAAACGACAGCCAAATTAGATGCGACCGGTCATAGATGAATGGCCACCCTCGCCAATTACCGTTTTCTCTGAAATATAAGCCTGGACCTCTCAATAAAGGCGCCAATGCTCTATCTAGAAGATCAGGATTGAGCGAGATCTCTGATGATGGGCCTTGGGAAGAAATCCCAGGACCAGGGATGAGAGCCATGTGTTCCACTGCTGCTATTGTAAATGATCGAGTGGCATTCTCAGAGTTAAGAGCCGCGGATTCTTTAGGGTGTCGACCTCAAGGCCTTCCAAAACCTTACTGTCACCCTGATGGCATGGGTCTAACCAAAACGTTATCTTCACTTGGAAGGAATTGGTGATAGCACAGACACGTGATCCTGCAGCTAAAGCTGTCCGAGAGGCGTTACACAACAATGATTCTTCCCTGGTGAAACGGGCTCCTTCCAATGATGTAAGCCTCCTCATGCGAGAATGGGACAAGTTCGAGATGGATAACGGGCTACTCTATAGGGTTGTTCAATTCCACAATCATCCTGACCGTCGACAACTTTTCCTACCCCGGCAACTGCAAGGCCTGGTTTTAAGATCACTACATGATGATCATGGACATTTGGGGTGGATAAGACTCTGGGTTTAGTACGAGACCGGTTTTTCTGGCCAAGAATGAGGGAATCAATTGAACAACACTGCCGGAAATGTTTACGATGCATTCATAGGAAGACCCTGCCCACTCGTGCTGCCCCAATGGGCCATCTCAAGAGCTCCGGGCCTATGGATGTAGTATGTATGGACTTTCTGTGTATAGAGCCAGACTCAAAGGGTATAGGGAATGTACTAGTAGTGACAGATCATTACACTCGATATGCGCAAGCCTTTCCCACCAAAGATCAGAAAGCTACCACTGTGGCTAAAGTGCTGTGGGAGAAATATTTCGTGCATTATGGCCTGCCCAACAGGATGCATTCAGATGAGGGACGAGATTTTGAGAGCAAGTTGATCAAAGAATTGTTAACACTGTTGAACATTCAGAAATCAAGGACTACTCCTTATCATCCTGAGGGAGATGCGCTCCCGGAAAGATTTAATCGGACATTGCTGGATATGCTAGGCACTCTGAAGGATTCCCAAAAGGGGGAGTGGAGCAAGCATGTAGAGGCTTTGGAAGAGAAGCCAGATTGCCAATTGACATACGCATGAGGGTATCTACCGATGGGGTACCCAATATGGCTCACTATAAATATGTAAAAAGACTCCAGGACAGTCTGCACCATGCTTATCAGTTAGCAGAAAGAGCTACCGCCAGACTGAACGCCAATAACAAAAGGAGGTACGATCACAAAGTACGGTACCGAGAACTTCAACCGGGAGACGCAGTTCTTCTACGCAACTTAGGGATCCCTGGCAAGCACAAATTAGCCGATCGCTGGAGAGAGGGACCCTTCCAAGTAGTGTCCCAAATGCCGGGTCTCCCTGTCTATCGCATACGTGACGTGAATGGCAGGGTCAAGGTCTGGCACCGAAACCATCTATTACTTTTCCCACAACTGGGAGAAGGTGATCCAGAAACAGTAGTAGATGACAGTGAGCCCGAAGAGTCTACCGGGAATTCAGGGGCCACAGAGGAAATTATTCAAGACCCTTTGGAGGGGACATCCAACAGAGATTGGTGGGCACCTCCCGAAGGAGCAACGGGTAATGGGCCTGCGTCTCAAGTACCCTCTTCTGAGAGTTCATCACGTAATCAATCGTTAGATCCTACCACCCCGAGCTTTGTGCCACAAAGAGACAATGTTCAGTTACAAAGAGACAATGTTCAGTTACAAAGAGACTTTCTCCAAACTGGTTCACCCTCTGCCAGAGAGTCTAGGCCTCAAGCCTATGATGATATCTCTCAAGATGAAGAATTGGAGACCGAGACTCGCAAAAGTCAGCGAGTGAGACGCCCTCCCACTAGAGTGGCTTATGATTCATTAGGGGCACCTCACTATGAGTCTCAGCAGCAAGCTAAAGCCAAGCTAGCCTCAGTTATAAATATGTTTGTTGAAATGTACAATCTCGTGTAGAGCAATCGTTAAGTTGTACTCAAGAACTGCAATTTTTATTATATAATATGGTTATGTATGTTTTGGTTCAAGCGGGGACGTTGATGTTTTCACCAGGGGGAGGATGTAGCCATGTCCCCCTCTACCCGTTGCCCCTCCCTCACCTGGCTGGCGATCGCGGGTGCCGCCGAGCCCAATGGCGGACCCGTCGCGATTGCAGGAGTGAGGGGCAGATGGGAACCGGAGCGGAGGTTGCCGGGGATGCAAGCGGCCGGTTGTTAGGGCCGCGGGCGCGTAGTTAGGGCTCTCGGCGGCTCCCGTGCAGGGCGCCGCCATCTTGGATAGGTTTGGGCGGCCAGGACAGTTGCGCATGTGCGAGCAGCAAGCACGCAAACCCTAGCTACCAGGGAAGGCTCTTGGACGGGACTACGAGTCCCATGAGCCTTAGGGGACCCCATGTGACGCCAGGGAGCCAATAGGGCTTTAGGACCTCGGGACATCAGGGAATTAGATACATTTCGCGGGGTTGGAAGCGGCAGTGGTAGCAGGGAGCTGGGTAGGTGAGGGTGCAGGGGAGCAGTAGCCCCTTGCACTAGGCCAGTCACCCCCACAGGCCCCAGATAATACTTTCCCTTGCCCAGTTTGTGGTTGCTTCAGGGACAGGCCTTAAGTTAAGGAGATCTGCCCCTTTAGCTATTTGGTTAAGTAAGGAGACGTGTAGTGTCGCGCAGCCTGATTCCTGGGTCTGGGCTCAGACCCCTCTTTATACAAAGACTATCTTCCCAGAGACTTATATACCTATAGACTATCTTCATGGAGGCCACGCCAAGCAGCGACTGCGGCCTGCCGGCTGCAGACGGATCCTCGCCAAGGTACAGACGGCGCGGAGCCGCGGTGATATTATCCACGCCGGAATTCACCCCACGCGTAGGAGGACAACACGTCGGAGCAGGCGGATCCACACCCATTGGTATAGCGGCACCCGTGGCAGGAGCCCGGGCAGGTATCTATAAAGAGTGCACCAACACATCACGGGATAGCGCTATCTCCAACACACATTGGGTGGGTTTGGACATACGGGACATCGGGGAATTGGTGCCCAGCACCCAGGTACTTTGGAGGAGGAGATACATATGTGGATGTGTGCATCAAGGGAAGTTACATGTATGTTGGTTATATGCTCATGGTTCTTGTTATTATCCTGCCAGTAAAACTGTTATCCAATCACGTGTGGTATTATATATATGTGGGTTCTGATAAGGGCATACTCCCACCTCGTTGGGATCCCTCATCAGTGGAGGGACCAATCAGGGAAGGAGGCAGAGCGGGGGGGGGGGTGCCGTGGAGCACCTTGTGACTGGTGCATGCTGTGATCCTTGCCTGTGATCAGCTGTGGAGTGTGAGAGCAGGAGCGGGGCTGCAGCTGTACACGGGGGGCTTGGCTAGAAGGCCGGAGGAGTGAATAAATTACTGCCGGAGGCGCGCGCTGTGTAAGATCCTCCTGCGCGCGCCCGACAAGATAGCGGACACAAGAACCGGCGTTGGGCGAGATCGCCAAGTCACACGCCGAGGACACGTCAGCGGGGAGCGAGGGGCAGCAGCAACGACCTCCGAGGCAGGTAAGGAGGTGTTGCGTGAGCCCTACTTCCTGACACGTATATAGCAATCCCTTGCCTAGCAGACGATCTTTTCAACTTCTCACAGGTCCCATTGGCAAGGTGCACTCTTGTTCGAGGATCCACATCCCATCACCCTGACAGAGCTCTTCGAATTCCCACCCAATGGGGGCAGGGGTACCTATCATTCTAGAAGCTCTGGGGTGACACTCTGAGACCCATACTTGCGGAACCTCTTATGGAGCACCATGTACATCCCCTTTTTTGGGTAGGACACGCCTTAGGACCATATAGAGGGCCTTATTTTCTAGAAGTTACACTTTCCCTAACTGGAAAATAACAAAGGTGACCCTACATTGTAACACACATGTTTTCACAGTATGTACAGTGAGATCCCCCAGCTCTGTCTCCTCCTGGGGTCTGAACCTAGAATGTTCTACCCCCACTATATATACTTAGTAGTGACATCACTAGTCACCATGCCTACAGAGAGAGTGGTTTGGATTTTACTTAGTATCCTATACCCAGTGACAGGGTGAGTGTGCCTTATTTTCTGCCTAGTCACTCTCTACAGCATGTGATGGGATAGAAGTTTTACACTGTAGCTACCCATACAGTTAACCCCCTAGGGAAAGTAGCAATCCAAAGAGGGGTTGCATAAGCATGTGATGCTACATTTGTGAACCATGTACAAATTATACTACAGTATGTCATCTGTTACTCTCCTCTGATTGTACAAGAAAAGATGATGTAATCATGTGTTAATGTTTAGTGCAATCTTATTATTAATGGTCATTTGACAGTAAAGCTTGTTGACATAAAATACCCAATGCTCCCACTTCAGAGGTAATGCAGTGATATTGAATATTTGATCGTCAACTCACAACTGAATCAGCAGTTGTTTTCATGTATGAGAAATATTTTAGTTCAAAACATCAACAGACTACCAGTCAAGTCTGAATAAACAGCGCCGCACAGATGATCACTATTACAGGCTTTGCCTAACAGTGCATGTAGTAATTCTCAGACACACCTGGAATTTTAACTTCAGGATTTTCATAAGCAATGACGCACTCACAGAAAGTGCCCAAACACGTTTCCTTTTGTTGTTGTAGCTTCTCTGCTTACTCAGACACTTTTACTTAAAGTTTCAAAATCCCCCTGAAATTGTATGTACACTACGGAAGCTCAAAATAGCCTGTATTGTTTAGTGCAGCATTCTTTCCTGACGTATGCAAGCCCCTAACCAGCCCACCAGGAATAATAATACATGTTTATTTCTGTGTTAATATTATAGTACTCTTCGCATTTTAGTTTTATTGCACAACATATCATTTATGTGTTATTAAAGTATGATGCCATTATTAAATATGGTAGTGGCAGTGTCACATGGCTGAGGTCTTTCACTTTCATATATATGTAAAAGTCCATAGGTACAGTTGTGCGTGGACCTTATAAGTCTCTATCTGTTTCTTTCAAATCACCTAAAGAAAATACTCCGGAAGTTAGGCTTGTTTACATTAGAAAAGAGGTGTCTAACAAGGGATAGCAACTATTTACAAACATATCTAGGCCAATATAAGGAACCTTTATGGGAACCTGTCATCAAAGGGCAGTACAAATGACACAGGGTCATGCCTGGAAATTGGAGGAAAGGAGATGTCACCAGCAGCAAATGAAAGGGTTCTATACAGTAAGGGCAGATACAATGTGGAATGTATTACCCAGTGAGACTGTAATTGCAGATTCAATAGTTATATTTAAGAAAAGGTTACCCATCTTTTTAGAAAGGAAAGGCATACCGGGATATACTATATGTTAAACATAGGAAGGATGTTAATCCAAGGAAGAAATCGGATTGCCATTACTGGAGTCAGAAAGGAATTTCTATTTCCCCTCAAAAGACATAATTGGGTTGGTTTTTTTTCTGTGCTTCCCTCTGGATCAATATAACTATACATACAAATCGAGGAGGAGTATCTCAGCCGAATAACCTTCATTGTTTGAACTCGATGGACATATGTCTTTTTTCAATTATGTAACTATGTGTAGCCAGGTCACCTGATTGCTACTATTCTGCCCTTGGGCTGGCAGTAAACCCTGGTACAATCAGGTTGCCAGTAGTTGTTATGGGTTTGTCCCCCCTTTCTTTTGGTACTGCACTTGAGTGACAGCAGAGGGTGGTACATCCTGTTGTAGCTGGGACAACGGGGTGCCCGCCTCCTGGCTGTACTTAAGAGCAGGACCGCCCTAAAGTTAGGAGTGTCCTTCCCCCTCTGATGAAGGCAGGTCACACAACTGGGAGCCTGAGATTGGGGCCTTCCCACGTGCTATTCCCTCCGGGGAGAGTGAGTGTGGACTATATCTCTGCCAGGGAGGTGGGGAAGAGCTAGGACAGCTGCGGGTGCCCTTGGCCTGTAGTGACAGTCCAGGGACCATCATCCGGTGAGTCCTGAGAGACTGTATTGGGCAGATCCTGCCTTGTTCCTGTTACTGCAGAGTACAGTAATAAACCTGTTCCTGTTTGCAATATAACTCCTGCCTGATGCGTGACCTTACTGGGGGGGAGAGGTCATAAGTTCTACTGAGGGAGATCACCTTCAGTTCCTGGGGCCTACAGCAGATGGAGGCGCTGCACTGCTAAAGAGATATGGGGGGTATGAACCCCAGAAGCCTGTTCCTGTGTCCCCACTACCATCGTCGGAGGACTCAGCCCTCCTGTTGCCAGCAGGTATATGCACCAAGAGAGTATATCCACGTAGGAGCCGAAGCACAGCCACACCAATGGAGAATAGGACACGAAAGTTCTTTCAAGAATTTATTAGCTAAAAAGGCAAAAGGACAGACATCCTAATAGCACTCTGACATGTTTCACACACAGGGCGCTTTATCAAAGAGTAGACCATACACCCTGTAATGGCCCCTATCTGCGATCAGGTGGGGAAACACAGTTGTATTGGATTGTATTGTATGTCTTTATTTATATAGCGCCATTAATGTACATAGCGCTTCACAGCAGTAATACACGTGGTAATCAAATAAATAACAGATAATATAAATAACAGATCATGGGAATAAGTGCTTTAGACATAAAAGTAACATTAAGGAAGAGGAGTCCCTGCCCTGAGGACAGTCTAATTGAAGTTACATATGTATTAAGTCTAGACAGCCTTTATGCAACTGCTTCAATAAAGAATTATGTTGATTCATAAAAGGGAATGATAACCTACAATAAACACAGTTTCAATCCCTATTTTGCTAAACTAGATTATGAAAAGTTCAATGTCCTGACTTTTGTTTTTTTAGACATTCTCTACCATATCGTTCTCAGTTTACAAGTCTTTAAGAGCCACAGCTTTTCAGTGACCTTGCATGTTTATCTGCAAATATGTTTGTCTCTTAAAACGTCCAGTCAAACAGTCCTGGTTTTATATTCCTCTTCCTAATATATTGCTGCTGGAGCAATAATTTGACCTGGAAGGGCCAGAGGTCCAGAGGTCAAGTGGTGCCAGGATCCCGGGCACTGTCAAAGTTACTAGTGGTTGCAAAAGTAAAACCACAACATATTGAACATGTTCTCTGCTACTCAGATGTCAGCTAGGACCACCACAGTGATGATCGCTTCAGTGAGGTCATCACACGACACCTTGAGTGCAGGGTCAGAGGCAGAGAAGAGAACTATGGCCAGCTGGACACTGGCGTCTTCAACGGCAGTCATGGAGCTGTGGTTAGAAGCACTACTCAAAATGCAAAGGGAGCTGATAAAGCAAAGTGTAGCCTAGGGTGGGAGACTCATTTAAGAGTTTCCGGAAGGTGGACTATTGCATTGAGAAAAAGCAGCAAGGGTACAAAAGAGGTAGCAGTTCCATGAGTAAAATAGGGAGAGAAATATTGTGAGTTGCGATCATTCCAAACAATAGGGGAGAATCAATAGGGGACTTTGTTTAGTGTGGGGTTTCTCATTGATGATGGAGAAGCTGAAGTCGAGGAGGATAGAAAAAGATGCAGGAAGAGCACCTCATGATGGTGGTGCAATAAGAGGCTTCATGGAGGGAAGGTGGGAAGTAGGGGTGTAATTAGGATCATAGGAATAGTGAAAGTGTGAGTTGAGAGTATCCTAAAGCGAAACTGCATGTACTAAATACTTTTAAGCTCCTGTTATGATCTGTGTCAGTATTTACTGTGGGCAACCACGGGTTAATTTTGGGCATCCGGGTGTTTGCCTATGTATTCCTATGTACAAATGTTGAAGGAAGTGATACCGTTCTGTTTGTGAGGTTGTGGCCATTCATGGGTTAATCTGGAACTACTCTTGCAAAAGGAGCTGTAATCACTAGTTAATGACATCAGAATTTGGCATTGTATGCCAGGGATGGGAAACTCATTGTATGGGAATGTCATTGTGTAATAGTCCCATTGTATGGGTCTCTTATCTGTCTGCTTGTGTGTGCACTTTATTGGGAAACTGTGGAGGGGTTGACCACCTGCTGAGGGGGCTCACATTTCAAAGTTGAAGCATTGTTTTACTAAAACAGCTCAGAGCCAAGCTGGACTCCACCCTGCCAGTGAATGGGAACTCCAGCTAATATAGCCAATCCAGACCTGATGGGCTAGAGACAGCTGGTAGGGGATATTGTGAGAGCCCGTGTGCGGAATGCAGCAGAGGATCCTTAGGGGATCCTGTGCAGGGGTCTGATTGCGACTGGCAAATCTGCGTGCTTGTGAGCCGGGGTAAAGTACCAGGAGCTGGTAGATAGCTCTTGGGTAGGTTTCTCACTATGTAGAAGCTGTGATCTCGCTGTGTAGAATTGGCTGGAGACGATTCTGGAATGTTGGGGGTGAGTCTCTGCGGAGAGAGACCCCGCAGACGATCACAGCGTGGCAGCGTAGAACAACAGCTTCTCCTGGAAAAGAGCTACCTGGAGAGCCAACTTCTATGGCCTCCCATGGGACATTCTTGGGGCATCCAGCTTTGGTGGACGGCAGTCCCCAACACATAGGGCTAGGTAGCCAGGAGGCTACTAGCCACTTTTGTTCCTCAATTTTCCAGAGGATTGTGTCCCATTTAGACTACAATTGGGCTCCGCTTGAGCCACTCACATGGACTAAAAAAGCATTTTTTTTTTACAGAGGATAGAAGATAGATGAAAACCCAAAGAAAGCACCACATTTCTTATAGTGGTGGTGTATCCAGTCCAAGCAAACCACTAAATGGTTTGTCATATGGAGCTGTTGCTATATATACTTCCATATACTTTAGTGCAACCAACAGCCCTCATGGATCTTGTCCTTGTTTTGTTGGAGACCTTATGGCAGTGAATTCCAACCTTTATTGTTTGGAAGAACCCTTGAAGTATTTTGAAAAATCTCGGGGAACCCCTACCTGGCTGATACATATTAGGTTCAACAGGGGTAAATCACAACATTTCACACCTCACGAGCCTCTACTTCCCAGCCTCTACCCATGTATTTCTCTCGTCTCCGTCTCACTCACTCTTCCCCCTCCCGCCTCGCATATATTTCTCCCCTGGTCTCACTATTACTCCCTCTTTCCTCACTCACTCCCTCCCTCTCTCTCTCCTCTCACTTGCCCCCACCTTCCATCAATTACCCCACTCTCACTCAATCCCCCCAACAAAATACATACCAAAAAACCCCACTCCCCTAAATCCATATAACCCCACCCTGCAATACATAATAAAAAATATCCTCCCCCCTCCAATACATATTAAAAATGCCCCCACCAATACATTTTAAAAAGACCCAATACATTTTAAAAAGGCCCCCGCTGCCTGAATACATTTAGTAGGACTGGGAGAAGTAGGAATCTTCACCTACACTGGTGCTACTAGGTATTTCAACACAGAACCATAATGTCAATAGCAGATCCGAGACAATGTATGCCATAAAGCAGTACCCGACAATGCACAATATGTGTATATATGTAACGATATAAAGTCCTGCTCACAATGTAGCCCCGTTGCAAACCGACATGGGGAATCTTAACCGTGCAACCAAGGGTCAGCGATGATGGAAACAACATTCACCCCGTTAGGTACACAGACATCAACCCGGCGGTATAGGCGGCTGGAACAATATGATGATACACTGGCTGTCGGAGAGAATAATAAATGAGAGCAAACAGCATGCACTCACAGTAGTGGCGTCTCTGTAGTCTCGGCGTGGCGTGCTTCAGTCCGGAAGTAGATGAGAAGGAAGATGAGGTAAAAACTGATCACTGCAAAAAATACATTTGAAAAAGACCCCCACCGCCCCAATACATTTCAAAAAGACCCCCACCGCCCCAATACATTTGAAAAAGACCCCAACCCCCAATACATATAACCTCCGCCACCCTGGATCTCACATCTCTCTGTTCCCCCCCCCCCATATGCCTACCTCAGGTGGGAGGAAAGTTAGTTACCTGTGGTTAGCGGCGGCGGCGAGCAGGAGGTGGTGGCGAGCTGGCAGCAGAACAGCACACATGCGCTCGCTGACAATGGGGGATATTCACTTAATCATCGGTGCTATTGGCTTGTAGTGAATAACTACATACAACTACAGACCACGGCTATACGGACCTCCACAATTCTAACTTCTCCAACCCCAGACCATGGCTATATGGACTACCACGATTCTGACCTCTCCAACCCCAGACCACGGCCAACGGACTTAACTATTCTGATCCCTCCATTCCAAGACCTCGGCAAGTATCAACTAACCCATTCTCTCCAACCCAGACCCGGCTATGTTTGACAATCTGCCTGGCAGGTACGCTTCCGCTGCTCTGGGTGCGTAGTTTACTACTTCCCCACCTCAGTACCGGGGTCCTGTCTTGCTTGTGGGCAGCGCAAGCATTACACTCTCTCTCACCCCATTCTGTCTCTCTCTCCCCATTCTGTGTCTCTCTCACCCCATTCTGTGTCTCTCTCACCCCATTCTGTCTCTCTCACCCCATTCTGTGTCTCTCTCACCCCATTCTGTGTCTCTCTCACCCCATTCTGTGTTTCTCACCCCATTCTGTCTCTCTTCACATTCTGTGTGTCTCTCTCACCCCATTCTGTGTGTCTCTCTCACCCCATTCTGTGTGTCTCTCTCACCCATTCTGTGTGTCTCTGTGAGGATACGCCGTTTTGGCATTCAGGGACCATCTCCTCATCTTACTGGCCCTTCGGTCACAGACACTCAAATAGCGCAGCCCTCCGGTCCTGTGACGCGCGTGTGCGGACCCTGCGCAGTCTGTTCCGCCTTCTGCGGTCTCTAATCCCGTCCCTCTCCTGGCTGTACATCGCGGGTGCTCATCTAGTCTCCCCGCTGACATGCGCAGTAGGCTCCGCCCCCGCTCTGTTGATAAACATGACCAGCGTGGCAGTGACGCGCGCTCCAGGCTCCGCCCCCGCTCTGACGTCTCGCGGAACTGGCGTGGGAGTATCACACACTCCAAATCCCACCCTCTGAACCCTGTGACACACGCAGGCTGCAAGCAACCTCCTACCTGATCGGCTGCATCATTGGACACACCTGCGTGCACCAGCAGCCTATGACGATTCACTTCCTGGTTCCACCCCTGCTTGCTATTGGAGCCTCCTCCTTTATTTACCCTGCACTTTCAGCTTACCTTTGCTGAGCATAGTCGTTGTGACCCCGTGCCTTGCCACTTCTAGTTCCTGAACCTTGTCTTGCCTGACCTTGTTGCTGAATAACCTCTTGTTGCCTGAACCCTGCTAGTACCTTGGACTCCGCTTATCTCTACTCCTGATCCAGCTTGTCTGACCTCTCTCCTGACCTTGGCTAAGTACTTCGATGATCCGACCATCTCCTATCCTGCATCTGGCTACGTACCCCGACGATCCGATATTCTCCAATCCTGAACCTGGCTACGCACACCGATGATCCGCAACTCTCCACTCCTGAACCTGGCAAGTACCTCAACTACTCTAATATCTATAATCCTGACCTGGCCTGAACGACTACTCTACACTCTAGGCGCGCCCGCGTGGCTGTGGGTCAGCGTATCTCAATTCCCTGCCTCAGCACCGCGGTCGCGCTTCGTTTGTGGTGAGCTACGCATTACAGTCTCTCACCCCATTCTGTGTCTCTCTCACCCCATTCTGTGTGTCTCTCTCACCCCATTCTGTGTCTCCCTCTCACCACATTCTGTGTCTATGTCTTCACATTTTCTCTCTCTCTCTCTCGCCCAATTCTGTGTGTCTCTGTTTCCCCATTATGTGTTTCCACAGACAGTCCCTACCTGTCACTGGAGAGGTGGGGGAATCCATCTTGGGCCCTGGCAGCAGACACTGGAGGTTATCACTATTTTCCGGGTCTTGCTCTGCTGGTGCTCCTCTATAGCTAACCACACCCCCACACGCCTCTGCAGCAAAAGCAAGACCCGGCTTGTGCTCTCTTCCCTGTTGGCCTCGCCCCCACACGCCTCTGATGCTAACCCTGCCCCCACCCTCTGCAGCCACAGACCCAGCCGCCGCTCTCCTCCTGCTCTCAAACTCACTGGCATCCTCTGCTCGTCAGCTTTGAAAACCGGGATAGATGGCAAAAAAATGGGACATTTTAAAGAATGTCAGATCACTGGGACAGACCTATAAAAACTGGGACTGTCCTGGCTAAAGCGGGACGGCACCCTGTCCTTAGGGAGTGGTGTGCTCCAGAGGGAGAGAGTGTTCCACCATGGAGTGAGTTCTGGCCTTGTCCCTCATGGGGATAACCAATAGGTGAACACCAGAGCACCATAATACCCTATTTACAGTACCAGCAAATCTCCCTTAGGAAGGGGGGTGGGGTAGGTTAGGGGTGTTACATTAGTGTAGCCTAGGCTGGTCCAGACTATCTATTTGCCCCTCCTGTCACGTAAGTCCTGATAACTGCAGGTTGTGGCAGGCTATCCTGTGGGGTTTCCCCCCCTCCTTGCAGCCTCTCTCATGGCAGGAGTGGAGGTGACATTTGGTCTGTGCGTAGCCAGTCATGGTGCAGACCTTGTGCCCTCCCCTTTTCTGACTAGAGAGGAAGCACTTCATATTCTAGTCAGTGCTAGTCCATCCCTGTTGGGAGTGAGATGTGCTAGTCAGCTCCCCTAGGAGCTGATATATTCTACCAAGAGATTACAAGGCCCCCAACTACCATTAGGCCTAGTACTATCCAGAGGCCTAGGATCCTGCTCCAACGATGCATCGCTGTAATACCATCTGCAGTGAATGCGCCGAATAAAGGATCCAGTTTTATATACTCCATGTCTGAGTCTGCAGTCTATTGGGCAGGGGAGTATGCTTGTTCAGTGCCATTGCTGGGACTGTCTCCTGCTATGCCGGAGCCTGCAGTGGCTGGAGGCGCTGTCACCCACGAGAGAAGGACCCTAAGATCACCAAAAGCCTGTCCTGTTACCCCACAACCTTGCGGACACTCAGTTCTCCGGAACCCTCACGGACACTCAGTTCTCCGGAACCCTCACAGGTATGCACGCACCATGTTACCTGTAGCCAGCAGTACATCTTCCAGAGAGGGGGGAAGCAGGGCTACATTGTCATTCCTTTGCACACGTGAAAAGAGAAAAAGGGTCACGTTTCTGGATCATAAGCTACTTCTTTGCCAAGATCTCACTATTATTCTTTCTAAAAAGAGGAGGAAGTTGGCTTCATCTTTTGCAGGCAAATCAGAGAGAGACCTCAGCTCTAGCTCACTTGTCAAGCCTAAATGACAAAATGGTGTGTAGATGGTTTCAGATTCCTCCTTTTCCTCTCGGAGTCTTATTCTCCAGGTGAAGATACTTGCTGCTTTAATGCTCTTATCAGGACCTAGCTGTACACGGAAATATTTGTATTTACTTGTTTTTAAAACCAAATATTTCCGTGTACATTGTTCCACACTGGGGAACCATCTCTTAAATTGGGAGAACACACATCTACCACACACTGGTGATCCAAGTTGCGGTTCCAGGCAAGTTAGAGGAACCCTGAGAGACATCACTGAAAGATACCTTTTGAGGCTTCCATGCTCGCACATAGCTGCATGAGTAGTATTATTGTTTTTTCCCTATCACATTGGCTCCCTCCTCCCCCTTGTATAGCAATATACATTGGTGCTGTTTGAATGATTTGCATATGTATATGCTGTCTATTTTATCTTATTTTATCCATTTATATCTGAACTCTGTGCTCCCCACTGAATTTCCATCATTTCCATCTATTTTGGGACACTGTTGTGTTCTAATATATCCCTTTTGACACTTACTGTATATACATATATATATTATGAGGTAATGTTTGGGGTTTCTCAGTGCTTGCTGGGTATCTGTGTGTTTTCTAATATATCCCACCTGCCTGTGCTCAACCACTAAAATATCTTGATATAAAATTCAGAAAGATCTTAAGAATTATATCACCCACAAATTATATAACCTTTCTTTAGAAATACGTAAATTCTAAACAGATCTACTCAAGATTTTTTTTTTTAACTAGGCTTCACTAGTTCAGATATGAATGCCATTTTAGCTATTTCTTGAATACATGCCTTGTCCTTTATTAATAGTATTGATATGTTAATTTTTTGATAAACATTGCCAATCATTCTATTGTAGCCTAGCGGGCTGAGTACATATTACTTTTCTTATTACATGGGCTATTAGCTTTTTCTCTTAATAATATTATATCTACGCATATGGTAGTAGAGAATATAATTCACCCCAACTTGCTTTTCTATCATTGTGTTAAAGCTGCAGTCCAAGCTGCCGTTTTTATTTTTTTCCCCTTTAAAATGTGCATCAATACAATCCACACAATGATAAGTAATTAGCTATGTTGCTGATCGATCTGTTCTCCTGTGATCGATCGGTGAAGATTTGGCTCTGGTGTTCACTAAATGGTGCAGCAGAAGATGACCGAAGATGCAAAGTTCTGTGGGGAAGATCATGTGACACTGAAGATGCAGTGGCCATTAATATACTTTATATAATCTGCATGCTCTCACATCGCACCACATCTTTAAAACTTTACCGGCAACGTTTACTCATTTATTTCAATTGGCCATGAATTGTCTTACATCTTAGCATCGTTTAGTAAATATACCTTCTTTGTTTGCATATCAGTAAATGAAAACAACAGTGTTGCTGAAGAAAGGCACAAGCTGTATACAAAAGGTAGGGAAAACATGTATTTATTTGTTTCTTTTTATGTGGACCATTCCACCTACCTGCATGTTGTACGACTTACCTCATGAGCAGCTGTTGTTTCTATATTACCTAATACGTCCAGTAGGATCCTTACACCGTTTCATAAAATTCTAAAACTACTTTTACCATACCTTTTTGTTCTAGGCAAATCACGGTGTACAGATAAAGATACATGGCAATATGCCACTTTTTTCCTCACTTCTGCATCATCGGTCCAACTGGGACAGGCACCACAACAGCAGGCAGTAAGGAGCTCGCAGCTGCAAACCAGCATTGGCACCACCACCAAGGGGCAGCTCGTTTCCTGCGTGTGCTCACACTTGAGACTCGATCACTCCACTGCTGACCTCGGCGCTTTAGGGATAACGAGTAGGGCAACCTCCCTCTCTTCTCCCATCCGACCACAGTTTCTCCCAATAGTAGGGCAGACGTTGGCTAAATTCGGTCCAAGTGCTGCATGGACTTTTTAGGGAATTCCTCTCCCCTCCCTTCCAGTGCATCCACTGTTACTACCCACATCAGGGCTTCTGAGCTAGGAACGCTGTACTGATTGTACTCTCCTTACTCCGACTCCTCGCCCTTCCCAGATCCTACACACTCACGGCACGCATCACACATAGGGGCCTATTAACTAAACTTAGATCAGTGCATTCATGCTGGTTATGTGCCCTTTTCAAGCGATATTGCATGTGTAGCTATTCACAAAGCTTCGATAACAAGGCAATATCACATACAAATGGCTTTTAACAAGCTTTAATCCTTTGTCAATTTCGTGCGATAGCTGAAAAAATGCCCCAAAACTCGCATTTTTTGCCAGTAATTGCTATTCGCTTAGCTCCGAGATGCAGATCACTCGCTAAAAACACGCATTCTATTTTCGCCAGCTAAAGGGTGGCGAGATCGGAATCGCGATTTGCATCTTTCGGAATTTATTGCATAGGATTGATGCTGGGGATCTCCGAAGCTGAACCTATATTCATTTCAGCTCTGGAGACCCCCGTATTCAATCCTAGGTAATACAAATAAAATTACAGCCAGCTGCATTACCTTAGTTGCTAACCACTAAGGTAATAAGGGGTTAAATAGCAGGAACTAGTTTGTTGTTGGTAGAGGGGTTAGGTAAAGCTTTAGTTGCCCCAGGGTTGGTGTTTAGGTCTACTGGGAGGGTTGCAGGAGGAGTTAACCACTGTTCATATAGGTTTATAAAAACACAGCCAGGGCTCGACAAATGCACTTGCCCGCACGCCATGGGCGAGAGCATTTTGGCTGCTGTCGAGTGTTTACCTGCGGCAGGGTGCGGCGGCGTGGTGAGGCGATCTCTGTCTTCGCCCCAGCAAATTGCAATGTTTCTTCTGCATGTCCTGAAAAAATGGCCGCGCGGCGTCAAATGAGGCCGCGTTGACATGGCAATCACGCAACGTGGCGCCGTGTGATGTCACAGTATCACGTAGCATCCCGTTGCCATGGCAATTTTTCAGGACCTGCAGGGGAAACTATAGAAGGGGACCTCGCTCAGACCCCTAGAAGGTAGAGGCGTGCTGCCTGGGGATGGGCTAGATAGATAATAAATGTGTATCGAGAGTGATACACCAAAGAATCCCCTTTAGATAGGCGCACTGCAGACCTGAAAATAAAGACGGTCAGGGGTAGGATGTGGTGTGTATAAATAAAAAACTTTATTAAATATTTGTGTATAAATAAAAACTTTATTGAATATTAGTGTAATAGTATACACAAAACAGTATATAGTGCTGTACTATACACTGACTAATAATAGACTGCTGTTGGTCTATGTCAACCTCCGTCAAGCGTCTCACTGTGCTCCCATTAGTTCTGTCTCCCTTGAAGTGTGAAAATCTTGGCAAATGCTCTAAATGTCAATAATCTAGATGGGTTATTGTAACCCTATGACATATTGGTAAGTATAGGCTCTGCCGAGACTAACAGAGAAGTTCACGCAGCACATCAACGTAATGTGCACACTGCGCATGCGTCATATAAGTTAAAACATTAGAGTCTGTTTATATGCGAGTTGCGCATGCGCCGGGGCAGTGCGTGAAGTAAATGTTTGGACGGCCCGTATAAGGTTGGTAACGGGTAAAGGGAGTACTGGGTGTCGAGGAAATGTTCAATAGTGATTACACATAGTGACACACAGAGCGTTGTGCCTATGGATCACTATAGATCGTAGTTTGATATGAACCCAGTATATATGCGTATTCTTTGTACATTGGTGCGTTCATGTGTCAAAGTTTGTGCTGTATCTGGTATATATATACTGGGTTCATATCAAACTACGATCTATAGTGATCCAACCTTATACGGGCCGTCCAAACATTTACTTCACGCACTGCCCCGGCGCATGCGCAACTCGCATATAAACAGACTCTAATGTTTTAACTTATATGACGCATGCGCAGTGTGCACATTACGTTGATGTGCTGCGTGAACTTCTCTGTTAGTCTCGGCAGAGCCTATACTTACCAATATGTCATAGGGTTACAATAACCCATCTAGATTATTGACATTTAGAGCATTTGCCAAGATTTTCACACTTCAAGGGAGACAGAACTAATGGGAGCACAGTGAGACGCTTGACGGAGGTTGACATAGACCAACAGCAGTCTATTATTAGTCAGTGTATAGTACAGCACTATATACTGTTTTGTGTATACTATTACACTAATATTCAATAAAGTTTTTATTTATACACAAATATTTAATAAAGTTTTTTATTTATACACACCACATCCTACCCCTGACCGTCTTTATTTTCAGGTCTGCAGTGCGCCTATCTAAAGGGGATTCTTTGGTGTATCACTCTCGATACACATTTATTACCTGCAGGGGAAACATTACAATTTGCAGGGGTGAAGACGGAGATCGCAGGTAAACACTCGACAGCGGCCAAAAAGCTCTCGACCATGGCGTGCGGGCAAGTGCATTTGTCGAGCCCTGGCTGTGCTTTTATAAACCTATATGAACACCATATGGTTTCACAGGTTAAAAACTAGTGCAACAGGTACTCAACATGAATGAGGAAACTGTTCAGAATCCCCCCCCCCCTCCCCAACTCACTTCCTGAAATGCTAGGGTTGCATCAAAATGATGGGAGTTACATATAAAGATAATCCCTAAGTGGTTCAATGTATGTCATGGTGGGATACCATCCAGTGGTGAGTAATAGTACTGCTAATAATACAACTACTAATAATAGTAGTTACAATGATAATAATAAAAACCAAACTATATAACACACTTCATCACAAGACAAGAATAACAACCCTGCTAGTTTGGACCTGCAGGTATATACCCCTGACAACTTTCAGATATGTTATCAGCTACAGTAAGTAGGGTAGAAAGAATTAAATGCAAGAAATAAATACAGTTTTTTAAATTAAGTTTACAAATTATTGGCACGATAGGCCAGACTTTTAACAGGGACCGCAAACAGCAGGCAGAACAAGAGAGTTAAATAATGCAGCTTTAATCTGGCCGGAGCCAACAGGGAACAGCACAGGGCACAAACAGGGCAATCGTTTACCACAAACACAGGGGACTCCTAGCTCGCTAGGTGCTGGGCGCTGCCAGAGCTACAGTATCTATGCTGACTTGATCTGTGTCAGTGTCAGACCCAACAGGATTAGAACCCACAACTTCTGCTATTCAGAGCAGCAGCTCTAGCATTGAACTAACCCAGATGTTGGGAAGCTCCACTGTCGTGTCTTAAGTGTCGCAGTTGTGCTCATTTTTATGCACAAGGCAAACAGAATGTGGAAATGGTCTGTCTTTAAAGCAACAATACTGCGTTCTCCCTTTTTTTCTTATTTTTATATGTAAAGCACATGACAATGTATAATTCTACATTCTAACCTAAGCTGGCAATTGTTTGGTGCTCCGGTTTTAAATTTGTAAAAATCCTTATTGTGTGACTAACATAATGGTCACCTTTCAGTTTAAATAAAGCCTTCAGTCGGTGTAACTCAGCAGCTACAATGTATCCTTATATTACCCTGAAGAAGTGACGCGCAAGCGCACGAAACGCATAGGGTCAAAGTTCACTAGCTATACCTGACAGGACTGACGTGAGTAGTGCGACAGGCGTGTTTCGAACTACAAGCAGGAAGAGGCTTATCTCCCATCGAGGTCCTCCCCCAGTGTCGGAGCATCCGCCCTAGGAGCGCGGGACAGCACTGGAGTGCATCCACAGACACTCCAGCATTACCGGAGGATCAGCTGACACCTCACTGCGGTCGATTCACATTGCCTGTTTACTCCAACCATCTTGTGAGTAGGGTCCTGGTTTTAACCTACCGGACCAGCCATCTCTCAGTCATCCTTATTTCAGCAATTTTATTGTTTTTTATGGTGTAATAAATTAGCTTTTTTATATTTTCAGCCTTGCTAATATTTGTTGCTGGTTGTTTTTGGTATTGTGTGATTTGTGTGTGGTGTCAGTCAATTGTTTTGTGTGTCTTGTATGTAGTGTCAGTCATTTGTTCGTTTGTCAGCAGTATTGCACTATGATTTTTCTCTGTGTTTGATCCGCATATCACGGAACGCACGGCCATATCATCATCCAATCATCTGGAAGCACAGGATTAGGAGAGTTCTGGACACTTCCTTCACTTTTGGACTCTAAGACTCATATATATGGACTTGTAAGTCGCCGGTTCTCTTTGTTTGTTTACTTATATTACTAAGGTAACATTATCTATTGTTACAGCTCACAGCTCAAACTGCTAGGAATATTGGCAAGAAATTATCCCAAACAGGAAAGTGTAACAAAGATCTTGCACTGCTTTGGAGCTTAGGCTTGCTATAGAAATCAAAGAATACTTTAAAACAGATTAAAAATGGCATTGAGTCGAATAAAAAAAAAAAGTCATTATTATCTAATACTCGGGCTCAGCTTCTAGCATGCAGCAGTTGGAGAGAAAGAGAGGCCTGGCGTGGGACGAAGCAGCTGGAGAGAGCCGGAAGCCGGGGCCCAGCAGCTGGATGCAGAAGTTGCCCCCCCCGCAACCACTGGGCCTGGAACACTTGTTTCGGCTCACCCCTGTCTGGGTTAGTTCAATGCTAGAATGGCAGTGTTGTGGGTTCTAATCCTGTTGGCTCTGACACTGGCACCCCGTTCATCACAGGGGTATTTAAACTGATTGGTCTTAAGGATATATTTTAAGATGTGCGATTCATTTAAATATACTTTGTACAGATATTAGCATATCACCCATGGTACCTCAGGTATATTAATTTTAATCAGCACAGGCATCTCTCCCTAATTTATTTGGAGGAAGGTTTGAAGGGACATACTGTATGTAGCCAGGTCTCCTCTGGCTGTCAGCACCACCCTCCCATCGAGCGGGATCGCGGGTACCGCCGAGTCCCAAGGCGGCCCCGCAAGCCAGTCGCGCGGGTGAGGGCAGTCAGGTCCCAGCTCGGGGGTTGCCAAGGCCGCACTCGCGTCACAGGGATCCCGGCGCTTTCGGGGCCGGGCGGTGAGGGCGCCGCCATTGCGCATTAGCTCGCGCATGCGCAGGGATGGCCCAGAATCAGGAGAGCCCCAGATAGCTCGCGCATGTGCAGGGAGGCTGCGAGAGGTAGGCAGAAGTCGCGCGAGTGTAGGGAAAGGCCAGGAAACAGTGAGGCAGCCCCAGATAGCCTGCGCATGTGCATGAAAGCACATAGAAAGCCCGCAAAGCCCTAGCCTACCAGGGAAGGCTCTGAGCAGGGACTACGAGTCCCATGAGCCTCTGCACGCACCACGTGATGCCAGGGAGCCAATAGGGCTTAGGATGACTTGGCAGAGGAGAAGAGATACATTGTTTGGGCTGCAGCTACGCAGTCAGTTGGAGTCCGGGAGCTGTGAGGGAAGCAAGGGTGCGGGGAGTGAGTGCAGCTCCTGCATCCAGATATGTACCCACACCCCAGGTAGGCCCCAACTCCCCATTAAGTTAGTGGGTCTGGAGAAGGGCTATAGTGGTTCTAGTCACCTTGAGGTAGCGCTAGGGTTAGGATGCCTGAAGGGATATTCTGTTAACGAGGTCAGGAATTCTGGAGAGGATCTGCACTAGGCTAGCCAACAGTAGGTAGACGCCCAAGATAGGCACCTTGTTGCTCAGCACTTTGGCTGTGAGCATCCAGTGGGTCTCAGCTTGTTGCTGCAGGCACTGGGAAGAGTTAAGGGGGTGGGGCAGGTTATTAACCCCTGTAGACCCCTAGGAGTTTCCCCCAAAGCCATTACAGGTTGCTGTGCTGTAGGGACGGCCTATAGTATAGCGCGTGTCACGTAGTGCTGTAGGGACAGGTCCTATGTTAGGGATCCTGTCACAGTAGGATAGATTAGATAGGGACACAGCGGACGCTGCGGTTCCTGCTAAGAGGTTCGGATCCAAGTTGGGGTCCTAAGAGACGGCTTCCAGGTTGGGACCGCCCTGACGGTCTGAGTGCAAGGAGTCCGGTTGGGGATCAGATGACGTCATCCTACGACTGATCCTTTGTGAAGCCAGTTGGAGATCCGAGCACGGGAGTGCTCGGCAGGTACTATCTAATACACAAGTGCACCAACGGGCCCTTAGTATAAATAGTGACTGCGCAGTCACCTATTGACTCTCTCTGCAAGAGTGCGGGACATTGGGTGGGGTTCTTTGGACACTGGGTGGGATCACCTGGTGTTGGGGAAGCGTCCTGCGAGACGTCGCGGTTATTGTCTCCTCGTCAGAGGGACACAGGTTATTATGAATGTGATGTGTTGTCTAGCATGTTAGTAAAGTCACTAGTTAATATACATGCTGTCTATGTGATTATTGTGTTTATCCTGCGAGGAACCACTCCCCCTCTGGTGGGAGCCATCGCAGGTGGAGGCGCTGCATCGTTGTAAGTGAGTACCCCTAGTATAATTGCCCCAGGTTCCCCGTGGCGGAAGCTCAGCCCTCCTGCGAGCCAACAGGTAATGCACCACACCTATGGTAACACCGTATGTTCTCTTGCACCCCACACTATATCTGCGATTGGGGGGGGAAAACCCGTTACACATATATTCAACTGGAAAACCTATTATGTTAGAAAGGAAGCTGCCGCCCTGGAGAGACCTTGGAAATCTTATCTCACCGCCCTTTAGATGGAAAAAAACAAATATGTGTGTTTAAGTTGCAATATTCATATTAAGGTTACCTGAATAGCAGTTACTGGAACAAAATGGGAAGTTTCTGCCTTTTTTTTTTAGCTACAGCACGGCTTGTCAGAGCAAGAGTGATAACGATCCTTATAAAGCCTTTTACAAGTGATTTTGGCATGTTATCAAAGCTTTCTGAATAGCTACACATGCAAAATCGCTTGGTGAGTGCACTTAACAAGCCTTAGGCTGCGGCCACAGTACCTGCGCTGCATGCGCGTCAGCGAGGTTGGCGGCGCGTGCAGCCGATTCCCCTGGTCTGCAGGGAGCTGCTGACCAAAAGACAGGGGGGGGCATGACGGGGGAGTGACGGGGGTGCAGCCATGACGTCACCCGGCAGGTTCGCCCTCATTGGCTGAACCGCCGTGGGGCGTGGCTTAGCGCTCCGTCGCGACTCCTGATCACAATTCTCTTGCGAGCAGGAGTCACTGTCGGCAGAGCGCAGTGCCCCCCCCTCGTAGCGGGCCCGGTCCCATTGTGCAGCGGCTATTGTCCCTGCAGCGTCCCCAACAGCGGGCGCTGCAGTAGCCAGCGGGGACCTGGCCTTAAGTCCCTTATCGAAGCTACCTGATTAGGCCCCTATGCCTGTATTTTTCACGTGGGAAGTAGAATCTCCGGTCTTGGTTTTCACTCTGCTTCAGTGCAGCAGGCTGATAAACTGATCTCTGCTGAGCTATACCTTTAATTATCAGACACTTCCCAGTCTCTTGCTTTCCATACTCCCTTCTCCTTGATGTGGACCATTTACCCTCTGCCCTACACCCTCTACATCATGCTAGTAAAGCTAAAGCTCTTAATTTAATAAATTGTTACCAGTGCTACCTTCGTACACATATCCAACAATTTCTTTTTTAGAGGGCCTTGAAAGCAAGAGGTTGAAGTATATTTCAGATTAAAATGCAATTAAACTCCCGTGATGATCAATGGAATACCCCAAACAGCTGATTAAAGTAGGCAAGCAGATATATAGAGTTCCGCTGAATCAAGTGCACACGAGGCAGATGTCCAGCCAAACATCCTTTTTCAAGAGAATATATGGGTATTGCACTGTGTATTTTTGTCACATTGGAAGTAGCTTTAGGCATAGGGTGACCAGATTTTGAAAATGAAAAACCGGGACATTTTTTTTTTTACATAACAGTTTATTTATTGTAGTACACTTATACTTACGACCATTAGTCTTTGTTACATAGTTGTGTGTGTGTGTTGACCTCACTAATCGAACAAAAAAAACCCAGATGTGAATGATTCTGAACCCCTTAACCAGTGTCTGGATGCCCCCTCTTCACAATTTCTAAAGCAGCAATCCCGCCTGGGATCTTACCTGATCCGCAGTCCCTCAAGGTACTATACTGGAGGGGAGGTGTTCCCTACCTGTCTTCCGAGGTCTCCCGTGTGAAACTTGAGTCAGATCTGGAAGAAAGAAGGGTAGGTTACTTCAGTGTAGGTATACGGCAGTTAAAATAAGACAGGGAGGGTGAGAGAGACAGAGAGAGAGAGGGTGAGAGAGACAGAGAGAGAGAGGGTGAGAGAGACAGAGAGAGAGAGGGTGAGAGAGAGACAGAGAGGGTGAGAGAGAGACAGAGAGGGTGAGAGAGAGACAGAGAGGGTGAGAGAGAGACAGAGAGGGTGAGAGAGAGACAGAGAGGGTGAGAGAGAAAAGTATTTATGGCACTGGTGGACAAACGTTATTCATTGCGGGAACGAGAGGTCCCTGGACCGGTAGTTCCAAAATGGAAAATCTGGGGCTATCACCAACAAGACCCAGGCACATGCTGGGTACATGCTGCAACATTTCAGTGACATTTCTGCAGAGACTAATGGCCCATCGGATTAACACAGCAGGGGTCCCTGGCAGTCCCATTCAGTTTGATGGGCCATTAGTCTGCCTGCAGAAATGTCACTGAAATGTTGCAACATGTACCCAGCATGTACCCAGCATGTACCTGGGTCTTGTTGGTGATTGCCCCAGATTTGTTTTAGAATACTCGTCGGCACTACAGTATGTCCATATTTGTCTTTTTTTCGTGTTAAAAGCGGCACACAAAATCTAATTGGGGAGTTCCAGAAGATCGGTGAAATGCAGATCAACTCTGGACCTCCCCCCCCCCCCCCCATAACACCGGTTCAAGTAGGCTTTAAAACAAAAAAATATTTGGGGGGGAATTGCTGCTTTAATACATTTCTTGTTTTCTTATAAAGAAAGTATAGCAAATTATATTTTTAGAACAACTAATTGCTGGACAATGAAAACATGTTCTACTCAAGTATTCTAGAAATGTAGTAATTTTATAGGTGCAGTGTCACTCAAATTAGCCAATGACAGTGACATGCTGTTGAATCTGGGAGATTTGCACTTTGCTATGCTTTTGTACATATTAGAAGCCGAGTCATTGGAAGGTTTTGCTTACCTCTGGCTACTCTTTTGTGTGATATCTCTATGATCTCAAGGACAAAGTCCCTCTCCATCCTTATCTTTATTGACCCTCTAGAAGGGACAGGGTGTGTTAGAGGTCGAGTAGATTGACCAGTACCATCCGAATTTACAGGCCTGGTGAAAAGAAAACTCTACTTCATTTCCAAAGACTAATGTTGGCCTCATAGCAACAATTTCCCCCAAATCATTACTTTTTTTTTATCTTTTGCTGGGATTAAATTTTTTTAAAAACTTTTGCCAGGAAAACAAAAGATGGCTGTGGCGTCAACCAATCAGAAGCTGCTATGTCATCTCACAATGTGCCGCCAGAGGGTGACTGACACCAGTGGCCATATTGTTTTTCCCAGATAAGAATCCTTGTAAGGGAATCTCAACATTAAATATCTCAGAAGATGGCGGTAACCGTAGATTTGAGTACCACTGTGCAGCTGAAGGGCAGGGGAAGCGCAAACATTCTCCACTGCACCCCCTGCCTGCTTTCCCTCCCTGCTCTGACCCCCCTCCCTACCTTGTCTTCTGTGTCAAATGATGCAGCGGGGTCACGTGACCACGATGACGCGGCGCCGAAGACAAGGTAAGGGAAGTTGCAGAGGCCTCATGCACATTTAAATACCTTGGAGAAGAGCGTGGGGCCTCTGTAACCGCTGTGCCCCCCTGGAAATATCTTTCACCCCCCTGGGGACATGCCCCACAGTTTGCGTACACCCCTGACCTAGGGGACTCAAGGTAATAAATATACATATATGTGTATGTTTAAAAGAAAAACACCATGGATTGCTTCTTTAAGCCTGATTACATTTTTTTTTAATGAAGGCAATTATATTTTTAGGGTGCATTCAAAAAATGAATGACGAAGCAGGGGTAGCGAAACGTACGTCGGGGCTGTGTTTGTACTCCCCTGGAACCCCTTAACCAGGCTGAGAACTTTCAGTGGACACTGACTTCTACAAATTCTGCTATCACTCCATCCTTTCCACAGGACTTCTATACTCATTATCCAGTGGTGACTATTGTACTCATACAGTATGGTTCTTGTATTGTGTTTATTTTATACACAATCTAATTTTGGTTGTTGAGTGGTACTATTTATATACATAGACTCAGTGTGCAATTTTTACTAACCCTCTTTTTTGTCCGGCCGGTCTTGGGTTATATGAACAGGTTATTTACACTTTCTGGTGTCATTATAGCATGTACTAAATTACATTTTTGGTGCATTTACCAGAATTCATGTTTTTTGGGTTTCCAAGGGGACTGTTTTAATATTGTATAATCTATGTGTTTTTCCATTGAATAAATTCTATTATTATTTATTGTTGCTAGAGTGCTTTTGATGGGTGCTTTTTCTTCCTTTTTTTCAAAAAATATATTTGTTTGCAAACTAATAGGGACTGCATCTTCTAGAAAAGTAGAAAAACCATTCTAGCTAGACAAGGTCATAGATCTCGCGTGTCAAGGGAAATCTACGGTGGCCTGTGAGGATCAATCCTCATTGATCCTCATAGGCTACCGTAGATTTCCCTTTACGCGCAAGATCTAAACTTGCCTGCTCCTTGCTGGCTTCTGTGAGTACCTGCATACAGACGCAAATCCGCCCGGAGGAGATCGCTAATGATCCGATCCATTTTGGCTGTGCACGAGCCTGGAAGGAGAGATTAGGCAGCAAGACCCCCATTCAGAGTTCCATCCTGAAGAGACGGACGCCACGAACAGAGAAGCGGAAAAGATCCTTTGACAGAAACCACAGGGACTCCGGTTGCATGTAGATCGGGAGAAGGGGAGATCGAAGTTGTCATATGCTGGAAAGCTATATATTCTAAATGAGCATTGGATAGAGGCGTTTCTGAGTGCATCTATTTTTTTGTGCCAGTCTGTTTTAATAAAACGTTATTATGCCATGGCATTTTTTTTCTTCTATTTTTTTAAATTAAGATTTAACCATCACCTGGGATATATAGGAGCATATTTTCACCTATATGGCCAGATGTATACATCTACATTACAAGAATATAAGTAAGTGTCCTTCAATATATACAGTATTGGACACTTTGTTTTTTGTACTCAGTAATACACTGCTGTTTTTTTTTTTGCTCCTATCTTTTGCATATCTTATCATTCTACTGAGTCTACGCGCCAGAGGACATCCTTTCTTGCTTCAAATTCATTTTTGGAGGGACGTTGAATTCCCTCTATGGCAGCTGGACTTAAGTATTATCCTGAATATTAACATCTACACGGGACAATTTATAACTACCTCCGGGTCTTTCATTTTGTGGTTCACTTTATTAGGAGTAGAATTGCACGAGTGTCAAGACACATTTATACACCTGCACTTCATTAACAACAACACTTAGCTAGTGGCCAGTACTGCCTTCCTTTTTTTTTTTTAAACGTCACAGTCTAACATGCAGTGAGAATGGCACAGCAATTAGGTTTTGATAAAAGTGCTGTAATCCATCTTGTAATACACACAGTGCTCCCCAACTCTAGTCTTCAAGAACCCCCCACCAGGTCAGGTTTCACGGATACCAGTCAAAAGATATTCAGTCCGCGCTCTTGCTTCCAAGGATGATGGTGAGTAAATGATTTCTCTCCTCCCTCTTGCAGCTCCTGTGACATGAAGTGCTTCCCCCCACTTCAGAAACGTCCCCCCGCTGGAAGACTCCGTTGGTGGACCGAACAGCCAAGAAAGAAAACACAGGAGCGCACCAAGGTAAGGATGATAGTATATTTAGATAAAAATAACAACAATAATAGTGACTTGCATGTAAGTAAGCATCAGTTCATAAACAGGTCCATTGGTCTCCTCGACGCATCGGCTTTGCAGTGGGTAAGGTAGGGGGACAAGATGTGATATCCTATACACCAGTCCCGCGTGCTGGGACTGAGTCAGTGGCACTCACTGAAGGATCACTTCCGGATTCATATAGATGTAGCCATAATGAAAATGCCCGTATGTGGAAAAAGCCCCTAAGTCCTATTCACTTAAGCCGTCCCGTGTAAGGAGTCACGACCAATAAAACAGCAAGTACACGAATGTAGGCTAACCATAAGGTGATAGACTGGAAGTCTAAATATACTATCATCCTTACCTTGGTGCACTTCTGTGTTTTCTTTCCAGGTTTCACAGATACCCCTGCTTCAGCACAGGTGGCTCAATCAGTGGCTCAGTTATTTTGAATGAATCACCTGTGTTGACCTGTTGGGGGCCTTGACACCTGGAGTTGGGAACCACTGACCGAGGAGAAAATCGCCATCTCCCTTTACCTTCTCATTCTAAAACAATAAATTCATTTGTGAGCATGCAAACAATCTTGCATGTGCACTTATTGCCCGTTGTATGCCGTATCCCGAAGTTACTGTAATAAAGACATAATAGTTAAAGGTAGTGCCAAGACTTTTCTTTTTATTGATAAACCTTCTATGGTTTCATTATAAAGGTCTCAACACATCATCAAATGTCAAAACATTGAAACGTAAGTCAAACCTAATAAATCTTTCTGATTTTGCTTCGACATTATAATTTGTTTCCGATTGTTCTGTTTACCAATAGTTATAACATTTTAAAACACAGAAATACAAGTTCTAATTGTATAGATCACCGGGTAACATGGGAAGGCATGCTCTCCGTTCTGTTGCATTCCTACATAATACAGGAAAGTGGAACAGGTATGGGTACAAGTAGTAATACAAACCGAAAACGGCAAAACATATAGAAAGACAGACAGTTAATAATACTTGTACGGTCTGATATCTCCCTTTCTGTTTCATTCTGAAATGGTAACACAAGTTAATCTGTGGCTTCAGGGTTTTAACATCTCTTAAGAAACAGCAATTAAATGATCATATATACAAATTTTGGAACAATTCATTACCACTTAACTTTCACAGTATTTTGTCAAATGTTATTTTGCAGAGTGCAACAGATTGGACAGTAATGTGTTACAACAGGTCCCTTTAGCGATAAAGGGGTTGAGTATAAAATGAATAAGGGATTCAGAGACGAGTCACTTTTATTGATTTGGGGCGCCAGAAATAGAGAATAAATCTGTGCATACTGTATATGAAGAAAGAGCAAACACTACTTGTAACTGTTTGTATCACGTCATTCTGTCAGGGATTATCACTTGGGTGATAAGTTAAATGCAAAGATATGGTCATGTCAAAATAATTTAAACTCATGTTTGCTGCTGTGGCCAGAAGACGGGGGGGATAATATATGCCATTCATCATAAACGGTTTAAAATCCGCAGTAATATGTTGCTGCTCGTCTGGAAAACCTTCACTTACAAAAGGCATTGTGTTAAACCATGTCATAAAATATATATATAAATAAAATATATTTAAATATAGTGCATATTAGAGACCTAAATGTTATTTTAAAAGTGGATTCTTTGATATGATACTTCTGACCATTAAAGCAAAAATACATTGAAAAAATAAAATGCATATCTGATTCGGTAGTTCTCTAGGAGCGGATCTGTGCTATTTTGAGCTCTAGGAACCTCACAGTTTTCAAGATATTTACATATTACATTTTTGGTATTACTCTAGAAGACAAGATGGCCACTGGAGTCAACTTTATGTTACCAATGATATCCCTGCTTTCTATTGGCTTGTCTAGATGAGGCTGACCCAGAAAGAACACTGTTCTCTTAAACAAGTTAAAGGTTTAGTTCTTCCAAAAATAGATTTTGAGCTAAAAACATGATATCAGAGTGGACTAATTTTTTTGTCCAAACAAAATCTCAAAATCTACTCACACAAAATGTTTTTTTTTTTTTGGTCAGGGAGACTCAATACTGCTTTTGTCCCCTCCCAGAATCCTCTGCTTTCTTTATTTAAAAATGTTATTGGCTCTGCCTTCCTATCAGAATCGAAATTGAACATCATCTACAGGGTGTCTGGTCTTTGCCAAGCAGAGGACATTTTCAGGAGACTTACTCCCACTTAGAAAGGTTTAGAAATGTTTAGGGTGGAACTGATGAAATGTGGAGGCGCACTTTTTCAATGTCAGAAAAACAAGATATTATAGGAGATTACACCTTTGTATACTGGGTAATGGACCAGAGGGATCACTTGAATCCCAAAAGGAAAAAATAAAAAGATTAAAAGGAAAATATAGCATATTCAACCAAGATTTGCAAAGCATTGCAGCTCCCCCAGCAATGAAGCGACTAAAAATAGCATGACCATTATACTTCTACACTGGACTTAACTAATTATAATGGAAAGTGAGATCAACTGTATTGTGCACAACAGTGTTTTTTTAACCTTTTATTTGGTTAAGGAACCCTATAATTTATTGTCGAATTCTATGGAACCCAAACCCTCTCTAATAATGCGTCTGAGATCAGATACATTGTAAGGAACCCCAACCCTCTCTAATAGCGCGTCTGAGATCAGATGCATTGTAAGGAACCCCAACCCTCTCTAATAGCGCGTCAGAGATCAGATGCATTATAAATTCGTCTGTATTTGATTTTCAAATGTCCTAGAAATTGCAGGAAACCTTTTAGGGATGTACAGGGAACCCAAGTTTTTTTTTAGGAACCCCTGTTGAGAAACACTGGTGTAAAAGCTCAGGCTGTGTAAAGGAGTTAAGCATGGACACATTTATGGTGGAATTGCTACTTGCATTAAGTTCTTTAGTGTGAGTAATTTTATTTTCTGGTAATTTCAGGTGTCATGGATGTGTTTATATATTCTGGGAAAGGTAATAAGTTAATAAACAAGACAACAGCAAACTTGAATTTACATTTAATAAATTCCTTTCAATCGGGAGAATTTATAAAGATGTAATGAATTACCCCCTATGTCTTGTATACCAATAAACCTGAAACTGCAGGTTAATGCTACAGTATAATAATGTATATGTTATGATGCCAATGTGAACAGTAGTTAAAGCTGATCAACCTACCGTATCTTACCTAAAAACAACAACACATGTTGGCCCTAAAAACAATCATATAGGTTCATATATAAGTAGTAAGCATGGCAAAGCCAGGTAGACATTATTACATTGCTTTCAAACAACTTATACAAAGTAAAAATGTATGCGCATACCCACTTGTATTAAATGACTAATTTAAAATAATCTATAGAAAATATGGAACTTAACGACAGATAGCAGAATTTACCTTGGATGCAATCCCCGTATAACGGTCTTCACTCTGTTAACCTTAAGTCTTCGGTTGACAAAATAACTTTGCCTTAAATTTATATACAAATAAACCAGGTGGCTCATATTTCATAATTATTATAAACTGTATCAGAAATATCTAAAATGAAGAACTCAAAATAGTGCTGCTTAATGTTTGATTAGAATAAAAATGAGATTTTTCAAAACCTGCAGCACTAAGAAAATGTTAGGTCTATGAACTATGGCAATTTTGGAGCAGAGAAAGAATGTATTGACACACTGCACCGTTTTTGGGGACAAGATTACTGAAGGGCGTCAAATGTAGAGATCATTTGTTATATCTGCTGCACATTACAGTATTTGTTAAGAATATTAACTTCATCTTAAACCTGGTGCATGTTTGACGGAGATATCAGCGAGATTGAATGGAGAACCACATGACACATCTGAGACTCCCCAAATCACAAGCTGAGGCTATTGAGGCAAAAATGGAGCAAAGACCTTTATACACAATGATATCAGGGGCACAGACAGGAGGGGGAAGCGCTGGGACAACTGTCCCGAGCCCAGTGGAGGATGAAGGCCTAGAGTCCAAACCTGGAAGTTAGGCCCAGTCGCAAATCGGGACCAACTTCCTCTAATGGCTGCCTGGGTGAGCCTCTACCCCTCCACCAGGTAGAGCCTGGACACCCCACCCCCTGCTCAACAATTAGGGATCCGCCCCCCAGTGAACAGATATATCATTGGAATAGTACAGCTTAGCACAAAATATTACATCAATAAACGTGTTCATTTTAAAATTGAATGGGGAACATTGTTTTTCTTTCTAAAGAAATCCAAGGCAATTATTTTATTTTCAGAATTTATTTACGCGAGAATAAAATATGAAATCAATTGCAGTAGGTACAGTAGTTTGAGATCGTAACAAAAAAATACTGCAGAATTTCTATTACCAGTAATAACTACCAGTTACTTCTAAGAGTTCAATGCTAATGGACACTTTTTTTGCTTTCAGAGGGACCAACAAGGCATTGCATTGCTGGCACCTCTGGTAGAAAAAGGGTTACTAGCCAGACTAAATGGAGACAAGACAGCTGCTGCCTAAACCACACCACAATGTACATTACATTTTATTTTGTGTACACTAATCTAAGTCTCCTGGCTGATAATTACGTTAACCACATTGGTTGCCGTACCGAAAGAAAATACCGTTTGTGCAATTCCTTTACCTACTTATATTAATAATGCTGTCCCCATATAGCTATGGCAGTTTATGGATCTGTTTACATGGTAAAATATGCTGGCATAGTCACTGACCACAAGACCTTACAAATGAATATAGCGCCCCCAGTGGAGATGGTGATATCAGATTTGCATGCCCTAATTATCACAAATATAACGGAGTATAACGCAGAACAGACTTCAAATATTAAATGATGCTCCCAAAACAAAAACCCCCCAATAATACTGTGTTTAAAACAGAATAAATCTTAATAAAGTAAGAAGAAAACGATTTGTCTCAAACAAACAGTTGGCACATGATTCCTTTGGAAACAATATTAACGTTGCTTTACTAAATGGGTTATTGATGCTCTTAAAATAAAATAAATCTGGCATATTTTTAAGTAATTCTTAACGTGTGAAAAATGTCCTGTTTTTTAATTCACAAAGTGGACTTGGTGAGGGTGTATTTTCAATCTTGCTTGCTTCACTCTTCTTCTACACAGTGCATACTGTACATGAACAATGAACCTACATGTGAGCATCAAAGCTTTCATCTACAGCTATTAACCGTGACATTCTCCGTTTCCTCTTTACTAGCAAAGGCAGTATCTCCTTTCCATAGACAATGGCACCGAAGCCCAGCAAAAGAGGGTCTACTCTGAAACTTCATTGCATACAATGTTGCCTCGTTGATGGTTTTGAAATGACTTCAAAGTGGTGCACACAAAAACAGTGCAAATAGCATTTTGTGTGTATTATTTTTTTGTTTGTTTCGAACGCAGGGGTTTTGTGCCTCGGGCATATCAGAGAAAGACACTCTTAGAGCCTCATTCACTAAGACAAGCAATAATGCAAGCATTCCCATGGTGTTTCACATTCCATATTGTGCTGTAATCATTAGGCTAAAATATATCAGCAAATGTTGTGGTTGATTTGGTAAATCAATTCAATCTTTCGCTTAGTAAATGATTAGGACTTTACCTATTCACATTTAGACCCATAGCAACTGCGTTTAGAATCCGTGGTCATTTGTGATTTCTTAGCACTACCATAAACTTGTAGAATTTATTACTTTGATATATGAAATTGAAATGGGCATCCACAAATACTAAAATAAATAGTAATGTCACCGACATATAAACCAAAGAATGTTAACATACCATCTAATGGTGCCTTTTTAGCGGCAGGTACCAAACACATAGATTGCAAGCTCACCTGAGCAGGGACAATCGCGCTATACTGTAATTGTGAAGCGCTTTGAGTCCCATTGGGAGAAAGGCGCTATATGAAATATAGTTAGTATTATTATTACTGTACCTGTTTTTTTTATGTGCTGTATAACCAATTTAGCTGTACCTATTTCTGCCAATGGTTAAAGCTTCAGCTACTGAAAGTAGCTAGGAAATGAATGACTTTTCTGCTAATGATCAGCTAGTTATGGAGGGACTTCTATTGTGTGTGTGTATATAAGTATATACAAATAAATCCATAAATGCACATTTTATTGATAACATGATATTTGCATGTAGCAAATTGCATGTGTTATTGCGCTCCTTACAGAGGGGTCACTTGCCTGGAGCTCGTCTATCCCACATTGACATAGCCAGGGGAGTGCAAACTTTTCCCCCTGAGCTCCCTTGCCGGCTGGCTCCCCCTCCTCATGCCCCCCCCCCCCCTCCTTACCTTGGCTCCAGCGTTCTGGCGTCATGACTTAGCATTGCCATGGAAACGTGATGTCACATGACCCCACTGCGTCGTTTCACGCCACGATGCCATGGCGACGCGTCTCCAGAAGCCGTCCGAGCCAAGGTAAGTGAAGTCTACAGAGGCCTTCGCCACTTCCCCAACATTTAATGTAAATGCCTTCGGGAAGCGCGCGGGGCCTCTGTAAACCCTGCGCCCCCCGCAGAGAATCTGCACCCCTGACATAGCCAATAAAGTGTACCTATTTTTATATGCCAAATGTTGGAGGGTCTAAGTTGTAACTGGAAATGTCAAACGTAATATATACCGCAAAATGTATAAAGGCATTACCCCATGAGGTCTATGTACGGAGTCAATTGTGTAGATTAATCAGCTTGGTTATCTGGGGAGTGTCCGTAGGAGTTAGGGAGGAGCTACGTGATGCGCAGTTGTGTGTATCAAATTGTCACACGGGTTTCAGGTCGGTATGGTAGGAAATGATGAGATCTCTTGACTTATATTAACATGTATTGGATTGGTGATTTTGTCAGGAAAAAAATGGAATATTTTAGAGAATTGTGAGGGTGTCTCCATCATAGAGTTGATCAGTATAATAGTGGCAAAAAGAAAGAAGCGCTCATAGGTAAATTGCAATGTGATTTTACAGTTTTAACCACCAATGGTTTTTTTTTTGTACCTATTCATGGACAGCCATTCCTGTTCTGAAATGCATCATGTCTTAATGGATAATGGTTTACATCTGCAAGGAATTTATTCAGGTGGATCCACTTCGCAGTGCGCTCTCTGGACTATCCACGAAAGAAAGGTTCTGGTATAGGACCGAAACGTTGATCCACCCAAATACATTCCTTGCAAATGTCCGTTGTGTGCTGGTTTCGCTTCTTTCCAGTAATGTATTGTGCCCCGATTTTAAACAGATCCACATTTATTAAACATTAGGGCAAAGCTCTTAGAGAAAGATGCAAGCAATAGTTTGGAATGAAACAGGGTGGAGGGAAGGACTTCCACAATAAATCCATATTCCTTTAAATTGTAAATGGAATTGAGAGTCTGTGAATAACAAAATGGCATCCTGGATGTGAAGTAGTGTCACTTTGTTGTACACACACTAGTACCATCACATTTTGACTACTGGTTGTGAGTATATTATGGGATGAAGGCATCACTTGCCCTGAAGGGGTTGAGTGACAAGCAAGTACCATAAACTTGTATAATACAAACCCTGACCCCCCCCCACCCCCCAAAAAAAGAACGCAACAAAAACAAACATCTGTGGGTTAAACTGTAGAATCAGAACATATACAGTATTTACAGGTCACTCACTGCAAGTTCTATAAACAGTTTTACCTCAACAACAAACTGCTTTGGCAGAAAATCCATCTGGCTCATGCTTGTATATTTTCTCTCAACCAAACGTTGAGAGAAATTCCAGTGGAATTCTCTGTGTGATAAAGTTTTGTAAAATAATTGCAAATGTCAGAGTGGAAGTGTCATAGGCAGGGCATCCTTTAATCAGTACATTTTTTTCAATGTGGCATCATGTGAAACTGTGCAAGATTTTAAGCATTTTTAAGTCACTGTGTTCCCATATTGTGCTTATATTTAGAGAAATTGCAGCTCTTAAGTTAACGATCACGTCACGCTATCTGCATACAGTATATCTTTGTTTCTATATTCATGTTCTGTAGCACTTTGTACATATTCCCTTCTACATTTCTGATGTTGTTGGGTTGGTAAAACATTTTCTGCCCGTTCTCATCCTAGCAAATCATGTTCTCACTGTGCACAATACATACACCCTTGGCAGCAAACAATTTAACAAATTCCAGAAAATGCAACTTGTTTGCAACTAAAACGACAATAAAATGTGAAATGAGTAATTGTAACCAATGTACAGTAGATTGTACCGGCTCCAGTCTTCAGATTTTCCACTTACTTTATGTGCTGTAAGCTTAGTACGTGGGATTTCTTCCAACAACTTGAATTGTCAACATTAGCTGGGTACCAGTTTGTTAGTTAAGCTGTTCCATTTATTTTCTATTTGCAACTGTAACCAATAGAAGAGTGTTTGCAACTAGATCGCTCTTTGGGGCCACACTATAAAATTATTCATGGGTGAGCCTCACAGATCATCCATAGCTATGACTATGTGAAAGCAGCCCAGCTATTAGCACTGCTTCACATGCACACAGCTCTCAGCAACCCAACTATGCAAATGCATTACAAATAACCAAGATGAAAGAGTTGCTTGCGTGAGAAATGCACAGTATGTGTTAGGATGAAAGATTGTATTGTTCCAAGTCTGAGAAAATCAGCATAACTCTGTAAGCGATTTAACATACGTATGATACATTAATAAGAGCGAGAACATATATTTAAGATATAACAGAGGAAAAGATCCACCAAGTCTGTTCTTGTGGGATGAATATGTCTCTCTAAAATTTATTGCACTATTTACATACACTGTGTATATATATATATATATAGATAATATATATATATATATATTATATATATATATATATATATATTATATATATATATATACAGCTTTTCAATGAAAAACACACATGGTAGTAGCACACTTTTAAGATAACTTTGGACTTTTTTTCATTTTACTTTACATTCTATGACAGGTATCAAAGTCTAATTTTTTTCTTAAGTATCTGTATTTTGCCAGAATTTCTAACTGATGCTATGTACAGATTGCTAAAATGAGAGACATTAAACCCATGCTCTTATTATCCTCAGTCAATCACAACTGTAACGTAACCCTTTCAGTTCCAGACAGGTCAGCGATGTATAGTCACTCTATACAAGGCAGACCTCTCTGGTACTATTATTATTATAGATGCAGTCTGACTTATCCAGTCAAAAATGATTAAAATATATATATATATTACAAATTGATAGAGTGAAATTATAGTTTTGAATATGTAAATATTTATGTTAAAGCAGCAGTCCGTCCTGCTTGTGTTTTGTGATATATATATATATCTATATATATATATATGTATATATATATATGTAAAATCATCTGAACCAGGAGGCCCCCCAGAGCTGATCTCTAACCTCTGGGGACACCCTGGGTACTCAGATGTTTTAAAGTTATTGTAACGGACAAGCTCCGGAGGTCAATACAGGTGATCCTGTAACACCCTATTTGACGATTCTGCAGCCATTTTTCTAGGTTTTCTTTTGTGTCTCAAGTTGGCACAATAAAACTTAAATATCTCGGGAATAGATATGTGCAATTTATTTACAGGCCTAAGCAAACTATTGAAATATTGGTGGGTTTTAAAAACCTTTAAGGGTGGGGGCTAATATAAAGAAAATTGGGGTCTGGAAGAGAGGATTGCTGCTTTAAATACAATTTTCGGGAAAGTGTAGGAATTGTCACCATGGACAATTTTCTAATAACTGCTTTGTAAATAAGCCTTGATCACTGCATCTTTGTGATTGCTGCAGCATTCTTTCTGCAGTTCGGCCCCTAAAGAATGCTTTGTGTACTGCATTATCTATTCCACTGTATTTTTTTATCGTACTTGAAGAACTATTAATCTAAAGAGCTTTGGTACATATGTTAAATTACAACACCAATGTTGTAGTATACGAAAAAGGTGTTCCATTGCTGAGCGCTTCCATTTGATTACAAATCATGTTTGCGTTGCTAAGTGGGACTGCACCTTTAAAAAAAGGACGAGGGTTCATTTTCAAACCCTTGCTGTATGCAGAGGGGCGGTCGCAAAATAATGACACATTCCTGCCAAATAACCAGAAGCAATTTCACATCACACAGGTTAATGAAAACAAATAGAAAAATAATTCATACTAACATTAGCTCCAATTAGAATTGTGCAATATCAATACATGGAGGTTCGAGTACATCCCTTTTTTCTCCAATTCAGCACTTATTTACATACATCTAAAATATTTTTTTTAAATAATTTCTAAATTATAACGTTGATTCATAAGTTAAGGTGAACAAAACCCATATTACAAGAATCCTTAACACACACACACAGAAAAAGTTCCAAAAAGCAGCTAGTGACCATGGACGCAAATCTCAGTCTGAGTCCAGTGATGCGAACATTGAATTAAAGCAGCAGTACTAGGAAACATGAACCTGTCATCTCTTTTATGTTAAAGTTGTGCAGTGTCTATTTAATGTCTTTTTAACATGCCGTGAAGCCTGCTCAATTCACATGGATGGGACCCACATGGTACCTCCAGCCACTGATACAGGGAGAGCATTATTCCCAAGAACAGAATATTATCGCCACGTATACCCTGCCTTACAGTATGCAGCCTTGGGAGTTGTACTTCTGCTCCTGATGTACCAATAGAAGCACACATTCTTTATGTGTTTTAGTAGCTCATGTGGGTGAATGTGAGTGTGAGCTGCGTTTTTAAGACACCTGTCTGTATCAGACTTTAAACTGGAACAGGCTGGGAACGAATGAGTTAAGTTCTATCATATCTGCCAACGGACTTCGATTAAAGATTCAAGCTGGTGATTTTTTTTTTCATATATCACACCAGAATTATCATCCAGACTAAACGTCGTCATGAGATTTCAAGTAAAGGCTACTACAGCTATTTCCTCCCCATAAGCATTAAGCAAACCAGTCAGCGCTTGCTCTTAAGTAGAAGTGTCCAAACTATTTACTGGCGCATGAGAATGAAGCAAATGAGAAAGAAAATATAGCAAGCATGTCATGGTGAAACTGCAAACACTGAAAGGCATTTCAACTAGACAGTTTCATACATTTCACCAAAATGGAACCACACAACTTAAACCCTCACTTACATTTGTTAATGGCAGTGCACTACAAAAATGTGTAAAAACTATAGCTTTTCCGCACAGCCTGGGTTAACGAAGTGCATGGCCAATAAAACCTACTCACAGACAGCTGTTTTGATCTTTTGGGTCTCTTCAGTGTGAGAATGATTATACTGGCTCTGCAATGTGAAGTTGGAAGGAACACAGGTGTGAGAATGAAACTGCACAGCAAACCTGCATAGGTTTTCCACACTAACCTCAAGGACAGCTGCCAGCATCATGAGTAAAACAATGGTGTGTGAATGTTCTACATGCCATCCAGTGGAAAAGATGTTTGGAGCAGAAGAACAACACCAAGCCATACAGTAGTTAAATAGACAGACTGCACATCAGGTGCAAGCCTGTAGTTATGTGTGAGACAATAGGTTTCTCTGTATTTATTACTGATGGTAAACACTTCTCTTGCATGCTTCTTCCCAGCCTGCACTGCAGTTAAACCCATCTTCTCTAATTCTTATTGCAACACTTTCTCTTGGATATATCCTCATTATCTAGGAGGCCTTCAATTCATAGGCAAAGTCACAAATCTAATCAGAAATAATGTTGCTTACCTATGAATTCATGCATACTGCATGTACTAATTCATATCTTCAGTGGCAGCGGGACTGCCAGTGCATTTTAGAGCAATGCTGTACTTTGCATGCACCATAGACACTGAAGATGCTAGGTACGGTTTAAAAATGTAGGTAATATTTTAGTATTGTAAAATGCTAGTGACACATTTACACCACAACACATTGTCAAGATTCCTATTACTGCCGCTCTAACTCACAGGACTTTAAAAGGACTGGTTTAGCATAGCAAACTTCCAATATTGCAGTTCAAAGCCAAGATTATTCATTTATGCCAATGGATTTGACACTTACAATACAGTTTCCTACAAAACACGAAGATGAGGTGAAAAATAGCTTTTTCACTGTGATAATGAATGGATACAGCAAAAAGCCGCACTGTATGACTCATTATTGTATGACACATTACGCCTGCCTGTGGTCACAGTATGGCGGTTACGATCCAGGGCAGGGATAGCGCAACTCCAGTCCTCAAGGGCCACCAACAAGTCAGGTTTTAAGGATATCCCTGCTTCAGCACAGGTGTGTTTAATCAGTGGCTCAGTCGTGGACTGGGCCACCTGTGTTGAAGCAGGGATATAATTAAAGCTTGACCTGTTGGTGGCCCTTGAGGACTGGAGTTGCCCCCCCCCTCCCATCTCTAGTGGATAAATGCAAGCAGGAAGTATTTCACTATTGCGAACCCGGCTCCATGTCATAACGAGACTGGATTTCAGTTTTGGACACAGACCAACCAGAATGCACTGGGATTAAAGTTAGAACACAAGGATTTAGCCAAAATGCCATGGTGACATGCAGTTAAATTGGCAAAACTGGTAATTTTCCTAACCTTAAAATGAAATACTGTACCCTCGTATACTGTTTGGAGACTCTTGAGCAGCAGTTGATGTCCAAATTCCACCGTGCACTAACAAAATGAACATGCTGCCGGATTTAGTCATAAGACCGTCAACATTCACATACTATGAACATACAAAAAAAACTCCTTCCCTTTGGAGAATGGTTATTAGATGACTCATAACATTTAAAATAAATGATCTCTACTACACTGCCGTTACAGCTTCGATTATCTTGTTTCTTATTACTTGGATCACATAGCCTTGTGTGTGTATACCACGCAAGAAGATCGACATAGTAATGTAGATGTTCAGGAGGTTTATGGATTATATTTTTCTCCACCAAGTATGAGATTTAGGTGTTAAATGCACAGTGACAACAAGCATTACTATAAATATCACATTCATTTTCATTTGTTGGAAAAGAGTAAAATGGGTATTGGAAGAATTTTTTTTTCATAAACTTAAATTTTTTGTTTTTTTTAAATAACTAAAGAACCATGTTTCACTTGTAGTTGTAAAAGTAATTGTGTAGGACAGTGCACCCCAATGAAACGGCTGTTAATATATTTTATGTTTACAAAAATAAACGTAGTAGTGCGTCGATCCTCCACTACATCCCTGAATATACTGTCGCTTTCATGACTTACAGAACGGAGACTGCTAGTTTTCCCCCCCAAAAATGTCCTTTCTGCACATGCATAAAAAGATTGATTTTAAACAATGGCTATGGAACACGAGTTAGAATTGTGAAATTTAAGCTCGGATAGCTCTCTTATAACCCATACAAATAGGCCGGTTGCTTAAACTACAAATTAAATACGCCCAAATCCAGTGTACACTTGAAAACTGGTATATTGTAACGTCATTGAAAAGCATTTGTGCAAAATATGCCTCATTTGTTAGAAACCAGTGTCCATAACTGTATTAACAAATTATATGACTTTTGGTTACATAGCGGCAAGAGGCTACTATGAAACCATGTATACAAAAATACTGTACCAGGCAGATTACAATAAGCTAGAACAAATACAAAGGAGCTTCCACTGTCACATTTTAACCTGTGGGTTACTCAATGAACCACTTCAGTTCTTGAAGGACTACTGCAGTGCACTGTATTCAATGAGCAGTACACCCCTTGAGCACTAGGGGGTGCGAAGATATATAAGCTCCTCAACTTTGCAACCAATGTCTTTAAAATCTATCTGCTCTGATCCTGCCATTGGCTGCCTTACAGAGAACAGTTTTAACATTGCCTCTGCAAATCCACATTTAACTAAGATTTTTTTTTCATTGATAATTAAAGAGAGATTTGTTCAGAGTATAAAAAGTTATTTGCTTTGTTTCTCTTGTCGCCACGAGAAAGAAATACCAGCACGTTACATACTTATGATAAGCTGACAAGAAACCCTGCACTTTCAGATTTTCAGATGGTCATTGCAATCCAGCAGACTGATCAACAGAGGTTTTTTGACGTGCACAAGGGAGAGCGTTTTAGCGTCTGATCCCTCGATACTCCTCGTAATGGACTCCCCCCCCCCCCCCCCCCTCCCCGGCAATGAATCCTTCCCATTCTTCTGTAACGTATGAACAATCTCAAGTCATAAATTAGATTAGTCTTTCACCAAATAACTTAAAAAAGAAGGAATTGTAGCAGACAAGGATTGGGTTGGCTCTAGGCCAGTTAGCAGCCTGTTAAGTCTAGGACCCTGGTCACTGCTCAAACGGAAAGACAATAAACAGAGTGGAGGAACCACACGAATGTGAGAAAAGCCTGCCAACTATGTAGGTCCCCCCCCCCCCCTCCCCACAATGGCGTAAGGGAAAGGGAGGGAGTAAGCAGTTCCCATGAACAGTGACTAGGACATACTTCACGACCTCTGGGTACATCATGTGTCATGATGCCGGGCCGTGTCTTTGTATTGCACAGAAAAGGAGGATGAGGTCCTCGACCTGTCTGCTGTAAAGATCAGTTCCCCCTGCACATAGGCAAGTTCACAAAGGTGAAAACGTTGAATTCGGTCAGGATGGAGATGCACAAAAAGATGCCATACAGGAAAATGCATGCGATCCCCAGCTTCTTATCCAGCTTCCATTTGTTCAGTTTAATGCCGCACACCTACAGGAGGAAACAGATTGAAAAGAATGCTGTGAAAGGAAACCCCATAGCAATACCAAAAGTACTCAAATTCGATTCAAAAGGCGGTCCCACTTCATTTTTTTTAATTTTAAAAATAATATATGAATGCGCTCCTTAGTGCTCCTGGGACGTCCCTGCTCTCGAGATATGAAGGTTTTAATGTGCTGGTCTAGAAAAAGAATCCAAGATGGCTGTCATAGTCACCAATAGAAAGAATCCAAGATGGCTGTCATAGTCACCAATAGAAAGAATCCAAGATGACTGTCATAGTCACCAATAGAAAGAATCCAAGATGGCTGTCATAGTCACCAATAGAAAGAATCCAAGATGGCTGTCATAGTCACCAATAGAAAGAATCCAAGATGGCTGTCATAGTCACCAATAGAAAGCCACAAATTTGACTCCTAATGATGGTGCAGTTTTGTTTGAAAATTGTTAAAAGGTGCCTCCTCATACTGGTACTGGAGGGGTGCGATCTGGGAACTGGTTATCATGGACATATATTTACAAAAGGATCTCATAAAGATGCACTCAGAGACCTCACAGAATAATACTTAAATGTAACCTTTATTAGACATATGTAAAACAATGTGGGGGAACTATCAAGGAGAGAACAAATATATTAAAAACAAATTAAATAGAATAATAGCTGCGACTGTGTATCATCTTACAAAGTAGCATATATATATATCAGTCTAGTCAGTGTCTTTACTCACTGAGCCACTCCTTCTCCCCCCAGTATATATGACTTTTGAACTCTAGAAGTATGCTAATTTCTTCATCTTGTTGGTATCCTTTTCAGCTATTTATCCCCTTTTGACATAAAAATGCAGGTTTATCACAAAAAGCACCAAAGGGAATCGAGTGGAATAGTGTAATTGCCATTAGTAAATGTTTCTACAACACTCACGTCTTCATCTGCTTTGAAAGCTTTTGAGTTTTTCTTCCATAGTTAAAAACAACACTTCAAATCAACAAACCTTGGGGCCAAGCAGACAGCAGAAAGTGGAATCATAAACATAAAAAACAATAGAAAACTTTCGCCACATACCGTAACAAATAAAGAAGCCAGCAGCAGAGCAACAGAATATATAAGTCCTCTACTGTTTAGCTGGATCTGTAGAAAAAAAAACCAGAAGCATTTATTATTATATAGGTATGAACAAGAACACAGATGAACAATAACGATGATGTACAATAATGTCGTGGTATTGCAGTCAAAAGGCCTCACTTTTATGGGCTTTAAATGTTTTGTCCTGTCCACCCAACAGCAGAAGGGTTGAAAGCATCAAATATTAGCAACAGAATGAAGGAACTGTCCTCAGGAAATACGTTCTTAATGAACTAGAAGTATTTGTCCCTGCTTTTCAAAGAAATAACCATTACCTGCCAAAAAAGGAAGTCTCTTACTGGTTGTAAAAGTTGTGTTTTTTCAGATGCGTTTCTAATTATTTCCCCCAAGATGTGTCCAAGATAAAAACAATAAGCAATTAAGAAGTTTGTAGAAGAAAGTTGCGAGTGAACCCAGGAAAATAACGAATGGTTTATTTTGCTTGGCAGGACCAACTTCCATCATTTCTTTACAAATGGACAAATGGTGCCTTAGCCATAAGATATAGGACAGTGTTCAAGAGTGACAGGTGTGAAGATTGCGCAAGCGCACACTTTTTCATTTTGATTTCAATATATATATTTCAAGGCCTAATCTTTCTACACCCGAGGAGCAGCTCGAAGCAATGTGAGCACATATTCTTCACACAGACCCAGTTCGGTGAAAATTCGGATAAGAGTTAATGCGGCTGAAAAGGTTTTCTTATTTTTTTTTCTCCAACAGCTGGATTTTTCTGCATAGTGTAATTATCCTCATATCTAACGAGGAATTGGGATCAGAAGTTTTGTACAGTGATGTAATTCACACAAGTGGTAACAGAGGAAATAATGTCATAGGTCCCAAAGACGGGCCACAATTTTCTCGTCTTTGATATTTACAGCTGCTATTTTGTAGAAGAATTCAAGTTAAAAAAAACAACAACCCTAAAGAGTGAAAGGGTATTTTCCATATGCGGTGGTTGAAGTGACTTAAAAAAACTTGTGGTACTTTGCTCGATTTCAGAAAACTCAAAGCCTCTTCATTTTTTTGAGAAAAGGACCTTTTGACCTAATTTTAAAAAGATTTACACAATATGAATGCCCTAAACAGAATGGAGAAGACGCCTTCCGGTTTTTCTTTAAAAAGGGAGTGGAAATGTACGTTTCTAAATAAAACACAGTGCTACACTTATTCTGATGATAAAAAAAACCTGGTGACGGTAGTTGTGTACCTCCTAGAATCATCACATTGACCACTGGCCATATAATGACACAAAACAACATTTATAACTTTATGCAATCTACAGTAATGTGAACCTGTGGGAAAATGTTGTCCCATTAATGTGAAAAGAGCTGAAAACTTCTCCAGCATGGGGAAGACATCTTCACAGCATAGTGAATATTGGATTTATGGGAAACAGATGCCTGGTCACTGCTTGCCGCTCTTGGGGACTTCACCTGTGCCCCCAACCGTTAGCCACCACATCAGCCCGCTCTCCTCTCTCTTCCCAGTGCAGAGGGAGAGGAGAGGCTGCTGGTGTGGATCATGCTTCTTCCTACTCTCTGAACTGGCTAATGATTGTGCTAATCACTAGTTCCCAGCGTAAAAAGAGGAGTGGAACAGTATTCATCAGTGTGCCAGCATTTAAGAAGCTAACTGGGGGGGGGGGGGGGGGGGGGGCGGGGAGGTTTGAGGTTTGGGAGAATCTCCCACGGTGACAACGTCTCTTCTGTCTGTGCACCATATATATGTGGGTAAAGTGTCGCACATGCAGTCCTTAAGGTATATTATGTTGCCTACCACTGGAATATGGGCTTTGTGGGTCTTAGAAACTCCTTCTCAAGGCCAGGCAAGCTCTGAGCTCCATTCAATTCAAGGGTAGTCAGAGCTTCTCTGATATAGATTTGATTAAAGGTTGTTATTTGAAAAATAAAATATAATGGTAATATTTTGTTATAATGGCGGGTTCTTTATGAAAGTAGAAGGATCCTTATTTCTTCACTAGGGGCAGTGTAACTCCCTTAAAACTTGCAGATTTTCAAGTCGTTGCTCTGAACACCTCTGGAGGAAATCTCACACTCTCGCAGACTTCCTTCACTATAAATTTATGCTATCCTGTTTCAACTCTGCCCTCTCTTAGGCTAAACAAACCTAATTTTCTCAACTAATCAACACGCACAAGTCTATCCCACCGACTCTTCTCTGTCTTTGATTCCTTACCTAGACCACCCTCAGCTGCCTCTTCTTCCTTCTCCATCTCACCTCAGGACTTTGCTGACTATTTCAAGGAAAAAGTGGAATCCATACATCAGGACATCTCCTTTGTTTCCTCCTCCCATCCTACACCTCTTCCTAACTCTCCTCCTGCCTTCCTTGACTCTTTTTCTGCTGTCACAGAGGAAGATGTGGCATGGCTGCTCTTCTCTTCTCCGTCTACCACTTGCCCTCTTGACCCCATTCCCTCCCATCTCCTAAAACCTCTTGCTCCTACTATAATCCCTATGCTCACACACATTTTTAACTCCTCCTTCTACTCTGGTACCTTTCCCTCCTCCTTCAAACATGCAACAGTCATACCATTACTCAAAAACAGCAAGCTTCACCCTACCTGTCTTTCTATTAGCCTGTCTCCCTCCTGCCTTTTACCTCTAAACTTCTTGAACGTCTTGTATTCTCTCACTTGCTCCATTTTCTCAACACCTAGTCTCTCCTAGACCCTCTACAATCTGGCTTCTGCACTGCTCACTCCACTGAAACAACCCTCACTAAAAGAAATAATGACCTCAATGCTGCCAAAGACAGAGGTCATTACACTCTGCTCATACTACTAGACCTCTCTGCAGCATTTGATACTGTGGACCACCCTTTTATCCTTCACACTCTCCATACTCTTGGCATTTGTAACAAAGCTCTATCCTGATATGCCCTTACCTCTCCCATCGTACTTTCAGCGTCTCTTCTACTAACACCTCCTCTATCGACCTCTCTGTGGAGGTACCCCAGGGCTCTGTCCTGGGACCTCTCCTCTTTTCTTTGTACACACTCTCTCTAGGTGACCTAATCACATCTCTTGGGTTTAAATATCATCTCTATGCTGACGACACACAAATTAACTTTTCGACCCATGTCCTTACACCTGCTGTACAGATCAAAGTTTCTGAATGTCTCTCTGTGATATCATCCTGGATGGCCCTCCGCCAACTTAAACTTAACATGGCAAAAACAGAGCACCTCATACTTCCTCCCAAACCTGGCCCCACTACCTCCTTGCACATTACTGTTGGAAGTTCTGTCATACACCCAGTACACCTTTAATTTGTCCTGGGCTCTGGCTTTCTGTTGGCGGCCCTACCTGTACAAACTCAGTGAGATAAAGTCAAGTTTCAGGTCACAATGTTTCCAAACTAGCTTCGGAAAATTATTTAAAAAAACTAAAAATGGTGTCAGCCACTACATGTAACTTCTTAAACATGTTACTGCACCTTTACAGTTAATGGAAGACTACTTGTAGCTACAATGAATTGCCACTGTTTTGTATTTATTCTGCCTGCATATTAAATGTTGGGAAGAGACTTCAGGACATGCATCAAGTGCAACCGACGGGTTATAGCACCACTCACTATTATGGAGATAAAACCAGAACGGGAGCGATGACCTGTACTGGCACTGAATCCATGTTAAGTGCATTTGTTTGGTTATCACGCATAAGACCGTTTAATGGGCATATTGTATCCTTTCAGCAGCACAGAGGTGCCATCTTCTAGCAATCCTTAACATATCCAAAATACCTTTGAATATTGCTGTGGTGCATGATATGTATAAAACGTTTAGTGAACAAAGCGTGTGGGACTGCCCTGGGGAAATAAAGTTAGCTGAGGAATTTGCTTTGCCAGGAAACATAACTGACTGAAATAGATGTCACAGCTGCTCTTTCTGGATCGTAATCTCCAATTCACTAGGCAGTCACCATAATGGAAAAAGCAAAAAAAGGTTTAAATTGAAAAAGGTTTTATACGAAAGGAAAGCTGCTTTTTTCTTTTCATTTTAGGTGTGTTTAGCTGGACTGAAACCATACAGACCTAGGCTCTGTTAGGCTAACATTAAGGTAAATGTAATTGCTGTAAAAAGCATGGGGCCTATTCACTAAACTTTGATAAGGGCTTTAATGCACTATAAGTGCCCTTTTAGAGCGATATTGCATGTGTAACTATCCACAAAGCGCCAATAACATGGCAATATTGCACTAAAATCTTTTTTTAACGAACTATAACAAGCTGTGCGGTAGCTAAAAAATGCCCAAACGCTCATTTTTTTGCCAGCAACTGGTATTCACTAAACTCCGATATGTATATCGTACTATAAAAACTTGCATTCTTTTCTCGCAATCCAAAGGGTGGCGGGATCAGAATTGTGATTTGCACATCAAGGAGTTTTCGTATATCTTCGCGATCTTGGCATCAGCAGGGGAAGTCTTGCAAAGGGATGTCCTGTACCTCTCTGACTTCTTCATAGGCGAAATTGCAAAGCCGGTTCTGGGAGTAGAGACCACAGTAGTGGTTCCATCCTGGAGGACGCAGTGCCGTCTGGGAAGCCAGCCTGCCTTACTCTGAATTTCGTTGCACAGTTTTATATGTGCGTGCGCCTATGTTTTTATATTTTATATATTTATAAATCTTTCAACCAAAACTCTCTGTGTGCCACCATATGTTCTATGAGGGTCGGTGAGGTGCCTACCATCTACACGGTCAATGGGGACCAAGCCACACATTGGATTACCTTAAGGGTTGCCTACACTGCCTGATTTTATCTGGGGCCATGTGATTTGTGGTGCTTAATGTGCCTTTTAATCTTATTATCCCAAATGTATCTACAAGACAATACTATGCACTATGTGTATTTTTTCTCTTTGTACATGATTCTGTGCTCCCCACTACAAGACAATACTGTCTCTCTCTCTCTCTCTCTCTCTCTCTCTCTCTCTCTCTCTCTCCAGGTGTGTGTTTGTGTGTGTGTGTACTGTATGTGTGTTTGTCTCTCTCCCTCCCCAGGTCTGTGTGTGTGTGTGTATGTGTGTTTGTGTCTCTCTCTCCCCAGGTCTGTGTGTGTGTGTGTTTGTCTCTCTCCCTCCCCAGGTCTGTGGGTGTGTCTCTCTCTCTCCGCAGGTCTGTGTGTATCTCTCTCCCAGCATTGTGTCTCTCTCCCAGCATTGTGTCTCTCCAGACCTTACCTGTCACTGAAGCAGAGGGGAGTCCATCTTTGGCAGACACCAAAAGTACTCATGGACTTACCAAAAGGGCTCCTCTGCTGCTAACCCCACCCCAACCCTCTTGTGCCAGGCCAATCATCTGCTCTGCTCTCCTCCCCGTTGGCAACCTCTGCTGCAGCTGCTACTGCCAGGACACTTCTCTGCTCTCCTCCCACCGGCATCCTCAACTGCCAGGCCACTCCTCTGCTCTCCTCTCCACCGACATCCTCTGCTGCAGCTGATGCTGCCAGGATACTCCTCTGCTTTCCTCCCGCCGGCATCTTCTACTGCCAGGCCACTCCTCTGCTCTCCTCCCCGCCAACATCTTCCACTGCTGCTGCTGCTGCCAGGACACTCCTCTGCTCTCCTCCCCGCAGGAACCCTCTGCTGTGTTAAAAACTGGGACACATCATAAAAAAACGGGACTGTCCTGGCTAAACCGGGACGTTTAGTCACCATAATCTGGTGGCCTCTGGGCGTCTCCGGAGCTGAACCGCCTATTTATTTCAGCTCCGGAGATCCCCGGATTCAGTCCTTTGTAATACAAATTAAATTACAGCCAGTTTCATTACCTTAGCGGCTAAGCGCTACATTAATGAAAGAGTTAAATAGCAGGCACTGCTTTGTTGTTGGTACAGGGGGTGTATGAAGCTTGTAGTTGCCCCAGGGTGGGTGCTAGATCTTCCAGGAGGGTGGCAGTAGAAGTTAACCGCTTCATTACCTTAGCGTTTACAACCACTAACGTAATGAAGGGGTTAACCCATCATGCTACCCTCCCGCAAGGCCTAAACACCATCCTGGGGCAACTACCACCTTCACCCACCCCCTGTACCAACAACACTATATGGGAATGGGTAAAAGTGCTATTAGCCAAAGATGGCTTATAGCACTTTTCCCCATTCATAAAAACCATTACAATGCAATACAATAAAAATAAATACATCCCCCGAATCCCAAAACACACAGTAATGGGCAAAATTCCTATTATCCAGATATGGATAATAGCGCATTTTTCGATTAAAAATAAAATAGTACCCCCCCAGCATAAAGTAAATTAACGTTGTACTTACCCCTGCCAGGATGAAGGCTGTCCTCGTCTTCCTCCGCGTCCTTCTCGTCCTCTGTGGGCAGCAATACTAAAATAAAAATAAAAACTACTGGCCACAAACCCCTTAATCACCTTAGTGGTAAGTAACCGCTATAGTAATTAAGAGGTTATCCCCCTGCTACCGGCCCGAGAGGCCTAACCACCCTCCCTGGGGCAACTGCCCCCAACCTCCACCCATTGATTGTCACAGTGGTAAACCATGCTCACAATGTGGATGGACCAAAACTGAACCAAAGTTTTGGTCCTCAGGATGGATTTTGGTCCAGCCACACAGCTGCTCCCGTTAAGGTTTGGGGGTGTTGATGTTAGGCGGTGTCAGATAGCATACATATTTATTCATTCTTGCTGAAGCATTTGAAGTAGCGGATCAGGATGACAAAGGCTGTGTAAAGGCAATTTGTAAAAAACAGAATTATTTGGGGATTGAGTAATTGGAATAGTGAGAAGCAGACATTACCATGAATTGGCTGTCATCATTGATTGGTGAACAAGTTGCCCACCTTTGTTAGGAATGCAACCAGTGGCTGATTTAAAAACCCACCGTCCATAGGCACTTACCTTGGGACCTCCTCCTCCTTCGTGCCGCCCTCCTTTTCTTTAGCGTCGCAGCATCAAATGACGTTTTGATGCCGCGTTTCCATGACAACGACGCTGAAGGAGAGGGCGGCACGAAGGAGGTAAGAACTTCACAGAGGCCCCAATATATGGTCTATGACGTTTGGTCACAACTATCTGGCTGCAACCAAAATGCCTCCAGGACATTTTGCCACGATGTCCGCTTTGTGTCCGACTGCCCGCCTGCTCCCACAAGCCATTTCTGAAAAGCTCAGGTTTAAATTTCCAGCACAGAACCTATACACTGCCTAGACCTGCCGCTCCAACACACCATCTTTAAATGTCCGTGTGGGACATTTAAACATGCACTTATCAGACCTGTCTAGTCCGAGTGGTCAGGTGTGGCTTGTCCAGCGCCAAGCTGCCCTGCAGCAGCGTGTCCTGCCGTTTTGGACGCGACCAAACATTCTCTGTATTTGGGGGAAAAAGAGGGACATTTTGCTGACTCAAACTTTTGTAACTCTAGTCCCGGGCCTATCTGGACTAATGGGAAATTCGCCACTGAATGCAATGGAGCAGAAAATTGTTTCCAGAACACATGTAGGTCATCAGTCACATCAAAATGGGACGGATGTAACAAATTGTATTTGCTGCCATTTGCCATACCTCATTGGATAATAATGTCTGATTTTGCCTAGGTAGGCAGCTAACCACAACATTGTGAGGTCATGTGAGCTCATCACTGAAATCCTAATACACTGAATGTCGGTAAGCTATAAATGCTGAAGCCTGCAAGTAGGAGCTGTCATTCCCTGTCAGCATGGAGCAGAGGAGGAAGTTGCCTTGTGGCTTCCTGAAGACCAATGGGAGCCAGAGAGAAAAGTGTGTAACTTATTCTAAACAAGGGGCAGATGGGGAATAGGATGTTAGTCTAGATGACCCATGTTGAATTTGGGATAATTGTTGAATTGATTAAATATTCCCCAGCAGATCCAATTTGAAAAATTGTACATAATTTGGTATATCTTTCCATTGTTGGCATTATTGCGATGTTATTATTGCCTCATTCTTATAGGGTTCATTACAGACAGCTCCTTCGGACCAACAATAATTGACACATTGTGCATTAATTCTAGGTGGCGAAACCGGTTGGCATAGCAACATAAGATTTGTTTTTTTTCTCCGACATGAAAGTCTAAACATCTTCCCTAACCCATTTCTATTTATTGTTTGGGATAGTACCGTTTATGATACCCTTTACATTCTACCTTCATTGTATTTTTGCTAAGCTTTCAGTTAGTAAAACTTACAATAAAATGTGTCTCGTTGTTTTATAATCTTATCACTCTTTCTGAAGTGACATTGTTTGCCAATGGTCTAATTTGTATTTTACAGCATGCAGGAAGTCTTCCTCTGTCATGTAGGCCTATGTTTTATTTATTTTTTATTTATAAAATGTTTTACAAGGAAGTAATACATTGAGAGTTACCTCTTGTTTTCAAGTATGTCCTGGGCACAGAGTTATGATAACAATACATGGTCACATTAAATGAACAGAGGCTATACATTACATTTACAGACATTTCAGGACAGTTAGAGATAAGATATAATTATGGGCATATGTAACAGTTACAGATAAGATTAAATGTGAGACATCTGAATTACTTATGTAACACAGTTTCCCCCCTCTCTGGACGGTTACTGCTGTTTGTGGTGCGTGCATACCTGTGAGGGTCTAGGAGAGCTGAGTGGTCCGCGATGGTGTGAGGAACAGGAAAGGCTTTTGGTGATAGTTAGTCTTCATTCAGGGTGTCAGCGCCTCGAGCACCAGTGGGCTCCACAGTTTCCAGAGACAGTCCCCACCAGAACAGACTTCTTTCACACCCCTGCCCAATAGACTGTAAACTCAGGAAGGGGTATATAAAACAAATGGGCTTTATTGGTGCAGTCACTGTAGATGTTATACAGCGGATGCAGATGAATGTCAGAGGGTCCCAGGCCTCTGGATGGTGCTTGGCCTTGTGGTAATAGTCAGGCCTCTCATCTCTCTTGACCAGCCAGCCCAGGAGGGACTGACTGGTAGGTATCACTCCCAGCCGGGAGGAACCTGACTCACCTCTACCTAGGAGGGGTGGAAGATAACTCCTCATAATTTGGCACTTCCTCTCTGAGACTCCAGAAGGGGAGGGCACAAGGTCTGTACCACTATTGGCTGTACACAGACACTTGTGGCACCACCTCTTCAGTCACTCAGAGTCAGCATGAGGGGGGGGGGGGTCAATGCCCCTAGGATAGCCTGCCACAGCCTGTAGCTATCAAAGCTTACATGACAGGAGGCAGAGAGGCAGTCTGGACCAGCATGCTACACTTATACTGGAGGCGTTTTTGAGAGTCAGGTAGATTGTTCCAGTTGTGAGGTGCACAGTAAGAGAAGGCTCGACCGGATTCCGTGTTGAAGTTTGGGACTTTGAACAGTCTTTTGGAGTCAGATCTCAGGTGACAAGTGCTGCATGTGGTAGGGGGGTGAGGAGCTTGTTCAGATAGATGGATAGCTTGTCCAGAATGTATTTGAAGGCAAAACAGGAAAGATGTACTTTGCATCTGGACTCAAGTGATAACCTATCTAGTTCTTGGAGCATTTTTCAGTTATGTGTGTTGTAAGTACACTGTAGTACAAAATGACATATTGAGCTGTAGAGGGTATCTAGTTGTTAAGGTGAGTTTGGTTGTGCTGTACCATATATTATGTCCCCATAGTCTATAATTTGCATTAGCAAGTATTCAAGTTTTGCAAAAATTAGATTGAAGTAGGTGTCCAAGGTCAGAGAGGCTAGTGCTGTGTGCATATAAAAGTTCTCTGAATACATGTGCACTGAAGCTGCCTTACAAGCTGTAGATAGATAATTAATGAGGACTGAAAATAGTAGGGGACCCAGAACAGAGCCTTGTGGAACCCCGCAGGGGACATCCAAGGGGTTGTGTTAGAACCCGAGATAGACACAAATTGGAACATACCCAAGGTATGAGTGATACCAATTTAAAGCATGTTTCCCTAAGCCAGAACGCTGAAGCTTGTTTAACAGGATAACATGATCAACAGTATCAAAGGCATTTGCAAAATATAGAAATATTGTACCAGTAAGTTGTCCCAGTTCCATTTCACAATGAATCTTATTGCAAACTTTTAAGAGGGTAGTTACCGTGGAGTGGTTTGGGCGAAAGCCAGATTTAAGTTGGCTAGGTAAATTTATTTGGTATACTGTAGTCATCACTTAATTGGAAGTGGGCACAATCTTCCACTTTTGAAGATTCAGACAACTCTGGAAGTTTTCCAGGTCTGTGGAATATGTCCTGAAGACGAAATAGAGTTGCTTTGGGAGGTAAGCGGTATGGCAGTGACTGGGGCACTAAGTCACAGAAACTTTGATTGCACTAGGTCAGGTCCACATTGACTATTTAGTGTTAATGTTAGGAGCGCCTGTGTAATCTCCTCTTCAGGTACTGCGACAAATTGAAAATTGTGAGCACTGTTGAGAGGGGTTGGGGCTATAGGGGTAATCACAGGTTCAGCTTCATGATTGTAGTTAAGGTTGCGCTTTTATAGTAGGGAAGTAGCACACCTCACAAAGTATTCATTCAGTGCATTTGCGGTGCCAGTGTGATTTGTCAGAGTGGTATAATCCTTTTTGATATTAGATGGTATATTTTGTTGATAACCTTCCAGAAGTTTGCTGGATTCGATGTATTCTGGTGAAGATTGTCAGAGTAATATTGGGCATATCGTACTTGCCTTGTGAATGTACAGTATTCCGCAGGCATGTGTAGTTATTATCCTTGGTAGTGCTACAGTAGTTACTTTGTATCTTTTCCACAAGGCATCCCTAAGATGATAATGCACAATAAGGTTGGATGTAACCCACGGAAGGTGGGCCCCCCCTTACTCTTATTCTGCAAAACGTGGGTATCACAGATTTTTAAGAACTCTGGGAAAAAAACAAGCACAGAATCGAGGTCAGGTAGCAGGTTGATTCTGTACCAAGGACAGTTTGTAAGATCAGCCAGAGATTGTTGTGGGTTAAAGTTTCTAAATGTTCCAGCAAGTAGAGCCTTAGTTCTTGACTTGAGTGGTTTGGTTTTCATAACACAATCCGCTATTGCATGGTCACTGAAGATGTCAGGTAGTACACCAGAGGATTGGATCCTGTTGGGACAAGAGGATAGATTCCAATCTAGAAAGAAATGGTTGCAAGTGGGTTGGGAACCTAGTTGGGTTCAATTTAGTGACTTGAATTGTGTCCAGATTTTGTTGTTTTTAGGATCAAGCTAATTGATGAGGAAATCTCTGAGAACTAACAGCTCACTCTTCCCATTCAGAGAGTAAATTGTGCCAAGAAAACGAGTGATATCAGTCAGGGATCGTAGTGGGATTTTAGGGGGGGCAGTAGCAATAAGAATAGGTTTAGAGAAGGGGAGGCAAATTAGGGGGAAATCGGCTTGGGGCAATTTAGCAGTGTAAATTGTAAGGAGTTTTCAAGATAAAATAACACCCCTCCTCCTCTCTTTGACCTATTGTTCGTAAAAATTGACGATCCCTGAATGGAGAAAGATGCATCAGGGGTTTTATGAGTTAAGCATGTTTCTGTGAGAATGATTACTTTAGGCTTATGCAAAAGGCACCATGCCCTTAGTTCATCCAGTTTGGGCAACAGGCAATAATATTGGAGACAGAGAGCCCTTTTTGGAATTTGAAGGCGGCATTATCAGGGGTATGGGACTGAGTTGAAAAGGGAGGGCCTTTGTTGAGCTCAATATCCCTGGCTAAAGAGAGAAACAATAGAGATATACATTTAAATAATTGATTGCAAGCTGCAAATTTGTAATTTGCCATAGTGGCAATGAGTGGTGCTAGGTGTGCTGGTTTTCAGAGCTCTCCACCAACATTCCGTAGATAATGCAAAACTTTTGAGTAGTTCAGGGTGTATGATTACATTGGGTGTGGGCCAGGAGGTTGTAGTGGATGGAGAGAGTAACATTTACATGAGGCCACAGTAAAGAACAGAATTGGGGTAAGTTCATTCATGGTTCCCTGAGTAGGTATGCTCAGATCTGTGTCCTGTGTGATCGGGTTACCTGAGTACATAAAGTCGGTGTCTAGGCTGTGTGTCTGATATTGCAGGAACGCAAGCCTGCAAGCCCTTTTCAAGACTGTGCCCAACAGCAGAAAAGAAACACTTTTTGTTTCGAACCTTAAGATGAATCTGGGTTGTAAGCCAGTATCCTTTACCTATCTGGAATAGGTGTTCCCAGTTGCCCCATCTGCCTGGACCGCATCGTTTTACTTTGATCAACTTTTGTACAGATTGTGTTGCTCGTGCCAAAATAAACGCTTTTTATTCCTTCGCAAACAGGACTCCAGGAGGTACGTTAGCCCCTTGCATCTAGTGAAATTAGATGTTCTGCGTTGTCCCCTTGTGCCGGTACTGCATCGTTGTGCTTATATGTATTGTGTGATCTTACTGTTAACCACAGCTAAATAAACTCTGGTTTGTTAAATTTCTGTGTTCTGTGTGGCAATTCAAAGATCCTCGGTTCTCCAATCAACCCTGATCATAACAGATCTGTTCAGAGCCCCTACGAAGTCCTCAGTTGTTGCGCGCCAAACCCTGTGTTCACAATCCCCTGTACACGGGAGTGCTAAGGGTTTTGAATGGGTCCCCTCTATGTGGTGCCCCTACACAGTGAGTCTTACTCCGGGCTGGCCAGGACAGAGCGATGGTTCTGTCTCCTGGACTGCAGGGCAGTTGCCTGGGAACATAGACGCAGGATATCCCTGGATACCCTCTCCAAATATGTGGACTGCTCAGTGGAACTTTAAAACGTGGTTGCTAGCCCATCGGGGCCAGTGCCTGGGTCCCAGTCTTGAAAAGGGGATTTGTGACGGCTGAGTAGAAAATCTCTTTGTCTCAGGAAGAAAGTTGCCCAGCCACCTAAGAAAATTATGTTTTAAAACTGTTTTGTGCTGTCCCAGTGACTTCCCCAGGCCTTGCCCTGTATTTCCCATACCTGCATGGGGTCCCCAGGCAGGTAATGTAGCCCTGTGTCGGTGATATGTTCCCTATGGCTCGTGCAGGCGAGACCCCTCTTCTAAAACCATGTTTTTGAGACATTCAAAGAACATTCTATTACTAGGCCAAATGGATATTTGTACACAGTACCTGTGTGGTACTGTCTATCTAGTTTGTCTCAAAAACATATTGTATGATGACCTCTGAGGACTGATGCGGAAATCAATGTTTTATTATGGTTCTGTTGCTGTTTTAGATTTAATTTTGTAACTAAGTATTGTGTGCCTTGTGCATACACCAGTTATTTGTTCAAGGCTTGGCACACTGTATAGTATTTCTTGTTTTTGTTTTGTCAAAGAAAATGTAAAGTCAAACAAAGGTCTTTTGTGAAAGTACATCATTTCAGTTTTGTAAAGCAAGCTTGAACAAGATATAGAAAAAGTGCAAAAGAATTGCGCGTACAAGTAAAAAATTGGCGAATTACATAATCTCCAACTGGCATTCCCATACTCATAGCCATGTTGTGGAAAATGCAGCACATTGCAACCATTTCTCCCTCTATAGCCAGAGCATAGAGATGTACTCCACCAGACCTGTTAAGACAACTTTTAAGAAGTCCAAATGTGTGTTCTGGTGGAAACATGGACCTTGGGGTAGCTTATCTTAATGGGTGGAATGGGATGTTTCGCCGTGACCAAAATGCTGCTGACGTTCCGCCACCGGGGCTCTTCGCCGCAGGACACCTTGCAGCGATGTCTGGTCCACTGCGCACCCGACCTGACCCGAGAAACAAGCCAAGCCAGGTCTTCCGCTCCGACAACTGCTTGCTTAAATGTCTCGTGCGGGACCGCTACACTGCATAGACAGGCCGCTCCGACGCCCCATCTGTATATGTCCTGTGGGGCATTTAAACATGGCATGTTGGAGCGGCCTGTCTAGCCAGTGTAGTATTTTAGGAAAAGAGGGACTGCCTAAATATAATTACTGCTAGGTAAGAAGTTTCCAGTTGAAAATCGGTCATAGACATCTATATTTGTTGAGTGCTTCTCAGGAGGCAGTAGGTGTACATACTTGGTGGGGTAAACATTTCTAAAATCTCCCTCTATTGCACAGATCTGCCATTCATTTCCGTAATAGATTTCTGTTTTGAAATACCTTACTAAAGAATTTAACAGGAAATATCACAGAATTCAAGGCATTATTCAATATGGCCTGAAGCGTTATAACGACAGGCATACCCTGCATTAAAAATGTACTTAAATTGAAGCACTACCTTTTTTCCACTTATCGATGCTTCGGTACAGGTATGGAGCCGGTATTGCTGTTCAGGACATGCTGACAGGCGCATGCGCGAGCTACCATTTGCCTATTGGGCAAGGGGAATCAGCGCGTCACTACTACGGCGGTCTGTAGGGCAGAGTAAGTGTCCGTACTCGCGAAGCGAGCGTACGGACACAGGGGTATGGTGCTATTGAAAATATATCCCTCGCGAGTGTACTTAAAGTGAGTGTCCTTAAACCGGGGTATGCCTGTATGCGATATTTAGGTCATACCTAAAGGTAGCTTAGCTCCATCCACAGCCTGAAATATGGGTTTTCGGTTCCCCCTCTGTCAGGCTCGAGCTAATGCCATCTTTAGGTAAGAAGAGTGTACCTCTTGTATGGCAAGCAACATGTGCCCCCTAGCAGGTTTCTCTCCATTGGACACGTGACTATGATGAGCCGGTAGAGAGGCTGGTGAAGGAGGGACTAGGAGGGAAAGGAGCTTTTAAGAGGGGGCAGCCATAACAGTAGATTAGATTTGCACGGACCTGAGCACAGCAGGTTCGTTTGAGGTCTGCAGAGAAAGAGCACGTGGTGACAGGAGCTGAGAGCCTCAGTTCCAGAGTGGAAAGGAGATTGCGTGCCGCTGGAAAAGATCCTGAACGGCTATAAAAGCACAGTGGTATCAAAGCACATTTTTGAAGAACAGACAGGTTCAGTACAACACAGTATGTCGGCACCTTCATAAGCCAACATACCCAGGATTGAGTGGCTACTACACCACTGACACTGACTCTTGTTGATTGTGTTTTATATGTGTACAGTGTGTAGTGATCCTCTGCTGAGGATCACCAAGTGTGCCTGAGTTTAATAAGTGTATTGTAAACTAATTGAATTACCCATACTGTTTGTATTATTTTTAGATCTCACCATAGGCCTCGTGTGGCCCATAAGTGACAAGGGACTCAGGCGCCAGACTTATAGTTGTAAGTCTGAGAGCTAAAAGTAGTGGGGTTACAGGAGCGCAACACGAGTCGTCTTAACGCAAGGCAGTGCTATATTAATATGACATTAAGCCTATGCTAATGAGATCACTAACGGTCGTTATTTTTGCAGATATTTAGCTTTGTGGATTGGTGTTACCTTCAGGAAACATAACGTATTGGATATGAGTGCTGACTTAATGGTTTGTGTATCTATCCCTATGTAAGATACTAATTGATTCAAGGCACAGGATTAATTATGCCTTTTTATTATAGTAAGCACATTAAAGTACTGTATATAACTTTCTAGATTTATAACAATAAATAATATGCGTGATAGTTTAATAACATTAGAATAAGGTATTCTGGAGGACACTGCGGTAATTATTCAGTGGTTGCATAGTAAAATGTAGCATACAATATATTAATATTATTATTATTATTATTGTCTGCACATTGAGTTATTGCTACAACAATGTGAATCAATACCATAGTGTCAGGTATAGCACACCTGTGAGCAGGGCCACAGACAGATTTCCTGGGGCCCAGGACTAGAGCTTTGCCAGGGGGAACCCATGTTGCCCCTCACCCCCCATCTGTGGCTTTGCAAGCCCTCCCCTTCATACCTGTATTTCTCTCCCCCCTCTGTCACTCACTCTTCCGCTCCATTCTTGCTCAATCACTCTCCCTCTCTTACACCATCTCTCTTTTCTCTCCCCCCTCTGCTATCACTCAATTACCCCCCACAAATCAACTTACCACCTCCACCTAGCCCCACAAATACACTTACCATTTACCTCTCGTTGCTGCCGCCCGGCCCCGGCTTTCCCCAGCTACTGCTACCTCATCCCACGCCGGGCCTCTCTCTCCCACCGGTGCATGCCGGAGGCAGAGCCTAACTTCCGGGTGCACCCAAGGTGAAGAGAGAAGGAGAAGAGGAGGCAGCATCTGATGAGAGCTAGTCCCGGCCCTGGCTGCTGCCTCGTCCCACGCGGGGCCTCTCTCTTAAACCAGTACAAGCTGGAAGCTGGGTGCAATCAGAAGTCAGCTCAGCTTCTGGCGCGACCACTTGGAGAGAGAGTCCCGGCAGGGGATGAGGCAGCAGCAGGGAAGAGCCGGGGCCCGCAGCGGCAACAAGAGGCCCGGCTGCCTGAAGCAGAAGTTGGACCCAGTCTCTGGTGACTGCGGGGGACCTGGAAACTTGCTCTGGCTCTCCCCTCTATCCGGTGGCCTTGCCTGTGAGAATGTAAACTGCATACTGTACGTGAAGAAGGGTTAATACACAGCTCTCGAGATGGTCTAATTTTCACCTCCGCGAAGGTCCCTGAAATGAGTAATCCATCCTCATATACCATCAGTCACGAAGAGCACATGGCTACTCTAGCCAACTCACCGTTCTCCTGTGCAAGGAGTTAATATTTACCCCTTACTCGATTGCAATCATATCTATCCGCTTAAACCGCCCCAGAAGTATCAAATATGAAATTATTTATAAATACCCAATGCTACAGCCAATGTCACAAAATACATAGTTAAATACTTCAATGTTAGTGTTCTCATGAGTTTAATTAAACCCTTTGACCATTTTGTCACATTGGATGTAGCATTGGGTATTTATGTCTTTTGTTGTATACATTTGGCCACGCTCAGTGGCACTCCTTTTGAAACACAAATAACCACACCAGAGTGGTACGCGGCTATCTCTGTCTCTCCTCTCCTGCAAATTATCTTTTCCCTTTCCCCCTGCAGCTCCAGTTAAAATGGCCGTGCGGCGTCAAATGTGGTTCCATGGCAATGCGGCGTCATTTGACACTGTGCGCCATTTTAACTGGAGCTGCAGGGGGAAAAGATGAATTTGCAGGAGAAAACGGAGAAGACCGGGAGATGCTGCCGCACGTAAGCAGTCGACAGCGGCCAAAATGCAGTCGCCCGTGGCGACCGCATTTGTCAACGTGTGTGTGTGTATATATATATATATTACTTCTGTGTATGTATGTATGTATGTATATTTGTTATATATATATCTATATATATGATATATTAAATATATATATATACTATATATTATATTATTATCTTATATTATATATATAAAAAACCAAAACAAACAAAAGCGCAAGCTCCATAGCACGTAACTGAGTAAAAAAATGGTACATTTTATTAAAAAATCAGCAATCCATAGAAGTGCACTTACCAAGGATTACACAACAGAACCATTCGTGGGAGAGAAATCACTCTATTGGTATCCTCGCGGTGGTAGGTTGAGTCCCAGGGTTTGCATAGAGTGGATGTAACCAGCCCAGGTTCACCATCAATTGGCAGCAGATATAAGGCATATCCAATGCCTGCACGTCCTTGCTCCCTCATAAAATGATTAGCTACTTGAAATTACTGCCAGCCGGAGCGCAGGGAAGCAGGGACTCTCCAAATACACCAACAACAAGCGCGATGACGTCACAGCTACAATACGCTTTCGTCACCTGCGGTGACTTCGTCAGGGAGATATGTGATTGTCATGGACAGCCGTTTAAATAGGCTGATCAGGTAAACCCTATTTTCACACAACACAAACCCCATCCTGGATAGGGGGAGAGGAACCGAACTAGCAACCCAGAGCAAAAGGCAGAGAACAGGATGGGGGTTCTGTGTTTTATGGAGGGGATTCCTCTATTTATATGATATTTCCTAAAGTAGTGTGTTATTTAATAGTTAATCCGTTTTTTTCCTTTATCTTTTTATAATTTTAGTTATTTTTATGTCAAATTGTTGTTATTATATGTTTAGATTAATGTTATGTTAATTAATGATGAATTAATTAATCAATAATTTTGTTAGTGCATTATAATGTAAAGATTGTTTTTGTGATTTTGTTCTCATCCACACAGGAACTAAATAGGTTGATTTTAATATTTTTTCAATTTTTTGTTGTATACATTTGGCCACGCTCAGTGGCACTCCTTTTGAAACAAATAACCGACCGAGTGGTGCGGCTTCTCTGTCTTCTCCTCTGCAAATTTATCTTTTCCCCCTGCAGCTCCAGTTAAAATGGCCGTGCGGCGTCAAATGTGGTTCCATGGCAATGCGGCGTCATTTGACACTGTGCGCCATTTTAACTGGAGCTGCAGGGGTAAAAGATGAATTTGCAGGAGAAAACGGAGAAGACCGGAGAGAATCGCTGCCACACTAAGAGTAGTCGCACGGCCAAAATGCAGTCTCGCCGTTGGCGACCGCATTTGTCAACGTGTGTGGTAGTGTAATATATATATATTACTTCTGTGTATCGTATGATATGTATGTATATGTGTATTATATATATTACTTTTTTATATTACTTATATTACTATATTTATATCTTCTTTCCCCCGCGCAAGCTCCATGCCACGTAACTGAGTAAACATAAGGTACTTTTATTTAAAAATCAGCAATCCATAAGATGTGCACTTACAGGATTTCAAACAGAACCATTCGTGGGGAGAGAAATCTCTATTGTGGTCATCTGCGGTGGTAGGGGGATCCCAGGTTTGCAGAGTGGATGTCAACAGCCCAGGTTCACCATCAATTGGCAGCAAGATATAAGGCATCCAATGCCTGAACCCGTCCTTTGCTCCCTCATAAAATTGATTGCTAACACTTGAAATTACTGCCAGCCGGACGCGCAGGGAAGCCAGGGACTCCAAATACACCAACACAAGCGCGATGACGTCACAGCTTACGCGTTCGTCACACTGCGGTGACTTCGTCAGGATATATTGATTGTCATGGACAAGCAGTTAATAGCGCTGAGTAAAGTAAACCTATTTTCACATAACACAGAACCCCATCCTAGGATAGGGGGAGAGGAACCGAACTAGCAACCAGAGCAGAAAGGCAGAGAACAGGATGGGGTTCTGTGTTTTTGGAGGGGATTCCTCTATATTATATGATATTTCCTAAAGTAGGTGTTATTTAATAGTTAATCCAGTTTTTCCTTTACTTTTTTATAATTTTAGTTTTTTTTAATGTAACAATTGTTGTTATTATATGTAATTAGATATAATGTTAATTAATGTGAATTATTAATCTAATAATTTTGTTAGTGCATATAATGTAAAGATGTGTTTTGTGAATGTTGTTACATCACACAAGGAACTAAATAGGTTGATTTTATATTTTTCAATTTTATTTAGATTTTTTTATCATTCATTTTTATAGGTGTAGTGGTATTTGGTTGTTTATATATTACATATATTAGCTTCTCAATTATATAGTGATTATAGTATTCTTTGAAACTAAAATTATAGGTTTAGGTTTTAATTTAATTTGGTATATATATATATTTTTTTTCCATATTGATGAAACTTAGATTGGTAATAGTGGGACAGCTTTTTCTAACATGTCATTGTGTTAGTTGAGTTTTATAATATTAAATTGTTTGAGTTTTTAGCATTTTCATTGATATGATGTGCAACATTAATTTTTGAGTTTTTCTTTTGTTGTTACTCCATTGTAATGTTGATATTTTAGTAATTTTATGATTTATACGATTTTTTGGTGAAACGTATACCCAATTGTGAAAATAGGTTTCTTGATCCAGCCTATTTAGACTGGCTGTCCCTGACAATCACATATCGGCCCTGACAAGTCGCCGCAGTGTGACGAAACGCGTAGAGCTGTGACGTCATCGCGCTTGTGTTGGTGTATTTGGAGTCCCTGGCTTCCCTGCGCTCCGGCTGGCAGTAATTTCAAGTGTTAGCAATCATTTTATGAGGGAGCAAAGGACGTGCAGGCATTGGATGCCTTTATATCTTGCTGCCAATTGATGGTGAACCTGGGCTGTTTACATCCACTCTGCAAACCTGGGACTCACCCTACCACCGCAGATGACCACAATAGAGATTTCTCTCCCACGAATGGTTCTGTTTGAAATCCTGTAAGTGCACATTCTTATGGATTGCTGATTTTTTAAATAAATGTACCTTATTTTTTACTCAGTTACGTGCTATGGAGCTTGCGCTTTTGTTTGTTTTTTGTTCATAGATTCCAAAAGTGGTTGGCTATACCACTCCCCTTAAAGCTGCAAAGACGCTCCCTGGATCTTCTATTGAGACTATATTTCTCTCTGGATTTTTTGTTTGAGTGGAACATTCAATTTGGATTTTCCTTTTTTTTCACTATCACGTTATGGTTTGTAGATATTATTAGGTTAAATTGTGGTAATTTAAATTTATTTTAATATTTTAAATATGTTATTATAATTTATCATTTATTAGGGTTATTTCACATCCTCTTTAGCGCTACTTAATTTTTGTGTTGTCTTTGATATATATATATATATATATACATACAGCTTAACCCCGTTATAGCGCGGTCCTCGGGGGCCACCCGCCACCACCGCGTTATAAATGGGGTCGCGGGAAAAAAATGGCCGCCGAAATGTATATTATTTTTACATTTTTTTTAATTTTTTTTTTGTGGTGGTACTGTGTCCGCCGGAGGGGGAAAGCTGAGAACTCTCCCAGCGTTCCCAGACCCGGTGGGGCAGCGGCAACAGCACACAGCACTTACCCGGCATCTGGCAGCTCTTCTCCCTGTCTCTGCTTCCTGCTTCTGCTTCCGTCTTGCGAGAGCAAGCTCCCTTAAAGAGACAGTGTGTCTCTGTGTGTGCGTGTGTCAGTGTGTGTGCAGTGTGCTGTGTGTGTGCAGTGTGCTGTGAGTGTGTGCAGTGTGCTGTGAGTATGTGCAGTGTGCTGTGAGTATGTGCAGTGTGCTGAGTGTGTGCTGTGAATGTATGCAGTGTGCTGTGAGTGTGTGCAGTGTGCTGTGAGTGTATGCAGTGTGCTGTGAATGTATGCAGTGTGCAGTGAGTGTGTGCAGTGTGTGTGCAGTGTGTGTGCAAAAAAAAAACGTAATTTTTTTTAAAATTCGGGGTCCACGCTCAAACCGCGTTATAAGCGGATCCGCGTTATTTGCGGATCCGCGTTATAGCGGATCGTGCTATAACGGGCTTGAGATGTATATATATATATATATATATATATATATATATATATATAATGTGGTGGGTTCTGGGGTTAGAGATTGCTGGGATTGTGTGTTTATTAATTTTAATTTTCAACTGTTATCAGTTGTTTGGAGGTTAGTGGCCCCTCCTCCCATGGCTTAAGCTCACCCCCACCCCCCTTTTAAAGTAGCAGGTTTTTTCATGTTCCTGTGCAGGACAGACCCACTGAGGTCATTCTCCCTCCAGCAGAGGTAACTGAGAATTTTCACATGTAGTGTTGGGACCTGCATAGTGGTCATGCCGTGACGCGGCTTGCAGGCTTATAATGCTTTGGCCAAAGGGTTTAACTAAATGACCCTTACTCATGAGAATACTAACATTGAAGTATTTAACTATGCAATTTGTCACATTCGATGTAGCATTGGGTATTTTTATCTTTTGTTGTAAGAACCTACAGTTACAATAAATGCTGAACAGTTTCTTAAAATAAAAGGATAAATTTCATAAGTCCTGTTCCCGAGAGGTCACTGGAGTAGAAGAGAATTCATGTGTTCTGATCCCAAAATACACCTCCGTTGAATTCTGATTTTCTATTCAGGCTTACCAACATTTTTAGCCAGACCTTCTTGCATTGAAACACACATAAGACCAGCCCTGTCGTAAAACCTCCTCTTTTGACGTTTAAAATCTGACTCAAGATATAAAAGGCCTCATACCGTTATACTTAGACAGATGCAAGTCATATCAATAGATTTAGGTGAATTTGTTGAATGTAACAATACTAATTTTGACAGACGTGCGCCTACAGTTAAGTGACAAATGGATATCTGTCCCTGGCCGTCTTCTAAACCTCAAGTGTTTGGCCTTATTGCATTCGTCTCCTTGAAACGATTACAAATATCTAAACGTTATTATTCAGAGTAGGTTTCAGGTCCAGGATTCCATATCTTTTTAATGGTAGGGTTAGTCACGCCCCTTGGCACTCTTGAGAACCCTTTCAGGAATGCTTTGAATGTACCTTTACAAGTGTCCTGTTTTCTTGAGTGTCAAAGGGGCCATAATTTAATCTTATTCTATGGCAAAACAGATGTTCTTATCTCTAGATTCTATCAGTCCCATACAACACATATTTCACTTTTAGTGGGCCATCAGTGATACCCCCCCCCACCCCAATTAAGCCCTCTTTGTAGAGCACAGACACAGGAAGGGTCTTGACCAGTCAAACACAATTTCTTGTATTTTTAAGATAAACTGTAACCACATTAACCCCTGAAGTACCAGATTGATTCAAATATTTAATATATCAAGATATTATCATGACACATGGTAAAATCTTAAATAATGTATGGAGGAATCCATTAATAATCCAACTACGGTACATCTCAGTGTCTTAATTTTGTTATTTTCTGCAATGTTTAAATGGTCTCTAGTCTTAATGTGAACAGTTCCCATAATACACCAAGGCTTACAAAGTTTATACGGCTGACATTCTCAGTTATACATGCAAGGAGCTCTTTTTTTATACAGTCTTCTCTACTCAAAGAATGTAAGATCAAAAAAGACAAATGCACAAGCACCAACAAAAAAATAACAAGGGAAGAACTGGTCACCAAAAAACTATTAGGTTTTAGGAAGCAACATTCGAAACACATTTGAAATGTAATTATCTAGATAATTTATTTAGTTTGTATGCACTCTATAAATATGTATCCTGCATCTTTAGATCTGTATGTCCATAAATGGCTTGAAGGTAAATGACTTGGACAACGAGTTCATCGCACTGTTTCCCACCAAGCTGTACCAAGAGCACAATCACAGGGACAATTTACCCTTCCTAGCATAAATATGTGAGATCATTAGTTGACATAAGTAGTTACTATATATGTTATGTATATTATGCATAAACTAACGCCCTTGTCCTAGGGTTTTCTACGTCTGTATAGAGTTTTTAAAAAAGTATGATTATATTATAACTAGAACTTACATATGAACCATAATCCACTGCCATTGTCTGTAATGCCCATGGAAGGCCAAGCCCAATAAGAATGTCAAAAACGTTGCTCCCAATGGAATTGGACACAGCCATGTCTCCCATACCTACACGTGCAGGGGAAAACAAGCATTTACTTTCCATACAGTTAACAGCAGAGAAAATGGCAGCACACACACTGTGGAAAGGTCCTATAGACACGTCCGTGCATTGTCAAACAACAATATTAGTAGACTTACTGGCATAGCCTAAAATTATATATCATGACAAGCACTGGATAGTGGTAAACACAAACTATTTATGCTAAAATTATGATGGAAACGTCGGGATTCTAGCATTTTGTGTGTTGTGATCATAAATATTAGTTGTTCTGTATTGTTTACCAGTGCTGGTCATGACATATCCTTTTAGATCAGTGAATCCCCAAATGAGGGTTCTGGGATTCGTCAGGTGACTTACAGCACGAGCTTCCAAAGTCATCTTGCGCAAAGCTATACATCCGCAGCAGCAAGGCATTGTGGGGCATGACTTTGGAAGCTCCCATAGTAATTGACAGCAATAACACCCATGCTGTCTGTCCACACTGAGATGCAATTTGGAGCCTTATTAAGCATGTATGTGTCCTACGAGCTCAGGACACTATCCTGCCTGGGATATGTCTGATGAGTAGGCAATAAGATTTATTAATTAGAGCTTCGTGGAACAAATATTTGCTAGCAGGGGGAGCAAAAGGTAAAAAAAACAAAACAAAACCTTGGGAACCACTTTTATAGGTTATAACAGTCAATCTTTTCACAGTCAAAATGGTTTAGTATGAACGTTGTGCAACCTTAATAACAGAATTTAATTGCACTAATAAGATGGAGATGCTCAAAAGAGCAGCTGGCTCTACATTAGCTAATGATAGTAACTCAAGAGAAGCTTGTACATATTTTGGAGGGAACGTGTGTTGAGTTGTTTGAAAAAATGAATCCATTTCGGAACTATCTTAGAAAAGGATTTGTATTGTTACTTATAGTTTATTTAGAAATGTTATACATCTAGACATCTAAATAAATTATAATAGTTATTCATTCACTGCAATAGTGCTTATTGAGGACCTGTCCCATGGAAACTCCCATTCAAGTAATTCAGACTTTCCGAGCGAGCGCCCGATTAGTAGGTAATGAATAATCCCAGATGTGTAGAAAAGGCATTGGCCTACGTTGAGATTGTAACTTCCCTTAAGATAGATTGTTCAGCACAAACCTTGTCTCGCTACTATTAAGCTGGCCATACAGTCAGGTACACTGGTTCCAGCAGCTAAGAAGGTGATGCCCATGATCACGTCCGGTATCCCCAATGTAAATCCAATTATAGTGACCTGTGATACACATGCAAATAGTACAACATATGAAAGACAGCTCAGAAGATACCCACCGTTTCAAAACTGAAATTATTCAACTGTAGCCAATAGTTTCTTTAGTACGTTAACGTTTGGGCACAAATACAAAGTATAAAACATCCAGGTTGAAATCTGCAGTCATATGTTGTGTATGCAGTTACTACAATTTGTTTCCATGGTTTAGCACAGGGAGTGCTCATCTCCAGGCCTCAAGCCCCCCTACAGGTCAGGTTTTCAGGATATCCCTGCTTCAGGTGAAGAATGCAAAAATTAGCAGCGCACAACCAAGGGAGCCTGGCAAGGTGACAGTAAAAATATATATTTATTGATCCATCACGCACAAAAAAAGGAGGTATAGAACCCTCCAATGCGTTTCGCACCTTTTGGGTGCTTTATCAAACACTCCAGTGCTTCAGCACAGCTGACTCAATCAGTCCCGGCTTCAGCAAAGGAGGCTCAATCAGAGGCTCAGTTTTTGTTTGAGCCACCTGTACGAAAACAGGGACTGATTTAACCACCTGTGCTGAAGCCGGGCCTGATTGAGCCAGCTGTGCTGAAGCAGGGACTGATTGTGCTACCTGTGCCGAAGCAGGGACTGATTGTGCCACCTGTGCTGAAGCAGGGACTGATTGAGCCACCTTTCCCCCTAACCTGTTGGGGCTTAAGGACTGGAGTTGAGAACCCCTAGTTTAGCAAACAGAATAACATGATTATTAGTCAGCTAGCTCATTGCAATGAGAATGTATTGTAAGCTCCTCGGTCACTGAATGCGGTGATGTATTTTAGAAACGTGCGTTTCTCTGAGGTCACTGAATGCGGTGATGTATTTTAGAAACGTGCGTTTCTCTGAGGTCACTGAATGCGGTGATGTATTTTAGAAACGTGTGCTTCTCTGAGGTCACTGAATGCGGTGATGTATTTTACAAACGTGCGTTTCTCTAAAAATGTATGTTAAAAAAAAAATGTAAATATCAATTAGATGATGACCAGATGGAGTATCATTATCAACATTATTCCACTTTTCAAAGGTTGCAAAAGAATATTTTAACCAGAAAACGATGAAAAGACCAAAACCCCCAAAACAAGAAGTAGTTTAGAAAAAACGATACCCTAATTACAGGTGATAAACTCCAAACAACTCCAAACATAATGCCTGGGGCAAAATGAACTGCTCAATTTCAATTGAGCATTATGGGAAAACAGAGAGGAGGGTGAAAGTAATAGATACAGATTATGTCACATGTTAGGGCAGAATTTAGTGGACTCACTTTCCCTTACATTGGAGGAGCGACAGGACAATTTAATTTGATGTTAATATAATTGTGGCTGGCCCATGATTTAGTGATCAGGGGTAGACTGCTCAGATTGTAGTAGGCACAAGAGTATTTGTTAGACTACGGAGGAATACCATGCTGGGTCTTGTTACATACTGTAATCCCAAATGCAACGTGTGATTTACAAGCACCAGTGCGTTCTAATGGCATTGCCATTATTGATTGGCTCACGTGGAAGGAATTTGCCATTTTTTATGCGTGCGATGGAAAAAAAGTCAAGGCTTATACTGTAACCTGTAGTGATGATCACTTGGAAAAATGATCAAGGTAGTTGCTTCTTTAAAATAACATTAAGGATGATACCGCTTATCAAATAAGCTGTTGGTTGATACTAGTTATTATTATTTTGTGTTCCAGAATGACATGCAGTAATCAATGATAGCACCTTAATTATATTATACAACATAATCAAACAGAAAAGGGTATTTGGATTTCCACCACCAACTCACTTTGTTGAAAACACTCTTTGGGCAGGGGGGATGGGGTGGGGTAGGGGGCTTGGTAGTGGGGAGAGATCCAAATAGACAAATGATAGACTGACAGTAAAAAAAAAGGGATAAAGGAAATGTATCGTACATGGAATGCTCTGTACCTATAAACAGAGACATTGTTATGAAAAAGGTTTATTAGGTCATTGTTTCTTTCAACTTACCATCCACACCATCACATAGGAGAAGGCTGCTATCCAGATCGAGGAAGCGGCGAATGTTACCATGAACCACTTCTCCCAGCGGGGCTTAGCACAGTTGGGCACAGTGAAGTACATGAGGAAACACAATGGCCACGTTACCACCCATTTTGCTTTGTTGGCTTTTCCAGCTGCAAGCAAGCGACAATAAGGTTATAGCGGATAAAAGCACCAACACAAACAACTGTAAGTTGTAGAGTACATTAAGGATTAAGGCCATGCCAATGAATGGTCTGAGTGGTGTCTTCTGGCACCAGAAGGTGTCCTATGGAATAGCGCAGCTTTGTAAATATATGCCCAAATGCATAAGTGTCCTTACATGCCCCATACAACTTACTGCCTGATCAAGTCTCTTAGAGATCATAAATCCAAATAAGAGCACAATGGCACGGATGCATCACTCAGTTAAAATGGAGTTAATATCGCACGCGGTAAAAAAATTAAAATCCGGGCATTATTACCGCAATTTTAAGATGGTATTCATTAACATTGGGGCAATCATTTACCGAAAACAATATTTGGGCCAAACTCGCGAGGCAGTAATTAATGCAACCGTTAATAATGTGTTAATTACCGCATCGTGATAACATTTCTATCATAGGCTTGTGTAATCCCTTTTATTGCAGAAGCCTGTGATAGAAATAACATGAACCCGTTTGATGCCTGCGTTACTAAGGTACACCACAGGCACTTAAAGGCCATAATACTTAAAACATATGGCTACCTTAGTAGCAATAAGGACGGCCTTCTACCCAGCAGGGGTAAGTAATACTTTTATTTATTTAGGGTATACATTGATTTCCAATGTGGCTATCTATGCCCCCATTGAGGGCCTAGGTAGCCACAGTGACAATCAATGGATTTAATGACTTCGTTTTTATTATGTTATTATTTATTGTAATGTATATTTTATTGAATGTATTTTGCTATGCTTTTCAATGGACAAAAGTCCCATTAGCACACCTGGGGTATATGCAAATGAGATATGCAACGTATATTTAAATGTGTCACACCCCCACACCTCCTAAACTATTTCCATAAGACCAGTCAAAGGCCCGTTGTGATGAAGGGTATACTGGTCTCAGGACCAACATGTAAGGAATCCGGTTCTGCTTTTGGTTATAGCCTTGCAGAATTGTTAAGTTTCTAGTTACTCACTCTGGAATCTATAAACACCTGTGCTAGCTATCTCTGCTGCCCAAGCCGGTGCTCCATCATTGGAGGAATTCTCACACACCTCCCTCCTGTGATTGGCTCACTGCCCTTTATATGCTGGGCTTTGGCACTGAGTCAGGGCCGAGCATAACCCTTCACAGGATGTTACTGTGTTCAGCCACAGGCCTCTTGGCTTGTCTCCTTTGTGTATTAACCTTTCGAGTTCTCGTTATTAGTTCCAGAGGCCAGCTTCTACTCTCCACACAGAGGCCTGTCTTCTCGTGTTCCCAGAGGCCTGCTGCTACTCTCCACGCAGAGACCCGAGTTCCTGTGTTCCAGAGCCTGCTGTTACTCTCTACGCAGAGGCCTGTCTTCTTGTGTTCCCAGAGGCCTGCTGCTACTCTCCATGCAGAGGCCTGAGTTCCTGTGTTCCTGAGGTCTGCTGCTACACTCCACGCAGAGACCTCTCCCGGACTCCTGTGCTGAAGCATTGGTTTGCCAGCACTGGTCCCTGCAACCTGCTGCATACACCTCTTGCTGAGGTTGCTGTTTTCACCCCGTGGCCTGCTGCTCTTTTCCCTTTCGCAGAGGCCAGCTGGAACTCCTGCGCTGAAGCATTGGTTTACCAGTATTGCCTGGTGGTGTGCCCACTCCGGTCTATGGCCATGGGCGGTGGACGGCACTTGCGCAGACCCCGCCCCCGACCTGCAGCGATTACGCTGAAGCAGAAGGACCTGCTTGATTTTCTGTTGCCGACTCCCTGCTTGGACTACGACTACCCGGATATCTCCTCTTCTGACTCTGGCTCATCCAAAGACTACGCTGTTCTCTCCCGTCCTGAACCCGGCCTGTTTGACTACGAACTTTGCACTCCGGACCAGTCTGCGCGGTCTAAGGTCGGTGATTTCATAACCCCACCTCAGCTCCGCGGTCCGGCCTCGGTGTGTGGCGAGCACAAGTGTAACACAACAGAATGAGAACCCACAACCTCTGCTATTCTGGGCAGTATCTCTAGCATTGAACTAAACCAGAAGCTGGGAAATGCTAATGTCACAGCATACGTTTCAGCTCTACTGCTCACACCTGTAGCTCTCTCACCCAGACCATTTCCATTTCCTGGTTGTCAGTTCCATGCAAAAGCTGCATTTCAGGCTCTGGAGGGAACTTGCAAAACCTATCACCTCTTTGGGGTGGTGAGAAAAGAATGTGAAGTTATTTGAAGTGGTTTCGCCTTTTGCACTAAACGGAGTTGAGACTAGAATTCAGCTAGTTACATAGTAGATGAGGTTGAAAAAAGACATAGGGTCCATCAAGTTCAACCTATGCTAAATTTAGACAACAGATACTTTATCCTATTTCTATACTTACTTATTGATTCAGAGGAAAACAAACAAAAAACCCCAGAGTCATATCATCCAATGATATCTCATAAGGGGAAAAAGAAATTCCTTCCTGACTCCAAGAATTGGCAATCGGATTAATCCCTGGATCAACATCCTTCCCATGTTTACTTATTTGGTATATCCCTGTATACCTTTCCCATCTAAAAAGATGTCCAACCTTTTTTTGAACAAATCTATTATATCTGCCATCACAGTCTCCATGGGTAATGAATTCCACATTTTAACTGCCCTTACTGTAAAGAACCCTTTCCTTTGTTGCTGGTGAAATCTCCTTTCCTCCAACCTTAAGGGATGGCCCGTGTCCTTTGTACTGCCCATGGGATGAATAGTAATTTTGAAAGCTCCTTGTACTGTCCCCGAATATATTTGTATATAGTTATCATATCCCCTCTTAGACGCCTCTTTTCTAATGTAAATAAATCTAATTTAGCTAGCCTCTCATAAGTTAGAATGTCCATCCCCTTTATTAATTTGGTGGCTCTTCTCTGCACTCTCTCTAGTTCCATAATGTCTTTTCTTAGGATTGGTGCCCAAAATTGTACTCCATATTCAATGTGTGGTCTTACTAATGCTTTGTAAAGGGGCATAATTATGTTTACTTCCCTTCCATCCATTGCCGGTTTGATGCAAGATAAGATCTTGTTTGCATTTGCAGCTACTGCATGACTTTGGGCACTATTGCTAAGCCTGCTATCTACAAGCAGTCCTAAATCCTTCTCCATCAAGGATTCCCCCAATATATCTCCATTTAATTTGTAAGTCGCCTGTTTATTCTTGCATCCCAAATGCATAACCTTACATTTATCTGTATTAAACCTCATCTGCCATTTACCTGCCCACGTTTCCAGTCTCTCCAAGTCCTTCTGAAGAGAAATTACATCCTGCTCTGATTCTATTACCTTCCACAATTTAGTATCATCAGCAAAGATAGAGACTTTGCTCTCGATCCCAACCTCAAGGTCATTAATGAACAAGTTAAAAAGCAGAGGTCCCAGTGCTGATCCCTGAGGTACTCCACTCACGACTTTAGCCCAACCTGAAAAAGTTCCATTTATGACAACCCTCTGTTGTCTGTCCTTTAACCAGTTTTCAATGGAGGTGCATATATTATTACTGAATCCAATTTTCTTTATTTTGTACACCAACCTCGTGTGAAACCGTATCAAAAGCCTTTACAAAATCTAAGTAGACCACATCAACTGCATTACCCTGGTCTAAATTCCTACTTACCTCCTCAAAGAAACAAATAAGGTTAGTTTGGCATGATCTATCCTTCATAAATCCATGCTGACTATTACTAATAATTTTGTTTTCCATTAGGTATTCCTGAATATTATCCCGTATTAAACCTTCAAGTAGTTTCCCCACTATTGAAGTCAGGCTTACAGGTCTGTAATTTCCCGGTTGTGATCTAGCTCCCTTTTTAAATATAGGCACCACATCTGCTTTACGCCAATCTTGTGGTACTGAGCCTGTGGAAATGGAGTCCGTGAATATTAAATATAATGGTTTGGCTATTACTGAGCTTAACTCCTTGAGAACTCTTGGATGTATGCCATCGGAGCCAGGTGCCTTATTTACTTTATTTTTTTCAAGTCGCTTATGAACTTCTTCCTCAGTTAACCAATTGTTCATTAATATGGAGGTTTTGGCTTCCTCCTGCGGCACTACTATTGAACTTGATTCTTCCCTGGTAAATACAGAGGCAAAGAATTTGTTTAATACCTCTGCTTTTTCCTTATCTCCAATAATCTGCCTACACATCTCACACTGAAAGGGTCCTATATTTTCTTTTCTCATTTTTTTGTTATTAAGGTACTTAAAAAACTTTTTAGGGTTGACCTTACTTTCTATTGCAATCCTTTTTTCATTATACATTTTTGCTAATTTGATTGCCCTTTTGCAATTTTTGTTACATTCCTTATAATTCTGATACGATGTCTCCGTCCCTTCTGACTTAAAGAATCTAAACGCCTTCCTCTTCTTGTCCATTTCCTCCCCTACCTGTTATTTTAGCCACATTGGTTTCGACGTATTTCTTTTATACTTATTACCCAAGGGTATACATTGATAAGTGTGATTTTCTAACAATGTTTTAAAGACTGCCCATTTATCTTCTACATTTTTCCATGCAAAAGCATCATCCCAGTGTATAACTTGTAGATTGGACCTCAGTTTATTAAAATCTGCCTTTCTAAAGTTTAAGGTCTTTGTTGAACCGAAGTAATCTGTTTTTTGATAATTTATTTCAAATGAGACCATGTTATGATCACTGTTACCCAAATGTTCCAGGACTTGAATATTTGTTATTACTTCTACATTGTTTGATATGACCAAATCCAGAACTGCCCCTCTCCTGGTTGGTTCCTCAATAATTTGGGTCATATAATTGTCCTTAAGCACCCCCAAAAACCTGTTTCCTTTTGTTGTAATGCTAATCTCATTGCCCCAGTCTATGTCTGGATAATTAAAATCCTCCATTATGCAAACATGACCCAGTTTTGATGTCTTCTCATTTGCAAAAGTATTTTACCTTCCTCAATCTCTCAGATATTTGGTGGTTTATAGCATATTCCCACAAACATTTTCTTTATACTTTTACCTCCACTGCTTATTTCTATCCACAAAGTCTCTACATTTTCATCATTCCCTTCATAGACATCATCCCTTATAATAGGTTTTAGATCCGGTTTAACATATAAACATACTCCACCTCCCCTTCTAGTTGTTCGATCCTTCCGAAAAAGGGAATAACCCTCTAAATTAACTGTCCAGTCATGAGTTTCATTCCACCATGTTTCAGTAATGCCTATATCATCATACTGCTCCCTTGTAGCTATTAATTCAAGCTCCCCCATTTTATCTGTCAGGCTTCTTGCATTAGCAAGCATGCATTTAAGTTTTTTCTCAGCCTGTACTATTATCTTATCTGCTCCTTCCTTTCTGCGCCCACTTGGTTTAGTCTTTAGAAGTTTTCTAGTATTATCTGTATTTACTATGGGTGTCTCACTGCTTGTCAAACTCGCACTTGCCCCCATTCTACCTCCATTCCACCTTGTATCCTCCTCTATTCCATTTAGTTCATTATCTGTTTCATTCCCCTCCCCCCTCCATCCTAGTTTAACATTTCCTCCAACCTTTTTAGCATTCCCCCCCCCCCCTAGCACAGAAGATCCCTCTTCATTGAGATGCAATCCGTCCCTAGAATATAGATGTCACCTCTCAGAAAAGGAGTCCCACTGCTCTAAAAACCCAAACCCCTCCTTTCTGCACCACTTTCTTAGCCATGCATTAACCTCCCTGATCTCCGACTGTCTCCCTGCGGTAGTGCATGGCACTGGTAGTATTTCAGAAAATACTACCTTGGAGGTCCTTGCCTTAAGCTTTTGGCCTAGATCCCTGTAATCATTTTTTGGGACCCTCCATCTTTCTCTAACTTTGTCATTGGTGCCAACATGTACCAAGACCGCCGGGTCACTCCCAGCCCCCCCCCCAACAATCTGTCTACCCGATCTGCAATGTGCCGAACCTGAGCACCCGGGAGACAACAAACTGTTCCAAAATCTTTCTTTGTATCTGAGCATCCTGAGTCCCCACTGTGCTGGAGGAACTATTCCCCTGGCTGCTAGAGGAATTAGTCTCCCGCAGCCTTGCCATTTCTGCCCCGATATTCCCAATATCTTCACTCAACATGGCAAATCTATTGGGATGTGTCAGCTCAGAAACGACCTGCCTCTCCCTATTGCCCCTGCTTCCCTTCTAACTGTCACCCAGCTACCTACCTGCTCCTCACTAACAGCGCCACCATCTGCACCACTAGTCGAAGCAAGGGCCTGCCCAGTGAGCTCTAAACCCCTTTCAAGATTGCCAATGTCCCTCAATATTGCATGTTGCCTCTTCAGATCAGCAATCTCTGACTTGTAAAATTTTTAAAAGATAAATGCAAGTTTGCTCATTCCACCCAGATTTGCAGGCTCGGAATGAAACCGCTTCTAAAAAAGCTTTTTCCACACCGTTTGGACACGCAAAAGGGCTTAGAGAACAACAAAGCATGCCAATCCAATTGAAATGGATCTTTCTGAACAGATTTGCACAACTCACAGCTACAACAATATGCCCCTTAAGGCGCACACTGAGAAAAATAAGGTTAGTACTTGGACGCACATCAGCACAATTCTATTTGAGATTTTCGTGCTTCAATTGTACACCAAAAATGCCATTTCCATTGCACATCGCCATTGACTGCAACAGCCAAATGGTAAAAAGACAAATTTCACACCGCAAAGAAATACTTCCTAAGGCAAAAGCCAAGAAACAGTGGATGGTGTTTTCAACATTTTAGGAAAGACTTTTTTTTGACACTGAGAACACAAATAGCCGAGATGAATCCAAGAAAGCTGTAAAAATGCAGAAGCAATGCTGTTTCTGGAAACAATCTGATAAGATTCAATTAGTAAGAAAACACAGAATGCTTTTGTTAAGCACTTAGGGGCCTATGCAGAGAGCAGCGCTATTTCGAAATTCGCCATTTTTTGGAGAAAATCGCGCAGAAAGCAGCAGAAAATGGCGAGTTCCGAAAAACGCGCCAATTTTTCTTTTCTAGTTATAAAACTCACCTCGCGGCTGGCGAGAACCTCAATCTCGCCAGTTTTAAAAATATCCGTATGCAGAGAGGCGCGAACGGCATCTAGCGGCTGTTCGCGCCAATAAAATGGCGCGATTGTCTCAGTTTTAACTCGCCAGAAAAAACTGCCGCTCGCGGCCATTGCAAAGGGAAAAAAAAAAGCCGCAAATTTGTTTTAACACATTTCTGAAGCGCGCATCTCGCCAATTTAAACTCGCCACACGCATCCATGTTAAACATAGCAGAATTCGCACTTTTCTGCATATGGAGATTAAAACTCTCCAAAAAAGCTACTTTTTAATAAATTCGCCAATTTTAAAATTCGCTGCTCTCTGCATAGGCCCCATAGCGTGAAATTTTGTATCTTACGCATAAAATGAGACAGATCTTTTAAATGATTCCATATTGCACCAGTTTAAAAATCCCCGCACCCTATCTAATATTCAGCGGAATAGTTGAATGAATTAACCTGGCAGCTGCTTTTGCCCCAGTTTTGTTTGATTCAGAAGTCACTATGGTTTTCCAATTTCTTTACGTTGAAAATATGGAGAGATTTTGATTGTTTAATCAACGTATTTCTTCTTACTCATAAAGCTCCAATACAGTCAATTGCAGTGCAATTCAAATCAATGTGCGATCTACTGCTTCAAAGCTTCATGAATATGGCCTTCAGTCAAATGTTTAAGACATTAGATACAGGTTTAAAAAAACAGGGCAGAATGTGACACTTCATATCAAATATCTTCTTCCCAAGTTCTTCATTGCTCAAAATGACTACTCTCTAAATCGTGATATATATATATATTCTAAGTCAGTGGTATTTTTCCATACCACCACATTTTACAGGATTGTAAATGATCTATACTCACTTACATGTATCTATAACCAGGTGTAAGGAGCCGCCGGACGCACTTCCCGTGGCGGGTCCCCTTCTTGCCTGTACAGACCTGCGCAGCGGCCGTCCCTGCGTTGCCCCGTCGGGCCTCCACTCTCGGCGGCTGTGCGCCACGGTCCTCTCCTCTGGCGGCTAGGCGCACTGCCACACTTCCGTGTTGCGTGCGCGCAAGCTTTACAGGGTGCGCGCGCACCCAGCCTTCTATCTCCTCGTCCTGTCACGGAGTGCTCCGCCTCCCGGCCCAGCCATATACGCCTGGCTTCCTCTTCCTCTCTGCTCCCGAACCTATCCCTGAGGCAACCCAGACACACCTCCGTTCCTCCCCTGCCCTCCATTGGTCAGCCATCCTTTATTACCCCAATCCTTCCTCTCCTTCCTCGCTCTGCATAGCTTCTCGTAGCCTAGTGCTGTTTAGAGTTCTGTGCCTGGCCCTCTGCTCTTTTCCTGCTCTAGTTGCTGATCCGGCTTGTCTGACTGCCCTCTCTGGATTTGGACCTCGGCTTCCCTTGACTATGTGTACCTCTCTACCCCTGGATTTGGCTATGGACTTCGACCTTACTGCTCTCTCCCTTCCTCGACCCCTGGCTTACGGACTTACTATTCGGAACTCTGGCGCCCCGGACTTGGCAAGTACTTAACCATTCTACACTCACGAACCCGGCAACGCACCCTACCACACTCCGGGCACGCCCTCTCTGCTGTGGGTGCGTGGTATACTACCTTCCCACCTCAGTACTGGGGACTGGTCTGCAAGCAGCACAGCGTTACACCAGGGCCGCCAAAATGGGGAAGAGCTCGGAAAATTGTCCATGGCCCAACGTGTGCGTCCGGCTGCCGGGCCCCAAGTCTCCCCAGCTGCTGAGGCGGGGCCTTCACTCCAATACCTCCGATCCTGTCAATTGGCGCTGGAGGTTTGGCCTTCCTAGAAGTCTGGCCCAACCTTGACATCCCCCAACAAGGGACCAGAGCCACCCTCTGACAAAGTAAAGTGTGTTTGAGTGGGGGTGGGGGGAGAGGGGAATTGTTGTGTGGTGGGGGGAGTGGGAGGGAATTGAGTTGGGGGGGGGGGAATTGAGTGTGGTGGGGGGATTCAGTGTGAAAGGAGAGGGAGCTTGAGTGAGGGTTGGGATAGAGGGGGGATGAGTGATAGGGGATTGAGTGGAAGAGGAGGGTAAGACAGAGGATGGGGCATTGAGTGAGAAAGGATGGGGCATTGAGTGAGAAAGGATGGGGCATTGAGTGAGGGGGAGGGTGAGAGTGAGAGGAGGAGGAAGCAGAGAGTGGGAGGAGGGGGAGCAGGATGGGGTGTAAGGGAGAGAGAGGAGAGAGAGAGGGAGAGAGAGAGAGAGAGAGAGAGAGAGGGAAGAGTAAGAGAGGGAGAGTGATACAGATGGAGGAGGGAGTGGGGGGGAGGAGAGTGAGAGAGGGGGAAATGGGAGTGACGGGGACAGAGAGGGGGACAGGGAGTGGGGGAGGGAGAAAATGAGAAGGGGAGTGTGAGAAGGGGGAGAGAAATGGTGAGAGAGTGAGGTGGTGTGTAAGAGAGAGGGGGCGTGCATGGCCACCAACATGGGGGGCACCGGTAGAAACTTGAATCCTGGGCCACAGAAAGCGGTCGGTGGCCCTGTCTATAAGCACTCTACCCCCTTAAAGTAGCAATCTGCTCCAGAAGTCTCTAGTTTAACTCACAATACTAACTCCCCCCCGCCCACCCCCCGAGCATGTCGTGGTCTTTAAAAAAATAAATAAAAAATGTAGTGTTAAAAAGCAGGATTTTCTTAATCTCTACCTTCTGAGGTTACCATGGTAAGCTTTAGACTACACTGGGCTCTGGTCAGAGTTCATTTTAGCCTCCCGGACATGGAATATTTCAAATGCTTACAGTATATCTCCTGAACGGAGCATCTGATTGTAAAAGGTGAGTATAAATCTCTTAAACAAATGATATAAAAAGAGGACGACCAGTGCGGACTGCTGCTTTATAAAAGGAGCAGTCCATGTAATATCCTACATGTGTTTAAAAAAAAAAATCAGTTCTGTAGTATTAAATAATACTTGCAATTTTTTTTAAAATTCAACTTTTAATGAGGTTTAATATACTGAGCATCCTGTGATTTCTATAGCAGGTTTTAGCTCACCTCCCCAGCAGTGCAAGATCTTTGTAACACTTTCCTGTTTGTGATAAATTGTTGCCAATATTCCCAGCAGTTTGAGCTGCAAACTGTAACAATAGATAATGTTACCGTAGTAATATCAGGATACATTGTAGCTGCTGAGTTACACTGACTGAACGATTGATTGAAACGGAAAGGCGGCCATGAGAAGCAGGATCTTTGCTGATCAATCACGGGAGAACAAATCAAATCGGCAGCTTAGGTTACTCGTTTTCAATAAAGGTAATCAAGGGCTGCATATAGTAAAACAAAAAAAAATATATCTATATATTTTTTTTTTAAAGTTATGCTTGGATTTATATTAACTATAATTCTAGTTAATTTGCAATGCAACTCATCAAATACTTTTACTGGACAAATCTCTAGCAGAAACCCTACACATTATGCTGTGAGGCAGTCTTCCCATTGCTTGAGAAAATGCCAGTTCCACTGAAATGAAGGGATCAAAAATCTTGTTTAGCAAGTGGAAGGCTGCTCCAGAACATATTAACAAGGGGCTTTTTTTTCTTGCTCCTGTTCTCTCTCCTTCCACAGCAACCAGAGACTTTGAAGCCAGCCATGGTAGTATGAAGTACCACCGGGGCAGACTTTTTGGAGCCACCTGTGTTACTGTACAAGGACTGTAAAAGTACAAGAACACAACGGAAGTTCTTGTACTTTTATACTGTACCTAACGTCTATATTTTATACTACTGACATCTGCTGGCCTTTTAAATAGCTGCACCCACACAATAAAATATGGAATTCCATCAATTCCTAAGAAGGCACCGATAAAAAATATCCGCAGGGAAGACTTTTCACTTTACTCACTAAAAACTACATGGTAAACTCAGTCATATTTGGTATGTTGATCATTATAATTTAATTTTAAACTGGCTTGCTTTGGTAAAATATATTCAATAACCTGTAATCACTTCAAAAATACTACCTGGCTGAAAGGGGTTATGGTGACAGCTGCAATGTTGGGCCCTTGATTCAGATATTAACAATGTGAAATACATATCGTATCAATGATTTACTCTTTTAGAACGAATGTTAATACTGGTGACCGATGTTAATTATGATACAGTATGTTGTTTTCTGATCCTGTACATTGCAGACACTTCCCCCCTTCTTTTTTTTTTTCTGTACTACCCACGCCTTAAAAAAAAAAACCACACACACACACACACACACACACACAAACTCCCAACACACACAACACACACCCACACACACACCACACACACACCCACACACACACACACACCACACACACACAATATAACTAGGGTTTAAGTGATTTAAATATAATTGTTATACGATCAATGCTCAAAAACCTCTGTGGGGAACCTCGTTTTAAAAAAAGTTTCCCTTCAATGTACAGAGTCTTCGAAGGATCCAGAGGGAGCACAGGTCGCAGTCACTCCAAAAAAGATATATATATATATATACTTAGTTAAATATGGTGGGTAAAAAAAGTGACAAAAACCCTCCACAGCAAAGCATATAGCAAATGGAAATATTACTGTATGCTCATTTGCATGTCTTAGACAGGTCTGCAACCCTGTCTTTCACCATTATCACCCAGCACACAGCGCTTCCACTGCAGCAAGGGATTCTGGGAAATGACATGCAAATGAGCACACAGTGCCACCTTTTGCTTCAAAACCATAAACATGGTTCCCTATAGGCTTAAGCTTACTGCATGGTCACAGCTTTGAGCACAGCCAGGGTTAAGATGCATAGCCAGTAAACCCACCCACAGACAGCTGTTTCAACCTTAATGGGTCTCCTCAGTGTGGGGTTGGTTATACTGTCTATGCAAAAATGAAGCAAGGGATGGTTTTACCATACTTTGTTAAGTTATGGTGGGTGAAAAGCCTATAGGGAACCATGTTTATGGTTTTAAAGCAAAAGTTGGCACTGTGTGCTCATTTGCATGTCATTTCCCTGAATTCCTTGCTGCAGTGGAAGTTCTGTGTGCTGGATTATACATATATATATATATATATATATATATATATATCGCGTATGTACGAAATTTGGTCCAGTTTGGCCCAGAAAAAATATGGTCACCCTATATTTCAATATTGTTCTTGTGAAATGAAAAAATATAAACAGATAGGTAGCCAGGGTTAATTTAACCTCTGGGGCATTATGGTGGGATATTTCGGGATATTCTGCGTTATCACTGCCACTGAATCCTATGGAAAAACTGATATTCTGAGTTATAACACAATATTCTATGTTATCAATAAGCAAGATAAAGATGGCGATAAAGCTGAATACATCTGAACATATTCATGAGTCAAGGTGTACTATGAACACCTAACACTTTAACCCAACCCCAGACCATTGCCTAAGCATAGTAACTACATTGACCATCCCATTTCTATTAAAAAAGTAAGTTGGCTCTTACATGGGATGTCAAACGGAGTGAAGGGCCCATCATTATCATCATCCTCTTCTTCCTCTTCTTCATCGTTCTCATTATTCTCATTGTCTTCGTTTTCGTTCTCAGTCTCATTATCAGCCTCAGCAACGTCCTCATCCCTTCTGGTCCCATTGACATTTCTCTCTGTAGCATTCCCAGGACCTGTCCCATTCTCTAACGCATGTTTAATTGGAATCTTGATGGATACTTCAGACTCTCCATTAGCATAGGCTCTGCTGTTTATTAATCTCTGCCTCTGGAAAAGAGAGCCACATACTTACTCATCAGACAAAAAAGTAAATCAGATACATATTGGTGATAGAATTGGAAGGAAAGACCCTACCCATTGCAGTAAATGAACTTTTGCAGATTTAGCAGTCTTCCACAATCTCCCTGCTGGTGAAGGGCAGGTTTGCAGACATTTCTAACACATGTGAATGTGCTCACAAATAATATTTTTATATGCTATACAGTATATATATATATATATATACAGTGGTTGACAAATCACCAAAAAATCTACTCGCCACACAAAAAAATCTACTCGCCACCTAGTACCAAACGTGTGCTTCTTGGGCCAATATTTACTCGCCCGGGGGTTAAATCCACTCGCCCGGGGCGACCAAATGTATAGGTTTGTCGAACACTGTATATATATATATATATAAATATATCTATCTATATCTATCTATCATATTATATATCTACTATATATATAACTTCATTATCTAAGGAAGGCCCTAACTCATTATAAAACGCGCGCGAGGCCTCTGTTACACAACCCAAAAAGACGAAAACAAGAGGTCTCAGACATCCTGCTGAATCCCGAATCTCCTTGCCATTGTGGCTCCCAATTTTCGTATTTATGAATACTTTTCAACACGATTATTGGTATCTTAAATACTTTATTGTACAATGCATACAATTGTACATTATTTCTAACGCGATCCGCTTATAACGCGATGTGATTCTTTGGACCCCAAGCACAGCGTTATAAGGGGGTCTATCTATCGATCTATCTATCACTTTTAGCCTGTAAATCATTGTTGTACCACCAGCTACCATTACACAGACAAATGTATAAAACGGTATGAAATACATAAAAGTAAAAAGGAGATGGATGTGTGCAGGTCATACATTTTTGGTAAATTCAGATGTGCTGTGCAATTATTACAATTACATCTTATTAGACATCTGTAAATATGTGACATACATTATGATACCAATGCTTCTTACTGTATGCATTAAAGGTAAAATTTTTTTTTATGATATGCACATACAGTACAGGTATAACGTACTATACATGTACCTGCCAAACTCCCCAGCGGAATGCCCCTGCAGAGTTTTCACTACAAATTAACAATTGAAAATGCTGTAGGACATCAGGACTCAATCAACTAACCTCATTGATCAGCATTCGACTAGCCATGGAAAGTCGGGTTTTGGGGGGAAAGTGGCTAGTGATCATGATCCTGAGCCCAGCCTCAGAGAAGGAGAGCTGGTGCGGGTATGCAGACAGTAACTCATCTACCATTATCACTGAGGTTTTGCGATGAAAGTTTCCTGTACACAAAAGTAAAGAATTAGCAATCGGAAACGAGTATTGCCAGATTTAGCAGCGAGCGATGAGCATCTCCAGGGATTCTATCATCACACGTGATCCCCAGGGCCCAGATCATGTGGAACATGGTTTCCTGTTTGTCTTCTCAAGTTGGTAGGAAAAGATCATCGAGCTGTAGAAATGTTGGAAGACTTCAATTAATTCCTAACTCAATATATCATCCCAAACCCCAAACTTTATTCAAATGGTTCCATAGGGTTGACGTTTCTGGATTTCAGCAATAATAAGTACAAATAGTTAACCCAAACTCTATCATTAAAGGAAAAAAAACAATAATGACTGGTTTCTTTCGAAATTAAGAGACATTTTCATTTTCTTTTTCAGCAGGGGATCTAAAGTTTGGAGTGTTTATCAATGATGTGCTTCAGATCTACCTACCATTGTCAGAGGGTGGGTGAGAGATCAGGATTTTCCTGTGCAAGCACCGAGTGACACCAGACAAAGTGAGGAGCAAGAGGACATCAAAGTCTCTGCGTCGTTTACCGACCAACATTACAAAATATATTTTTAAATAACGTGTTCATGTCCGATTTCTGTGTCGGGTCAGCATGCTCACATATTAGGTACTACCATTCTCCCACCTTCCTTCTACTTACTGCTGTAACCTTACACTTAGGGGAAACATGAGAAGGATCATACTGCACCTGTATGATATTTCTACACGTCACTATGCACATACACATTACGTAACCATTACCTTTTTTAAGTAAAACCACCGTTGCATCACAGTTGATGTTGTCATCTAATTCTGTGTTGTTTGCTAATCCATTTGCTGTGTTTGCTGCACTTTTTGTCCTCTTTTCGAAGCATTGGTGTATAGAGGAGTTGAATCTGAATAAGGAAACAGACACTGTCATTTAGTGCATATAACATAGCCCCCTTCTCAACTGAAAACTATGACCAAATGTTCTGGCAGTAATGCTCTCAATGTTGCTACATAAGTCAGGTTGCTTGGTTTTGACAAGGTTTACAGTACAAATACAGAAAGAATAAACTTAACTCAATCAACACAACCACTCATTTGTGGCAATTCACATTAACCATTACGCTACCCTCATGATGTACCTGGTACATCATGAGGGGCGTCACAACATGGGTCCTAATGACATACCGGATACATCTTACTATTAATACTCGTATGCCAGGGAGAGAAAGTGTTCACCGCCACAATCAGAACGAAAGTGTAAACCTCATCACTTCCATTCTTGTCACTGGGGGGGGGGGCACCATCAGGAGGGGAGAGCCGGAACAATTGTCCGGGTGGGTGGGTGGGTGAATGACGGCGGGTGGGTAGGTGAATGACGATGGGTGGGTGAATGACGGTTGGTGGGTCAATGTTGACTGTGGGTGGGTAGGTGAATGACGGTGGGTGGTGAATGGGAGACAGTGACTGGGTGGCAGTGACTGGGTGGGAGACAGTGACTGGGTGGGTGGGAGAAAGTGACTTGGTGACTGGGAGACAGTGACTGGGTGGCAGTGACTGGGTGGGAGACAGTGACTGGGTGGGTGGGAGAAAGTGACTTGGTGACTGGGAGACAGTGACTGGGTGGGTGGGTGAATGACAGTGACTGGGTGGGTGGGAGACAGTGACTGGGTGGGTGGGAGACACTGACTGGGTGACAGTGACTGGGTGGGTGGGAGACACTGACTGGGTGACAGTGACTGACTGGGTGGGTGACAGTGACAGTGGGTGACAGTGACTGGGTGGGTGACAGTGACTTACCTTGACCGGGTGCATGCAGCTTGCCGCCGGACTCTTTCCCCTCCTGCCCCCGATATCCCCGCGGCAGCTGCCCGGAGGGGAGGTGGGCTTGGGGGTGCTGGAGGTGGGCTAGGGGGGGGGCACGGGAGGTGGGCTCGGGGGGAGCACAGGAATCTGGGCGGGGGGGAGCGAACGCGCGGGGAAGGCCGCGGGGGGAAGCAGGCCGTGGGGGAAAGTGGGGGGGAGCTGGTACTTCCATCTCGTCCCACGTTGGCTAGCGGGGGGGGGGGGGGAGGGGCCGCGCAGGAGGAGCTGGTACTTCCCCCTCCTCCCACGTTGGGACGCGGGGGGGGGGGGGGGGGGGGAGAGCGGGCCCTGCGCGCCGGGACCGCGGGGGAATCGCCGCCATTTTTTTTTTTTTTTATCTAATTTATCTAATTAACCGGCGCCCTGACCCACGGGGCTCGGGACGCCAGTACCCTTTCTCCCCCGCTGTTGGCGGCCCTGTCTCTATCATTAGTTCAATGTGATTCTTTGTAGGACTGCACCTTTGATAAAAGTGTGACAAACCCATTGTGTGAACAAAAGGAAAGCGTATCCGTATTTAATTGTAACCACACAAAAAAACCCCATTCATGTGAGTTTTTGTAATGCGGTCATATTTTTATTGCTGTGACAAATTAAAATGCTGATAAGTTTGGATAAGTATGGACTATGCATGAGATGGAAAACATTGGGGAGGAATAGATGAGCGTTGAAAATAAATCAGTCCTTGACACATTACTAGGAGGAAGTTTTTGTATTATATTGGCACTTGTAGACAACATGGAAGTAACGTTACAGCGGGAATGGGAAGCATTTGTACTGTATATCAGTTGAACCCTGAGCAGGAGAATGAAGTGAGCACGGTTGAAACAGAGCCATTTACAGTGCCTCTTTGTGTTGATGTTGCTCCATCACACAATAATTCTTTGTGAGTGCATTTTGACTTGTTTTATTTCAGTTTTATTATATTAAATTGATCTGCACTATGGAGCAGCACTTCTGCATTTCTATATTTCCGCATATATATCACGATTCCCCCATTCAAGAAGCACGTCAACTCCATAGAACTGGACTATGATATATAAACTGTTTTGCCCTCTGGGACTTGGGTAACCTATTATCTCTGTGTTATTTATTTTTCTATTTTTACTTTGTATTCTCTCAGTTTCTCCAAGACCACCATTGTTCTCTTCTTACAAACATGGCACTTCAGCTGGGCCCTGGTGAGCGCCATTGATATTAGTTTTTGTATTGGACACATTGCAACTATTATGAAGGAGTACAGTAAATAATGAATTGGTTGAGATAAAGCTGTATGCATTAAAGTTTATATTGTCCTAAAGATAGGATAGTCAAATGGCTGCAGACATTCTTAACCTGATGCCCACGGGGCAAAGTATACACTGATGTAAAGAAATTAAAGATTAAAATGTCAATAATCGTGCACATTGTGATTAAGATTTATATCCCAGGTTAAAAACCTACACTTCTTAAAATTTGGATATGATATTTGACCAGAATATCTATCTTGGATAATTTGTAGAGATCCTTAATATTAACTGGAGAAGTCGTATCATCTCTTATTGGAATCATTGGCCTAGCTGTACTTGGAGAGGGTGAGCCCTAATTATCACTATGGGGTGCTGAAAACCGCTCCCAGTCACATTTTACTTACTTCATTATAAGAATGTAAACAGCATACATCAGAACTAGAATCAAGGACTCCCACCTGTAAAGAAATCAAGAGATACAGTAATAGTTTACAACAGGTGTAAATGCCAAACATTGCCAGCTACAGAAAAATAATAATAATAATAATAATAGCATGTTCTTGTATAGCACTGCTAGTTTTACATAGCACTTTACAGAGACATTTTGCAGGCAGTCCCTGCCCCGTAGAGCTAACAATCTATGTTTTTGGTGCCTGAGGCACAGGGAGATAAAGTGACTTGCCAAGGTCACAAGGAGCTGACACCGGGAATTGAACCAGATCCCCCTGCTTCAAACTCAGTGCCAGTCAGTGTCTGAGTCTTTACTCACTGAGCCGCTCTTTCTCTCAAAACACTTTCTTGACTTTCTGAGCACGCACCAGGTAAACGTTATTTGCTAATGAAAAGTTAGGCTAGGCAGTGATAGCGATGGGAGGTGATAGTTATTTGACCGTGGAAAACACCCATTTTGCTGAATATTAAAGTGGAGAAGATAAGGCCGCTGGTGATAAATTTGTAGAAGGAAATTAACCAGCTAATGACTGAATTTAACAAAGAGAATGCTACAAGACTTTTCTGTATCTTGATTAAGGTCCAAAGTAGGAATGAAATGTAAATCCTTCAATAAACCAGCACTATTATTCACAAAAATCCAGTGGAGAACGTGTCATCTTCTGTTCCTGCATGCAATCCGCATTCAATGTGGAAGACAGAGCACCTGTGGCAGTAATAGAAGAAACGGGGTGCTTCTATGTCCAGTTTGTTTCATACTGTAGAGACTAATTTTACTTTGTGCCTAGGACATACTTGAAAACGAGAGGAAACTCTTCAATGTATTTTGTTTCCTGGTAAAATATTTTGTAAATAATTCAACAAACTCAGAAAAGGCAGCTAGGACATGGGAAACAAATTCCGGATCTCTTGGCCCCCAAAAAGTTATTGCACATCACCCTATTCAATGAAAATGATATATTCACAATTTGAGAGGAAGACCACTGATAATTTGCACTCAAACATTAGGAAAAGCAACAAAACAAAAACATTAAATGTGCTGCAGGGTTTGCATCCTCATAACACCCCCCTCCCCCCGCACTGTTTGCTAATTTCTGTCTTCACTATCGCAGATGCCAGGTATATGTCGATTGTAATATATCCTTGGCATAATCAATAATAAAAGGCTTGCATTATGAATTCCTTGGTAACCACAGTAGTCATGAAGTGATGCATTATGCATGCATCGATAGTCGCTATTGTAACTAGTGTTTATATTCCCCACCACATCCTATCTACCTACCTGTTGCATGCCATCAAGGCTAGTAACACGTTGCAATGCAATATCTTGCTAACCATTGTGGTAGTTAAGAGGTTAATCCCTCCCAGGTCTCACCGTCCCAACAGGATGTCTATCCTCCCACCCCGGGACACCTACCCCTGTCACCCACCTAAACCTCCTCCATGTAACAGCTACCTGCCTATGGTGGCGCTTAATAAATAAACGATAAAATTAATAATAATAGCCACACATATAGCCATATGGAAGGGTTTGTGTCAGTCCTATACCATGTGTAAAAGTGTCACATGATAAAGCAACCAATCAGATTACTTACTTTACTACGTGTTTTCCGCCTTTACTGATGATGTCAGAAGTTGGAGAATGGTTTTATTGCCCCATTACATTTATTGATGCTCGGTCCTCATCCTAAAGAGGAATACATTACGTAACGTGGGAAAGACATCCCCCTATGTCTGATGCCATCAGTAAAGCTGGGATACACGGTCTCTCAATCCCTATCCCCGGGGTTTGGATCTCTGAGTCTTGCAACACGTCACGAACGCCTGCAGCATCAAAGACTCATTTCATTTTCCTTTTAAGACCTGTAAAGTCTGGCAAAACGTGAAATAAAACAAAGCGTGACAAAAAGTTCACAAGCACAGTTGAGACTATTTGACAGATCTCTCTCTTCGTGAGTGACAGGAGCAGCACAATAGTAGGGTTCCTTCCATGTGCAGCTATTGCTGTAGAGCTGTTAGGGATTTAGGAAGAGCAGCTAGTATGCGACCATTTACTTAGTAGGTGTTTTTCATTTATTTAGTGCTGCTCACGTTTTTGTTCCCCCCCTTCTACCGGAGTGACATCTTATGTGCGGCTTCACGTAAATCACAAACTCTGCTTTTATTTTAACTGTATTTTTCAGTTACTTCTGCAGATTTGACCAGTGCGATCTACACAACAGATGCAAAGTAAACAAGAAATGTATCAGCAATGTTGATCTTCACATGGAGTGTAGCTGCTCAGTGGGGATTTTATGTTCATTCACATCTCGGCATCATTGTCTGTAAAGAATCTATGTGGCCTATTTTACCACATCAAAAATACAACAATACAAACAAAATATATGATCTGTTTTGAAATAAACACAGGTGATTATGCAGCCTTTCTATGCACATATCATCCTGTTGTAAAGGTTCCAGTCACATTAGCTATTGGTGAAAAATACGCAGATGTCATTATGACTGCATGCTGGAGTCATTACTCAATTAGTTGTCATGAAGGAACAGCAGCAACACAGTGAACAAGTTTGTGCAAAGGTGTCATAGGTACTGCTGACCTCAGGACTTGCTCGGATTCATAGCAACAGTGTGCTCAATGAGTCCTGAGGAAGGATGCAAGCTGCAATTAATATGTTGATTTGAACAATATGTTTAATAATTCATTTTAATAAAATATACAGAACAGAAACATATGCCTCCTCTATAGTTCTTTGTAAAATACTCAGAAAACGGGAGGCTGGCTGCAAGGTGCTACCCACAATTTTTCAGAAATGATATCTCTCCATCACTCTAGTACCATGGTTGTCAACCTTTAAGAACTGCAGAAGCATTTTAAAATGTATTGTGACTCAGTGGAACGCCTTGAAATATCATATGTGTGTAAAAATGCCAGTAGTACTTATCATTTTTAAGACAAGAGAATAGCTTTCTATATTATGTATATTACAGTATTAGTCCAAGTAAAGGTGCACTCATGATATAATAGTACAAACGCCACAGGTGCACAGCAAAAGTAGTCCCACTGAATGCGGAACCGCCGGTATCATGGAGCGCACTGTATTACATGTACGACTTTTGAAAGACCACCGAAGCGCCTCTATTTTTCATCTTCCAGAACATTACAGTATTACATTTAATAACAGTTTGGAATTATTAGATACAAAAAATATGGCACAATAAAATGATTGGGTCGGGCAAAATAAAATATCCGCCACTACTAATTTTTTCAAGAAACCCCTGGAAACCCAAATGTTTCATATAACACTGTCCTAGTGAACAAAGAAGCCTCAAAAATGTGGTTTCATACAAGATCACCAGTAAACCATTGCATAGTTATATTAAGGGGGAGTACAGTATGGTGCTGTCAGATACATCCATCAAAGTAAACTTTTCATAGGCATGTTCATTGGAGTACTAGATTATGCAAAACCACATGGCCATGTACAGTTAAATGGAAATATTCTGAAAATACTTGTACTTACCAGGAAACGGTCTCATCATAAATGAACTGTAAGAAAGAAAAGAAATGTTGCGGGTATATAAATATCCAGTATGCAAAACAACAATGTGTATTACTTACATACCTAAAACACGGCACAGTGGGTAATTATCAGCTATTTTTATTGTGCTATATAAAAGGATGTATTTATGATATTTAAAATATCTAAAAAAATAGGAATAATCACAGTAAGAAAAAACTGGACCGTATTTACTAAGCAGTCTCCTGCCATAAAACATTTTCCAACGCTGGGAAAACCAATAAGCTACAAAGGTGTCTTCAAGCACCCAAAGGTGTCTTAATGGCAGAAGACTGTTGCACAACTATGCCCTAGGCCAATATCTTTAGTATTTAGAAACATGAAACCTTACAGTATGTTAACTAGACTACGTATATAGTGTAGCACAGAATTTTTCAATTTCCCAGGCTGGTCACTTTGACACTCAACTGTCATTTAAAATATTCATCTCAAAACATCAACATATCACACTATAAATGAACAACATGAGAAGCGATTTTATGGAGCAAAGTGAGCTAAACAGAGTTTATATAAGCTTATCATAATGTTATACATCAATTGTATTTGCATCTGTTGCAGATATTCTTCTCTCAATACATGCTTCAATTACATTTAGCTGGTCTAAGAGGCGTGCACAAAAATGTATGTTAGCTCACCTTAAAAAATGGTTTCATCTTAACATTTGTTTGTTTTTTTGTTATAGGTTGCACACACGTTGTGTGATACATTGTTTAATAAGAAGTGTAAAATACGATATGTTATTATAAATGTTACAAATATAGGTTAAGATAGTGCACGATGGATACAAGTGTAGATCATGCAAAGGAAAGTCGTTTTCTAACACTTTTGATATTATTCAATCAATCCTGGTTACTGAAAGGCTGTCAACATGAAGCTTTGACTTGTGACCTTCCTGTGATTTTGCGGAATGATCAAGATGTGACAGTGTCTCTCCGGGGCTTATCCAATAACTCAAAACTCCCAGACATGTCAATGGGAATTTTTGAATGATAGCAGTGCGATCGATTTCTTCAGGGCATATTGAATCAGCTCCTAAATACTGGATTTAATATTCTACCAAAAATTATTTGGGGATTAGTCAAAGCTAGAACTGTTCTTTATGCAAAGTGTTTGGCCAACTTACTTTAATAAAAATTAGGTATCCGTGAACTTGTATTTGGAAAATAATTAACTTGCATGAGAAATATCAAGGTAGTTTTGGAAATCCCATTACTGGTGCAGTCCCTTCCATATTGTATTTTTCTTGGAAATTTAAACCTGAATATACATATTTTCAATTTCCAATGCTCACTAAAAATCTACATAATCAGTAATCACATGGCTTTTACATGTTGCTTCTATGTCTGACATTTTTTTTATTTTTTATGTTGTCTGCTCCTTCCACACTGTAACCCACAAAAATAACCCTCAGGAAAGTTCTTCTTCACAGTGGCTATTTCTATATCAGTGCATTGGGGAATGTAGACTTTAGGGCCTGTCAGTGAAGGTTATTAAATATTCGTGTTTCTTAAGTCTCCTTTCTTTAGAAACTGTAGCCAATTGGATGTTTTAAGTCATACTAAATACTGCCTTATATTGCAGCTTGTTCATGTCATGACTTCCTGTGGCCCGCGGGACCCGCCAGATGACATCGTCATATTGTACTGTATGTATGTAGATCTTTATTTATATAGCGCCATCCATGTACATAACGCTTCATAGCAGTAATACACGTGACCAAATAATATAACTCATACTGGGAATAAGCACTTCAGACATAAAAGTAACATTAGGAAAAGGAGTCCTTGCCCCGAAGAGCTTACAGTCTAAGTGGTAAGTGGGGAGACCTTACAGAGACAGTAGGAAGGTGTTCTAGTAAGTGCATCTGCAAGGGGTCAATGTCAGTGCCTATGAGATGTATAGTATCAGCCACGGAGCTACACTAATGCTGCGTTAAAGAGATGTGTTTTAAGAAAGGTCTTAAAGGTGGATAGAGAGGGTGCATGTCAGATATTGAGGGGAAGGGAATTCCAGAAGTGTAAGGCAGTCAGTGAGAAAGGCTTAAGACGGGAGGGGCTTAATATACAAAAGGGGTAGAGAGAAGACATCCTTGAGCAAAACGCAAGTGTCGGGTAGGTGTATAGTGAGAAATTAGGGCTGAGCTGTAAGGAGGGGCAGAAGAGTGTAAAGCTTTAAAAGAGAGGAGGAGAGTGTTGTAAGCAATACGGGATTCGATAGGAAGCCAGGAGAGGGATTTCAGTAGGAGAGACGCTGAGCCAGATTTAGGAACGAGTAAAGTGATTCTAGCTGCAGCGTTTAGGATAGATTGTAGGGGAGACAGAGGAGAGTCAGGAAGGCCGGACAGTAGAAGGTTACAATAGTCGAGATGGGAGAGAATAATGGCCTGTGTTAGAGTTTTTTCAGTAGAGCAAGAGAGGAAAGGGTGTATCTACAATGCTACAGAGGAAAAAGTGACAGGTTTTAGCTATATTGTGAATGTGAGGGAGGAGTCAAATGTGACACCTAGTCAGCGTGCTGGTGATACGTGTATGATAGTTATTCTGGACCCAGGCTCATATGTAGCATGTGCGTAAGTCCATGTAGCTTAAGTCATCCCCTTTTAAAGAACACAAAGTCCTTCTATTTTCTTCAACTTTATTGAGGGTAGTTAACAGAAATATAAAAGTTCTGTATGTGGATTGTAATAGCAGATTTCTCTTGTCAGGAGAATAACCTATAGGAGGAAGGTGTCCTGCTATGGGGAAGTGCTTCTCTGAGGGGAAGGTAAAAAGGATTTCCCTTTCTGAGGGAGCAGTGGAAGAAGTGTCTACTCACTTTGGCTGCTTGTTGGAAAGGAAGGAGCACACTTTCCTGTCAGACAGGAACACACTAAGGGGCATAACAATATGCAGATAAAGCAGAGGGAGAGGATTAAACCAATCTCAAACTGTGAGTATTGGTAGGTTGCCAGGGCAACTGTGTAAAAGGCTGTGTAAAAGGGGATCACTTGTAACAACTACTGTGTGTTGCAATATACACAGCTCTGGCTGCTTCAGAGCAGGGAAAACATGTACATTTAGCTGGGGAGGGCTGGCAGCCTGAGAGCAGGAACAATATAGAGAAATAAACAATCCTGTTCCAGGACAATAGTGCTTCCAACAGTAATGTAAAAGGGGGCAGTAGGGCAAGGCTTGGGGGGAAGTACGAGGAGCTCGTCTTTGACATGTTAAGTCTGAGTCAGCACAGGTTCCTTCAGGCAGCTGAAACACTGGTCACTACACTGTTAAGTATCTTAGGAAATGGTGGGTACCTAGATATAAAAATAACAGTTTAGCTTCATAGAGCTCCCTGGTCCCAATGCTGTAAAAAAAAATATGTTCAAAATAAACAAACGATTGAGCGGGATTGCTGCTTTAACTGAATTGCAGGGTCTTCCAGAGATTGGCCACCTCAGCCTTACATCTGGGAGCCCTTCTATACAGCAGATATTTTTGTTCTGTGCATATGGACAACATTGCTATGATGCTCCAGCTATGTTCTTCTCATGTATAATGCATTAGCAGACTCTGGATACATTTTCAGGAAAATGGTGAGACATGGAGAAGAATATTTACTAAATCATTGGGTTATGGGAAACATGTAAAACAAAAAAGTGCGAGGGAGATGCAACCTTGATAAAATCTTATGATGGTTTTAAATGTACTATGGGTTGCATCAGTAGTTCCCATCTGAGAGGTAGACCCACAAAGCTCCGTTCAGTCGGGGCAACTAAGCTTCCCTGACTTTAACAGAGATCCATAAAGCTAAATATATGTAAAAGCAACATTTTCATTCTCATTTGCATATGGCTAGTGCGGTGTTAGCCAGCTAACACTGGGATAAGATACCAGAAGACACCATTCCTACACCTCTTGATAAAAGCTCCAGAAGGTAGCCGAAACTTTGGGCCCAAAAAATAAAGTGTTTGCATAATTTTGATGTGCCTATCTATCCCTTTGTTATTTTTGTACAGTACCTTATAGGTACTCTGGTAGCACCACCCTCTCCTGTAGTCTGGTCCATACCAGCTAAGTGTTTTCACCAATGGGTAGTTGAAATAAATAATAGACTTAGCCCATCCTACTTGATGGCCTCCATCTTAAGGGCATCGAGCCCCCGCAACAAATTCCCACAAAAGGGCCGATGCTCAACCATAAAAAAACATTTCAAAGGCCCGATGACCAAAAAAACGATAAATAAAAAAAAAAATCCCCAACAAACCAGCAAAACCCCCCCTATAATCTACACGCCCGACGACAAAAATAAACAAAACAAACCACTGAAAAATCAAAAAGCCAAATTAATCCAAGTTCGAAGGCCAATTTGTAATCCGCGGCCATCCGTGGCGATGGATCGTCAGCTTGCCCGACACCCTCCATTCTCTGTTTGTTCTTTATAAGTCTTCTTTTCTTGTCTTCATCTGATGCTGTCCACGTATTCATTCGTCTTTCTTCTACAACCGAATGTGGCCTCTGCAGCAACTTTCAGTCCTTGTGAGAGCACTGGCCTTTTATAGGGCGTGCAGGGGGTGCAGTCACAAAAGACAGGTCATTGCATCACATGTAGTATGTGATTGCTGTTTTTCAATTATGACATCACAGTTTGGGACAGATGTTTCATGCTAAGACCAGTCTTTTGTTTCAGCCCTGTAAAAGGTCACATCCGGTAGAGGAAGAAAGAAGACGTTGGCAGCATCAGATGAAGACAGAAGAAAATAAGAATACGTTGAAAGCAACAGATGACAAGAAAAGAGGAAGAAAAGAAGATTTTCTAAGAAATACTTACTGAAGAAGAATCTTCAAGCAACAGAGGATTGAGAGTGTCGGGCAAGCTAAGGATCTATTGTCACTAGGCTACGGATGGATTAATTTGGCTTTTTGATTTTTCAGTGTTTTTATGTTTAATTTTGACATCAGGCATGTCCATTATTTTGTTTTTGTGCTGGATTGGGGATTTATTTTTATTTTTATGGATTTTGACCATCAGGCCTTTTGAATGCTTTTTTAATGGTTGGGCATCAACCCTTTTGTGTGGATTTGTTGCGGGGGCTCAGTGCCCAGAAGATGGAAATCGTCAAGTAGACGGGGGAGTCTATTATTTATTTCAGCTACCCATTGAGTGCCATAGTGGCACTCCTTGAAAGAGCCTAGGTAGCCACATTGTCACTCAATTGTTTTTTTAATTTTAACCGCTTTTAATTTTAACCGTTTAAATGTGTTTTCATGTGTATATATACAGTATACAGTCATGTGAAAAAGAAAGTACATCCTCTTTGAATTCCATGGTTTTGCATATCAGGACATAATAACAATCATCTGTTCCTTAGCAGGTCTTAAAATTAGGTAAATACAACCTCAGATGAACAACAACACATGACATATTACACCGTGTCATGATTTATTTAAAAAAATAAAGCCAAAATGGAGAAGCCATGTGTGAAAAACTAAGTACACCTTCTTATTCAATAGCTTGTAGAACCACCTTTAGCAGCAATAACTTCAAGTAATCATTTTCTGTATGACTTTATCAGTCTCTCACATCGTTGTGGAGGAATTTTGGCCCACTCTTCTTTACAATGTTGCTTCAGTTCATTGAGGTTTGCAGGCAATTGTTTATGCACCGCTCTCTTAAGGTCCAGCCACAGCATTTCAATCGGGTTGAGGTCTGCTTAGACTGGGCCATTGCAACACCTTGATTCTTTTCTTTTTCAGCCATTCTGTTGTAGATTTGCTGGTGTGCTTGGGATCATTGTCCTGTTGCATGACCCAATTTCGGCCAAGCTTTAGCTGTCGGACAGATGGCCTCACATTTGACTCTAGAATACTTTGGTATACAGAGGAGTTCATGGTCGACTCAATGACTTCAAGGTTCCCAGGTCCTGTGGCTGCAAAACAAGCCCAAATCATGACCCCTCCACCACTGTGCTTGACAGTTGGTATGAGGTGTTTGTGCTGATATGCTGTGTTTGGTTATCACCAAACGTGGCGCTGTGCATTATGGCCAAATATCTCCACTTTGGTCTCGTCTGTCCAAAGGACATTGTTCCAGAAGTCTTGTGGTTTGTTCAGATGCAACTTTGCAAACCTAAGCCATGCTGTAATGTTCTTTTTAGAGAGAAGAGGTTTTCTCCTGGCAACCCTTCCAAACAAACCATACTTGTTCAGTCTTTTTCTAATTGTACGGTCATGAACTTTAACATTTAACATGCTATCTGAGGCCTGTAGAGTCTGAGATGTAACTTTTGGGTTTTTGCAATGTCTCTGAGCATTGCACTGTCTGACCTTGGGGTGAATTTGCTGGGACGTCCACTCCTGGGAAGATTGGCAACTGACTTGAATGTTTTCCACTTTTGAATAATCTTTCTCACTGTAGAATGATGGACTTTAAATTGTTTGGAAATGGCCTTATAACCCATCCCAGATTGATGGGCAGCAACAATTGCATGTATAAGATCATTGCTGATGTCTTTCCTCCTTGGCATTGTGTTAACACACACCTGAATGCTCCGGACCAGCAAACTGCTAAAACTTCGGCTTTTATAGAGGTGGTCACACTTGCTGATGATCAATTAATCAAGGGCATTTGATTAGCAGCACCTGCCTGCTACTTAGCATCTTAATTTCTATGAAAGCAGTAAGGATGTACTTAGTTTTTCACACATCGCTTCTCCATTTTGGCTTTATTTTTGTTAAATAAATCTTTTTCACATGACTGTATATTCATATATGTGTAATGGTGATTTTTGGCATTGAAGTGTTATTGTATAATGTGTTGATGTTGGTAATAAGCCCTATTAGCCACCTTTGGCTAGTAGAGCTAGTTGTCAGAGCTGTAGAGGGGGATTAGGTTTGGTGGGGTGGGTTATGGGGTTAGGTGTCCCAGGGAGAAAAGTTAGGCTGCTCGGGGGGATTTAGGGGAGTGGTTAACCCCATGTATACCATAGTGGTTGTACCGCAATGACATACAATGGATTTTAGGGTATTTGTATTAATCCCTTGGTTACCTTAGTGACCATAGAAGCATGCAAAATACATGCCTTCATCGCTACTATGGCTTACAAGGGGTTAATACACAGGTCTTGGCTAAATTGTGTGTCCTAGTTCAGGGTATTCACTTTGGTTGCCGAAGCCAAAGTGTCCCACTTCAGAACCCTGGACAAGGCCAAAACATGTTCATATACCCGGTGTTATGTGCTAGAAGCCCCTAATACCAGGTACACTGGCGACACACTTTACTCGAGCTCGGCTAGTCCCAAGAATTCGGGTATACTCGGGTGTATTGAGGTTTGTGACTGTTTTCTGCCCGAGTGCATTGCGTTATTTTCCAGGCAGGGATTGAAGCATTTTATTCCCGCTGGCTGCAATACTGCACAGTATATATATATATACTGCATTACCATTCATGAATTTATGCCATCTGGTAGACACGCGAAGCATTGCAGCCTATTAAATCCTAATCATTATCATTTAACAGATCAGCCGCCCGTCAGCCAGGCATGAACCATGGCTGGGAAGGCAAACGCAACGGGGCTTGTCTGAGGTGAGGAGAGGCGCATTCCAGGTATCTGCCAGGTACATACTGGGTATTTGCTCGAATAAAGTGTGTCGCAGCAGTATAACCATAATCTCAAAGAACATTGAGTTAAATCCCATGTTAACTTTAACAGACTACTGTAGGTATGCATTGAGATGGTCCACACTACTTTTGCATACCATTAGCACTAACAAATGCCTTAAGACAGCACTTAACGCCTTGTTAGGGAGCTTTGAAGATTCCTATTAGCATTTAACGAGACGTTAACTGAAGTTAACGCCTCGTTAAGTCACTAATGGAGTTCTGTAGATCTACCCCCTACTATATATCTTTCTTCCATTAATAGTGTTAATATTTTATACAGGTCACCACTAGGTGGCCCCACAGTTCCATATCTTAGCTATTGTTCAGCATGGAATCCTTTCGTCTGCGTGATTCACATAATTCAGTGTACAGTAGCATTATTTGAAATACGTTTCTTAGAAGGTTGCACCAGGGAACAAGGAAGGTACAGATGTAGCAGACGTTATTGCACCTGTTTACGCAAGGCATTGCGTTAACACGATATATAAAGCTGTGGTAACACGTGCACTTTTAAAAACAATGGTAATTCGTGTGATATCTCTTTAAAGCACACCGGCGTTAACACATTTTGTGTGTGCCTTTTTCCACATTAACAGGGGCAATAACATCAGCTACAGCTTTATCTACATTCTTTTCTGTCAGGGTACAACATAGAGACAACCAGCAGAATGACAAATATAGTGGAATTACATCATATACATTGTAGGAAATCTTTTTTCCACATTGTAAGAACGTGTTGAATATTATAATCTATTTCAAACAGGATACATTTCATACCCACCACAAATAAGTAACTGATACATTGTAAAGCAAAATCGGCGGCCCTTGGTTATCCGCAGGAATCCGTCCCGCAAACCGCCGTCGGATTGCAGATCGTCGGATTGCAGATCCAATGTTAATCTGCGCCGGCGAGCGGCGGATAATTTGTTCCGACATCGGATAACGCGTTCCGCGGAATGCATTATCTTGGCGACGCATAACCCGTCTAAACAGATAACGGATTGACGGATAGCAAGGACCACCTGTACATTAATAACACGTATTGCAGGAGAGGGGCTTGAATTCGAAGCCATAATAGAAACACTAAGGAGAGGAACAGTTTTTAAACATTCGACAGCCAATTTTCGTTTTTCAACTAACATTGAAGTTGCCCTAAATTACCATCCGAGGCACATTAATCTAAATACCCATTAAATGTCCGAATAGAAAGAGTGAATCAAATCAACCTTGGCTAGCAGTAGTTTGTGAGAATACTGTGCCACTTCAGGGATTCCCCTTGGACTTGCCGAGGTACAATTGCCGCATTTAACAATTTCTCATTCCAGAGGAGATTTAAAAGAGATTGAAGTCAGATGAAATGTACTGGAAATGATGGCATTTAAGGCAGAATGTGGTGCTGGAATAGGACTGAGACCCTGAAGGAACAATAAAGCAGTGGTTTGTTCCCACAAATCATCCTCCCTTGTCCTTGGAAATATCTATAAATATACACTTGTATAAAATATGACATTTTTTTTTTATATACGTCACAGATGAATGGGCATAATAGCCACCTGAAATCAGATTGTAAATGCGCGTTTTAATAATATGGCTTGTTTATAGCTTCAACATACTGCAGAGATTGCTTTACTGTCGCATAAAACCCATACAGTGGATTTTATGATAATATTCCACATTTTATGGTGTCTTGTGTGTGACCTCTCTGGACAATATGACCGCACAATCCGGGCAACAGATCGGGGTCAAATATAAGAAACTTGATTAATAACTTTTACTTTTCACATACGCATAATCAGAAAAAACAGATACATACTGTTCAGAAGCTTCATACAAAGCCCCCATTAAGGTAACAAGTTTGTGTTGACAACATATACTTGTATTGTATTATCTTGTATTTTATTTTAATAGCATGTATGGAGCACTTTAATGAAATATTTAACAAGATATAAAGGAGGGAGAATAATAATACATATAGGCGTACGCTCATAAAACATCCCTGCCCGGAAGAGTTTATAATCTAAGTGGTGTGTTAAGAGACATACAGAGATAAAAGGAGTACAGGGAATGGCACATTTTATAGTGCAAGGTCAAGAGGGTTAAGTGTGCAGACATTCGGACATGTGGTTGCATGGAAAACGCTTGAATGTTAAGGTGACTTTTCAGGTGGGTATTGTAGATAGGTAGAGAGAGAGAGGTGCCGGATAGTGAGCGGTAGAGAGTTCCAATGATAGACAGTAGTACTGTATGAGAGGAAGATTTCAGACGTGCAGGAGAAATGTGTGGGACAGAGACTATAGAGCAGGAACAGAGCAGGTACAGTACATACTGTAGTAGAGAAATGAAATTTGTTTTCAGGATTTTGCCCATCAGGCAAAATTTGACAAATGTCACCCCCAAAACAGCAAACTTCATTAAAAAAAACTGCTGCAATTTTTGTGGTGGTCAAAGCCGCGGTAAATCTGGAGAAAATGTTGTGCCTAGGTGCGTTTTTCGGCCATTGCCATATAAGGTGAACTTTCATTACAATGATAGCGATAACGGCAAATTTCAGGGAAAACGGAATTTTTTTTTCCATTATAAGAAGCAAGCCAGATCTCCGAGAGAGAATGAGAATTCTTGTATTTTTTGACGAATTCAGAGTTTTGTACAGATTGTAAAATATAGAGACCCGTGAGGAGGTCCAGATAACAGAAGGTGGCAGTAGCGGAGAGGGTGAGAATGAGAGCATGCATTAGCGTGCTATCTACAGAGTGATAGGTAAAAGGGCGGATCCTAACAATGTTACAGAAGGTGAAACAAACAACTAATCAGCACTCAGACCTGACTGATACACGATGGGTTGAGTTGGAGAACTGTATCTGCTCTCCAATAGAACTTAAAGAAGTTCCCTGGCTCAGCAAAGGTCTAGACCAAACCACAACCCAATATTGGCTTTCGCCTGTAACTTGTGGGGTTCCCTTAAACTCAGAATTACATTTGCCAATTCTCCCTCGCTGACCCCACCCTCCCTTTCCATAAAGGCAACCGACAGGTGAACCTTTGGGCCCAGAAGGGGCTTCTCAGAGTAAACATGTGAAAATAGAAAAAAAATTATTATGGTGCAATATTGTTGGAATAAAAAGTGAGGAAGTTTTCTTAAAGTCTATATGTAGAATACTCACAAATGTGAGGTGGAATAAGTACACGTAATGGTATATTTCGGTGATAATCCACCAGCTGTGGTGAGGGTAGATGTTAGCCTCAGTATAAGTGTGCACTCGGGTACCTTAAGTAATGACCAAAAGAAAACCGGACATAGTGCAGACTGTATGCAAAAATTTATAAGGAGTAAAAATACAGTATGGAAGATTTTTGGGGAAGATAAAAGGGAAAACAAATGTGATACATCTCATAATCTGTGCACCATGCAACTCCTCCCCAACTCCTCCTACTGACACTCCCCAAGGGGAAAGATGGGGTAGACGGGGCAGAATTCTTTGATACAGGGTGAAAATGCCCTTGTTTTTCTCCAACATGTCCTTGATACCTAGACCCCCATTTGCAGTGCTAGTGATAAAACATACAACAGACACAGAATAGACATAATCATATGCATTGTTATTTCAACTTCTAATGAAACAGAATTACAGTACTTCAAGCAGCAATTCCACCCAACTGGCTTCCCTCTTGCTTTTGTTTTTTTTAACAGGACGGGAAGCAGGGAGTCTCACGGAGCAGACTCGCAGACCGGAAAAATAGCGCCAGTACATTCCTGGTATTCAAAATCCCAGAGCCACATGGGCCAGTAGGAAGCTGCAACAGATGACGTCGTGGCTTCCTATTGGCCCACTAAACGCTGGAAATGTAACTGCCATTTTGTTTCCCCTGGACAGGATTGCAACACACTACTTTTACCCATATGCATCTTAGGCCTGAGGGGATCCCAGGAGCTGACATTGATGCGTTTCAGCTTCGGGACCCTCTGTTTCCCAAACTGGTAAAAAAAATAAAAAATGGTAGGTTAAAGCAAAAGATACACAGTGAATTGCTGATTACACAAAACACAAGTTGTGTGTGCTGAGCACGCGCATTGTAAGTGATACTTCTTTGTGTTATGTCCCAGAAATTGTATTTGTGATGGTGATGTTTTTAATTCCATGAAAGAGATTTGAGAGTATAATTTATTTGATGTATTTTTGTGTTGAAATTTCCATACTATCACTTGGAATACATGATATAATTGACTTATGATAACTAAAGTAAGGTACATATATTTTGGATTTTAAAGTATCTAAATGCCGTTACTCTCAAAAGTCATTCATTCAATGTAAATCATAAAAAGCAACACACAGTTTCAGTGACAAAACGAAGTTTGACTTAGAACGCGCGTGTTCGGCACACCCCCTCTTTTTTTATAATCATTACAGTTACTATATTCTGTTACTCTATATAGAATTCATGTGTTATATGTTTACACACCGTGCATGTTTTCCACTTCAGTCTTTTTTTATTATAAATGGTACATTTCACATTTTGTAGCTATTTGCACTTCTATATTTATACTTACATTGAATTCCTCTAGTAACGGTGGTGTGTGTGGGGGGTGGAGAAGGGGTGTGTGTGGGGGGGGAGGGTGTGTGTGGGGTGTGTGTCCTCCCTTCAGTGCATGCGCGGTGTTGGTCAGCCTCTTCTGCGCATGCGTGGAGTCCGCCTGGCCCTTCTGCGCATGTGCGGAGTCTGGCGGCCCGTTATGCACATGCGCAGAGTCCGGCGGCCCCTTCTGCGCATGCGCGTAGTCCGTCATCCCCTTCTGTGCATGCGCGGAGTCAGGCGGCCGCTTCTGCGCATGCGCGGCGATCACCAGGCCATGACGTTACTTCCATCACACATTTTTGTTACAAGCAACAAGATTTTTTCCCATCAAAACTCTGTAGGTGCCACCAAAGAAATTTCACTTCAAAAAAAGAAATTCTTAATGAAAAACAACGTGTTAGGGAGATCATTATGAGTGGATCACAAACATGTCACAAACATGCTGAACTACATGGTCTCCCATCTATAAGCTTTGTTCTTTCTCATTAAACCACAAACCATATTACTAGTAGCGACAAAAGATCTATTGCAATCATTTGGCAACACCTAACAACAACTGGATAACTATTTCGGATATATTGATTCCTATGAAGCGTGCACGCGCCATTCTATGCCAATGTTGTATATAGGTGTGCAGTACCTGCTGTTTTGAGATGTATATATATATATATAATGATTACATTTTGTGCTGTGCATATTGACTCTCAAAAACGCATGATATTTGCACATGCTCAGGGAATTTTTGACCTGGAGATCTTATCATTTTATTTGGTATCATATGTGTAAGGGAATTATGGAATGTACCAAATGTTGCACAGAATGATCCCTGAATCCTAATAGCCTAAGTAATCAGCATCAATCCACATGATAAACTCACATATGTGGAAATTAGCGAAGGACATGATAGAACAGGTCAAGGTGGCCACAAATATGGCAAATCACTGATGGTGTCATCTTCAGAAAGGAGGAATAACGCCCATTATCTCTCTGCCAAATGAACCTGGAAACTAGCTAAGATCTGCTGTTTTACCGTCTTTAGTAACAAAAAAGATTTGACTCAATTATGTATCTGTATTGTTTACAATCAATTACCTTCATCATCATATCCCATATGTAGCGCGAAACCCATTATATATTATAAATACAGCTTCTCCTCCTAATCCCCGTTCTTGTCAAGTTATTGGTCGTCTGCCAAATCATTTCAGCTGCAACTGCTTGATAAGGATATTTCGCAGTCAACAATTTCCTTATCTAACAGACAGACCAAAAATATAAAAAGAACGCCTCCTTTTCATGCAGCTGCTGGATTGACTACATAATGGCTCTGAGATTATGTTAATTACGATAATGCAAACTGCACTTAAATTTCAATCAGCTAAACAGGTTAAGGTGGTACTGTGACAGAAAACGTGCTGTCAGAAAGGAGGCACACAGGACGACCCCGAATCATTTAGCATCATTCAGATGAACATACAGTACACATTATTGTCTGGTTCTCTTTTTGCTACTCTCGAAGGAACTAAATGTAGGGAAAAGGGGAAAGATGGGGATAGCAGTCTCGCTTCAACTTCATTCAAGGGCATGTATTTAGACACAGGTGCAAGTTGGGAGAGAAGGGGTCAATTGAACAACGAGAAAAAGGAGATCCCTCTTGAAAGCACTCTGTGTGTCTAGTGTAAATGGGTGTATATTAAAATAATTTATGGAATCATAATTAAAAATATTGGAATTGGTAGGATAGAATCTATGGCCAATTGGTGAACAAAGTACAAACATACATAGAAAATAAAATGAAACCACACAAGGTTACCATTAATCCCTAGATCGTCCACATAGAGGTGGCACATATAAAGCTATACATTTTGCTTAGTCCAACTATAGATCGTCGCATATGCCAATAATTGACTATGGAGGCATAGTATATGGCTCGGCACCTCAAACCCACCTTAGCAAACTTGACACCCTCTACAATTCAATTTGTCGTTTTGTTCTCCAATGCAACTACAACACACATCACTGCGAAATGCTCAAAGAACTAGATTGGTCATCACTAGAGTCTAGGCGCAAAGTTCACCTTTCCTGTCTTGCCTTCAAATTCTTTATGGGCAAGCTACCCAGCTATCTGAACAAACTCCTCACCCCTACCACTTGCAGCACTTATCACCTGAGATCAGACTCCAAAAGACTGTTCATGGTCCCAAGGCTCAACAAAGTATCCGGACACTCCTCCTTCTCCTACTGTGCACCCCAAAACTGGAACAACCTACCAGAGACTCTCACAGCCGCCACCAGTTTAAGTTCTTTCAAATCTAAGGCTGTCTCACATTTTAATCTGGTCTGTAACTGTTTCATACACCCATAATATATATTTTCTTTAACTGTGCACGCAATGTCTTGTATATAATGTATACCCTGTTCATTTATGTAACTGTATTTGTAACCATGTATTATTTGTTTTACTCTCTGCCCAGGACATACTTGAAAACGAGAGGTAACTCTCAATGTATTACTTCCTGGTAAAATATTTTATAAATAAATAAAATAAATAATTAATAGGCACACACAATGTGTATACAAGCCTAGAGGCACGAATCGAGTCTGTATCCAGTTATAGCCTCCTACTACTGAATCAGTAATACCCGGTATAGACATAGAAGTCAACTCAATCCCATTACGCTTGTATGATAACTGAAGTGCAACAATTTAGCTTAACATATGTGCAAGAAAGAGGAAAAGCTGCCTACCGTAGTATATCAGCTGCGATGCAGCAATATAACTTCAGATAGCAAGCATAGGCATACTTTTTCTTGTACTGGGGATAGTTAAATAGCCCTCTATTAGTACATGCAGATAGAGAACCCTACAAGGAAAATCTCCTGCTCGAAATGCAGCAGTGTAGCGTAGTATAATAACCTGCAGTGTAGCAAAATAGCTTCGCAGAGGCATACCTTTAATTGGGCTGAGGGTATGTAAATAACTCTCTGTTGGTATACGCAGATAGAGAACCCTGCAAGGAAAATCTCCTACTCACATGAACATAACCAATGGGTGCAGTTTTAAATTAGGTGATTTAGAGTTAGACCACTCTCTCATACAGTATAGTGGCTTTAACACTCAGAATTCAATGTTATACATACTTGCTTATTTTGGGAGAACAAAGCAGCATATGTCCCTACTGCAAGTACATAATATGTGCTAAAAATAATGCAACAATGTAGCTTAGCACATGTGAAAGTAAACCACTGCCTACCGTAGTATAATAACCTGCAGTGCAACAAAATAGCTTCACATAATAGTAGCAGGCATAGGCATACCATTAATTGTGCTGAGGGTATGTAAATAACTCTCTGTTGGTATACGCAGATAGAGAATCCTGCAAGGAGAATCTCCTACTCACATGAACATTATCAACGGGTGCAGTTTCAGATTATGTGATCTAAAGTTAGACCCCTCTCTCATATAGTGGCGTTTACACTCAGAATTCAATGATACATACTTGCTTGTTTTAGGGAAACAAAGCAGCATATGTCCCTACTGCAAGTATATAATTGGTGTGTAACAGGGGAGTTATCCCTGTTCAGGTAATGTGCCTCTAATCTAGCAGTGTGGTGGTTAACTGCTGGTAGTCAATTATCCAACACCACCTGCCTGATTAGCTTCTTAGAAAAGCCTGTCTTTTGAGACAGGAAGGGAGATTGTCCCTTACTCTCACAACTTGTGAGACTGACATGGGGACAGACCTCTTGAGTCTACTAGAAGAGGCTGCTTGCAAGACACAGGGGAAACTTCTAAACCTGAATGCTGACAAAACCTGAGGAAAGGTAGCAACCCAGGAACAGAGAAGATTTTCCCTCCAAACCACAAGGAACAGATAAGACTTTCATTTATAAGACTTTTTATATCTGCTCATTTCATGCTATATGTTTGGGGCTGGGAGACATGCTTATCTAAAGGGAGTGGTGGATTGCATAGTATTTCACTAGAAATACTCCCAAGTGAATAGAAGCTTTGTTTACTCCTTGTTTGGATGGTTTCCTAATGTTAAGGAAACAGGCGCAATAAAAGCCTTATTTAATTTCACCATAACCAGTCTCCCTTGAAATACCTCTGTGAGCGTCCGCCTACATGGTGCTTAAAATAAAGCCAGATATTTACCCAAGCGACATGTAGTGAGAATCTCTATGCCGTGAGGCTGATATATAGAGCAAGAGGTAAAGTCTACAACCTGATCGCCGGTGTATCGTGTATCCATTCGTCTCACCACTACTGCACACCGGGAGAAACGTGATGTCAGAGAAGCTCCACCTACCACCTGACGTACGTTTTTGCTGGAGCGCTTTGTCACAACACAGGTATCATATACACTTATCATCCCAGTCCACAGTCATTGACTCTTGACCTGCACTATATGAGACGATCTATAGTTGGATTAAGCAAAATGTATAGCTTTATATGTGCCCCCTCTATGTGGACGATCTAGGGATTAATGGTAACCTTGTGTGGTTTCATTTTATATGTATTTTTGTACTTTGTTCACCAATTGGCCATAGATTCTATCCTACCAATTTCAATATTTTTAATTATGATTCCATAAAATTATTTTAATAGACACTCATTTACACTAGATACACAGAATGCTTTTAAGATGGATCTCTTTTTCTCGTTGTTCAATTTACATTCGAAGGAAAACAGAATATACAAGTAATGTAAATAATGTAGACGTCTATGCGTAAAGCTTATGGAAATTGCATCTAAATGCCCATCACATTTGGTTATCCTATTGGTAGCAGCTGTTTCAAACGTAATCAACATATGAATGAGTTTACATCCATGGCATGTGTATGGCACTGAGGTTATCCCCGCTTGGACCTGGCGGTGGTTTTTGACACTGGTTGAAAGAAGAAAAATGACGTTCCTTGGCGTGGAGTTTCGATCACAATCTACGCTGCGTTTTAAACAAATATTTTGGAAACAGCGAGGGGTGAGTCTTGCAGAATCCCCGTACCAGGCATGACATGCCCAGTTAAACCACCATTCTCTTGGCATGACTACTGTACAGTAAGAGGCTAATACGGTCCCCCGAAAATACCAATGTTTCAACGGCCCACGCTGTTCTTGTTATTTGTGGGCTTGGGCCATAGTATAATTAAATGGCATGTCATGAGATTCCAGAATCAGGAAAGGTAAGAAGAAGGGTTTTTTCGGAGATGGATGGGGGAGCACTGCATCTATTTAACCTTTCTGCAAAATATGACCTTTAATTGTAAGCCCAGTTCTGTGCATCTAGCATCATGCCAATGAATAACAAATGTAGAATGATGAAGAATATCCTTTTGTTAGGTGTAGATATCTGAAAAAGTCTGGCCAGCACATTGACATTTAAGTCAATGGCAGTTCTCGGCCGATTGTACTGCGATCGGCTGCTTCGGACCATGCCCATGACCATAAAGTCCCCAGTGTGTTAATATGTATGATTTGCTATAAAAAAAAACATGAAAAATGTTAGTTTGATGGCTACAGCCTTTAGTTACGAGGCGTGGTTAATTACTCCTCCTAGTGCATTAAATATTTATCTGCAGTCACCATCAGCTCTGCTTTCAAGAATGTTTGCGTAACCTGTTTCAAATATGTGCACGTCTGAGATCTCTAATAAGTGAAACTTGTCAGGTTCCCCCACATTTGAAGTTGAGGCCTTTTATTTTTACTATGACAAACAGTACCAATAATGCATCGTTAAGCGAATCAGGTTATCACAATGCTAGCTATAATTCTGGTGTTCTTTATATATACACTTTCTCTCCTGTCCCTCATAGATGAATGAATGGTGCACATGTAGATGTACATGACAAATCAAGCAGCAAAGCCTTTTCTTTAACATTGTGATATATGTCAGGGGGGCTCACCTCCAAACTCCAGTCCTCAAACCCTCACCCGCCAAACCGGTCAGGTTTTCAGGAAATCCCTGCACAGGTGGCTCAATCCACCCCTACTTCAGCACAGGAGGGTCAATCAGAGGCTCAGTCTTTGACTGAGCCACCTGTGCTGAAGCTGGGATATCTTGAAAACCTGACCTGTTTTGGAGGGCTTGAGGACTGGAGTTGTGCACCACTGCTACATGTCATCCCTAGTGAATGTTCAACCTGTGCACAGTGTTGGATAATAAGCAGTGAACACTGATCACTGTGACTGCTGAAGCACTAACATTACTGCGCATTAGTGTCACTGAATATATTACATGATCTGTTAACAGATAACTGATCCTACGCCTGTCTGTTTTATGCATTTTATCTGTGATTGGTTGTGGTTAGCTTACACAAAAGGTGCTTACTGTACTGTATGTTCGTACTTTTTGAATGTAAAGTTACAATGCAAGTGAAAAGGATTGCGTGGGACTTAAATGGAGTATTAAACAAGTATGTCTGATTCCCTTTTATACTCATCTTAGTTATTAGTCACTTTGCTCAGAATGTGTTTTACATTGAAAGATCACTAACCGGCACGTACAGATCTGCACTGCAATAGGTTATTACTGCTGCGGCCAACTTCAGTCTTGCATTTACCCGTCTTGTCCCGTGGCTTTTTTCGGTCTGGCGCCGAACTTGGCCGCGCGCCGGCCGCATCTTCGCCGCATCCTTCCCCTCGTTCCCCTCGCGACCTCCGCCTCTGCTTCTCCGGGTCCCCCTCTGCTTATCCGGGTCCTCCACATCCCCCCTTACCCCGCCACCACCTTCGGGGAACCCTGCCACGCGCGCACGCACCCTGGCACGCGTGACCGTGCGGCACGCATCGGCAAAAACACAAACCAGCCGCGTCTGCCCGCACATTGCGGTGGCGGCCGCAGAAGACTCAGATCGGCCGCCACTGTAACTGGTGGTGAAGCCTACAAAGTTGGGTTGAATATTTTCTAATTTATCGTGCTAATTTGACATGTCGTTTTCTACAAAAAGAAATAAATACATTTCCTAAAGTATCTTCTGGTAAGGAATCATTTATTGGGACATTTACTAAAGTAAATGGTATAGTATGAAACACTTACCACAATAAGTGCAATAACAGACAGTGTGTAGTATGTTGCATCTCTTAACAAACACCAGGATGACAGAACCACCACCTGCCAATGGAAGAGAAATAAGAAAAATATGTTTACGACATTATCATTATACGATTGGTATTACAAAAAAAGTCACACGTTCTGCACAGTCGTTAAGTCCTTGTTCAACTTTCAGAGATCAAAGATCGACCTAGGTGTTGAGACACCTCACTTTATCAGAAGAGTCAACCCCCAAGGGCCAGTGAGATTTGGGGGGTTCTGGACCAAGCACATTGTATTTCAATGGAAAAATGCTTATTATCAATGAGACTCTATTGAAGTCTACGAAATTGCTGATTCTAACAGGTTGTCAGACGGAGGTCAAATCAGTGTATCTAATAGAAAATGAGTGAATGTTGACATGTCTGCTTAAGGCTTCGTCCAGGGTGGTGCTGAGCAGGCGCGCTCACCCTGGACACGTTGCGACAATGCATGTGGCCTGCGTGAGCGGGCGCACCTGCTCGGCGCTCAGCCACTTGCCGAGCAAGCAAAATTGATTTTTCTGCTCGCAAGCGCGTCACGTGAGTGGTTCGTCCAATGGGGGCGAAACATCTCCGTCACGTCGTGGCTGCGCCCCCAGACGCGCGCACACCTAGCCGGACAGGAATCGTCCGGCCGAGCAGGGTGCAGTGCTGTAGCGCCAGCGTGCCTGTTTCCACCCTGGACGAGGCCTTACATCCCTTTCACCACTAACAATAGTTTAGAGACTTTTCTGTACAGGGATTGATGGTGCATGTCAATGGTACAGCATATACAAATATGAACAAACCAACAATACAAATATCAGCAACTTGCATGGATATCACATGCACATTATACTTCTAAATAACTCGTCTAAGCTAACAGACCTCTCTCTACGTGATATATTGGTGATACATTTTTCAAACTGAAATTACAAAGTAAAAGTGATCTATATTTTTATATTTGTCCCACACATCAGTGATATCAACAAAACGTGCCAATTTCTGCTAAGCTTTGCTGGGGCAAGAAATGGCAAACATAGAAAACTTGGGAACCAAAAAGACGGCAGCATACAGTAATATAGATGCAGATAAAAATGGTAAAACGTCTCTTTTTGAAGTTGCTAATAGAAGAAAAATCTCCCGTTACTTATCCAAAAAGATTTGCAATATGTGTGATACAGGTGCGCCGACGAGTATTCTAAAACTTGCCTTGGAAAATCTGGGGCAATCACCAACAATACCCCAGTAATGCTGCAACATTTTCTGTGACATTTCTGCAGAAAAACTAATGGCCCATCGGATTAGCACAGCAGGGGTCCCAGGTCAGTTTGAATGGGACAGCCAGGGACCCCCGCTGTGTTAATCCGATGAGCCATTAGTCTGTCTGCAGAAATTTCACTGAAATGTTGGCCGCATTACCTGGATATTGCCACAGAATTTCCAAGCAAGTTTTAGAATACTCGTCGTCGCACCTGCACTTTGCTGTGAGGTGCACTGGCTTCTAGTAGCTGTAATGTACTGAGAAGAACAGTTGCAGTTTGTTGCAGTTTGTGACACACTGTATCTATTTGCCTAACATGTATAGGATAAATGTTCTTACGTGGCTTTTGAGAGCAAATTGGGCCCTTTTCTCATTATAACCTGAAGTAGGAATGCTACGCTCCTAAAAGCTGGTGAATAAATGGATCATTGCCTAGTTTTCTTGTGTGTTTCGAAGTCTGCAAAGTATTGAATTCAAAGAGGGTGTACTTTCTTTTTCACACCACTGTGTGTGTGTATGTAAGTGTATGTATGTATGTATGTATATATATATAGATATATATATAGATATATCTCTCTATATATATATATATCTATATATCTATATATCTATATATCTATATATATATATATATATATATATATATATATATATATATATAGATATATATATATACTCACATGAGTAAAAAAACTCATGGAGGAGGATCTACACATTGTTGTTTTTCTCTTTTTCCTTCTCTTTTCCGATTCGGGCCAATTGTGGAATCGAGTGTGGGACCCTTGGACTTTTTAGCTGCATTGAGATAAGGCATTTTTCTATAGCTAATGTTTAGGTCATGAGACTGTGTTTGGACACTGTAATTTATTTATATATATAAAATCAAAAAATAAATAGATGATACCGTTCTGTGGCTAACGAAATGCTTTTATTTGTGCGTGCTTTCGAGATACACTGATCTCTTCCTCCAGTGATGTTACAATGCCACAGAACGGTATCGTTTATTTATTTTTTGATTATTGAAGCTCGGCTAACACGGTACTGATATATATATATACACATATATATATATATATATATATATACTGGAGAAAGCATTCTCACAATACCAGCTGCCATTCTGGATAACTTTATATTAAATACCCAGGGAGAGCTGCCCCTCATTCTCATATAAAAAAAAGTGTGATTGCTGCTTTACTCTTGAGGGTATTTTGCATTTAGGGCCAAAAATATGGGTCTCAACTACAGATGCCAGTAATTTGCAGCACCTGTGTGAGCTTTCAATATGACTCATTTTATAAGGCTCTCTACCTGTAGAGCTGATTATGGATTTCAGGAGAAGTACTTCTCGAAATGGATTAAAGGATGAAAAGTCCTTGTATTCTAAAAAAAGTATAAAGTGGGCAGGCAACTACTGCTGTAATTCACGTAATAATTCTTTTCACCTAGTGTTTGTCAAATGAGAGCGAGCAGTGGCCAGTACTGTGCTTAATTTGTAATCACAGCGGGCAAATGTTCCCTCGGGAAAGTGTGGGAGGTAAAACACGAACATTCAGTGCCTTATTAATTATTATTTTATTTTGCAATATCTGCATCCTGCGAAGGATTCTCAAATCAGTCTCCTGAAGCTGACTGTACGGCTTTGACATTTTAGTGAAAGCGTCCTATTTTAGACACACGAGAAAGGGGACGCAGCAGAATTGTTATAGATGCGGACGCTTCACTTCCAATTCACCTACTGTACAGTAATTGCATAGGAGTATTTGCATGCATCCCACAGGGCTTGAAAAGGGCAGGTTTATTATTGCCATCTTCGCCGTCATGATAACAGTCTAAAATATCAAGAGTCATTTCCATAGAAAAACAGGGCTATTGTGAACCAGAATGCACTGAGATCTAGTTTTACAGCAGGGGCATATTACAATAATGTGACGTTAGATTGGCAATACTTCATATCCACTACTGGTTAGAGCAGAAGGTACACAAACGTCGCGCCCGCTTTACATCCGTGCAGTTACTAGCGCCCCCCCGTGCGCTAATATCCCAAAGCAGTTTGCTAATATAAATACATTCAAAGTTGAAAAAGCTATTTAGAAATACTTGTCGGTGTCTGATTTGTTTACAAAATTGAGCCAATCACCTACATTTAACCTATGTCACTGCCATTTCTTCACTTTGGTCTAAGACAGGGGTTCTCATCTCCAGGCCTCAGGACCCCCCAACAGGTCAGATTTGAAGGATATCCCAGCACAGGTGGCTGTACCGCCTGTGCTGAAGTAGGGATATCCAGAAAACCTGATCTGCTGGGGGCCTTGAGAACTCTTGGTCTAAGGAGAGACTGCCCCTCTAAAGCTTTGGGCTGTAGACCATTTTGAGATAATTTGTGTTACAATGAACTCAATATTACAATATAAATGTTATAGGGGGAAACTGGTGCTAATTGCAATACAGTGTTATTAGTTGTATAATACGGAGGGCATTAGATGGGCATGGATGTATGTACTATATGCATATATTTATTCGTACAGTCACATTGATGTACATAAAGCTTCACAGCAGTATTAAACGTAATACAATAACATGAGATGCAATACATAATGGGAATTAGCGCTTTAAACATATAAGTAAACATTAGGAAAAGGAGACCCTGCCCAGAAGAGCAATCTGAGTGGCATGTGGGGAGACAACTTGCAGAAACAGTAGGACAATGTTATGGTAAGTATATATGCCTGGGACAAGTACTTTGTTGCCACTGAACTGTTTCATTAAAGAGGTGAGTTTTGAGATGGGTCGAAGGTGGAGAGTAAAGGTTCTTGGCAGGTATTGACGGGAAGGGAATTCCAGCGAGGCGTACTGTAGCAGTGAGAAAGGTTTTAGGCGAGAGAGATACTAAAAGGGTAGACAGAAGACATCCTTGAGCAGAGCCCAGGTTGTGAGAGTAATATGGGACTTGATGGGAAGCCAGAGAGTTTTTTCAGCAAGAGAGAAGCAGAGGCAGTTTTAGGAGATAGTGGAGTGATTCTAGCAGCAGAGTTTAGGATAGATTATAGGGGAGACAGGTTAGAGGCAGGAAGGCCGGACAGTAGGAGGTTACAGTAATCAGGAAGAGAATGAAACGTGTTAGAGTTTCAGCAGTAGAGCAACGGAGGAAATGGCGTATCTTCGCAATGTTCAACAGGTTTTAGTGGCAACATGGATGTTGCAGGAGAATGATGTGACACTTAGGTAGTGTATGTATATTACCGAGTGCTACTAACAGTAATGGAGAAGGGAGCAATGGCTCCAGGCTTGGAAGGAAGTATGAGGAGCTCCATCTTTGACATGTTAAGTTTGAGTTGGGGAGGGCCACCCTGGATGATATTGCAGAAAGAACCTCAGAGACTTTGGTCTGGACAGCAGAGAGAAAAGAGAAGAGGTCCCAGGAAAGGCCCTTAAGGTATGCCCACATAAAGACTGACAGTGTAAGAGGAGATGTTAGAAAAAAGACACAGAGTATGCTGGTAAGAGGAAATCCAGGAAATCCAGAGCTTAGTACAAATACCAAGATTATTGGAAATGTGGAGAAGGAGGTGGTCCACGCTATCAAAAGCAGCAGAAAGGTTGAGATATATAAACAGGGTGTAATGACTTTGGCAGCATCAAGGTCATTAGCTACTTTAGTTGCAGCATATTAAGTAGTGCAAGAACCAGATTGTAGTAGGAGGTCAAGGAGAACACAGGAAAAGTGAGAAGGTGCAAGTAGTTTGGGGACAGATGTTATTGTGCACTACTTACCATTACATGTAAGTCAATTAAAGAAAATGTAAAAATGTTTAAAAAAAAAGCAGAACAGCTCTAGTGAAACCCAAAATATAACCAACAATACAGTATTTATATAAACATTTTTACTTGTAGTTGTACTTGTTGAAACTTAACAAGTGTATAAAAATGTTAGCATGGCAAAGATGAAATTATATCTGAATCATTGAAGTAGAGTAGACAAAATCTCACACCTGAATTTCTAGATAGATAGTACAGTACCTAGGGGGATTACACCAGGATATTTACCATCATACATACAGAAATTGTCAACTGTATTTTTTATAACAGTTCCCAAATAATGTGGCTGTCACAGTACCACAAATAAAATGAATTTGCAGCCCCATTGCAACATTTGTAGGCTGTTCTGTGTCGCTGGATAAGTCCATTCATTATTTTGACTATTAAGTCTTAAATATTTTGATTACCCTCTTTCAACACAATTGGTAATTATTATAACAATGCATTCTACAATTCTACATTGCTCCTAGTGCTATAAATACTAGACTATTTAAGGCACCACAAAGATTACAGTCCAATATTTGCTACAAGGTATATAATTGTTGTATTTGCTCCCTAATAACAGCACCATCATCATAATGAAAGTCAATGGAAGGAGAAGAGATCTACTTAATATTCTCCCCAATATTTATGATAGGAGCATACACACACTAGCCACTGATGACTGCGCCAGTAGCTCAGGTTCGCAGAGAGCCAAAGTTATTTCTATAGTGCAGGCTCCCTCGACTGCCCCTAATACCTTGTTACCACTATGTGCACCCCATTAGGATGTCTGCTTAGGGTTGCGTTGTAGTGAGGCGTGTCTTTGCTCATATAGCATTGCTGATTTAACCCCTTCACTAGCTGTAGGGCCAGCAATGTATTGCACGCCTCCCCAAAAATAGCTATGGGATTAATACATACTACTGTATATTTATTATTTGTATTGTTTTTAGCACAGATAGTGGTCAGACTATAATTGTGAATCTGTACAAATCCATAACGATACCACACCTTGAATAGAGTACAGTTTTGGCACATTGACAATAAATACATTAATATGGAACTGGGAAAAAGGACACAAAAGAGCCCCCGAATAATTTAAAGGGATGTGTAACTAACCACATTAGGGTTGTTTAAAGAAAGAAAGAAAAAGTGTCTTAGAGGGGATATGATTACTACTAACAATTTCTCCAAGGTCAATACAAGGAACTTGCAAAGGAATTGCTCTTCCCAAGGGCAGTAATATGACAGTGGGCAATCCACTGAGATTGGAGGAAAAGAGATTTTACCTACATGGATTTTCTATAGTAAGAGCAGTGAAAATTTGGAATGTACACATGGAGATTGTGATGGCAGATAGGATAGATAGATATACATACATATATACACACTATCTATCTATATATGGAAATGAACATACAGTAATATTTACAGTTGCTTTATGCTTTACTGTGGAGGGTTTTTGTCACTTTTGTTACCCACCATAACCTTAATAGTAGTGGTGATTATCTATATATATATATATATATATATATATTTTTTTTTTTTAAATAAAATGTTTTACCAGGAAGTAATACACTGTGAGTTTCCTCTTGTTTTCATGCATGTCCTGGGCATAGAGTTATGATGATAGATAGATAGATGGTTACAAATACATACTTACATTAGGTGAACAGGGTTATACATTATATACAAGACATTGCATGCACAGTTAAAGATTATATATGTTATAGGCGTATGTAACAGTTACAGACCAGATTAAAATGTGAGACAGCTTTAGTTTTGAAAGAACTTAGACTGGTGGCGGCTGTGAGAGTCTCAGGTAGATTGTTCCAGGTATGAGGTGCACAGTAAGAGAAGGTGAAGCAGCCGGATACTTTGTTGAATTGTGAACAGTCCCTTGGAGTCAGATCTCAGGTGATAAATGCTGCATGTGGTAGGGGTGAGGAGCTTGTGTGTATGTGTATGTAACACACAAGAGTTATGGATGCTACTCAGAAGATGGTCACTTAAAATTATAGCAACAAAATCTAGCATAAATACCTCCCTAAAGCATTAAGAGAAGGTGCTAACTAGGGAAGCTATAATTAGTAAAAACGTGGTGAAGATATAAGAAGTATGTCTAATGTTGATGATGTAAGTGAGTAGCATTGTGTATGGCTGTCAATAAAGCTTTTGTTTGTACTATAAATGTTCCTGGTGTCCTTCATTATTCAATCAGCATATCTACGCCGAGCCTATCTGGATCCAGCCCCCTGACAAGGTATGATACACTGAGCAAAGCCATGTACAGTACATAGTCAACCGATGTAAACTCCTTAAGAGCCGGGCAGGGAGTGTTATAAAAACCCTCAATAATGTTATGAAAAACCTCAATAATGTCCACTGGAGTGTCGCTGGCATTTGGAACATTATTGAGGTGCTTTCCTCTGGAGGATTTTGCAGCCAAGAATTGGTTTCCCTTTCACCGGTTGAAGACATCACCCGCTCAAACAATCGTAGTAGCGGGAGCCTCGGTGGAGAGGAAGCGCTGTGTATTCCCCAGACTGTGACCCAGGGTAGTCTGAACGCCTACTTACATGTTTCTTATGCAAGTGCATTACACTGTGTGTTTTAATTATAAAGCAGTCTGCACCATTGTTGCTTTGTTTCCTTTTCATGTGGGATTCCCCCTCCCCTCTCCTTCATCCCTCTGCCTTTGAACTTCCTTTGTATTCTGATGGATGCCTGATGAGGATACCTGGATGTCCATAAAAGTTGGTTATTCAAGATAACTGCACGGCCTAAACACTTGACGGAAAACGTGAGTGGATTATTCACATTGCCCGATCTACTGTACACTGCAATTGTTTTGTTTTTTTACTGTAGTGCACTATCTTTATATTTTTCTATTCACAAGTCCTTGGACTTATTTGCACTCCGGAATCCATTTTGTTATAAAAACAATTATATACAGGCTACTCGCTGTAATCTGGTTTCCTTTGATGACGTTTATTGAAAGTAGAAATAGAAAGTGGACAAAGCATATGAGAAACAGTTAGGAGACAGGGCAGTGGCATTGGTAGGTGTGCTTGTATTCTGCTTATTCTCAGCACTGAATGCTTAAATGGAGCACTTGATTCCCAAACGTTAGTAAGTACGGTAGACTGGAGTGCTATATTAGCTGTGCCCTTAAATAACACAACTTGCTCTTCCCCTTGTTTCAAGTGACACTGGAATCCCAGTCATGAATATTTCTTTCACCATCATACCCTGATTACTCCATGTGGGACATCATCAGTTTCCTTTTTCACGATTTACACAACCAACCTATATATTCTTATTCCTCAAGGAGCTTCCAACTCATCTGCCAGACCAGTGTTACTATTTATATACTGTATGATAGCTTGCAAATTACTGCTCCGTTAACTAAAGTAAACCTCGAGGTGGCTTCAGACTCCGGGGATGGGACTAGTTGGTCATTTGGGATTAATTACAAGTGATCTTGCAACCCCTGGACACAAACTAGTTGACATTTCCAGTAAAGGTAAAGAACTGACACAGCTGGTTGAGCCCATGGATGCGTCGCGAAGTAACGTCTTCATTGCTAGAGAGAGCAAGACATAGACGGTCCCTGCAGCATGTAAAGGGTTAAAGCAACACCTTTTACTCCAATTAGGTTGGTGCTAATATTTGCTCTCTGTATGTAAAATTGAATGCAAATTACTTAATTAGAAACAAAGTCAGGTTTATCCCAGATTCACTAAACAGCGCTAGGGTTAATACTTGGAAATAAAAATACTGCCAACTTAAGTGTTATTGACACGTTTGCACAGACCAAGCAGGGATAATGATGCTGGAGAAATGTAGACTTGTTTTAAGTTATAAGAACACTTGGGGATTCACAAAATGATCAATAATTCATCAAAAGCAATTATCTCAAAGTCAGAAAAATACAACATGTTATTCAGTACCATTACTTAGGATTACTATACACATTCCCCAGAAAACCACATACAGCATGGACCTGATGAAATTAAACACGCCATAATAATAACATTAATACGAATACTAATTATAATCAAAGACGTAAAAGAAGTATTGGAGGATGAGACAGAGCAAACAATTTGTAAGCAAAATCTTTAATGGAGCTCGTCGTCATTAATAGCTGCTGAACACTAAATGCTAGCACCTGTTAGTCTTTAACTCAATTGCATAAATTCACAATTATACTGGCACACATTATATGAGCACTGAGCTGTGTGACTGAATTGCAGTGTGGTTAAAGTGCAGTTTGAATCAAGTGTGGAGTTATAACCAGAAGGAAAGGGGGGTGGGGGGGTTGCGTGTGTGTTTGGAGAATATATAGAGGGTTCATTTATTTTTACTGTGTGGGATTTGGAAGTTTGTGGCACATTATTTTTTACTGACTGTGTTTGAGAGATTGCAATGGGTGTGTCTCAGTTAATTGCTTACCTAACACACCTGATTGATTTGTGTGTCTGTGCTTTAAAAGGAGGTTCGTAACAAATCCTTGAGCCTCCGAGCATTAAGCTGTGTGACAGAGAGGTTGTTTGTGAATCAGCTCGCAAAAGAACATAAAAAGTGCTTTATTATTTTTAATTTGATTCTTTTCATATTAAAGCTGCAGTACAAGCTGCCGATTTTTTAAATATATAAATATTTTTTCCATTCAATATCTGCATCAATACAATCTGCACACTGACAAGTGATTAGATTAATTGCAGATCGATCCGTTCTCCTGTAATCGATCGCTTTGCTCAGGGTTATTTAATTCAGTTTTTGCTGAACTACATTACCCAAAATGCAAAGTTCTGTGGGGAAAATCATGTGACTAGGCAATTACTAGATACAATTGGTGCACTGCTAGAGAGAGGGCAGGGCTCAAGAGCCAGAGCCTATCAGAAGAGGAAGGGGGTGTGACTTTGTAAATGGTTTCTATATAAACAAAAATGCCTGTTAAATGAGAATACATTCAAAATGTCTTTAACAATAAGTATTTTCTCAGAGCAGAACTGATTTATTAAAAATAGGGTGACCATTCGTCCCGTTTTTGCCGGGACAGTCCCGGTTTTTGCTGGCTGTCCCGGATGCCCATCCGTCTCGGGAATGTCCCGGTTTTTCTCCCTGGTGTGCGGGGGAGTCGGCAACGATGCGCGGTGGGGTGCGCGGGGGGAGCGAGCGGTGGCGCCGAGGAGGAGGATGCGGCAGCCGGGTAGTATTTTTTTCATGTTAGAATGCCGGGGGGGCTGGGCTTAGAGAGTAGAAGCAGGGGATTGGTTGGAGGTCAGAAGATCTCGGGGCGGGGCTTAGTACCGGGCCGGATGGAGTGAGCTGCTTCTCAGTGAGAGAGAAAGGGGTGTGTGTGTGTATGTCCTGTCCGTATCCTGTCTGTGTATGTGCTGTCTGTCTGTGCTGTCTGTGTTTGCTGCCTGTCTATGTGTGTGTGTCTCCTGTCTGTGTGTGTGTCTCCTGTCTGTGTTGTGTGTGTCTCCTGTCTGTGTGTCATAGGAGGAGCTGAGGGGAAGGTATGAGGAGGGGGAGATATGAGGAGCGGAGGGGAAGGTATGAGGAGGGGAAGGTATGAGGAGGGGAGGGGAAGGTATGAGGAGGGATGGGGAAGGTATGAGGAGGGGAGGGTAAGGTATGAGGAGGGGAAGGTATGAGGAGGGATGGGGCAGGCATGAGGAGGGATGGGGAAGGTATGAGGATGGGGGAGAGGGTAGGTATGAGGAAAGAATGGGAGGGAGAGGTATGAGGCGAGGAGGTATATGGGGAGGTATGAGGGGAAGGTATAAGGAGAGGGGGAAGTATGAGGGGGCAGGTATGAGGAGAGGAGGGGGAAGTATGAGGAGGGGGGGGCTGTGTGTGTTTGTCACTGTGTGTGTGTGTGTGTGTCACTGTGTGTGTGTGTGTGTGTGTGTGTGTGTGTGCCCGTATATTGGGGGGGGAGATTGAGTGTGGTGAGGGGAGAAAAATACATGGGGGTGGGTTTGTAAGAGAGGGGGGGGGAAGGAATGGGTGAGAGGGGGGGGAAGGAATGGGTGACAGGGGAGTGTGAGGTGGGGTGAGACTGAGGAGGTGTGTGAGAAGGGGGGGTTCTCGCAAGGCCGCCGAAACGTGGGTAGAGGGCCCCGGTGAAAACGTTCTTCCTGGGCCGCAGGAAAGCTGTCTGCGGCCCTGCATGGCAGTGATGTCACTGACTGTCACGAGGAGAGCAAGAGACCCTATTTTGCAAAGTGTAAGGTCAGGAAGGTCACATTTTTAAAAGTCTTAATTTTAATTAATGCCTACATTTTTTTATTTAATTTTAATTTGTTAATTATTTTAATTTTAATGTCTTCATTATTTATATACACACACACTGCAGGGCCCACCTCCTATACACACAGATACCCACTGCAGCCCCCCCCCAACAGTACGCATTATGGTGCCGAGGCATCACGTGATGCCACATTGTCATGGCAACATGTCACCGCCTAACGTCAGTGTCTCGTTGTCATGGCAACGGGGTGCGTCACGTGATGTAATTTGTTTTATAAATAATTTTTTATTGTGTCCCGGTTTTTCATTTTGAAAATCTGGTCACCCTATCCAGGCGTCCATATCAGTAATACATAAACCAGGTAAAGATCCACAAGATTGTAAAAGTTATAGACCAATTTCTTTAATTAACACAGATATCAAAATGTATGCTAAGCTATTGGCCTACAGATTAAGTCACATCCTGCCTAGGCTCATACATCCAGATCTAGTCGGATTTATTAAGGATCGACAAGCTGCAGACAACACACGACGAATCATTGATCTGATTGAAATAGCCGATGCAAAAAAGATACAGGTAATGATGTTGAGCCTAGATGCAGAAAAAGCCTTTGTCAGGATTGACTGGCCATACTTAAAAGCCACGCTTGGAGCTTTTGGTTTTGGGGAAAGGGTTGGGAACGCAATCTTATCATTATACTCGAGCCCGGCGGCTACAGTAATCCATCAGGGTTTCCCATCAGACCCCTTCCAAATTAAGAGCGGCACGAGACAGGGCTGCCCCCTTTCGCCCCTCCTGTTTGGCCTGTGCATGGAGCCCCTGGCGGCACAGATCCGTGATAACCCGGATATTTCGGGCATTGCAGTTCACTCCCAGATCCACAAGATGGCCCTGTATGCAGATTATATTTTCCTGTCAATATCAAAACCTCTTACCTCCTTGCCGAACATGTTTGACTTGCTAGGGAAATTTTATAAAATCTTTGGCTTTAAGATTAACCAAGCCAAATCTGAAACTTTAAATATTAACCTCCCAAAAGATATTGAAAAACTATTCGGGCTTAATTTTAATTTCAATTGGCAAAGCAAAAACATCAAATATTTAGGGGTTTACATTACCAAAGATTATAGAAATATTTATGATGTGTCAGGAATCGGCGTTCTCCTCGCTTCCCACACAGAGCACCCCCTCTCCGCAGGGAGCCCCTGGACCCACAAAACAATCCTGCCTTACCGTCCTCCACGGCTCCTCGCCCCTGCCGCCGTCGCGGGATCACTCCCCTCGGCGATTCCTCTGCTCAGCGCCGGGCGCGCCCACGCCCTCCTGCACGCACACCTACACGCACGCCAGCCTCAGACGTTATGTGCATGCATTCCCAGCTTACAGAGCCCACGCCTATCAGAGCACTTTTAACCACTGCTCCTGCAGTGAGGCGTCGCCCCCAAGCATCACACAGTTCCATGCAAATCTATGATTACACTCAGCTGGGCTGTAACACCTCCCTCCTATCAGGGAGGACTCCTTGCAGTCCTCCAGGCCTGCCCCCTTTTCCCATTGGCCTGCCCAGCTTTATTATGCCTGTGCTTCCCATCACTCGTCGCTCGACATAGTTCTGTATGGAAGCATTTGACTACTCTCTCAGTGACTCCTCAGGTATTGACGCGGATTGGACGACTACCCCCTCTGGCTCTCGACTTCGACTCTACTTGGACTTCGTGACTTCTGGCATCCCTGTAACACGGCTTATACCTTCGGTCATCCGCAACTCTCCTATCCCTGATCTGGGCAACGGCAAATACTACTCCTCCTCTACTACCGGTACCGGCAAGTATTGTCTTCATTACTATACCTGGCCTGGCAACACTAACACCACACTCCGGACGCGCTCCCTTTGCTGCGGGTGCGTGTATCCCTACGTCCCACCTCAGCACAGGGGACGGGTCTGGTCTGCGGGCAGCACCGGCGTAACATGATGCAAATTACCCCAAACTTATCCGGACATTAAAAGAAGAGCTGAGAAAATGGGCAACATACAGGATCTCCTGGCTAGGAAAGATTTATAGTGTCAAAATGAATCTCCTCCCTCGCATTCTATATCTATTTCAGACATTACCGGTGCCACTGAGACTGAAGGAAATACTCTCACTTCAGTCTGCAATCTCTACATTTATCTGGGGAGGTAAGAAGCCGAGAGTAAATAGATCAATTCTAAAGAAAACTCCCCTAACGGGGGGTCTAGCAGTACCTTGCCTGTTGTCCTATTATAAGGCGGCACAATTATGACAAATTATACAGTGGCAGTGTGACCCAGCATTGAAAAGATGGGTGGCTCTGGAGAGTGAATTCTGCTCCCCATTAGAGCTGAGTAATCTCATTTGGCTACCTAAAACAGCGCTCAAGTCAGCTAATACGCCTCTTTCCTCAATGACCAGCTCCTTGTCTGTTTGGGAGGCATGTATTTTTAAGTGGGCTTTAACCAACTGATGACCCGTAGCAGGGTACAAAGACCTCCGTGGGCGCGCGCGCTCTGTAAGCAGTGCGGAGGTGTGTGACGCAACAGGTAAGGCGGGAACACGCCGTGGGGGACACGTTTCCCGATTCCTTACAAGCGGACTCACTGAGGCTCAAGTTCCATGCTAGCAGACGTGATTCACCATGACCAGTCCTACACTGTCCCTGACTGGACTATTCACGATAACATCTTTCTGGTCCAGTACCAGCTGCACTATGCGCAGAGAACTAGTCTGTCACTCACCTTCCTGTCCTGGTCCTAACAAGTTAACTGTGTGGGCTCATTCAGGGTATGGTACCTCTCCCCTCAAATGGTATAGAGCAGACAAGAAGCCACGTCCACTTTATGTCTGGTGATCTGTGATGTCACCATCAGGGTATACAGTATAGAGTCCAAGGAAGATTATAAAATGTACAGGTTAATGAGAGCTTCAATCAGACTTAGAACTTTGCAACTAATTTTGACAGATTTATTCTGTTCAGCTGGTTTTGGCTGATTGGAGAGTGGCTTCTACCTAGTTTGAAGCTCACCCGCCCGCTTTTAAATGGTTAAAAGCTCACTCCATTGCATCTCCCACTCTCAGGGGATCTTGCTTGCTTACAGTTTGATTGTGACAAATCTAGTACAGAGTGCTTTTCCTGGTAATGTACAGGTTAATAAGAGCTTCAATCAGACTTAGAACTTTGCAACTAATTTTGACAGATTTATTATAAATCATTCTTCCTGGTAATGCACAGGTTATTAAGAATTTATATTAGTGTTAGGTACCCTTGAGATGTGGTCTGTCGTTTAGTGGCTCAAGGGCTTACAACACTTTGGCCAAAATGTTAAACTAAAAGACCATTTTACTCAAAAGATATCTATACAAATATATTTAGGCACTGTATTGTGTATAAGTTTCATTGGATGTGCACTGAGCTCTGTCGGCGTTTCATGTTCTGTCTCTGGTTTTATTGCCATGCTCAGTAGCACTCCTCTGTGACACTTATATGCTTATATATATATGTTGTGGTTATATTGGGGGTTCAATATGAGCTTGTAGGTGTTCTGTATGTTTTATGAGATATGTGTACTAAGATTGATCTGTCCCCGTTTATTGTTTTATAGTTAGCCTCCCAAATAGAGTCCATAGCAATGGCCATGATGAACCCCCTTGATCAGATACGAGGAAGCCTATGCCCAAAAGGGGTTTCCCAGATATGAATATATGGGTTTCCCATATATGAATAAAGTTCCTATCGGCCCAATCGGAAGGTCTGTAGCTAACTCAGACCCAATCTGCCCAGAGGTGGTAGTCAGTGTACAGTACCGGAAATAGAATGTCGGCCAATCCCGCAAGGGGTTCACTAGTAATGAGAGAATTCCCGGTGTCGGCTCATTGTGACCTTGGGCAAGTTGCTTTATCTCCCTGTGCCTCAGGCACCAAAGAAAAAGATAGATTGTAAGCTCTACGGGGCAGACACTGTGTCTGTAAAATGTCTCTGTACAGCGCTACGTAAAAACTAGCAGCGCTATGCAAGGACAAACAATTATTATTATTATTATTACAGCAACTACACAGAAGAGGGATGATTCAGCTAATCTACAGAGAAACAAGCCTCAGTACCTCCCTAGAGTATTAAGATGAGGGTACCTAGAGAAGAAGAAAATAGTACAAACACGGTACATACTGTATATCAGATCTGTGAATAGAGTGAAGTGTGTCTAAGTGTGAAGACCATTATCAACGGCTGTTAATAAAGCTCCTCATTGTACTAGCTGGTAAAGCTATTTGAAGAGAATACCTCAAGAAAAGAAAATGTTTGCCTTATTTGTAAATGATATATTTAAGTAACTATACAGGTTACTATTGATGCAAACATATTGGCTTACAGTATAAAAGACAAATATACAATAATGGGTTATAGGCAGTAGGCTTCGTGGCAGCCTATGGGTGGCACAGGATTTATTTTTATTTATAAAATATTTTACCAGGAAGTGATACATTGAGAGTTACTGTACCTCCCGTTTTTAAGTATGTCCTGGGCACAGAGTTAAGACAAATAATACATGTTTACAAATACAGTTACATAATGAGCAGGGTATACATTATATACAAGACATTGCATGCACAGTTAAAGATAACTTATATTATGGGCGTATGAAACAGTTACAGACCAGATTAAAATGTGTGACAGCCATAGATTTGAAAGAACTTAAACTGGTGGTGAATGTAAGAGTCTCCGGTAGGTTGTTCCAGTTTTGGGGTGCACGGTAAGAGAAGGAGGAGCGGCCGGATACTTTGTTGAGCCATGGGACCATGAACAGTCTTTTGGAGTCTGATCTCAGGTGATAGGTGCTGCATGTGGTAGGGGTGAGAAGCTTGTTCAGGTAGCTGGGTAGCTTGCCCATAAAGAATTTGAAGGCAAGACAGGAAAGGTGAACTTTGCGCCTAGACTCGAGTGATGACCAATCTAGTTCTTTGAGCATTTCGCAGTGATGTGTGTTGTAGTTGCATTGGAGAACAAAACGACAAATTGAATTGTAGAGTTTCTAAATTGTAAGTTTGCTTAGGTGGGTTTGAGGTGCTGAGCCATATACTATGTCTCCATAGTCAATAATTGGCATTAGCATCTGCTGTGCGATACGCTTTCTGACCAGGAGACTTAGGGAGGATTTGTTCCTGTAAGTACCCCTAGTTTGGCATAGGTCTTGGTTGTCAGGGTATCAATGTGCATCCTGAATGTTAAGTGGGAGTCAAGCCATATGCCCAGGTATTTAAAACTAGTAACAGAAGTTAGGGTGGTGTTACTGTTGGTTCTAATCTGGAGCTCAGTTGCTGGAAGCTTTAAAAATTTAGTCTTGGTCCCAAACAGCATTGTTACAGTCTTGTCAGTGTTTAAAAACAGTTTGTTTTGGGAGATCCAATTTTCGAGTCTGAAAAAGTCAGACTGAAGTATGTGTTGAAGGTCAGAGAGGCTATGGCTGTGTCATGGAACAGGAATACTCCTGTCTGCACTTCTGTTTCACCCCCCCCTTTCCTCGCAGCCCTGCTTGTCAGCTTATTAGTGCCAGCTATATGTGTTTGGTTCTGCACACAAACACAGTGCTTGTGTGATAAATACAGTGCCATTTCCCCTCTCCCAGCAGCTTGCTGTATTAGAGATGCAACATTATTGCTACATGTTGTAGCTCCCCCAGACACTCCTGTGAGTTGCCACAGCAGCCCCAGCCTTTCTCTCAAATGGGCTAGTCTGCTTTCTCCCCCTCTGCTCTGCCCACAGATGGTCTGTCCCCAGACTATCTTACTACCCAGCATACATTGCTATTTCCTTTCCACCACACCACTGGACGAGTGAGTACCTTGCTGTAACCCCTGTAATGGTGCTGCAGGATTATCTTTTCACCTCCCTTTACTACTTAGCACACACAGAGATATTTAGACCTACACCTCTACACAAGATACTGTTTTTCCCTGCTTTCTCCAAAATAAAGTAAGAAAAGAAACAGACCTTGTCGTGCTTGGAAAAGAGGGCGAGTTGACACTATCTGAGCTAAGTCATCCTACACGTGACCCTCTGGCTTCCAGAATAGGCTGTGTGCATATAGGATTGTGTCATCTGCATTCATGTGTATTGAGGCTTCCTGACAAGCTGTGGGAAGATCATTGATGAACACTGAGAAGAGTAGGGGCCCCAGAACAGAGCCTTGCGGGACGCCACATGTAATATCCAGGGGGTTAGAGTTAGAGCCAGAGATGGACACATGTTGGGATCTGATGACGTGGTGATCAAAGGGAAGCGCAAACATGCGGAGATATAAAAAATAAAACTGATGGTGCAGTATTGTGACAAATAAGTGTGTATTCTTCTTTAAGTCTGCTGTTATTTATACTCACAAGTGTGAGGATGATACTGTGTACGTAAAGGTATCTTTGGGTATATGTCTGCAGTGATGATAAACTGGCTGAACCTCGGTGTGGGAATGTATTCCTTAAATGGTTAACACAAAAGCCACATAGCGCGATCTGTTTAAAAACTGTATTCAAGTTGTTAAAAATATACAATACACTCACATGATTGTAGCTATTTAAAGCATTTAGATACGCAATGGATCTCGCCTCCGGTGCTTTGTGCAGTTTTTCTCCTTCCCTCTTCTCGGCGTGCGTCTCACTCGTGCGTTCCAGCAGGGCGGATGTGACGTCAGTGAGACTTCGGGAGTTCCGGTTTGACAGGCTGGCTGTGAATCCCCTTCACCGGGAAGGAAAAACTGCACAAAGACACCGGAGGCGAGATCCATTGCGTATCTAAATGCTTTTAAATAGCATACATCATGTGAGTGTATTGTTATATTTTTAACAACTTGAATACAGTTTTTAAACAGATCCGCTATATTGCTTTTCTGTTTTTAACCATTTAAGATACTTCCCACACCGAGGTTTCCAGCCAGTTTATCATCACTGCAGACATATACCCAAAGATACCTTTACATACACAGTATCATCCTCACACTTGTGAGTATAAATAACAGCAGACTTAAAGAAGAATACACACTTATTTGTCACAATACTGCACCATCAGTTTTATTTTTAAAATCTCCACATGTTTGCGCTTCCCTTTGATCACCACGTCGTCATATTCACCTGGGATTGAGAGAGCAGTCCTGCACTAGGTCACAGCAGCATTCAAGGATTTGTTTGTATCCCTTATATTTATTCAATTTATGGTTTATATGTTAATATTGGATTAACACGTGTTTAAAGCTTAGTATAGAGCGCCACTTTTGATATATTACGTTTTGCACATGTTGGGATCTACCTGATAGATAGGACTGAAACCATTTTAAAGCATGCTTCCCTATTCCAGAGCTCTGGAGTTTTTTGAGCAGGATAGCATGATCAACAGTATCAAAAGCCTTTGCAAAATCTAGGAATACTGCACCGGTGAGTTGACCCCGTTCCATTCCACACTGGATTTCATTGCTATCTTTTAGCAGGGTAGTTACAGTAGAGTGTTTGGGGCAAAAGCCAGATTGGAATTGGCTAGGGAAATTTGTCTTGTTATAGTAATCGCTTAATTGGGAGTGGACACATTTTTCCATGACTTTGGATAGGATTGGGAGAAGGGAGATTGGCCTGTAGTTTGAGACAGTGTTTTTGTCCCCACTTTTGAAGATTGGGACAACTCTGGCAGCTTTCCAGGTCTTAGGGATATGGCCTGCAGACAGGATAGAGTTGACTATGGAAGCAATTGGTTTGGCAATTGCTGGCGTACCAAGTCTTAGGAACCTAGATTGTAGTAAGTCAGGTCCACATTGGCTGCTTAGTTTTAATTTGAGAAGCGCTTGTCTAATCTCCTCTTCGGATACTGGGCCAAATTGAAAATTGGGGGCAATGTTGGGAGGTGTTGGGGCTATAGGGGTACTCCCAGGATGAGATTCAGGTTTGTGGTTTGGGTTGCGTTTTGCTAATAAGTTAGTAGCACACCCCACAAAGTAATCATTGAATGCATTTGCAATGTCGGTGGGGTTTGTCAGAGTAATATCGCCCTTATTGATATTACTTGGGTGTTGATGGTTAGAAGGCTGGAATATGTTGTGATAACCTTCCAGAAGTTAGCTGGGTTTGATGTGTTCTGGAGGAGATGGTCAGAGTAATATTGTACTTTTGCATGCCTTGTTTGCCTTGTGCACATGTTCCGCAGGCATCTATAGTAATTGAGATCCTTGGTAGTGCCAGTTATTTTGTGGCTTTTCCACAAGGCATCCCTGAACTGGTAGAGTGCTATAAGCAACACTTGAACAAGTGACCACTAGGGGTCACCTAAAGCCCCATATATTGCACTCTAAAGTTACAGTGTCCCTATCTGACACTGTGATGAATGGATATAGTATACAAATATAGGACCAAAAGAAGGGTCCAAACCCCTATAATAGCAGACTCAAATGCTAATTTAAAATAAAAAATAACAAAATTTTATTAAACTATATAGAACAAACCAACATACATATACAAATACATAAATGATAAAATCCTCAGGTGGAAAGGACGTAGGGACCGGGGGATAAGCAGGTGTATAATAAACCGTAACTTAAATATATGGACCAATGTCCACTAGGTAATGAGGTAAGTAACACTGTAATCATAAATCGCTGTTCAAAGCAAATGCTGAGAATACATATCCAGTTTGCCAAAACCGCACATAGCAAAACTCATATGGATAACGCTGCTGTAACGTGCCGTGGCACATAGAAAATATCCCAAAGTGCCGGCAGTATTGTCTCTACTCAAATGCTACTATCATAGTGTGCGCTGCGATATTACCAAGGCACCGTACATATATCCAGTCGGGTCTGTAATGCTATCTCTATCAGACGCTCACTTAGTAGCATGTAATGCAGCTAATACCAAAGGAAGGAAAAACCGTGGATATCGGTTGAATCCAGCGCTGTGTTACCTCGTGTATACTCCCCCTTACCCAACCGTCCCTTCTGGTGTACGTCACGGGTCCGACGTCACCATACCCCGACGTACGTTTCACGTGCTAGGCACGCTTCTTCAGTGGGAGGAGTCACAGAACTTGAATGTGGAGACCGCACTTTAAGTCCGCGATGAGGGGAGGAACCGCCGTGTCAACCAATGGAAGCAGGTAAGCTTCCGCCTTATACGGGCATGGATACATAGCGAAAAAAAGGATAACGTACAGGGAGTGTTTAAAGGGGTAAATAGGTCCCTAATATCGATCAAAACATATTGTCTGCAAATATCAACAATGTCAAACAGACAGGAGGCTGAATACATCAATAGATGGTCCAGCAGATATTAAGTCTGACAGGACACAGCTCATATGTATACGGAACATATAAGGCTACATATGTAATCAGATAGAGCAGGTATATAACGGCCATATATAAAGGCTTGATATATGGTCGGATAGAGCAAGTAGATCCATAGGTGGGTTATGGCAATAGATCACTGCTCTTTTAGAAGCTATTGAGAGCTTTGTCCACAGATGGATGAGGACACTTAAATTGCACATGTTTATATAGCAGAGAGTAGACCATATAATAGCAGGACACAGGGTGGCAGAAAAGCTAAGTCCACAGATGAATGAGGACACTTAAATCAAACAAATAAATAGGCGATGATAGTGTCAAATTGACCCCACAGGGAGCTAAGTCCACAGGTGTTTGAGGACACTTAAATCGTACATGTGAATATATCGTGGCAGTATCGAGTTGACCCTTTAGCAGGACACCGGATGGCAAAATAGCTACGTCCACAGATGTTTGAGGACACTTAAATCGTACACGTAAATACATCATAGCAATATTGGGTTGACCCTTCAGCAAGACACCGGATGGCAAAATAACTACGTCCACAGATGAATGAGGACACTTAAATTTGTACATATAGATAGGTGATAGTAATGTCAAATTAACCCCACAGGGAGCTAAGTCCACAGATGTATGAGGACACTTAAATCGTATATACGGATAAATAATGACAGTATCCAATTGACTCTGTATGTAAAGTCCACTGGTAGGAAATAATTCCTATGAGTCACATTCGTTCAGATTGCAAATGATTAACAGGTTGATAGGTGACCCCAGGAAAAATCCAGATGGGAATAGAGTGGCGAAAAATGACCAGTACTCTGATGTACTCTAACCAACAGGTAAGTGGCAAAAAATAATAAAGTATATCAAACCTAAACGTGTCAAGTGTCTAATGAATATATTGTGAATAATAACACATACTATATTGATTATATGTATATATATATATATATATACACACACCAAACCATACAAAATATATATATAAAATAAAGAGGTGAGGTTGACAGTATGTAGGATTGTGCTATACTGGGCGGAACCGCCCCAAAGGGGTCAAAAACGGTACCTCTAACAAATTAACCATCTACCTGGATCCCACTACCCACAACAGTGAGAAATAATTGAAAATGTATTGACTCAATAAGTGTAGAAAAATGTATGGTGTATATATAGGAATGTATCCATCTCTTTGAGACCGCCCAAAAGGTCAATACGGTCTCTTGCAATAACAAATGAAAGGATGCCCTACTCAAATAAAAATCCACCTGTTTAGTGATACAAAATGAGGAAAAGGATAGGCGGGAGGGGGGAGGGAGAAATTGTGAAAAAGTGTATTAAACTAAATCATAAAAATGATGAAAACAGGAAACCCTCATTGAGGCCTTGGGGGGATTGGGTATTGAGAATGTAAATCCACCGGCATTCGCTTTGGCGTAATTTCGGATCCCAATCCCCTTTCCTTGGACCACACTGTATATGTTCAATTCCTGTAAAAGTAAGGACAGACGAGTCACCTTGATGCTGGTTCCTCACATGTCGAGATACTGGAGTGTCTGTTTCATTGCGAATAGATCCTAGATGTTCCAACACCCTGATCTTAAGTTGTCTATGAGCTTCACCTACACATTGCTTGCCACACTTACATGAAATGAGATAGACCACCCCGGTGGTCAAGCAATTAATGAAGCTTTTAATAGGAAAAACCTTAGTGGTAGTGGAGTCAGTGAATGTTTTGGTGACCATCATAGAGGTGCATGCTTTACATCGTCCACATATATAGAAACCACAGGGTTTGGGGCCAAGCCATGTCCAATTAGATTTGGTTTGATAGTGGCTATGTACCAAGCGATCTCTAAGGTTTTTGGGCCTACGACATACCATATCTGGAAAGTTTTTAAGGACTTGTGATAAATCTGGATCCTGTATAAGAATATGCCAATGTTTCTGTAGAGTTTGTCTGATGGATCCCCACTGGTCGTTATAGGTACCAATAAACCTAATGGTGGTTTCAATGTTGATTTGGGTACGTTGGCCTTTCGTGAGGAGTGTGGACCTATCAGTGTTGAGGGCCTTGGAGTATGCTTTCTTAATAACTGTTTTGTTATAGCCTCGTTCACTGAATCTGTCTGTCATGTCACGTGATTGTTGTTTGTATTCTTTAATGTTCGAGCAATTCCTTCTAAGACGCAGGAATTGTCCTGTTGGGATACTGTTTATCATGTATGGTGGATGATGACTATCCGCCTTCAACAGGCTATTGGTCGAGGTGGTTTTTCTGAAGATGGTAGATTCAAGTTTGCCATTCTCACCTTTCATGATAGTTAGATCCAAGAAATTGATTTTGTCCCTGTGAGCCTCAAACGTTAGTTTCAAATTATGATTGTTTTGATTCAGTTTATGTATAAACTGTTGTAGTGTAGTCAATGTCCCACTCCATAGTAGAAAGATATCATCTATGTATCTTGACCAGAGGTCAATATGTCCAGTGTACATGTCATACTCCTCCATGAACACCACAGCCTCCTCCCACCATCCTAAGTATAGGTTTGCGTAGGTGGGGGCGCACGTGGTGCCCATGGCAGTGCCTTGTATTTGGTGGTAAATTTTCTGATCGAAAAGAAAATAGTTTTTGGTAAGAACTAGTTCGAGTAGTCGGAGAATAAACTGATTGTGTGTCCGACAGTTCTCATCTCGTACTCTCAGAAAAAACTCTACTGCGTTGATACCTGCTTGATGTGGGATGCTAGTGTAGAGGCTTTCAACGTCAATACCTACGATCCATGTGTCAGCATGTACAATTACATCATCAATACGAAGAAGTACATCCTTAGTATCTTTCAAATATGACGGTAGTGTGCCAACGTAAGGTCTTAAAAATCGATCCAGGTATACACTCGCATTAGAGGTAATGTTGTTGATACCTGAAACGATTGGTCTCCCTGGTGGGGGGATTTTGTCTTTATGTATTTTGGTGAGGTGGTAGAAAGTTGCCAAGGTGGTTTTTTTTACCAAAATTAAATTATATTCCTCCTTTGAGATGACCTTAGATTCTAAACCCTCTTTCAACAGGGTCACAAGTTAATCTTGAAAACTGTTTGTTGGGTCTGTTTGTAGGACCTTATGACACTTCCTATCCGACAGTAGTCTAAGGCATTCCGTAACGTAGGATTCCTTATCCAGGACCACCAGGTTTCCATCTTTGTCAGAAGGTTTTATGACAACGGTGTCATCCTTATCAAGATCCAGTAATGCTTTGTATTCACTAAATTTAAGATTATAGTTAGTCTGTCTACGTGACAGAGTTTCCAAATCCTGTGTAACAAGTTTAGTGAATACATCAACGTTGGTACATGTTTCAATCGGCGGAGTAAATCTGGATCGACTACGTAGATCAGTGAAAGGACCTTTGCCAGGAGGTCTTACGTTCTCCTGTAGAAGGCTATTCATGGTAGTTAGAAAAGCATGATCTCTATGGTCAAATTGTTCAAAGGGGGTATCCTGATTCATCAAGGTTTGACGTCGCCTAAAAAACTTGTGTAGGGAAAGTTTACGAGAAAAAAGATTAAGATCTTTAATACATTCAAAGACGTTAAATTTATAGGTGGGGCAGAAAGTAAGGCCTTTTGATAATACTGTCATGTGATCAGTGTTCAGAACTTTCTTAGATAGGTTAATCACCTGCTACCACACACTATAAGAATTAAACAGTAAACCATAGGACTCAGGCTACCACCTCAGTGATAGGCCATATAATCTGAGGTAAAATAAAGAGGGGTTACAAATGTATACCACTGTGATTGTAAATATTTTAGATATTATTTATTAAAAGTTATATTTGAATTTAATTTGTCTGTATTTGAGGCACTCCATATTAATATATTTTTCATATTGTCTCTACATAGAATACCTGCATGCACACAGCTAAAAGGCTATCTTTTCTGGCCTTCTTGATATTCATGCTTTATTATACCCTTTGTGGATCACCAGTCTATGCCAACACTGAGTACTGGTATTCAAAATGAGCTTCCTTTCACAATTTATTATGAAAACTAATTTTTTCCAGTCCATGTGAATTTAGATGACTGCCATTTAGTTTCCACTGACCAACATGCTTAGCCGCACTCCCAAACGACCATAGTGTGATGTCCATGTGTTCCAGCTTCTGCTTTTCACTGGACCAAGCAGGAAGTTGAACATGTGTCTGTATTAATCTGAGAGGGCATCAGGAAGAACCCAAACAGAAATGTTCTGCTTAAGCTTCCAGTATGTTAGGGGGGCCGCATTCCTCAATTAACGTTTGGAAACGTAATAACTACACCGGGACGCCAGGTTATCTGCTATATCAGTTGTTAAAAATTTGTAGATAGAACATTTTAGAGTAGAGTCATTTTTGGGGTTAAATGAACAAATCTCACCTCCTTTAGACAAGCAAATGTGGGCAAAGAAAGGGGCAAGAGCCCAAATTTGCTTTTCTCAAGGAGGTACAATTTCTGTTACTTTCCAGCTGGTATTACATCTATTCAGGCAATAAAAAAGTGTATGCAAATAAGATGTCATATTGTGTCATTTCTATTCTGAGATACAGTAATTGTACATGAAATAGCAAAAACGCCAGATTTCCATTGCTTCAGATTGTATGCCATTCTCTGCGGTTTTGCATGGGAAAGATTGGAGTTTAATAAATAGGCTCCTACGGTATATGGGTAGGCCATTGTAAATGGGTTGCTCGCCGCTTTATGAATGAATCAGTACATTTTGGGGGTTTGTACAAACAGTCTCTCATAGAAGCATGGTAGTGCTTAACCGAGGAAACAATGTCCAAAATGATCAAGGCCAAGTTGTAGAACGTCAACATATCAATAGTCTCCAAAAACAGAAAACAACTCGAGGTATTCACACTGAAATATGGGGTCTCAATGAAAATGCTAAATAATAGAATATATATATTTCTTTTTCTGTTGGGAAAGGAATGGGTCGAATAAGCAAAATAGCAACTTTTAAGCGCCCTGTGCCATTTAGGATAAACAAGCAACATGATATTGTCCCACAATTGTGGAAAAACATGAATTTGCACAAAATATGCATAACATTGCTAAAAAAAAAACATTAATCCAAAACAGACCCAGTAACATGAGAGCATTATTTTGCATACCAAAAGTAACAGAGTATCTAGACTTCAAAACTTTCCAGACCATTATCAGTTGCTGCCAGCTTTGCAGAGTACAAGGAGTATTAGCATTAATATTTTGAATTCCCTGAATAATGATAGCACGGGTGGGGGCGGTGGCATAAGATATTTACATTTCAAATGTCCAAATACATGGTTTCTGCTGAAAACCAATCTCTGCTGCATTAGCTTGTCCTTCAGAGCAGCACACTATGCTTTTGAGGAACAAAGGTGTTTTAGATGTCCCCCATCCCGAGAAAAGCATCCAATTTCTTTTCAAAACCCTTGGCATCCTTGTTCAGTTTCACAGAGAGCAGACATAACACTTACATGTTGTTCTGTTCTGCAAGGTGCTCCAATAGACGCTATCTTTTCTTTAGGCATACAGATGTGGCCAGACTTCCTGTCCCCAGCACCACGGACAAACAAGCAAAAGTCTGTGTCGTGGGAAGAAACAGGAGGGGTAAAGGGGGGAGAGGGGAGAGAGGGCAAGGGTGGGAGTGGAGGTAGAGGGGAGGGAAAGGGGGCAGAAGACAGGAGGGGAAAAGAGGGGAGGAGAGAGGGGGCAGGGTGGGGGGAGAGTGTGGAGAGATGGAAAGGGGGAGAAAGATGGAAAGAGAGATCGGGGGGAGAAAGAGGGAAGGGAGAGAGAGAGGGGAGGGGGGAGAGAGAGAGGGGCGGGGGTAGAGAGACGGTTGAGAGAGTGGGGGGAGGAGAGAGAGGGGGAGGGAGTGAGAGAGGATGGGGGAGTGAGAGAAGGGTGGGGGGAGTAAGAGAGAGAGGAGAGGGGGAACATATAGAGGAGAAGCAGGGGAGAATAATATATAGGGGACAAGAGGATGCACAAACTAAGAAGAGTGGTACAAACTGAGAGGTGCCAGGTTTCAGGAAGCAGCAGTAAAAGCAAATAAAAGTACCATTTATAAAGCAAGAGTTCTTCTTAGTTGTATTACTGATGTTATTGTTTGTCTTTATGATTGCTTAATGCGGATATCTCACATACAGACGCACTACCAAAATGTATGGTACGTACAGTATGGCCCGCGTGAAGTACAATGAAATCTAATTACACTGGCGACACACTTTATTCGAGCTTGGCTAGTCCCACGAATTCGGGTATACCCGGGTGTATTGAGGTTTGTGACTGTTTTCTGCCCGAGTGCATTGAGGTATTTTCCAGGCAGGGATTTAAGCATTTTATTCCCGCTGGCTGCAATACTGCACAGTATATATATATATACTGCATTACAATTCATGAATTTATGCCATCTGGTAGACACGCGAAGCATTGCAGCCTATTAAATCCTAATCATTATCATTTAACAGATCAGCCGCCCGTCAGCCAGGCATGAACCCAGGCTGGGAAGGCAAACGCAACGGGGCTTGTCAGAGGTGAGGAGCGGCGCATTCCAGGTATCTGCCAGGTACATACTGGGTATTTGCTCGAATAAAGTGTGTCGGTGCAGTAGGTCCCTCATATGAAGTGAGTTTGACACCCCTGCTCTAAAGTGGTTTCCAGTGCAGAAGGGAGACTTATGGCAGGAGACTTCTTGGTAAACATGTGCCATATTTTACCTGCATATGGAGCTTTGCCTCAAGGAATTTACAATCACAAATGTGTGCATAACACACAGTAGGTAAAATGTCTTGCTAAAATGGAAAGATCTGCATCTAAGTTGCAATTCCGCTTCCAAAACAGCTAATTTATCACTATATGTTATTTATTATTAGTATAAATACAATGAATGATGCAAACATTAACATCTTCCAATGGATCACACAACAGAGTACTAAGCAGAGGAGACCTTGTAAGAAAATACATAGAGAAGGGTCCTTGTGGGCGTTTGTGTCTAAGGGTGCAGCTGCAGGACTCGGAGGGAGGGCGGGAGGGAGGCAGTTCTGCAGTTTGCTGGGCGATCTGTGTTTATCCCCCAGCAGACTTTTCAGCGTTGGGGAGGGGGCGGGGTTACACACAGCAGGGTAAGTATCGAGGTTGCAGTCATGAAATCATTCTGAAGAATGATTTCATTGGCTGCCTAGGTCCCTGTGACGCTGCTGCAGCTCCAAAAAATGAAATTTTCGTTTATTGAAACTGTAGTCAGCTTCAACTCCTGGCCTCGGAGACAGGGCAGTTGCTACCCTGACAACCAGTATTCAAATTGAATACTTTGTTTCTCACGGCAGCACGCACGGCAGCACGCCCTCACTCCGAAGCCAGCACCCTGAACGAGGCCTTAGAGGGAGACCTCATTTTGAGACCCAGTACCATACTGTTGTGACCATAAGCAGGTGAACATTTGTCCATGTGCCAAAGATTACAGTACAAGTTACCGTGTATTTGGCTGACAACTGCGCAGCCATCTCTGTCTTGTGGGTACACGCAACTGTGTTTGTATTAGTGTACTATGTGAATCACTGGGTACATTTCTAATGTTGCAGATAACATATACAGCAGATTTAACAAGTATTGCATTGTGGGGGATAAACAGTAGTGAACTATACAAAGCACATTAGTCCGTGCTCCAAAAAACGAAAAAGCTGCATCACTGGAGGCGCTGTAGAACAGATAAATAGATCTAAATAAGGTCTTCATCTGTGTCTCAAAATAGGAGTGCAGGCCATTGGATATGAGTGCATACATATAAAGCAATGTTTCTATAGAAATAGATATAGTGCGGCTTAACTAACAACTGGCTGGTCTCGTTCAGCACAAGACTGTTGTAGTTTGCTACTCACGGACCACAGGTAAGTCTCTGACAGCTTCCAAGAATCCAAAACCTTGCGTCAGCACGAAAACTTCGCTCAGGGGATCCCAGGGGCCGCCACGGCAGTAGCAGGGAAGGGTATCACCGTGCGGTCATCCGTCACTCTAAGGAAAGATGTAATCCCCAGTCGTGCAGGCTAGCTCATAGCAGGGCTCCTAACCGCAAAGTGGATGTAGATACACTCACTCTGTGAACGTCAGGTTGTTCACAAGCCGTGCAGCCCCTCCATTGAGCATGCAGCCTCACTCCACAGGTGTCAGAGGGAGGCGTCAGAGTAGGTATATGCAGACCTTTGCAGCGTCTCCAGAATGGCGTGCCTCCAGGTAAGTAAACAATAAGCAGAATCCAAACAGGAACTGGAGCACAGCCTCACCAATGTAACATGGGACACAGGAATTACTTTCAAGGATTTATTGGGTTAAAAGAACATAGGGTCAAAGTCCTGACAAAAACTCTGACATGTTTCACGCACAAGGCGCTTTATAAAATATTTATTTAATCCTTTACAATAATTTTTGTCTGTGAGAAACAACATGGCCACTGGGGGTCGCCTCATTCTAACGGCCAATAAAAAGCTGACGCATAATCATTACATGATCTCTGATTGAGTGATTTCCCAGCCATCTTTGCTTTACCCTGCAAGTCTTTGCAAATACAAATCCTAGTAATTGGGAGTGCCTGGAAGCTTTGAGAGTTGCATTTCAGTTCCGGAGGACCCTCTCTTTCAAATAAGGTATATAACCCCCCCCCCCCCCAACTATCAACAGTCTTTGTTTATTTTAGTTAATTTTATATCTGTATATAGACTACAAAATAGAAGCTAGGCTGCATTAGCTCAACTAAAGCAGCAGGACGCAGGTGACAGACCGACAGCTCTCCTCGCTTATTCACCTCCCTGGGGTGCAAATGGCTTCCCTTCGCACAAAGGCAGCTCCTTTAGATTTTGTAAGATGTACTTATATGCATGTACTATGCATAAGCGGTTAAGTGCCTGGGAAGAAGGAAGTGTGTACCTTAGGAAGAGTGATAGGCTGTTGTAAGTGAGGCTTTGTAATATAAACTTACAAAGATATTAAACATATCTTAAAATTATGAACGAAATGTCAAAAATGGTAGAGACATATTCTGGATATTCACTCCGACTCCTATTTTCTAGTGGGACTACCCCTTTAAGCCCACTGTATGTAAAAAAAGCACGTTCTGAGTACTACCAACCTGCTCTTGGCATTAGCTACATTAGCCATATGTTGCCTGCCTACATGGACTCAGCACCCTAAACAGGTATGAGAGGCTGAGGATTGCCATGTATATATATCCAACTCCTTTAGAGCTGGGCAAGGAGGGTTACACATATACAGTGTAACACCCCTATCCCCCCATAAGGGAGATTTGCTGTTGTACAGGCATACCCCGCATTAACGTACGCAACGGGTCTAGAGCACGTAAGTAAAGTGAAAATGTACTTAAAGTGAAGCACTGCCTTTTCCCACTTATCGATGCTTCAGTACAGGTACAGTATTGCTGTTCAGGACGTGCTGACAAGCATGCACGAGCTGCCGTTTGCCTATTGGGCGAGGGGAATCAGTGTGTCACTACTACGGCGGTCTGTAGCACAGAATAAGTGTCCGTACTCATGAAGCGAGTGTACGGACACAGGGGTATGGTGCTATTGAAAATATGTCCTTACTTGCGAGTGTACTTAAAGTGAGTGTCCTTAAACTGGGGTATGCCTGTATAGGGTATTATGGTGCTGTGGTGCTCACCTGTTGGTTCTCAGGAAGCTGAGTCTCTGCGATCGTAGGGAGTTTTGGGATACAGGGTTGCCTTTGTAGAGGGTGCATTGCCTCCACCTCCAGGGCTCCTGCCATAGACAGGGTTTCATCCCCACAAGAACTTCCATAGTAGCAGAAAATGAGTCTGGAGTACCAGTATCAATGCAACAGGGTTTATTGGCAACAGCATAACAGCATACATAACAGGTCCATATCTTCAGGTATTCCAGCCCAGGGGTGCCATCCCTTCCCTGGGCAGAACAGGACTAGTCACCCCAGGAGCTTGAGGCACCCAGGCTAGTCTGATCAGCCCTCACCCCTATCAGGGGCAAGGCAGGACTCTGTGAACCCATCAGGGAAGAACTCCCATTAGCACAGGGATCCCTCCCAGGACTCACTGAATTAATACGGGACTCCCCTTATATACCAGGGGTGTGTCCCACTCCTAAACCCCAGCAACCAGGCAGGACCACCAGAGTAACCCACCCCCCTGGCATGTGATTCCACTTGTTTTTCAGGCAACTGCCTAAAAACGGCAACAAAATAACATACCGGGGATGAGGCTCACAACCCGAGCACTGCCTGCTGTTACCAGGACTTATGGTGCTAGGGCAGAGAATTTAGTAGCCAGAGGTTACATGGCTACAACAGTATAAGACCAGGAAGCAGTGTTTGGAAGGAGGGGACACAATGGACATTCTGGTGATGTTCCAGGTGCTGGTGCATTCCCATAACCAGGCAGAGTACACCCACACTGAGTTCACTGGGACGGTCTCCGTATTTGCCTCCCCGTGGGCGTCCGGCGGGGTGCTCTGCTCTGTGTTCCCCACCATGGATTCTTTTACCTTCAGCTCCATGATTGAGTGCACTTTATTTTGTTTTACCGTGCATTATAACCTCGTTTTGGGTTATTTGTTTATACCGGTAGTCCTTTCTCAATAGGTAAAACCAATGAGTTTGCCGTTTCTCAGATTGGCCGGCAAAGCCAGCCAATCAGTTTCTACCGGTATAAAATAGACTGGCTCAGGTAACTGCATGACTTTGTCCTGTGTTTTTAGCAATTTGTAGAGTAGCATATTGCTCTCTCATCAGCAAGATGGCACAGTGGATGAACCGCCATGTCAAGAAAAACAACAATTTATTCATTAGCATCCTGCGCAGAAACAATTCAGCACAACTAAGTGCTCATTGTGCACTGTTTATTCTTGGTTTGATCACAGAGGGCAGTATTATAAAGGTAGTAATTGCTACTTGTTTTACACTGAGCCAAGAAAATCCCTGCTATATTCATGTGGTGAAATGAGCTGTCATTGATTTCTGCAGGGAGGATACAATAAGATCTATTTTTTTCCCAAGTTCAAAAAACCAAAATGCACAAATTAAAGCTCTATTAGATTTAACTACCAGTGAGAGTCTGTATGATACTCAGAGTGGCAATTAATGGTAAGGGTCTGTTAAATAGGGACGGAGGAAATGCCCTGACTTGAAGTTTCCTTTTCTTGGAAGGCTTCCAGCTACACAAGGTAGAACTTAAATTAATTTGGAGACACAGAAAGAGCACCTATTTCTGCCATGGCGTGCTAATTCTGATTTTCTCTGACTCGTAAAGGTTACTGAAACAACACCGGAAACATCATCTTTTCTTCCCCACATGTAATGCATGTGAAGACGTAACAGGGGAGAAGCAAGACTGACAGAACATCATTTTACTTCATTCAGGTACCAACAGGGTTAGTACAGTATATAATCTTTTAATGTCCTTTATACTGTACACAAATATTTATTTGTTACGCTATAGCACGCTATTGCCCCTATTTAATATAGTGGAGTAACTCAGAGATAAATGATGCATTTCAATGCCATTCAAGTGAATGGAATTGGAAAATAAATAAATAAATATATATATATATATATATATATATATATATATATATATATATTAAAATAATCTGTGCACGGTTAAGGTTCATTGACAGTCATATAACACAAGGGAGCGCAATCTTTTTTTACCTGCGCCCCCCTGCCGGCTGTTCCCTTCTCTCCGCCCCCCCCCCCCCATTTACCTTGGCTCCGGCATCATGACGTCACATGACCTCGCGGCATCATTTGACGCCGCGTTGCATAGGCGACGCGTCTCCGGAGCCAAGGTAAGTGCAGTTTACAGAGCCCATCGCCGGTTCCCCGGCACTTAATTTAAGTACCTTCGGGAAGTGCACGACAATCTCGGGGGGCGCGTCCCCCAGTTTGCGCACCACTGATATAACATATATAGCCTGAAATGGAAATATGGACACCAGGAACAGATGGTATGCTATAATAACTTTCTTATCTGGTGCTGATTTCATAGTTCCATCTGGGACCGTATATGGTCATACAGTATTATTATATTTTTGATTATATATATATCTATTATATGATATTGATTTTATATATATCCATATATATATATAATATAGATATATATATATCTATATATATATATATAAAACGAATTGTATTGATACAAATTGCATTTACTCTCCCCTTTTCATATTTAATATATCTCACTCTGGAGAAATGTGATTGCAAAATACAATTTGCAGAGATTGTTATTCTGAGATGCAGTAGTGCTCCCTAAGCATAATCGTTATCATTTTTTTTCAATAGCAGTTGCTGTGGTTTGTATCCCTAAATCTTTCGGCTTGCTTTTTTTATCCATCCCTCTGACCATATTTGTCGGGGGTCGGTACCTTGTGAATGGAAAATAGCACAGTGATTTAGGAAGCAGGCCAGCTGTTTATATTTAATATATTAAAAACCTTTGAGTTGAATAGAATATTGTGAATTTTCCAGCAACAGCTCGGCACTGATCTATGCAATTCTGGAATACTACAGTACTTTCTTACCTTATTAAAGTACAGATAAACTGTAGCAAGACTTACTGTTCCAGTGACCATGTGAAACCAAGTGCAATTCCACTGTATTTCTTTACGTGTCGCAGTCCTGTGACCGCGGCTAATAAATGGGGTTTTGCGACTGCTGTAGTACTTTGCAGTAATGATAGGTGGTGCTAGTGTGTCTTTAACCTAAATTTCATGTACTGTATTCCCAAGGCTATTGCTACAGTAATGCACGTTTTGTACTGTTCTGTGTAACCCACCCTTTATTCCCATACACTCGTTAAATGCTAGGAAACTTCAGATCACAGACACAGCCAGTCCCAGTAAATTATGGCATATTTATGAAAGTAAATGAGAGAAACGTATTGTACTGTACATCGGTGTACGATTTATGAAAATATTTATTGCTTTATACAATAACAGAAATGACAAAGACTTGGGAAAAATAATATAATCTTCTTGCACCAACATGCTCTGGGTGTTGCTTGTACAGTTTCTCCTGTAAGATAACCGAGAGATAGATGTATTAATTAAACACTGTGCTGCTTTGTCGCAACACCGCTGCGCATGCGCGCTCTATGTATACTTTATGGAACTCATATGCATTCCATTGAATTTGTGTTCAAATGCGTGGTACATTTATATGCAAATTGAATGTATGTATACAGTATGCGTTCCATTCAATTTCAGTGTATACGCACTCTACACCTACTGTAAGGAACGCATACCGTGTGTGATTATTGAACTAATGTGCATGCGTGCAGGAGTTACAACACAAAGAGATGCCGAAAAGGCAGTTGATACCTTAATTGCCAATAGAGATGTTCTGTGCCGCTGGATGTGGGTTCTGCACGAACAAGGTGTTGACATTGAGAAACCTTCAGAATCTGCAAAACAAGGATGAAAACAAGGATTAAAACAGTGTATCATTAAAAATGAGCACACGCAAACTACTCCACTTGAACACTACTGAGTTGCCCCCCCCGAACATAATTAAACAATAAACTTTATTTATTAAAAAATCATCAGTTTGTCACTGATTACTCCAGCCTACTGTCCTCAGATGCCATAATAGTCCATTAATTGTGTCTTTCATGTTCTTGAATTCTGCAGCAGTGTATTTATACTGCGTCCCAGTGCAACTAAACTGTCTCTCCTCAAATTTTTAGGTATAACCTTCTTACCACGGAAGCCATCAACGTTCACATTTTGGCCTACTCGGCATAAGGTTGAAAAGGCACATGATGTTGGAAGATTAAGTGGCAAAATCGATGTGGCTGTCCCATGCAGCATGTAGCATATCTTTCCAAAGTTTCCCTGGGTATTATGAAAAGAAGGATGACATCTACTGGGTCCCTACTGACTGGGATACAGGTGTGTTTACGCCTCCGTGGTTCAGTGCCGTAGGTGTGCTTTGGAAAACTGGCACAGGTAAGTGCCCTTGGATGCCTCTTTCTTGCAGGTCAGTCTCAGTAGCATGGGGGATCATAAGCACAATGTCATCATCGCTGACTGAGCAGTACGGTATGTATGGGCTTCCCACCATCTGGGTATTACTTGGAGGTACAGTACATGGGGGTGGAGGGTGGGGGGAAGATAAGAGGCTTCCTTAAGATGTCGTGGTGTCTCTTGCAGCAGTCTATAAACAAGCGAATAGAGACCATCCATGTACCTACCGTCTCTAACACAATATCCATCAAGTCCAATCTCTGCTCCGGCTCAGGTACCTGTGCATGATCAGTGGCAGGTCTGACCACAGGAGTGCAAGCTATTCGAGCAGCACAATTGTCCAAAATAAAAACATGGTGGGGTGAGCTGTGTCTGGAGTGGGGTATGATGGTTCAAACTTAGGGTGAGCTGGGCCTGGAGGGGGGTGCAATGGTTTCCAGTTGGGGTGAGCAGTGTCTGGAGTGGAGTGTGATTGGTCTGAGATGGGGTGAGCTGGGTCTGGAGTGGGGTGCAATGGTTCTGTGGTGGGATAAACTGAGTCTGGAGTGGTGTGCTTTTGGTTATCTGGTGCAGAACCAGGTTTGCGGGAAGCTTAATGGCTATGGTTTTCATTTGCTTCTTCTTCCAGATTGGTCTTACAGTCTTGCCCTTTGGACTTTTGGATGATTCTGTTTGGTTTTCCTTTCCCACTTTATTCTTTGTAGCAGTCTTTTACGGGGATACTGGTCATCTGTTATTATCAGCAAGTATCCTGTTCCTTCTTATGGTCTTCAGTACTGTAATTGGTACAGCACTAAGCTGGTTGTTATATCTGGATTGATCCATTGTTGACTCAAAAGATGGAGAAGATCGATGTAGCAAAAGAGTTCTGATACAGAGCAGTCTTTTCTATCTGTTTGTATAACAATCCAATTCCGGCGTGACTTTATATACAGTACAGCTGGTGTCTATTTTGTTAATGTGTCAAAAGTTAGTCACTTCTCATTGGCTGGGGCAACATTCATACACTACGTATAATACGAAGTGTTAATATTGGGTAGGGCTGAGTTGGTGTTTGGGTATCTATTGTGGCAAGGTGTCAAAAATAGGACTATACCTGTAGCTTTACTACTACAGCAGTGTAAAGAAAGGCACATTGTATCATATTCCTGTTCTAACCACTTTTGTTATTATTTTTGAAGAGAGTATCCTATGATAAGGGTTGTTAACAGGATAAAAAGAGTTGACAAAGAATGTGCATGGGTTGAGAGTGGAGAAAAGTTTGAGGATGTCATATTTTATGATGAAACATAACTTGATCTGCAACAATTTTCCACTATGGCATTCTGAATTTTTTTTTTGATCCCTGAAACATCAACCTAAGCATGCACTCAGGGTTGTGGATGTGTAGGGAAATATCTAGACTTAGACCAGGACATATAGTTATATTTGAAAGTAAGCCCATTTTGGTTTCAGCGTTGTGAGGAGTAGCTGTATATTAATGTGACCCTGTCCCTTTTCCCATCAACTATTATTATTATCTTTTATTTGTAGAGCGCCAGCAAATTCTGCAGTTAGGTACAATGGGGGTAAAGAGATTTGATAATTACATAAACAGAGTTACATACAAATACACAACTAAACAGTGTGACATTTTTATTGCATCTGCAGGTATCACAGATAAAGCCAACTTCCAGGAGGTTATTATTGCTCAGGCTGCAACACCATACATTTCTGAAGACTTCACATCTGGTCACCGATTCTTCCAAGACAATGACCCATAACACAGGGCATCTGCAACATTCAATAAAGACAGTGGAATCAACTGGGTCAGAACACCTTCAGAGTAAGTAACTGTATTGTGCTAGTATATTATTTACTGAATAAAATACTGCAGTACTGTGCTGCTGCTGTGTGTTTGTTTTATTCTTGGCAATAACCATACTGTATTTGTCTCTATAATTATAGAGCCCCTGATTTGAACACCCTTGAATTGGTCTGGTGCATGAAGGCATCATCTGCACAAGCATGTGAAGCCTGCTAACAAAGAGGAACTAGTGAAAGGGATACAGAATTACTACAATAAATGACTAAGTGTACAAACATGCAACAACTACATCAACTGTATAAAAAAAAGTATTACCTATGGTTATTGAAAGAAACGGGATGCCAATAGAGATGTAATAGTAATAATTCAATGTACAGAAAATTATTATAGTGTCAGTTGTAATTGTCATACTCTTATGTTTTCCATTCTCTTGTAATTCACGATTATCAAGTTTATTTGCTTGATCTCGTATGGGCCCAGTACTCTGAACAACAATAGGCAGAACCTGAGGAATAGCTGACTAGTATCGACTAGTGATAGGGTGTGAATGGTTTATTCAGATTTGCACTTTTGGTAAGAAATGACCAGCTGAGGGAAATGGGCCAGTACTCTAATGCAGGGGTGTGCAAAGTGAGGGGCGCGGCTGTTATAGAGGCCCGCACTTTCCCGAAGGCATTTAAAATAAATGCTGAGGATCGTGCAAGGCCTCTGTAACTTTTTACATACCTTGCTTCTAGCAACATGTCCCAATAGCAACTGGCGTCAAATGATGCCACAGGGTCACGTGCCAGGGCAATGTGATGTCACATAACCCCGCGATAGCATTTGACACTGGAGCTGTGCATGGGGGGGGGGGGGGGGGGTGGGGGGGTGCGAGGCGGATGGGAGTGGAGACAGGGGGGCGCATTGAGGAAAGTTTGCGCACCCCTGCTCTAATGTAACCCCCTTGAAAGGATAACTAGTTAATGATGGGCAGGTTCCCCAGCCAATCACTGGAACCTGAAGAAGAGTTCATGTGATTTTGTATCAGGAGGGGAGGAGCAAAGAGAGGAGAGGCCAAGAGTCTCAATTTAGTTGTAGTTACATTCTAAATGTTTTCTTTTATGTATTTTGTTATATTGTTGTACTTTAACTGCACAATAAAGAATGTTTTAATACTTTTTTTCTTCATGAAACAAAATTATACCATATGCTGCCCACTTTTACCCTATATTCAATAAGGTTAGCATTAACCATTGTCCCTGCACCCAGCCTAGATGCTGTATGCACAGGTTTTATATTAATATCCTTCTTTATTCATCCTATACTTGGTTAGAAGGGGACCTGTGCTGTTCGTTAACCCATTAGAGTGTGTCGAGATCCTGCCTCTGTTACTGTTGTTAATTATTTGGCATTTATTTGTTTTACTAACCCTTGGGATAATTATTTATCTATATAGTTCCATTAGCCATTACATAGCCACAACAGGTTACTTATCAAACTTTCTGTTCGCCCTGTTTTTTAAACTTATTTAGCCACTTTTTCTCATAGTTTTTTTGCACACTAATCACATTGTGCCGATTTTCACATTGCCATCTTATTATAATTATATTCATTAAAAGTTATGTTATAATTCTTCTGTTGTACACCTAAAACGCAAATATTTTCGTTGGCATGTGATTTTTAGCACAGACCTCCCTTCTAGTACTGATTATATATATATATATATATATATATATATATATATGAGGAGAGAGCGCACGCCCTATAGTATAAAACCGTAAATTAATGATGGGAAAGGGAGGGAGAGGGAAGAAATGAACTCACAAGGGTACAAGAATTAAAAGCATTTCTTGACAATATCACCACCATCCGGTTTCTGTGCTTGAATCAGAAGTCCATCAGTCTCTCAGAGATGAAAGGGCAGTGATCCGTCAGGGTGTCCAGGGTGCATGGATATTGCTTCAACAAAACGTCCCAGGAATCCAAGAAAATATCTCCTTGCTGGATGGCCTCTGTATTGTTTGGCGCTCGAACCGGCTTGTTCCTGCACATGCGTGATGACGTAGTGTCCGTGCGTATTGCGTAATAACGCTCCCTGACGCGTTTCGTCACACACGGGCGACTTTTTCAAAGGGTGATCATCCCCTTTGAAAAAGTCACCCTGTGTGACGAAACGCGTCAGGGAGCATTATTAACGCAAGCTACGTCCATCACCAGAACACGACGTCATCACGCATGCACAGGGAAAACAGGGGCCGGTTCGAACGATACAGAGGCCATCCAGCAAGGAGATATTCTCTGGGATTCCTGGGACGTTTCGTTGAAGCAATATCCATGCACCCTGGACACCCTGACGGATCACTGCCCTTTCATCTCTGAGAGACTGATGGACTTCTGATTTAAGCACAGATACCGGATGGTGGTGATATTGTCACGAAATGCTTTTAATTCTTGTACCCTTGTGAGTTCATTTCTTCCCTCTCCCTCCCTTTCCCATCATTAAATTTACGGTTTTATACTATGGGGCGTGCGCTCTCTCCTCTCTGTTTTCTGCAGATTCCAAACGGATGTGGTTAATCCCCTTGAGAGCAGCCGGTGACCCCCCTACCAGCATCACCCTTGTACCATTGCTGTACATTTTTTTGAAAGGACTGGTTTTCATTTCTTTTCCATTTTTTTAATCACAGTTTTATGTTAATGATTGGTTTTATTTAACACCTTCATTTAATTGATTCATTAGGCACTTTCACAATTATATTATGTGGTTTGAGTCTCTGTACTAATATATATATTTATTTTATAATTTTATATTTAATACCCATTCAAGGCGCTGCTTTTTTGTTTTTTTCGTTGTCTTTGAGATTATATATATATATATATATATATATATATATATATATAATTAACTAATTACTGAGTGGGTTATGGTTATTTTTTGTTAAGTTATAGAGTACATGATATATTGTTTACTGCACCATAAATGTTTTTTTTTTACTGCTTGTTATTCATAAAAACGTCAACATCATGTTTTTCACCTAAAATTTCTATTTATTAATTAAACAAAAAATTTCAAAAAAACCTTAACTTCATCTCTCAAAACTACAGGTCCCTCTTCTTGGCTGATGGACTTGCTGCACTGGGCGAAGACCTCTCCCTCAAGTTGGAGGAGGGATCAGTGTCAAGTTTCATGTGGGGGGTAGATTGGGCCTTCTCCTCCTCCTCACGCTGAAGAAGTCAGATACAGAATTCTGGCTTCAATTTAAAAAGAAACCAGAAGTCATGTAGTACACACTCTCCATCTTTTTTGTACATGCTATTGTATGAAGCAGTAACAGTTATCGCTCTACACTTCATGCACTGACAGTACTGCAAAAAGCACTTCGTACAACACACAGATAATGATACTCACATAATCAGTGAACAATATCCTCCAGTCCCCATCCGGCTCCTCGTAGTTGCCGTCCACCTCCTCCAGCCACTGTGGGAGATCATGGTCCCCGAGCAGCTGGTGCCAAAGACGCCGTCTGTGATCTTTCTAATCTCTCAGTCTAAGCATGTGAGCTTGGCCAGTGTCCCTCTACAAAGCACAGTAAATAGAGAGTTTAAACTGTAGAGTATATTGTATATATTATTTGTAAATAAACAACACGCAATTGTTAGAGTAGGTAATGTATTCGCACTTACTCTGATAGGTGTAGCTACCATCCACACATGGCCCGTTATGTCCCAATATTCCAGAGGGATCTACTGGTGCAGGAATGTGGGGATGCCTCATGGTGTCCTGGCAGCCTCTGTGGGGCGTCCGGTGCCACCATTTTAGAAATTATTATATAGTTCTAGCAAGTATAATATAAACAAAGCAACAGAGGTAGTGAATGACCTTAAAGAAATAGTATCTGATCCAAATCTGTCTCCATATTTCCCCCACTCTCGGTGTCTGTGTGTTGCCAAGTGTCTTTGTGAGAAAATGATTTCTTATGTTTGTAGCCTGGCTCCCTTCTTACCTCCGGTGCGGGAGTTGCCGGACTGCCGTGGTGCCGCCCGAGCTTCGCGTTGGATCGCCAGTGTGAGCGCTGCCATTTTAGGTCTAGCACATGCGCAGAAGAGGTGCGCATGCGCAGTGAGTGAGGGGGTGCGGTGGCCATCGTAGGCGGCTCCGCAAGATGCCACGTGGGTATACATGTCCCATAATGCTCAGCGGCAGGGAGACCACATGGGGCACATGAGCCAATAGGGCTCGAAGAGGCAAGGGGATAGTTTGGCATGCAAACACCACAGGTAGTGTCCATGAAGCAGTGCTTCCCTGGGCTAGGCCGGGACTCACCCCCAAGGCCCCAGTTAAGCCCCGATCCCTTCAACAGCTAAGTATTTCAGGGAAGGCCCCAGATAGGGACTCTTCCCCATTAGTGTTGTTGTAGTGGTACTGCACCGCTGACCGGACGGCCATGCGGTGTCCTGCTGTCTGGGATCAGGCCCAGGGCCAACCATAGACATTACGGGAACTCCTCCACGAGGCAAATCCTAACCGCAAGGCGAGAGGGGATTTTGAAGACCCCGCGTCATTGGACCACGGACGCGGCTCTGCTACTAGAAAGCCTACACAATTCCCTGGTCGTAGCCAGGATGGTACTCACCGTGCACCATCCTCACACAAGGGTGGTAGTGCTACCTCATATTTGGGTGTGGAACTGTTCTGTGGACATTGGGTGGTTAGGTGTCCCAGGGCACCCTCAAGACTTTGCGGGAACATTGGGCCAGCACATTGTGTTGCTGTATCAGCGTGATATATTGTGTGGGTATTACATTGGGGCATTGCTAATGTTATTATATGTGTGGTGTGTGTGTGTGTCAGTAAACAGTTGTTATATGCCTGTGTGTGTATTACTCTTTACTGTGATTGAGTCCTATGTGGGATCATCCCGCGCTGCTGGGAGCCCTCATAGGTGGAAGCGCTGCACCAAACGGACATAGAGAGATTACCCCAGGCTCCCGGTGGCGGAGGCTTTGGCCTCCTGTGAGCGAACAGTATACTGCACCGACACACTTTATTCGAGCAAATACCCAGTATGTACCTGGCAGATACCTGGAATGCGCCGCTCCTCACCTCTGACAAGCCCCGTTGTGTTTGCCTTCCCAGCCTGGGTTCATGCCTGGCTGACGGGCGGCTAATCTATTAAATGATAATGATTAGGATTTAATAGGCTGCAATGCTTCGCGTGTCTACCAGATGGCATAAATTCATGAATTGTAATGCAGTATATATATATATATACTGTGCAGTATTGCAGCCAGCGGGAATAAAATGCTTTGGAAAATACCTCAATGCACTCGGGCAGAAAACAGTCACAAACCTCAATACACCCGGGTATACCCGAATTCGTGGGACTAGCCGAGCTCGAATAAAGTGTGTCGCCAGTGTACATCACGCATAGTTCCCTTAGTCATAGGGAAAGGGGGCTACATGTTTAAAAGGCACAGTAGAGAAATATCATTTATTTTACACCTAAACAATTGCCTACCACTGAAATCATCACTGCTGTATAAAAACACCTATGTTCTTGTGCCTTTCATTAGGCTCACCGCGAGCATGGACAAAGATATTCACTGTGCCATCTGCCAGACACATACTGAATTGCAATTAAATAAATAAAGCCCACAAAACCGTGGGACTTGATTCTGTTGGATTCCTATAGCCGGACCGCGGAGCACAAAGTGCCCCCACTGGTGGAATCTCGCGCCTTGTCACTGTAGCGAGTATGTATGTATGTATGTATGTATGTATGTATGTATGTATGTATGTATGTATGTCTTTATATAGCGCCATCAATGCACATAGCGCTTCACAGTAGTAATACACGTGACAATCATATAAATAACAAATAATACAAATAAAAGATCATGGGAATAAGTGCTTCAGACATAAATGTAACATTTAGAAAGAGGAGTCCCTGCTCCGAAGAGCTTACAATCTAATTGGTAGGAAGAACGTACAGAGACAGTAGGAGGGAATTCTGGTAACTGTGTCTGCGGGGGTACCAAGCTTTATGCATCATGTGTATTGTATTAGCCACGGTGCTACTCATATGCTTCTTTAATCAAGTGTATCTTAAGGTGGGTCTTAAAGGTGGATAGAGAGGGTGCTAGTGAGGTATTGAGGGGAAGGGCATTCCAGAGGTGCGGGGCAGTCAGTGAGAAAGATTTAAGGCGGGAGAGGTCTTTAGATACAAAGGGGGTAGAGAGAAGACATAATTGAGCGGAACGCATGAGTCGGGATGGTGCATAGCGAGGAAATTAGGGCTGAGATGTAATGAAGGACAGAAGAGTGTAAAGCTTTAAAAGTGAAGAGGAGAATTGAGTGCGAGATGCGTGATTTGATGGGAAGCCAGGAGAGTGAGTTCAGCAGGGGAGAAGCGGAGACAGATTTAGGAAAGAGGAGCGTGATTCTGGCAGCAGTAAGTACAGTAAGTCTTGCTACTGTACATCTGTATGAGCTTCTTTATTAGTCCTGAAAAAAACGGCATGCATTTTATATTGCTATATTGGTACTACTTCTGGGAGATTCTGGCTGTGGATGCGCGCAGCTATTTAACAAAGATTAAATACTGAAATATAGGTTAAAAGCTGTCGTATAACTCCCAAAATAGCCCAGTGTGTGTTCAGGAGGAGCTTTAGCATAGGGATTAAGATGGTTGTTTTTCAATACCAAGATTATGGGTTCAGTTCCAGTATCAAACATAGATTGTACCTCTCTGACTTTGGGCAAGTTACCCTGTACATCTGGAACCATATAAATAGATTGTATGCACCCTATTGTAAGATAGATAGAAAGCACACTACACTGCTATTGTTGAATTTGCTTATATTGATTATGCATTTAGGGCAACATGTTACACATCAAAACCATAAAGGGCCACACATAACCTACTGCCCCATATAACCCCTCCCTTTAACTCCAATTGCCCATATAATATATCACTATCTGTGCTGATCTCCCCCCTCGCTCTGTGTTCATCGTTCTCCCCTACTTCTCCCAGTGATGATCTCTCACTTTTCCTGTGTGCTGATTTCTCTCTCTCTGCACTGATCTCTCTCCTTCTCTGTGCTGATCTATTTCCCCTCTCTATCTGTGTGCTGATCTCTCGCACTACTCCCCCCTCTCTCCCTATTATTCCCCATTCTGCTTGTAGCTATGCCCCAGCTATAGCTCAGTCCCCCCCATTTGTAGCTCTACCCCGTATGTTCCCGCGACAGGATGACAAATTGGCAGGGCAGAAGGGGCTTGGGAGAAAGGAAGTTGGAAGCCACAGGGGAAGTCCCTACAAGCCGCCTGTTGCCCAAGTGATTTAAGGGCCGGACCCATGGAGCTCTTGTAAATCCCTGTGTTAACCTTAATGGACTTTTGTGGCTAAATAATGTTATTTATTTATATATATATATAAATGCAGCAAAATATAAATGTGAAAAGTTGGCACTAGCTCCCTGGGGCTTACCTTTGTATTTAAATGATAGGATCGTTGGGTGAGGCAGCCTCCATGTTCCAATACTTAGTGCATGTCAAAACTGTGGTTTTGTGCAAATAAATTAATGCACTGAGTAAGGGAAACAAAGGACTATGAATTTGCTGGCTGCGAAAGGGAGATGGCACGGGTTATAATGAAAATCGATGAGAACTGCACCAGGTTGACATGCTGGAGCCCAATAATGCTGAATCAGACACAGATGATCTGACCAGTGAAATGATCAAGGAGACCATACGACACTTAGTGTAGGAAGACTGGTCACCAAGCGAGAAACAGAAGAGATAGAGAAATGGAAAGATGAGCTGGTGCAAGAAGTCCTCCGCAGGGTTGATGAAGCTACGTGCATCAGGGAAAAGCAGTCGTTTGAAGAACTCGAGTCACAGACGCTCATCGCGTTAACTGCACAAAGTACCAGAGCGAAACGAGAATGAAAAAAGCGTGCCAAGCTAGAGCAAATACTTGAAGAGACACTGTTTGAGTGCACAGGGTACATCACAGACTTTGTCACCAGTGTTCTCTTCGACCACGACTACACAGTGTGGCAGCGAACTGAAAAAGAGGTAGCACATTTCAGTGCTTTATGTCCTGAGTACCAGAGAATTCCCCCAAAGGGGAAACCCTATGTTACGGGTAGGAGTGAAGATGGTCTTAAAAGAATACAGTGCACAAAGGAGAGTCAGATTCATGGACCCCATTGGAAGTTGAATGGTGTCGAAGACACAAAAAGGACGGAAGAGAAGTTTGGGGCCATGATGGATTGGAAGTCCAAGAAGGAGAAAAGGGAAGCTGTCGCCTAGAAAAAGACTCCCCTCTGGCGAGTCTTGTCCCTGGAAGGGGGTGGGGGAAATGTTTTATTGATGGGCGTACACAGGGCCACACTCAGAGGGGAGGTGTGTGAGAAAGTGAAGGTTTAAACTCTCTCTGTTCTCTCAGGAAACCACACCCCACACCCTAGTGCCAGGTCTCCTTAGCTGTTTCAAGGGAACTCCTCATTGAGCAGGGTTTAAAAGGCAGAAAGTCACTGCATGCCAGTTGTTCCTGCACCAGCAACCGAGGATGGTCCCAAGGAGGATTGCCTGGGACTGACTGGGACTGACTGGAATCCAAAGCCAGCACCAAGCTCCAAGTCTTTAGGGGCCCAGGCTTCTTGTTACCAAAGGTATTAACCTGGGAACAGTGGGGACCCAAAAACCCCAAGCCACAGACAAGAAACAGAACAGGAGCGAACCAGAGGAATTTCCTGGGAACAGCAAGACTGCAAAGCCTGCAACTGAAGGTTGCCTGGAGAGACCAGGTAGTCCGAGCCAGCAGTTACAGATAAGAAATGTATATTTTTCCCAGATATATGCTGTGTTGTTTTTAGAATGGAAACTAGCCTAGCTAACCAGTCGGTTAGTTAGGCCATGTCCTGTAAAATGGAGTAGGCTTTATTTTTATGTTTTGTTTAGCTTAAAGGGACGGTGTCCTAAATATTATAGGCTTACTTGTGTTATAAATAAACCCTCAAGGGCTTGTTTAACCACATGTACAGCATGTGGATGTTTTACTGACCTCGCCCACAGGCAGCTTCATCACAATCACGTTAAGTCCTTTAACAGAGCTCTCGGATTTGGCCCTCGGAGTCTGAAGGTAAGTGTATAAGGAGATATTTATACAAAAAAGCAGAAGTCAAAATACAATGCAACTAATAAAACGCAATCTACATCAATCAGTACTTCTTTTTAAATCATGTCCATTTTAAATTACCCATGTATTATAAAGAATTACAGCGCCATCCTGATTTCCTTTCATATTTCAGTGTGCTAAGCTGTTCATTTGTTGACCTAGCTGAACTTGTATAGAATGAGAAAGCTGGTGGAAACAATTGCAAGTATGTAAAAATATTTGCAATTTCCTACTTAGAAATAATTAATCTCCAACTTTCTTTGCCAGAACTGTGAATTGCTCGATATGATTTAAAGATTCAGTCCCACATAGCCAACATAAGTAGCAGACAGATGCAGCTAATCAAATGCCCTTGATTAACTGATCAACAACAAGTGTGACCACCTCTATAAAAGCTGAAGTTTTAGCAGTTTGCTGGTCTGGAGCATTCAGGTATGTGTTAACACAATGCCAAGGAGGAAAGACATCAGCAATGATCTTAGAGAAGCAATTGTTGCTGCCCATAAATCTGGGAAGGATTATATGCATTTCAAAACACTTTAAAGTCCATCATTCTACAGTGAGAAAGATTATTCAAAAGTGGAAAACATTCAAGACAGTTGCCAATCTTCCCAGGAGTGGACGTCCCAGCAAATTCACCCCAAGGTCAGACAGTGCAATGCTCAGAGAAGTTGCAAAAACCCAAGAGTTACATCTCAGACTCTACAGGCCTCAGTTAGCATGTTAAAGTTCATGACAGTATAATTAGAAAAAGACTGAACAAGTATGATTTGTTTGGAAGGGTTGCCATGAGAAAGCCTAAAAAGAACATGGCAGCACGGCTTAGGGTTGCAAAGTTTCATCTGAACAAACCACAAAACTTCTGGAACAATGTCCTTTGGACAGACGAGACCAAAGTGGAGATGTTTGGCCATAATGCACAGCGCCACTTTTGTCGAAAACAAAACACAGCATATCAGCACAAACACCTCATACCAACTGTCAAGCACGGTGGTGGAGGGGTGATGATTTGGGCTTGTTTTGCAGCCACATGACCTGCGAACCTTGCAGTCATTGAGTCGACCATGAACTCCTCTATATACCAAAGTATTCTAGAGCCAAATGTGAGGCCATCTGTCCGACAGCTAAAGCTTGGCCGAAATTGGGTTATGCAACAGGACAATGATCCCAAGCACACTAGCAAATCTACAACAGAATGGCTGAAAAAGAAAAGAATCAAGGTGTTGCAATGGCCCAGTCAAAGTGCAGACCTCAACTCGATTGAAATGCTTTGGCTGGACCTTAAGAGAGCTGTGCATAAACAAATGCCCACAAACCTCAATGAACTGAATCAACGTTGTAAAGAAGAGTGGGCCAAAATTCCTCCACAACCATGTGAGAGACTGATAAAGTCATACAGAAAACGATTACTTCAAGTTATTGCTGCTAAAGGTGGTTCTACAAGCTATGGAATCATAAGGTATACTTAGTTTTTTCACACATGGCTTCTCCATTTTTGCTTTATTTTTGTTAAATAAATCATGACGGTGTAATATGTCATGTGTTTTTGTTCACCTGAGGTTGTATTTACCTAATTTTAAGACCTGCTAAGGATTGTTATTATGTCCTGATATGTAAAACCATGGAATTCAAAGAGGGTGTACTTTCTTTTTCATGTGACTGTATGTGCGTCACCGCTGGAAAAAGAAGCAAAGTCACGAGAAAAAATCCTTTATGCGGTTTTATTAATTTATTTGTGTTACCATGCTTTAGTTTGTAAGAGAAAGTAATAGGTAATGAAATAGCCAGAACTAGAGCTAGTCACTCAGCCACTTGCCGCAGTTGACCTACTGTAGTATGTATAATTCTTGTTTTACACGGTGTCTAAAAAAGGCATATGTACAATGTATTCTTCTGGACAGCTGTAAGGATCTTTCCCTTCTGTCTAACTGGGGAAACCATTCAAAGTGTGTCTTCAATGGTAAGGAATGAGCGATTAACCTGTCAAAACACCATGTAAACGAAAAAAGAAAGATGATCTAATAAAACCACAGCAGGTTCCTCTTATCCAATTTCACCGTCTCTAACATGCTGGGCCACTGTGAGCTAACGTTACTAAAGTATCCCCTGCTTCCTATGCTGCCCCTTCTGAATAGCACATACTGTAATATGAAAATGCTGGAAATAGCATGACTTGCATCTCTTGTTTAGGTGAATTGTTCAGTAATGCTCCTATGATTGATTAGTAAAAACAAAATATGCATATAATTGGCCATTCTTCTTGTAACCCTTTCTTTCATGGTGTAGCTGGAATTATTACGTTGATGGCGGGTAAAGTCAGATGTACTTCGTGACATGGTAGTGTAACTATATTTCTTACAAACCAGGTTATTATTAGACAGTTCATTGAAAAAAAGAAAGCCCTGAAAAGTGAAAATACATAAGTAATCTGTTATAAATGGTGTCCAAGGACATTGTCACTTTGTTTAACAAGGATTGTGTGCAGCTTCTGCAATGATCTAGAGTATGTGGGTTTATAAAGTAGTAAAGCATTTCAATGAGCAAGACAAACTTAATAACAAAACAACAGTCCTATTGTGGACTACAGCTTCTTCCTGGTAATATAATACTGTATGACAGCTACCCCTGCCTCAGTGCTAGGGATCCTCTGTAAATCCCCTTATTAATAACATCATACCATATGAGACCATCTGTAAATAATACTATCTTACACAATGTATATATCTTACATCTGCATTGAAGGACCCTGTTATTTAATAATGCTTTGATTTCCCCGAGCATGGAGAGAGCAGGGCTGCTGGTAGGGAGCTGGGCAGCTTTCTCCATCCTGATTGGCTGCTGCTGTTGAAATGCAGTCAATCAGGAGGAGGTGTCCAGCAGCATGAGGGTGGGGCCAGGGAGCAGAGGAAACAGCATGGAGCGGAGAGCAGAGAGCGAGGTGTGTGTGTGTCTTGAGCGAGTGTGTGTGTGTGTGTGTCTCGAGGGTATCTCACCTTTCACCATTTTTGGAGATACCATCTGGCAACCTTACTCCAGCTGGGATCAGAAAATGCCTGTTTAAATATCATGCATCTCATGGACATATAGGAAGCAGCAAAGTTATCCCTTGCGACTTCCTGTTCTCGCACATGCTGCGGGACAGAAGTGAGATGCTGACCTCACCTTCAGATGTAAGTCTCTCAGGGAGCAGGGTGTCCCCACAGCTAAAATTAATGTGGTTCAGCTCCCGAGACCCCCAGCTTCCCACTTAGGGGGAAAATAGATATTTTTAAAAGGCAATAGCTCCTTTAAAGTAGTAGTCCTGTGTAACTCTAGTAGCAGTCCTGTGCAACTCTACAAACTTACGTACATTGTCAGTTATTAGTACAACAGCCATGGTGTTATTGAGGAAATGTCTAGCATTTGGAGCCTTAATATGGCCACTACCAGGGTACCACTGCATGAGGTAATTGGCAATCAATTAATATTCCTTCTGAACCAGGGGTAACAACCAGTGCATGAATTTGCAAGAGCATTGTAGTGCACTTAGGGGGTTATTCTTCAAGGAACTCTACTGGATGCAAAAGTGGTGCAAAAAGCCACATCAGATTTTTCAAAGTAAACAAATCCCACGGAATATATATATATATATATATATATATATATATAGGGCGTGGCTGAGACGGAGGAGGCACTTTCCCACTGAACTCAGTGCATTGCGGATGCAGTATTGAGAGCGGCAAGCCAGACCAGAAGGAACGGGCAGATCTCCACTATTCCTGGTGGTGCAGCAGCCAGAACGAAGTAGGCAAAGTCTGTGGCTCCCGGAGGGATTTCCTGTTGCGGGGCACATGCCGGGAGGACGTCATTTCCGGTGAAGGAGACTGCGCAACACGTGTGTAGGAGAAGACTCCATTGCTGTTCCAGACGCTACCGGAGGCTTATGAGGGCCAATCTCATAACTGCTCGTTATTTCCGTTTGATTTGTGAGTGGGCATTTGTCTGTTTTTTAATGTTCCATAAAATCATTGTTTTACTTTAATGCACTAGGTGTGCGCCTGTTTTTTTCTCTTTTTTTCTCATATATATATATATATATAGTATTGCTGCAGTTTTTAAGCTGAAAGACTGGTGTAATTAATTTTACAAGCAACTATATAGTTAAACACTGGTATCTGAAGGAAAGATCTCTCTACCAACCTTGAGCAAGGCAATTATACTTTTGTGGTCAGGAGCTCAATTTTACATTTGGAAAGTCTTTAAGACCGTGACATTGCAACTGTTCAGCAAATTCCACAATACAATGGCAAGTGACATTTCAGAAAAAAGAAGGTATGGGATTATTATTCACCTTATCACAAATAGATGAAAAGTTACAGACTGACTTGTCAGGAAAGAAATTGTCGAAGGGCATAACAGGCAGGGGCAGGCTGACCTCGGGGGCAGGGCGGCAATTGCCATCCGTGCCGTTCAGATTTATTAAGGTTTGGCTGGGAGATGTTGGGAGGGGAGGAGGAGCAGATCGCAGATCAGGTCTCATGGACACTGAGGCAGGGCTGCTGCAGCTCAGACTCCAGCCATTTGGGGGCACTTCCGAGCTCTCCTTTGCTAGCCTCTGTTCTCTCTGCTCCAGTCCAGGTCAGTAAGTGTTTGTGTGTATGTTGGTCAATAATTGTATGTAAATTGTAATTCTATTATGTGTGTGTGTCTGTGTTAATGAATGGTGGATATATTGATGTGTGCGGATGTTCCATGTATGAGGTGTATATGTATGGTGTATGCATACATACGATGTGCGTACCCAGTCATGTCGGCAAATACATCTAACAAGGCAAAGACACCAATCTGGTATGCAACTGCCGGTTTTAGACTGTTTGCCAAGGAAAATCTGTGACCATCTGGCAGTAACTTGTGAGATAGTTCAAAGCAGGCTGTAATGGCCCATCGGATGAACACAGCGGGGGTCCCTGCATTCGAATGGGACTCGCAGCCCGGTAGGATTCACACAGCGTGAGTCCCACTCAAATACAGGGACCCCGCTGTGTCCATTGGGCCATTAGTCTGGCTGCAGGAATCTCGCAGCGTGCTGCAGGAATCTTGCAGCGTGGGATGGGTTTAAGTGCAGAATTTTCAAGGCAAGCAGTCTACAACCGGCGGTTGCAGCTGTTTATGGCTCCTTTTCCCATTTAACTCCCCTCTATCCCTTGTCCATTCAAGATTCTCAGCTCATTTCTTCTAGAAAAAAGATCCACCTCACTCCCCAACATCTCATGCACCAATCCTTACAGTGACCATCCTCTAATCATCAAATGGGGCAGAATTATCCATTACTTGGGTAATTAAAGCTTTAGTCAATTTCCTAATCCAGGTTTCGTTCAAAAATTTCATACAGGTATTCCTCTGTTCCTGCCTCTTCCCACATATGCCCCAATCTCCTTTCAGCAAACCAAAGATAGTTGACCAACTCATCGACAAAGAATATAATAGGCCCATTTTCCCCTATGCCATTCCCCTCCAGGAGATTCAGCCCAATTGACATAGCAACCAGAATGTTATCTATCAAGAAAAGGCTAATCATCGATTTATCAGTACCATCCTCCAATATAGTCTCAAGCATCAACTAATTCCTTCTCAAGAATTCGCTCACATAGATGACTCAAGGCACGACCTCAAGCATCTCTGAAAAGGTTCCCAGTTATCCAAAGCAGATTTCTCAGACACTTTCTTTCTATTCACCCTTCACTCTGGCATCTCCATGGCATCAAATGGTGGGATTACGACTATTTCTCTATCCCCCTAACATTCGGCGCCAAACTGTTTGAGCTATTTGCTGAAACACCAAGTTGGCTTCTACTCAATTCATCTCATTGTTTCATCGTAATTCATCTTCTGGACGACTATCCTTGAAGAACCTCCAGACACATCTCCTATTTCACAAACTCTCCAATCCACTATCTCAGGACAAAACCATCAATCCAGGCACTTCCCTTGAGACCCTACAGTAGGAATTACCAGGGATTCCAGGATTATTTTAAAACCCCAAAAAGGTAGCAATTTTCAATTTCACATAACATAAGAAAGAAATACTGCTACTTTTTTTTTTTGCAGTGGTGAACCACTACAAAGGGGTTAAGTCTAGAATACATATATAAAAAATTCACACAAATGTAATCACACAACCAGTGGACAGTGACTGTACTAGTCCGAATTACTTTCTGTCAGTGAAACGAAATCTTAAAAGATTGTGGCTCATTCAAGACAGCCTTATGGAAGCAGGAAACAGCAAAACTACATTTTAATATCTCCAATAAACAGTTTTAGTGGAATATTGAATTCAATTTTATCATGGAATTCCATTGTAGACTGCAACATGTTGCATTAAACCTACAGTACTCCCTGTTTCCTCTGTTTCACATAGTATTTATCAGTATTACAGGAAAGAAATTTCAGAAATAAAGAGGAATTCAGTTAAGAAACATTCATGGTATAATTAATAATTGACATTACCAAGAATTAATACTAATTTTTAGAATATAATGAAGCAAGAAGTCAATGTACTCATCTATGGGGTAGATACTCAACGCTCTGTTAAATCTGGCCTACTAACATGATGTTACCTTGGTGACGGAAGTTAGTTTCCCATGATTTAATAGGTATCCACAAAACTAATTTTATGCAAGACAAATGGCCATTAGGCTGCTCATTTGCATATGGCTAATGCAGTTTAGCCAGCTAACGTGGGGATAAGTTCTATCCCGGTGCTAACTGGCTGTAATGTTGCCTTCATGGCACTAAGGTAACCATGGGGTTAATTTAAACTCCCTAACTAGCCTAGTACGCATTGTGTCATTGCAATGGTATAAAAGGGGTTAACCCCCTTCCCACCTGTAACCTCCCCAGATGGCCTAGCCTCCCTCCCTGAGGCACTTACCTCCATAATCCACCTGCCTACCTCCACGCCTCCAACAAAACAACCACCCTACAGTAATGGCCATGACCCTATTAGCCACAATCACATCATATAAAAACTATAATTTTAATTAATTTTTCACTGTGACTACCAATGCAATCAATGGGGCCTACATAGCCAAATTGGCAATCAATGTAGATCCTAAATAAATAAATATAATACTTACCCCAGCTGAGATGAAGGCCATCCTCCTCATCCTCAGGGGCACCTGGAGATAAATGCAATAAAGGGCCGATACCCAACCATACATTTAAAAAAAAAAAAACAACCCAAGCCCAATGGCCATAAAAATTAAAACTTGTCTCATGTTGGGTGGTTAGGCCTCCCGGGGTGGGGCAGGAGTGGTTTAGTAAAGCATTGCATTAGCAATGATGCTGGAGCTGAGCAGGGGGGTATCAAGGCATGAGCAGGGGGGAGAGCAGGCATGGGGGCGCAGGGGGAAAGTTTACGCACCACTGGGTTAAGGGGATAGTTGCCTCCGGGAGGGATGTGGTTGTGCTATGACATACAATGTGTAGTAGGCTAGCTTGGGTGTTTGTGTTGACCCCTTGGTTACCTTAGTGGCCATGAAAGCATGCATAATGCACAGTTAATTACACACAGTTAATGCACAAGTCATGCTCAATTATTTGGCTTAGACTAGGGTATTCACGTAGGCTTCCTTTACTGCTAAGGCAATATAGGAAGGCAAAGTGGCCCACTTCAGGACCCTGGACAAGGTCAAATAATTTCCAGTACCCAACGCCAGGTATAGATACGACCTAAAAAAAAGCACTTAGAAAAGCTTAATTCCTGCGTTAACTTTAACGGACTGTGGAGGATATGCTTTGAAGTGGTTAACGCCTCGTTTGCATATCATTAGCACGAACGCCCGTTAACGTTAATGACAGTCTGTCTTTACTTTAAGACGGTACTTAACGGCTCGTTAATCAGCTTTGAAGATCCCGGTTGGCACTTAACGTCTCGTTAAGTAAATAATGGACTTCTGAGGATCTACTTTGAGGTCATGGCCCATATTTAGTAAGTGGTGCTATTCCATAAGAATGAAGAAGGTGCCTTCCAGAGCTATAAGGTGACTAACGGCAGAGCACTGCTTACTGAATAATGGTCTATATTGTTTTCACACTTCATAACATACAAGTGAGATATAAAAAAAAAGATATAGGCTGGAACTAAAAAGGGAAATACCGAAGTCTTGTCCGACTGCATTGGACTTTGATAAAAATGCCTCATGAATTTCAAAGGAAACAGCCATTAGACATTGAAAGTGAGGATGTAGGACAAAGGAAATGGTGATTAAAGGACATTGAAAGGAAGACGGAAGAGTTTAAAAAAAATAAAAAAATAAAAAAGCATAGTAGTACTTTAAATTTATCTGCCCTAATGGAAAACATTAATATCACAAGCTTGTCAGCCAGTTTAAAAAGTATAGTCATCAAAGTTCTGCGACAGAGTAGCAATAGTATAAGTTGGCAAAGTTTTAAATGCTTTTTTTTCTAAAACAATAAGACATGTAGGTGTCTATTAAACTCTACTGACTGCAAAACTGTGGCGAAGGTGAATAAAAAAATAGAACAAGATATATCAAAGGAAAGCAATCCCATTTAAAGCTCTATGCTTAGGCTGATAACTGCAATTCATCCATCCCCTAAAGCAGCAATCCCCCTACTTCTTTTTTATCAGTGTATTTTTTTTTTTTTTACAGAATTTGAACAGAGTGCTTCTCTGGAGTTGAACGCCTCAATTTTTAGCTCTAGGGTTCCCCAAGATACGTCTAGTTACCATTTTTCCCCCTTGAATTCAGGAAATTAAAATGGCTGCCAAATCGTCTTTCTTCTGTTGGGCCAATAGGACGCCACAAAATCATCAGAGGATAACTTTGGAGCATTCTATTGGACATCCCTGGTGGCCATGGTAAGTATCACTGTGGGCTAAAAATAGTGTCGCTCAATTTCTGGACCCCCCAGTTTTATTTATTTATGTTTTTAGATTTAAAAAAGGGGTAAGAGGTTGTTTCTTTAAGTCCAGCTATATAATATGCATATACGTTAATGTATCCTTAAAATTCGGGACTAAAACATGAATAAGTTGAAGAACTGGCAATTTGTATTTGTTTTTTTTTCAAAATATTGATGTTATCCAGATAATCAATGCAGAATTAACACCTTATAAAAATATTGAAATCTTAATTTAATTACTAGACTGGAGGTCCCATACTGTTTTGTCCAACAGGATGACTCTTGCCAGTAATTCTTGATCCTCCAGATGTCCTCTGTACTAAGAGTTTATTGCAATACTGTGAGACTGTATTATTTCCAAAATGGAAAGGAGTTAACAATACCCTGGCAGCTCTCAACCATTTCTTTGAGCAGCTACAAACCCCTCCCTGTATTAACAAGGATTGAAAGTGCATGCTTGAAATTACAAGATCGCAAACATCACAACATACAAAAGGAATTGTTTTTCAGCTTTACTAACTTATCAACTGGGTGCCTCATAACAAGAATATATAATTGCCATGGCCTTGTTCTAGATCTTTCATATATTCTCTTTTCGGCTTGAGGTCAATTGCTTTGCATGATCATCTGTAATCGTAAACCTGGCATTGGGCCCTTTCCCTCCTTGAGTCTGAAATAACACGGTTAATACAACCTAATCTCCTATCTATTTTAAGAAAACTCTTACCAGACACAAAGAGAGTGTACAGTATATGGTGAAAAATACATTCTGAAGGAGCTACGGCAGTAAACAATTCCGTCTTAAGCTGTGTGCCCTATAGCTTCCTAATAACCGCCAAGCAAGCCTTCCCCCTACCTCTCTCCAGAGGTTTGCCTGGCACTCTACATACTCACACTTTTCACTCTGCACCATTCTTCTCTTCTTACTGGTCTGCAGACGTGCTGTTATGATCTGTCACCAACAACAGTTTATAGTGTGTATTCCCAACCTCTTTCTATCCCATGAGGGGGAGACAATAGTGAGCGCTTCCCTCATCCTCTAGATCAGTAATTTTCAACCAGGGTTCGCGAGCACCCCTCGGGTTCTGCGGCTGCAAGGGGGGGGGGGGGGGGGGGGGGGGGGGGCAGAGCTGGTACAACTCTCTCAGCTGTTCCGGGCCTGGTGGCGTGGCGGCACCCCACATAGCAGTGACCTGGCGGCTCCCGAACTCAGCATTAGCAGCCAGCCGGTCACTGCTATCCTTCCTCCCCCTGCCTGCTCCGGTCGGCGCCGGAAGTCACGTCAACTTCTGGCTGACAGGAGGAAGACGAAGAATCGGGTAAAAGCGCGCTTGTGTGCTCTTAGCAGGGGGAGAGGGGAGTGTGTGTGTAAGTGGGAGTGTGTTTTGTGTGTGTGTGTAAGTGGGAGAGTGTGTTTGTGTGTGTGTGTGTGTGTGTGTGTGTGTGTGTGTGTGTGTGTAAGTTGGGAGTGTGTGTGTGTGAGGGTGTAAGTGGGAGAGTGTGTGTGCAAGTGGGAGAGTGTGTGTGCAAGTGGGAGAGTGTGTGTGTAAGTGGGAGAGTTTGTGTAAGTGGGAGTGAATGTGTGTGTAATTGGGAATGTGTGTGTGTGTAAGTGAGAGGGGGAGAGTGTGTGTAAGTGAGAGGGGGACAGTGTGTGTGTGAGAGAGAGGGATTGTGTGTGTGTGTAAGTGATATGGTGGGGTGTGTGTGTGTTTGTGTGTATGTACGTGAGAGGTGTGTGTGTGTGTGTGTGTAAGTGTGAGGGGGAAGAGACACGAGAGACGGGGCAGGGGGCGAGAGACACAGGGGCCCCCACCTACCCCCCCCCCCCCAATACTGTACTGTATGTGTTTGGTTGGAGGGGAGGGGGGGAAGAGGGGTGTATTTATTGAAATGTATTTGCACAATTTTTTTTGGAACCACCAGAGGACCTCCGGACACCCACGGGGATGATCTAAGGTCCCCTTAACACCTGCGGGGACCACCTGAGGTCCCCTGCACCCCCGTGGGAACCACCTGAGGACCCCCGGACACCACCCAAGGACCCCTGGACACCCACAGAAACCACCTGTGGGCCCCCAGACACCCGCGGGGACCATTTGAGGACACCCACAGCCTCTGGTATCAATCATGTGGGGGTAGAGGAGGTGTGTATTAGTGTTTATTGTGGGTAGCAGGGTGGGTGAAGGGGGTATTTGGCCCTTGGTGGGTAGTGGGAAGGGGTAACCCCTTCATTGCCTTAGCAGTAAGCCGCTAAGGTAATGATGTTGCGTGTAAATGCATTTTTAATGCATGGGATTCATACCGGGGGTCCCCGGTGCTGATATCAATGGAAATCAGATCCGGAGACTCCCGGCATGAATCCGATGCAGAAAAAAAGCATTTTTTTGTTATAAGTCCTCTATCACAGCCTCTCAGCAGCTTCTCACCAGCATCACACCAACTTTTCCTGGCGTGAGGATTTTGGGAGAAACTCACCATTCTAGAGCCGCGATTAGCCTCAATAACACGAATCGTGGCTACTAGAATTGCACGAGTTTCAGAACCTGCCGATAAGTGGCGTATCGCTGCATTTTTTAATGACAGATGACATTTTTGGCGATTCAGCCCTTAACGTCCAATTTTGAGGCTTACTGAATAGCAGTAGGCATTTTAGCCGATAAGTGCTCGATAAGTGGCTTATGAACGCTTATAGCATAGGCCCCTTAGTGTTAGGTGAATGAAAGTTCCTACAGTAGATTAAGATCAATACAGTAAATATTATATACAGATATTCTCTTTTTCACGATTATTGTTCTCACAATGCAGCAACGTCTGATGGAGATGAACATTTTGTGACAAATCGATCTTACCTGTCCTGCAAAGAGCCCACAGACTCCAATTATACAGAGGATGTTGAATACAGCTGAGCCAACAATGGTTCCAACACCCACATCTCCTTTTGTGATGAATACTCCTGTAAGAGAGGTTCACGGATAATGATTTATATTTTTAGGAAAGGCATTTAATTCTCCTAAAAATAATACACATAACCTACTGTGCTGTTATTCAACCTGTCACATGCGGATATGATTAAGAGAAGGAACCTAAACACATTTGTACTTATTGTTATAACACCGATAGCATATAATATTACAATTGTTATATTAGCCTCTTTAATAAAGGAGAGTCCCACAATAGAGTACTGTACTGTACATCAGTCACAACTATATTGAAAAAAATAAAACTTATTTTTCTTCTCTTTTAAAAATAAAAACAACAACTGCTTTTTCCATTGCTATTATTAGTGTGGTTATATTGTGCAATACTTTAGCATATACTGTATACATCAGCTCTCCAATTTTGCTTGTTACATTTTTGGTACAAATTGCCCTTGCAAGCAATTCTCATCATAATGACATAATTCACTGTGCAAATCCCCAGTACTTTTCTATTTCAGGGAACTGTTTTGTTGTTTATTTTTGAGGAGACCACTATGGCCGTGTGGTATTCAAAATACTGAATTATAATATAGCCAGTTCACTGCACCTTTGAAATTGCTGCAGAATTATTTTCATGTCATGTATGAATCCTAATAAAGAGTGGAGAGATATACCCACAGACGGATATAGAAGGTCCCTGATTATGGCGCACTGCAGACCTTATTATTATTTTATAATGCGGTCAGAGGTAGAGAAACAGATGACATAAATAAAATCAATTTTATTAACATAATAGGTATAGTTTAAAAAAATAGACATATAACCAAGTGGGGGTATATGACTATATATATATATGTTGAAGTTTATCAGTTATTCGCACCCTATTGTAATGTATATGTTTAGTTAGCCGCGATAAGTCATCAATGTAGAGGATGCTACAGTTCTGTATTTTGGGCTGCCTCTCTCATATACGTATTTAGTAGGCTATAACGTTTAACTAGGGTCTTAAAGTTCTATATCTGGCTGCTTGTGTTTGATGTTCACAGGTTCTGTTGAGGAAATATGAGTGGACAGGTAGAGTGTTGGTCCTGGGAGTATGCTTACTTTCTCTAGTTTCATAGGGTTGGTAAATAGTTAATATTAGCTGATTCTGGGAAGGAGATACACACGGATGGATAGAGATATTGGTCCTGAGTGTATAGTAACTCAGCCTATTTTGTTTAATAACAGGAGAGTATAGTGGGTCATCCTATTGCCCCTGATGTGTGTATCCTTTCGCTGGTTTAACTGTGCATATCTCACTCATCTTTAATAGATATCCTGTTGTTAGACCCAGAAAAGGGGACAGAACAACCACAGCGTATATATAGCTCGATCGCTAAATAGATAGATAGATAAATTATCGTGCTGTTGGCCTGAGACTTAGAGTCATAAATTCATTTTCTTTTAGCTCCGTTTAGCATGTTACACTGCCCATGTGTTATGTTCAGTGTAAATCTCCATCTCTAAACTCCGTGGTCTTACTGCGCATGCGTCCCTTTTGTTTTCATAGTATCTTGATGTACTGACTAAGAAATGAAGCAGGAAAGACCACCGGGGTAGGTATGAATGTAATACTAAAATGATATATTGTTTCACTTGATTAGTGTAATACTAAATTCATTTTCTTTTAGCTCCGTTTAGCATGTCACACTGCCCATGCGTTGTGTTCAATGTAAATCTCCGTCTCTAATCTCCGTGGTCTTACTGCGCATGCGTCGCTTTTGTTTCCATAGTATCTTGATGTACTACCTAAGAAATGATGCAGAAAAGACCACCGGGGTAGGTATGAATGGAATACTAAAATGATAGATTGTTTCACTTGATTAGTATCAGGCTACGGGTCACAGATTCATTAGTTTAAGTATTAGCTTCGTGGGTATGTCCCCCTGCGCATGCGTGGCGCCCGATACTGATCTCTCGTAGGGAAAAACACCGGGGTAGGTATATATAAATTGCTGAAGGGATAGATAGATTGTTCCCACTTGGTAAGGCTAGTGTGAGGCTACGGGTCATAAGTTCATATAGTTTAAGTGTTAGCTCCGTAGGCACGTCCTCCTGCGCATGCGAAGCGCTCGATATTAGTCCCACATTATAATACTATCTGGCAGACAGATATAGAGCTGTACAGATTGGGGGTGGTATACCTCCAGGCTACAGGAAGCTTCCCGGAGATTCATCCCTACTTCTCAACACGAGGACTGACAGAGCAATCCTCACCGGGTCATAGCAGCACCTGTTTTATGTGTTTGCATAAGTATCACCTTTTGATTATTATTATCACTACGATTATATGTATAGCTAGTATTTTTATATAGAGCGCCACTATTAGATACGTTTCCTTTTTCACATACCTCCAGGCTACAGCCTAGGGAGTACTGCCCTGTGCTGATCACCTGAGATTATGTGAAATAGAGAGGTCTCCCATACTCTTCTATATCGCCGGACCACGCCACTCTATGTACACTTTCTGAGGGCAATTGTATCAACGTTACAGATATAGAGCGTATTAGCTACGATAAACTTCAAAATATATATAAATGGAGCAAGGTTCTCTATACAGTACATGTATGAATCCTAACAGAAACAATATGTACTGTACTTTACACATACTTTTTTTTTACAGGGATGTTTTACAGCCTAATTTTGCAAAGGTATTAAACATAGCTTCAATTATAAAACGGCTATTAACGATGATAAAGCAATTGAGACCTAACAAATGTTGATATGCAGACGGACAAACAATGCATGAACAAACACGTTATACAGTATGTCTGTGCATCACACATACAGTACACCCACACATCATAGACAAACAACATATATGCACACCATATACATACACACAACCACCATAAATGCACACTACATGCTACATAAATACACATACATTTTATATATACATATATTATATATAAAAACACACACACAAACAACACATAAACCATATGTACACACACAATACAAACACCTTAAAGATACACGCAGTATACCCACACCTTTTAAATATGCATATATCATACATGCCCTATTGATACACTCACATAAACACAGAGTACATGCACTATATACACACATTCATCATACACATACATAACGTACCCCCCCCCACACACACACAGACAGCATAAATGCATTATACTGTATACTGTACACATATGCCATACATGCACCATACACACAAAAATCAGATTATTTACCTGCCAACTCAGGTCAACAGTGTAAAACGTAACCAGTCCTAGTATTATAGTCCCATTTGTTTGTCTAGTATGTAGACAGTTAATACAAAGGCTAATATTGAATAGTATTGTCCTATATTGAAACGTTGATGTGTTTTCAATCAATCTCTGAACATAGCTTTAGAAAAAATGTACAGATGGCATACACAATAATGGCTGTAAAATTGCTCCATGAAGCAGTGATTATTTCCAATTGTGTTCATAATGATGTTTTGGATCCTTTTTCCTTGCGCTCATTCACCCATCTCCATTTTTACAGAACACTACATGGATCTTGAACTAAAAAGGATTCTTTCCAATTAGGCAACACATGGTATAAATTTACATTTGGGAACTGCATGTGAGTACATGATGCTTATGCCAATAATTATGAAGGGCATTTAGATAGCTTCTTGACCGCTTTTATGGGTCAAAATGTTTGCAGTCTTTAACACGCTGTGACAAAACATTTCAATGGTAAATGTTGGTAACTGTAATAAATGAAAGAATATTAACCAGGTCAGTGGTAGTTGGTTTTGCCTCAATCTGCAGATATTCCCAGCACACAGTGGGTTTCTTTGGCATATATTTACCTGCTGTCACTGTAATATCGTTGTGTTAAAAGGTTGGAGGGGGGATAGGTTAGAGAGATCACACTCTACTACCATAGAGTTATTTAATGGGCTTTTAATAACACCCTGCTGCAGAAAATATGTTAACCCCTTTAATGCCTGAGGCTATCAATGCCTTGCAAAGGAATGCCTTTAAGCATCAAAGGGCTTAACATCCAAAAGCATAACATTGAAATGTGCAACTTTTTGCATATTTTTGGATTTGATAGCCAAAGTGGCCAACTAATAATGGGTTGACCATGACTAGCTGCTCACGTGAATTTCTAAAGGATTTACAGTATATATTTATAAGTTCAACATTGTTTATATTATGTAGGTTAGCTAGTCTTATCTTGACTATGTTGTCTATAGTGGCCATTATATACATAGGCAATATTGGCCTAACCTGCGATAGGTGATAAACACTGGCAGTATTTTTCGGTGGTAGCCCAATATCGCCAAGTATTAAACTTTAGTGAGTAGTACAGTATGTGAATAGGTAATTAGCCATTAACTCTTCATTTGCGATACTGATGTTAAATTGCATATGTAATTAGGTGATGCATACTCATTTGCATGCGAAATACTAATCTTGATAATATATTTAGCCCACACTTCCCGCTGCAATCAAATGACAGTTATTGCTGCATTATTTAAGCGTTAATTCTTTTGCACTGTCACATAAGCGATATCAATATTGTACTTTAGTAGTAAATCTTCACCTATAGCTTCAACTCAGTATGCTGTGAAACTGGCTTCTCTGTGCTGGAAAATATATTGGTCCTATTCATTTTTCTATCACCGGGAGGATGGCTTCACAGTGCAACCAAGTAGATTATAATATATATAAGATGACATACCGCTATCTTTGGCGCTATATATATATATATCTTATAATCTCTCTTCTTCTCTCTCTCTTCTCTCCTCTCTCTCTCTCTCTGCTCTCTCATCTCTCTCCTCTCTCTCTCTCTCTCTCATCTACTCTCTCTTTGGATGACGCGACCATTTCCAGCGTATTCGTTGCCTGTCCGAGCAGCTCCAACCGTTTTTTTTTTTGCCTTTACTTCCATCAACAATTTACCTAATTTTTCCCTATTTCATTTGTAAGTTGCCTGTTTATTCTTGTTTCCCAAGTGCACAACCTTACATTTATCTGTATCAGACTTCATCTGCAATTTACCTGCCCAAGTTTCCAGTCTAAGTCATTCTGGAGAGAAATTACACCCTGCTCTGATTTGACTGAGAGAATGGGGGGGGGGGAGAGAATGGGGAGGGGAGAATGTGGGGTGGGGGGGGGGGGGGGAGAGAGAATGGGAGGGACAACAGAATGGGGGGGAACAGAATGGGGGGGTGAGAGAATGGGGGGAGGAGAAAATGGGGGGGGGGGATTTTTAGCTATTTACATTTAGTGGCCCCTTTTTATGATGTTACCAATACCTTTTTATTCCTGTACTCATTCTTTTCCTTAAAGTAAAAAGAACATGTTCTAACAATCTCCTCTCTTGCTTTTGATAGCAGAACGACACATGACAACTGAGAGAAGAGACACACACACAGAGAGAGACACAGAGAGTGACACACAGACAGAGAGAGAGAGAGACACACACACAAACATATACAGAGACACACACAAACACATACAGAGACACACACACACACACACACACACACACACACACACACACACACACACACACACACACACACAACACACACACACCAACATCATAAACACCAATACAGACACAATACACACATAACACAAGATGACACAGAGAGCACATAGAACACTGCTACCTCTTCACTTCTCATTTCACACGTGATTCGTGGCAATTTGATGTGCCCTGACAGGCATTTCCGATCCCTGTGTCACCTCATGAAGGTGAAGGGGGAGGGGCGATGTGATCGCCAGCCATGTGCTTTTCATGCACATTGTGAATATCCCAGCCGGCATCTGCAGCAGCGCCCCCTAGCTGATTTTTTTTGTTTAATAATCGATTCTAACGCATACCTATTTTAGCAATGTGAAAATAGGAAAAAAAGTGCGTCCTAGAATCGAGGACATATGGTGTGTGGTGTATATATATTATATATATATAGTATATATATATACACACCTACACAACCACACCCACACACACACACCACACACACAACCACACACACACACATTATGGTGTTATATATATATATATATATATATTTATACATATGTAACGGGTATTCCCCCACCCAATCGCAGATTACAGTGTGGGTGTGGGGAACATACAATGTTACTCGGTGTGTGGTGCGTTACCTGTGGCTCACAGGAGGGCTGAGCTTCCGCCAAGGGAAACCTGGGGCCATTATGATACGATGAGTAACCACTTACTCGGTGCAGCGCCTCCACCTGCGATGGTTCCTAGCAGAGCAGGAATTGTTCCTCGCAGGACATCATGCAATAACCATATACACGTATGTGAGATAACCAAATACCTTTTACTTTGGAGCATAGGAAACACATATATCATCACACTGAATATAACAGGTGTCCCTCTCTAGAGGAGACACTAACCACTGCGTCTCACACAACGCTAACACTATCTTGCACCACGGCGGACGCCAACACTTTAGGCGCCACGGTGGACGCTAACACTTTGTGCGCCACGGTGGACGCTAACACTTCCACAGAATGATCCCACCCCGTGTCCAGTAAACCCAACCCAATGTCTCGCACTCCCAAGTCATATACAAGTGTATGTGTGTGACTGTCTGGTGATAGGCCTTGTTGGTGCACTTGAGGTTATGGGTTACCTGCCGAGCACTCCAGTGCTCGGACCCGCAACGGACTTCACAAATGATCAAGGCGAACTCCCGCACGATATCCGTGATCCACCGCAGGATGAGCCATCAGAGGCGACCTCGCTCAGATGATAGTCCAGCTCTCTCCCAGCAAGACACGCAATGTTCTTTGCACTCTATAACAAATAGCTATTGGGGTAGAGTCCCTAACCTAGGGCCTGTCCCTACAACACTCCACTAGGGTGACTCAGGTCTATCTGGGGCCTAGGGGGATTGCTGGCCTAGTGCAGGGAGTCACTGACTCCATCACCCTAACTCCTTCCCCTAGCTGCTCCGGTCACCAACTAACGTGCTGCCAGCCTGCGAAATGTATCTAAATCTCCCTTGCAGAGAGATTCTTCAGCCCTATTGGCTCCCTGGCGTCACGTGGGGCGCTGCTGAGGCTCATGGGACTTGTAGTCCCTTCCAAGAGCCTTCCTTGGTAGATTAGGGTTCCCGCGCTTGTCCTGCGCATGCGCGAACCTCCCTGCCTGTCCCCGCACCGGAATCCCTTCTGCGCATGCGTGCGCAATCCCCTATGGTGGCGCCCTGCACCGGGATCCGACCGAGCCCTGACAATGCGTCCGCACGCGTTCCTGGCAACCGGCCGCCCGCACAAGAGCCGTGCTATGTGCACACACGCCCCCGCACCTCCCTACGAGCGGCTCTAACCTCCCTACCGCCACGGTGAGTGTCCCGAGGGGGGGGGGGGCCCGCAACGCTCGGGGGACCTGGCTACACATATATACACACACACATACATATACATACACTTAATGCTTAAAGATTATATTTAAATCCAATAGAGTTAATGAGGTGACCAAGTTGCATTTAATGGAGAGATAAAATGAGAGGACTCTGAACAGAAACCCGAGGTACATGTACAGATAGGAGCCAGCCAAAGAAAACAGAGATGGAGCAATGAGAAAGGTTAGAGGAAAATTAGGCGAATCTGATGAACAGTACTGAAAGCAGCAGAAAGGTCGAACAGAAAGAACACCTTTGTAAGAGCAGTTCAGTAGAAAGAAAGGTAAGTAAGCCAGACTGGAGAGGGTCCAAGATGGAATGTAAATTAAGGAAGTGTACAATGCAGGGAAAACAAGTCAATCAAGAAGTTTAGAGGCGAGCATCAAAAAGGAGAGACAGAGGGATAGACATAGTGCTGAGCGCTATGTAAAATGTGACATGACCGCAAGGCCCAGGCGCCCCTTCCCACCTTCTCCCACAAGTGACAATCCGGAGGGGAAAGGGGGGGTAGGGAATATTGGCAGGCATTGACAGGCGCCCCTCACTGTATTTTTCCATCTGCTACAGCAGCCAGCAACACATTGTGACTGAGATAAAGGCCCTGGCAATCTCCTCACAGAAGCACAGACTCACTTCAGACAGACAGCAGTATATCAGATCATCAGGAAGGTCTGGCGGCTATAGGAGGTCAGATCACAAGAAGACAGATGGCTTCAGCAGCAGCTGTTGCTGATTGGCACTGTGGGGTCAACGGGTGATGAGGAGTCCTCCTTGACTGCATTCTCACTAGGAGCAAGCAGCAGGGAATTGGAGTGCCGCATGCCGAAGCTACCGGCGAGCTACTGCCTGGACAGAGTGCCAAGCGGTGTGACAGTGATGGCGGTGAGCGGCCCAAGTGCTCCGAAAGGGGCCAAAAGTGGGCCATGTGATGGGAGGCCGGAGCAGCGCACTCAGAGGCATGCTAGGCCCCCAGAGAGGCTCAGCTCTGAGTGGGAGCTGGCGGTATCAGCTGGAAGGTGCAGGAGGCAGAGAAAGTTGGTGGCTGGCCCAGCATGGAGTAAAAGGGGGCCACTGGGCGACAGCCTCTTCACCTGATCTTCCCCACCCCTTTAGCTTCAAGGCCCAAGGAAGGGGATGCTGGGAGGAAACCCTGTATTGGCACCCCTTCTGGATTGGAGCCAGATAGGCCATCCCAAAGGGGGGGAAGGGGAAGAATTCCCTGTGTCTGTGGTGCCGGGGTGTGTTTCGCAGCATTTAGTAGAGGTGGTGCTGGTACTAGCATTAGGAGCTGGGCCTGATCCCTTAGGCCTTGACCCCGCTGCCTACTACAGCGTCCGCTGTGGCAGACGCTGCACGGACGAGAACCCTCCCCTCAATGGCGCCGGGCCCACTGCGAGGGGGGCCGCAGCGCTGGGGCGAGAGTTGCTCCTGCTCTCAACTCGCGACGAGCGATACGGCACGCCCACCGGTTGTTCAGCCAATGAGGGCGAACCTGCCGGGTGACGTCATGTTCGCGCCCCCGTCACTCCCTCGCCACGCCCCCCCCTGGTCTCTCTTCCTGCAGTGAGCTGCCGACCAGGGAATCGGCTGCACGCGCCGCCAATCTCGCAGGCGCGCGTTGCAGCTGAGTTACCGGGGCCTTAGCCTTAGCAAGTTGGTTGTTGCTCGCAGTCACAGTCGACTTAATGGCCCTCCTAAGCGGCATTTTGGCTGCTCTAGAGAGCCACCTGGGTTGGCCGGTTGCTGTCCAAAAGTCGAGCTTAGCATCATCACCCTTGCCAAAGTCTGGAGCAGTTTCGCCTGGCATAGCCACAGCATGGGTGGGGTTTTTAGCCATGGCAGGGGTCAGTCCATACAAGGAGCAGGTGCGGTGTGGTCGTTGGTGCATCGTGCATGACTGCAAGGCCCAGGCTCCCCTTTCCCCTTCTCCTGCACCCCCCCCCCACCTTCCTTGGTAACCAGTGACACTCCGGAGGGAGATAGAAAATATAGGCAGGCAGTGAGGGGCGGGGAGATCATTCCACACCCCTCACTGTGTTTTTCCCGCACTGCCTCCTTTTTTGGTTAAATTCTGTTTGTGTGCTTTATACTTGTATGGAATTTATTTATATTTGAGGTGTCTATTGGGGTTATGTTGTATGTGTCACATTGGCTGGTGGGGTTAAGTGCAGGGTAGCCTTGTCAGACGGGGCTCAGTTACGGTAATGCCTGGTGGTGGTGTGGTTGGCGAGTGGCAAGAGTTCATTGATCTTAGAGTACCAGGCGCCCATCTCATGGCTGACGTGGGATCAGCTGAGCAGCTGGGACTTTTGGTGGCCATGATTTAAGCGTCATTGGCCTTACCTGTGGGTGGAGCACTCTGGCAGGGTTAGCACCACCTTTTTGCTGTCCTTAAATAAAAGCTTTAGCCAGTGCACGTCCAGACCTTTGTGTGTGTGCTTTATTTCCAGGATGTTTCGGGGGAGGGGTTGTGGCAGCAGCATCGCAGGCTCTGAGGTCATGAGAGAGGCAAGCAGGGTCAAGGGTGCTCTTTTTGATAATGGGTGTGACTATAGCATATCAGAAGGGAGAGGAAACTTTGACAGTCAAGTGATGTGGTATATTTGTGTGCAAATGTGGGGACTAGAGTAGCAGGGAGAGATTAAAGGAGATGTGAGGGAATAGGATTAAAAGGACAAGCAGAGTTAGATGAGGAAAGCAAGCAAGATACTTCCTCCTCTGTAGTAGGTAGGAAGGAGTCAAAGGTAAAGGGAGGAGAGTTTGAAAAGAGAAATGTAGACGAAAAAGGTGGAGAGGGTATAGCCAGTCTAATAGAATCCTGGCCTTGAAATGATTAGCACATTTTTGGGGGGTAGTGGAGAGGGGAGAAGCACATTCCAGGTGTGGGGCAGGGGAGTGAGTCAAAGACAGAGAACACGCGAAGTGGGTTAAACTCGTTTCTGTTGATTAGCATGGAGAAGTAACATGGAGTATGAGAGCTCCTCCAGACACGCTTAGAGGAACGAATACAGGAACCAAGAAATTGTGTGTGCATGTTAAGCCAGGGTCAGGGGTTAGAGGGACATGTACTGTATGTCTTTGTAGGAGGGCATGGTGGCATAGAAAAGATGAGAGTATCGAGTTGTAGGTATGACTAGATTATCAGTATCAGTATAACTTCTCAACTCTAGTGAGGGGATTTATGAGGTACAGCAGGAATGGCTTGAGAGATTGAGATAATGGCCAGAAAATGAGAACTGGAAGATAGAGTAATCAGGGAACAATTTCTAGTGAAGACCAGGTCCATGTAGTAGCAAATTAAGTTAAAGAAAGCAAAAGGCCTAGCAACCAGAAGGGTCGTCAATATGACAATTACAGTACTGTTTAGTCCCCCAGGAAGATTTGGACATTATATTGCAATCCAAAATATGACTTGGCAATTTAGAGCAGTGGAAAATAAAATTGACTTGACAGCAAAATATATCTCCCAGCATGCAAATAAAGACATTACACCCAAAGGACTTTAACTTTACACTTAACCAAGATTCTACACATGCAGAACATATGTGTAATAGGACAGCAGGCATATTATCTGGCACATCTACAGAGTGGACGTATGAGTTCTTGAAATGAACAAGTTACCCAACTCATGCAAAAATGTGGCAGTCTACATACAGGCTTAACCTGGGATAAGGGAATCATCTCACACTGTGCTCTATTAAAGTGTTACATAGTTACATAGTAGATGAGGTTGAAAAAAGACGTAGGTCCATCAAGTTCAACCTATGCTAAATTTAGACAACAGATACTTTATCCTATATCTATACTTACTTATTGATCCAGAGGAAGGCAAACAAAAAACCCCATTAAGAGGAAAAATTAATTCCTTCCTGACTCCAAGAATTAGCAATCGGATTAATCCCTGGATCAACATCCTTCCCATGTATACTTATTTGGTATATCCCTGTATACCTTTCCCATCTAAAAAGATGTCCAACCTTTTTTTGAACAAATCTATTGTATCTGCCATCACAGTCTCAATGGGTAATGAATTCCACATTTTAACTGCCCTTACTGTAAAGAACCCTTTCCTTTGTTGCTGGTGAAATTTCCTTTCCTCCAACCTTAAGGGATGGCCCCGAGTCCTTTGTACTGCCCGTGGGATGAATAGTTCTTTTGAAAGCTCCTTGTATTGTCCCTGAATATATTTGTATATGTTATCATATCCCCTCTTAGATGCCTCTTTTCTAATGTAAATAAATCTAATTTAGCTAGCCTCTCCTCATAAGTTAGAATGTCCATCCCCTTTATTAATTTGGTGGCTCTTCTCTGCACTCTCTCTAGTTCCATAGTGTCTTTTCTTAGGATTGGTGCCCAAAATTGTACTCCATATTCAAGGTGTGGTCTTACTAATGCTTTGTAAAGGGGCATCATTATGTTTACTTCCCTTCCATCCATTGCCCGTTTGATGCAAGATAAGATCTTGTTTGCCTTTGCAGCTACTGCATGACATTGGGCACTATTGCTAAGCCTGCTGTCTACAAGCACTCCTAAATCCTTCTCCATCAAGGATTCCCCCAATATATCTCCATTTAATTTGTAAGTCGCCTTTTTATTCTTGCACCCCAAATGCATAACCTTACATTTATCTGTATTAAACCTCATCTGCCATTTACCTGCCCACGTTTCCAGTCTCTCCAAGTCCTTCTGAAGAGAAATTACATCCTGCTCTGATTCTATTACCTTACACAATTTAGTATCATCAGCAAAGATGGAGACTTTGCTCTCTATCCCAACCTCAAGGTCATTAATAAAGAAGTTAAAAAGCAGGGGACCCAGTACCGATCCCTGAGGTACTCCACTCACAACTTTAGCCCAACTATTTTTGTTTAGATTGTACTAGTATGCGATCTTATGTAGTATCTCTATCTACATTCCATAAGAGACTTTCTCTACCATATGCTCAGACACTTCATACTTCCGCGCTAACTATACAGTATGGCTGCGCTTATAGTACCGGTGACAGCGGCGCAATGTCACGTCAAAACAAATGCATTGCTGCCATCACGTGAGCTTATAGTAAACACGACATGACGGAGCGACAGCTTGGTTGCGATCACTGGAAGTCATTTCAATTTGATTTTTCCATCAACCGCAGCCTGACGTCACCGTCTCCGGCACTACTTCCCTATATTTCTTTCTTGATTACAATGTGACACTAACCATTTGCGTGGTGCTGTTTTACATACAGCTCAACCCCGTTATAGCGTGATCTGCTACAACGCGGATCCGCTACAACGCGGATCCGCTACAACGCGGATCCGCTATAATGCGGTGCGAGCGTGGCTCCCGTTTAAAAAAAATGTGAATTTTTTTTTCAGCAAACTACAAGGATTTGCTATGACCGGACACACGGACACACATGGATACACATGGACACACATGGACAAACGGACACAGTAATAATTACAGTATGTGCTAAACAGAATACACACATACAGTATATTTATCTGACAGCCATTTAGGGTTGAACACACTAGACAGAAGACCTATTCACTGAAATTAGTGTGTGAATAGAAACTTAAAATACCAAGGGCTCAAGAAATGGTGTGCGATTAAAGAGCTTTACTCTTAACCCCATGAGTGCCAGATTCATCATATCCGATTAATGTGCTATCAAGGGGTTAAGCAGTGCCCTGCAAGGTGGGAAACCACCCTTCCCCCGACTCACCTCGGGCTTCTCCTGCTGTCCAAATACAATATAATACTTCCTTAGCTTCTCTAATTGGTAGTTGGGCAGCAAAAGGGAAGCATGCCTTCTTCGTGTAAACAACAAAATTACCTTTTGGGTCCTAGTCGGTGCCAGGGTGTATATTCTTATAGTGCCTCTGCTACTTCAAAATGTACCAATGCTAGTGCATTGCAGCTTTAAGAACATACATAAACTGTATACTTCTGCTCAGCCCCTCACTACTATGGTATCACCTCAAACATTGTCCACCAACACAGCACATACAAAACACTTTGCAATGTTACCAGATTACTACAATAGACTAGTAATGTCAGTGCTGACATGTACCTACTGTACAGTATGGTTGCTTCCTTCCTCTTTTACTGAACAAAAGCCAAGAGATAATTCTGTTACTTTCAGCAGTGGCTCTGCTGTCCCCACCCCCCTGTCTTGGCTGCATTATGAGTGTTTATATACCTCAGGCAAGTTTACTTGCAACTCACCACGGGCTTCTCTGCCCGTGAATGTATTTGACTGCCGTAGCTTCTATTGTAACATGTCTGAAAAAGGGATCTGAAAGTGTTCTTGAAAGCTTGCATTCTTTCTAACATTGGCTAGCCACATCACTGTCAAGAGGGATAGCTGCTGCAGGAGTGAATCCTGGGGGCCGTAAAGTGAGGCCAAGGTGTAAATGGGTCACAGGCACAGATCAGAGGCCGACAAAGAATAGGCATCGTTGGGGTCACTAGCAGAAGACAGGAGACAGGAGCAACAACATTCCTGGTGGAGATGTAAGGGAACTGCAGACCAGCATATGTCAGGATGAACCTGACATTCACATTCTGTTTAACCTTCTGCACTTTAATGCCTTAATTATGTTCTTTTTTATTACAAAATCCTTTATTTCTGTTTACTCTACAGGTTAACATGATACCATCCTCTATCTGTTACCCAATGCTGACAAATAAACAAAGTGCCTTCCAGATGCTAGATACAACTCAAAAATCTCTGAAGCACACACCGACCGGGAGTCATCAAAGCGCTATCTCCACTGTGTCCGAATCAGCGATATCTGTGTTTGACTTCAATATAAGGTATTGCCAATTCGGCCACCATAGCGCGTATTGTGTTTTGATGGTGCCAGGCCACACCTCCTTTGATCCATCTCAATGATTCCTGCTTCATCTCAACAAGTTATTTCCTGTGGATTGTAAGGTCCTCTGAGTTCTACGATGTACCTAGTGAAGCAATGCATATTTATCTATTATAATACTTTTATGGTGCTTAAATTTCACTGTTGTTCCTCTCCCATAATAGCACAAGAAATTTGAATGAGTGGAATATGTAAGCACATTAAGAATATCCAATGATAAGGTCCAATTTCCATTTAGTTCTATCTACTGTAGTTATATCGAAATAAATATAAACAGGGAAGGGAGATGGGGAATTTTACAACATAAGCCTAGGAGTATTTAAGCTTCAGATATAAAAGTGCACTGGAAAACATGACATGGTATTTTATTGGGATACAATGGTAATGAAAAAAAGACTTAACCTGCTTTACACCAGTTCCAGCACTGTCCTCCGTCAACATAATTATACTTGTCTCCTCTTTCCTATCAGAGCATCAAACATAGGGAGGAAAAGGAAGTACTACTTATGGAAGGCCACCACAGGTCTTACTTAAAAGGCATATGCGAAATGTCATTAAATAAAGGATTCTACAGAGGAATACTATGGAAGGACACAATAACTACCGGGTTGGACTTAAAAGGCATGGACATCATACAAAAGGAAGTACTACTTATGGAAGGCCACCACAGGTCTTACTTAAAAGGCATATGCGAAATGTCATTAAATAAAGGATTCTACAGAGGAATACTATGGAAGGCACACACGGTTACTTAAAAGGCTCAGGACATCATACAAAAGGAAGTACTTATGAAGGCCACCACGGTCTTACTAAAAGGCATGGACATCATCAAACCGGAAATCACTCTTTGGGAAGGCCACCACAGGTCTTACTTAAAAGGCATGGACATCATACAAAAGCGAGAAGCTGAAGGAAGGAAAACATTTCCTATCTTTATGGTAAAATGTTCTAACACTAGAACATTTTTTTAAATGCTACTCTGCTTTAAAGTAATCCCTTTTCCCCAAAATGTAACCCTTCTGTTTGTTAACTTCAGTGCTGTTGTTGTTATACCAGTAAGACTTAAAGGTTTAATTACCCAATTTATGTAAACCCTCTGTACACAATACTTAAGGAGCTGTTCTTTAAAGTGTAATAGTGCCGATATAGTCAATGGGAGTTTCCGTGTGCTAGTGTCTGATGGGCATTATTACCCTTTACCCTTTAGTATGGGGTGTCTCTTATAACAGGGCAGTAGCAGTAACTGTGTAGGATTTACATTCACATTGCAGCTGCCATTCAATGTTGAAATGAGATAACTACCAGTAACATCTTTCATCCCGTTTAATTATGAATTATATTATTTAATTTCCCAGTAGACGTGCGCTGAAGAGAACAGCACATTTCCAAAACAGTTACACATCTAAGAACATTACTTTTCAAAAAAGAAAAAAAATAATAACATACTCAAGCAACACGTTCTGTTGGAGAAGGATGTGAGGCTATCAGTCTCTCTGGCAGCAAACTGCTCAACTAAATATTCAATAGTGCATACATTTATTAGCCTTCAAATGACACCGTACCTATTACAGATGTAAACAGCTCCGGAGCAGAACTGCCAGCTGCCATGAAAGTGGCCCCAGCCACGTCTTCACTGAGATGCAACCTCTGTAGAGAAATCAGGAAAATTAAACATTTACCATTATATTCAGCAGGACACTTTGAAGTTCAATTTCACGTGTGGGGCAAAACAAAGTTTCCTTCGCAGAACATGAATGTAAATCACTTCTTTGCTTTCTTGCCGTGTCTTTGCATGCCCTTTACATTCTCTCTGCTGCAGAAGGTTTGAAGACACTGGGGGATATTCTAGTAGCTGCGAGTTTGAAAAAAAAAAAAAAAACGAACGGTTTGACATGGGCATAAGTCACAGAATTAAATGGGACAACCAGCCGTATTCTGTATTACAAATCGCATCATTTAAACCGTGCCTATAAAAAGCGACAAACCGCACGGTTAAACTGCCAATCCGCATGGATTGCACTTTGTGCGGAAGCGGAATGAACTGAAGGCTGTGCTAGCTCCTTCCAGAGCCTGAAATACATGGCGGGGCATGAAGGGGGAAATGGAGTCATAATTTAGAAGAGTTTCAAGTTGTACAAGTCTCGGGCCCCTTATGATGAAGGGGATACTAGTGTCAGGCCCAAAAGGATCAGAACCCCCAACCTCTGATATTCAGGGCAGCAGTTCGGGCATTGAACTAAACCAGATGCTGAGAAGCTGAAACTGTCACAATACCCCAGGTATGCTCCCTTTTGTATGCAAGGTACTAGCAACCAGGAAGTGGAAATGGTCTGCTTTGAAAGTAAGGCAGGAGGAGAGCTACAGGTGTGAGCAGTAGAGCTGAAACGTATGCTGTGACAATAACATTTCCTAGCTTCTGGTTTAGTTCAATGCTGGAGCTACTGCCCAGAACAGCAGAGGTTGTGGGTTCTCATTCTGTTGGACTTGATACCAGTATCCCCTTCATCACAAGGGGCCTTAGACTGGTCCTATGGAAATATTTTATGAGGTGTGACTAATTTAAATATACTTTGCATGTCTCTAGCATATACCCCAGGTGTGCTCCATTTTGAGTACAGGTGTCTGTCCTTATGTTATTTGGAGGTAGGTTTGAGGTATATTTCCTATATATATATATAACATATATTAATAGTAATTATAATTATATATATCTATATATATATATATATATATTATATATATATAGAGCTGCAGTGTTTCTACTTGTCTCAAGAATATATATATATATATATATATATATATATATATATAGTTCTTGAGACTACGAAAAATACTGCAGCTCTTCTCTCTCTCTCTCAATGCGAGAAGGGTTACAGACTACCTAAAGTGCAAATCCGAGTGAAATCGAGTGATGAAGAGGGTCCCCTTTGTGCATGATATGCACAACTTGCAACTACAGGTAGTCCTCACTATCCAACGTTTCACTTTACAACGAATGGCATATCCAACACTTTACAATGCAAAAAATGCAATGACCCGGCGCTTCAGGCTACAACATACCCCAGTCCAATGATTAGTCCATATAGATATGGAAGTTCTTTTCAATATTCCAGCTGATGGAGCGATGTGTGATCCAATTGCTGGCTGGTTCCGAACTCCTCCTAGTATGTAAGGACAAAAAGGAAAAGACCATTGCGCAGCCACAAGAATCCATAAATAACTCCACAACAGAATAAAGTAATGAACTTACAGACTTGCTGTGTATTGTTCCTTTGAGACAATCTGTGCTTTTAACCTCTTCTCTTCCAGATATCACGAATCCCACGTGTTGTATGTCTATCCTCCAGGTTTTCTGTTGTTCACAGCATTACCACTTGGTCATAGTTCCCATGTGTTCCCAGAAAGGAAATAACATGAAAGATGATGGTGCAGATTGCTAAAAAATGTATTACAATAAAAATAAAAACAGCCAAGGGCTTACTCACATAACCAGGCTGTATAAAAACAGCTGACAACGTGCCGTCCGCAGCTTGATACAATCAGGTAGGCAGGCGTCTGGGAGGATGGCGCTATTGTTGTTTGAAAACCCTGAAGTGGCGTCTAACTCTCAGTAGTTCACTCTGCGAGATTCGCCCCCTCTATTGATAATTCCTCTAGTTATTGAGTGGCGCAGATAGAAGTGTCTGCTACCTCTGGTACTTGACCGTCAGAGCGCTAAAGCCTCGTGAGTGTCACACTCTGGCGTCTCTTGATCTCTATGCGCCTGCTTTTTGAAGACCATGTCAGTTCTAGAGTCCTGCCTAAAAGAGGGGCATGTGGTACGAAATCGGGCAGTCAGTGGAGGGGGGGAGTTGTACTATCTGATATATATACCCTGGAAGGTGATGAATACTAATTGCAAATTAATTGCAAATTAATTGATTAAAAGCAAATAAACTGATTAAAATTGCACACATCTACTACAATGATAAGAGCCACTAGGAATCATCCCTGGGATTAAGGGCAACTGAACAAGCTCATAGACATAAAATTCTTACCATTAACATAAAAAATAATAAATGAAACAATTATTGCATGATTGATCATTACATACAGCAGTGGGGGGTACTTCAATCTATCAAAAGGAGGCCAGATCGAAGTCTATATTAAACCATGCAGTGACAAGGTTTTGAGGGTATAAATCCAGAGGTCTCCCTTCGGATAAATGGGTCACGTAGACTGGCAGAGCATGTATACAACATAAAAAGGGGTTGGAAAACTCATAGTGTGTCAAAAAAATAAAAGCAACAAAAAAAAACCACAGAGGGATTGACATGTAGAGGCTAGAAGTGCCAAAGGCCAATTGGAGGGAGGTGACAGGCTGACCCTTTATCCAGAAGGGAGGACCTTCTGGATTTATACCCTCACAAACCTGTACCGCATGGTTTAAATATAGACTTTCGATCTGGCCTACTTTGATAGATTGAAGTGACCCCCCACTGCTGTATGTAATGATCAATCATGCAATAATTGTTTTCATTATTATTATTTTTTATGTGGAATGGTAAGAAATGTTATGTCTATGAGCTTGGTGCATTGCCACTTAATCCCAGGGATGATTCCCTAGTGGCTCTTATCATGTAAGTAGATGTGTGCAATTTTAATCAGTTTATTTGCTTTTAATCAATTAATTTGCAATTAATTTGCAATTAGTATTCATCACCTTCCAGGGTATATATATCAGTAGGTAGCAACTCCCCCCTCATCCACTGATGAAGTGACCACATTGCGTCACGAAACGCGTATGGAGAGGGAGGAGCTAGAACTGACATGGTCTTCAAAAGCAGGCGCATAGAGATCAGGAGAGACGCCAGAGTGTGACATCACGAGGCTTAGCGCGGGCTGACGGCAGTTACCCAGAGAGGTGAGCAGAGCACATTCTGCAGTGCTGGCCACCTCAAGATGAGATAGAGGAAGCTATAGCAAATAGAGGGGGCGAATCTCGCAGAGTAACTACTGAGAGTTAGACGCCACTTCAGGGTTTTCAAACAACAATAGCGCCATCCTCCCAGACGCCTGCCTACCTGATTGTATCAAGCTGCGGACGGCACGTTGTCAGCTGTTTTTATACAGCCTGGTTTATGTGAGTAAGCCCTTGGCTGTTTTTTATTTTTATTGTAATACATTTTTAGCAATCTGCACCATCATCTTTCATGTTATTTCCTTTCTGGGAACACATGGGAACTATGACCAAGTGGTAATGCTGTGAACAGACAGAAAACCTGGAGGATAGACATACAACACGTGGGATTCGTGATATCTGGAAGAGAAGAGGTTAAAAGCACAGATTGTCTCAAAGGAACAATAACACAGCAAGTCTGTAAGTTCATTACTTTATTCTGTTGTGGAGTTATTTATGGATTCTTGTGGCTGCGCAATGGTCTTTTCCTTTTTGTCCATTACATACTAGGAGGAGTTCGGAACCAGCAGCCAGCAATTGGATCACCATCGCTCCATCAGCTGGAATATTGAAAAGAACTTTCCATATCTATATGGACTAATCATTGGACTGGGGTATTGTTGTAGCCTGAAGCGCCGGGTCATTGCATTTTTTGTATAATTGTTTGTAATGAGTTTGTGAGGAATTTGTTTGGCAGAGTCCCCGTGGCAGCTTTCACTTAGCAATAAGCTTATTATTCACATATTGTATTTACACTTTATATATATTTTTTTTTTTTGCGCTGAGTTATAGGGTATATCTTTTTTTAGTTTATCATTAACTTTACAATGCAACCCTATGGGCCGCTTTTCGACGCCGTAATGCGTTATCCGACGCTCACCGCCACTGATAAACGTGGGACTCACTTTACAACGGTTTCACTATCCAACGCTACTTCCAGAACGGATTCCGTTAGATAACCGAGGACTGCCCGTACTAGAATATACCCCACTAAGAACACTTTGTTTTGAGTTACCTGACACTGTGGTTATTTCTGGCATCAGAGATAGCTTAACAATTTTAGTAGTAATTCGGATATATTTTTAGAACCGAATCCGAAACATAAAAAAAACTGTTGCTCTGGTTTAAAGAGAAATGAATTGAACCTGCACAATTCTTGCATAATTATTATGCCAATTCCACATTTCTGTGTGTGATCCATTATCTATATCCCCAGTTTCCTTTCATAGCGTCACTGCAAATTCTACAGTTAAATATAACAGTTTGCTCTAAGATGACTAGCTCTGCACAATAAACAGCAGGCATAAACTTAAAGGCATTCACATTAAAGTGAATATAAAGCAAGAAGTGACACAGTATAAGTGCTCATTCACACTCCATTACCCAGATTCCCTGGCTGCAGTGGAACCACTTTGTTCATACTGCGTGATTATGGGGTATGGCAGGTTTAGGGACCTGCCGAAGGCATGTGAATGTGCTCGTAAGTGTTATTTATACTTGGTCTGTATGTCTGTATGGTGAAGAGTTGTGTCACTTTTTCTACACACCATCCATAACTTGTACCTACGTAGTACATCCAACACACACACACACAAAATGGACACCCAGTACAACAAACACAAAACCAAAAAGACTACTCTCAAAACATCCCTTGGATTTTACTGTACCGTTTGTTAAGAAACCTTAAACTGGTGGAACAGAAGTGGCGTTGTACAGTATGTTTATAGCTAGAATTTTACATGTGGGCAGCAGGTCAATTTGCCACTTAAAATATCCTGCCAAGTGTTAGAAATTGTTTTGCTGTTTTTGAGGAGAGGAGAATAAAGCAAAACAATATGAAATGAGATAAATCAATATGAAATGTGCAGTAAAATGCTCTTAGGTGCTGGGGCATCTTCTGCTAATGTTTGCATGAACAGATTAAAATACCCAATAATTGTAAAATTACTGAAGTGCATTTCAAATCAATGAATAAAGACTTCCTGAGCAACATTTCAGTGTTTTTTTCTGCCTGGCTTCTGATAACAAAGTTCAGCCAGAAAACAATTGATTACTTGAGAGATCAAAAAAAATAAAATAAAAATAATAAAACAAGAGCTACTCAGGGAGACACAGAGATGGCTTCTTTCTCTGGGACTCCTGTGAGTAGCTCTTTCAGGCGCGTGGCTGTCTCGGTAGGATTAACACTGTGTTGTCCCATTCAGAAGAACTTAATCATCTAGGGCAGCACTCTGGCGTTGCAACCTCGCTCGCCCATGGAAGCAGTAAGTCTTGATACATCTGTATATTTTGTATATGTATCCCCCTCAAAGGACTACTATGCCAGCTAAGAGGTTAATGGCCTTAAGGAGTTAACTGTGTGGGCTCACGCAGAGTAACGCCCCTATCCCATCACATGGTATAGAGTGATTTAGCAGGAAAGTCATCCCTCTGTATGCACAAACAGAAAAAGATACAAGCGCAAATATCATTCACTAGTGAGAATTGTGAACACAAGTGTGAATAAACAAATACAATTTATACACATCCTTGAAAAGAGTGCTGCTCCAGATATTGGACTCAATCCAAGTCCACGAAGGTAGTTGTGGCAAAAAAACAGGAGCACAAATCAGTCCAGGTGTATATGAAAAAATTAAATACAAATATAGTGCCACTCAGTATATACTATACGTGTAGTGATAAACAAATGATTAAAAAACACTCACATGGTACGTGAGTGTTTGAAGCAGGGTGGTTATTAGGAGTGACCAATTCAATGTAGAATCCGGACACCCAGGGAAGCTTGGACCCAGTCTCGGCCAGAATCTCTCCAGAGAGTCCCTGTTTGTTGTTTTGTAGTTAGGGAACTACCCTACATAGATAGTGTCCATCACCATAGCCAAGATGACCTTTCAGAAATAGCCAGATCTGTCCCACAGGAAGGTCTGTAGCTAATTCCGACCCAAACAGCCTGGAAGTCAGTATACAGTACCGGGTGTCAGGATTCAGCATGATCCACGTCTGGTTCTGCGCTCTGCTCCAGGTTTCTTCTACAACTTGTCCTCACTTGGCTGTTTGTGGCCATCTTGGTTCCTGACGGCCTCTTATTCAAGGTTGCACTTCCTTCAGGAATTCAATGAGCAAGGTTCCTGTTTCTATTGCAGTCCTAGCCATGTTACTCCATATCTCCTGCCCTCTTGCCTGTGGTATCCCTGTTGCTGACCCCAACGCTGTACCTTTTGTCGTCTGCCTTGACTTCAGCCTCTCTCCTCACCTCTGCTGTCTGCCTTGACCCCCTGCCTGCAATCCGCCTATGTTAACTGTAACAGGACTCTGTCCCTTGGTTTTGGTTGGTGAATATATACCCCTACCATAGCCCTGCAGATCCGCTTCCTGACCTGAGACAAACACTATTATACCGGGATAGTGATCCTGAGGAAATGAGATGTCAGCTGCAGCCCGCCAGGGGTCCACTAGTAAGGGAACATTATGGACGCTATACACGAGAGAGTACGCATTACCTAGTCATTAGCTACTCATTGTACTATAGCATTTCTACCCCCTCTACTTCTTTCTACCCCCTTTTTATCTAAAGCCCTCTCCCGCCTTAAACCTTTTTCACTGACTGCCCCACACCTCTGGAATGCCCTTCCCCTCAGTACCCGACTAGCACCCTCTCTATCCACCTTTAAGACCCACCTTAAGACACACTTGCTTAAAGAAGCATATGAATAGCACTGTGGATATTCTGAACATATGATACATAAAGCTTGGCCCCCTGCAGACGCACTTACCAGAACTCCCTCCTACTGTCTCTGTACGTTCTCCCTACCTACCAATTAGATTGTAAGCTCCTCGGGGCAGGGACTCCTCTTCCTTAATGTTATGTTTGTCTAAAGCACTTATTCCCATGATCTGTTATTTATATTATCTGTTATTTATTCGATTACCACATGTATTGCTTCTGTGAAGCGCTATGTACATTAATGGCGCTATATAAATAAAGACATACAATACAATACAATTTCCTGGCACCCTTCCTTATTCCATCAGCATATCTACACCCAGCCTGTGTGGATCCAGCACCCTGACAAGATATGAGAGACTGAGCAAAGCTATATACATAGTCAACTGATGTAAACTATCTAAGAGCCGTTCAGATATGGTTACATATATATTTTGTATATCTTTCTACATATGTGTATTTTTTGTGGGTTAGCTGCTTGGGCTTTGCCCCACAGGCGGGGGCTGTTTGGAGACAGATATCGGCCTGAGCAATATCTGATAACGTGACGCTGCAGGAGGAGATGCAACTCCAGTAAGAGGCACTAAGAGGCCGGGCACTCTTACCCCGGCAATCAGTTTAATTGTTGTGGGAAAGAACGCTGGGCCTCTGTACCACACTTCAAGCCCCCATTACATATATACAAACTCAACACCAAGCTGGCACCGGCGCATGTACCCCTGGCCCACTGGGCATTTGCCCTGTTTCCCGTCGGCCCAATCCGTCCCTGCATATATATATATATACATATATACATATACATATCCATACAATATATTTTAGCGAGGGTTGGAGTACATCTCTAATGTCTTTCACTGGTTTACACTGGATTTCTCATAAATGCTGATTCCCAAAGGTGCACAGCTGAAACTACATTCATTGTAACACCTTAGCCTGTTACATCTTGAAGGGACGTGTCTCCTGTGCGCTGGTGAGCAGCAAGCAAGGAATAGCATCTTTTTTTTTTTTTCAGTGCCACACTTAATTTGAAGCTGCTGAGTTAGTGTCCAACAGCTTTAACAGCAGACAAATCAATACCAAGACAATTTCATTCGCATTATTACTCGACTCCAAAAAAATAACAGAATCATGTGTAAATTGAAGGCAGCATTATGACCTGTGTTATTGGAGAGGTTGATTTGCAACGATTGAATTTTGTTACATTTATTTGGTTTGCTGAAACTATATTTGTAAGAATAGAGTTCATTATGCTTTAGGCCTGGGACATGGTGCAGGGAGCGGCGCTGGGACATGGTGCAGGGAGCGGCGCTGGGCAGCGCGACGCTCATGCTCTCCTGCTCAGCAGATTTTTCGTGTCCCTGCATAAGTGCACGAGCGCGCTTGTGTGCCGGGTGGGAGGCTTTCGGGAGGCGGATCGGATGCGGGGGCTAGCACGCCACGTCACGGCGCCGACGTCTCGGACTGCCATTGGCTTCTGGCAGTCACGTGACCGGCCCTGGCTTGCATAGCAGCAAAATTTAAACTTGCCTGTCTCCTGCATTTCCGCACGCCTGCAGAAGCGCCGTCTAAAGCCGCGCTGATAGGGATAATGTTTCCCCTCAGCGCGGCTCAGTGCGGCTCAGCGCGCCTCAGCACGGTCTTTTTGACCATGTCCGAGGCTTTATTCTTACTTTAAGGCCGCGTCCATAGTCAGCGCGCGCCGCAAACAAAAGGGCGCAAGTCAATGGGCACGGCCATAGAGCGATTTCGTCACGCGACGGCTGGGTCACGTGCGCGGTTCAGCCAATGAGGGCGAACCACTCAAATGACTTCACGGCCACGCCTCCGCCACACCTCCCCTTCGCGTCTCCTCCTCCACATCCAAGGGGCCATGGATTGCGTCTGCAGCAGGCGCTGGTGACGCTATGTTCTCCCTCGGGTGCACCTACTATATCCAAGGCCTAACTTGTACTTTAAAGAGGCAAGCCAAGTAAATGTTTAAAAACAAAAAAATAGGTTTGAAGCAGGGGGTCTCCGTAGCTGAACTGCTTTGATTTCAGCTTTGGGAACTGCCTGTTTAGTGAGATACAGTTCAGATCGGGCTATTTGGGGCTATCTAAATGGTGGTTTAAAGCTGCCCCGTTCTGCGGGTTGATAGGAAGGCAAGACATCATCCCTTACGGCTTCTTATTGGCACACATGACACGGGAGCTTTAAACAGCAGAGACATACCAGCACCCCCTACTGAGGTAGTATCTCGGGAAGCAGGGGGTCCCCACAGCAGAAAACAACGCAGTTCAGATCCGGAGACCCCCTGCTTCAAGCCTATATTAAATAAATGTCCTTTGGACATCTCCTCTAAGCCATAGAATATAGAAACTGAAAGGTGACATGTTTTATTCAGAGGCTCTAAAAAACGACTGCATTGTAGACAATATTGTAGTAGTGTAAACCTTTACTGAAGCCATTGTGCCTGAATATTGGGGTAAATAGACAAAAGCCCCATTTCAAGATTGTGAGAGTAGAGAAAAAACAACCAACTAAGGCTAGTCTGCATTACTTCTGTGGTAGCAAAATTAATGCATAAGAAACATAAAGAAAAAACACCCGAACACACAAAAACAGATTTGTTTCAATGCAAGATCTTAATATATTGACATTACATAATATAACAATTTGTGGGGGTCTGTACATTCCGACATTTCAGCCCCGCTATGTAATTCAGGCCTGTCCTCAGTGTAACTCAGGCCTGTCCTCAGTGTAACTCAGGCCTGTCCTCAGTGTTTATTCAATTCAGGCCTGGCCCCAGTGTTATTCAGTACGCCCCTGCTTATCAAGTTGTACCACTCAGTGTCTCAGCTGTCCTCATGTTATATCAGGATCTCCCTCAGATTGTTATCAGAACTGTCCCTCGATGTTATTTCATCAGACTGTCCTCATGTTTATTCAGGACTGTCCTCAGTGTTATTCAGGACTGTCCTCAGTGTAACTCAGGCCTGTCCTCAGTGTAACTCAGGCCTGTCCTCAGTGTAATTCAGGCCTGTCCCCAGTGTAATTCAGGCCTGTCCCCAGTGTAATTCAGGCCTGTCCTCAGTGTAATTCAGGCCTGTCCTCAGTGTAATTCAGGCCTGTCCTCAGTGTAATTCAGGCCTGTCCTCAGTGTAATTCAGGCCTGTCCTCAGTGTAATTCAGGCCTGTCCTCAGTGTAATTTAGGCCAGAGTCAAACACACGGCCCTAGAAGCTTTGTGGCTTGGATTTTCGCAGGGAGGTACTGAATTATTTGGCCAGGAGCGGGGAGAGAGGTAGCTACTTTCATTTTTTCCTTCCGCCCGAGTCTTGTAGTCGGATTTAAGAATTGTCCCCCAAGCTAGTCTGAGTTTGATGTTTGAGTTTGGTGTAAATGAATGGAAAATCTTCTGAAGGTAATAATGAATTTATAGCAAGGTCACGTACCAACACATTTCTTAGTTTAAAGCAGCAATCTCTTCCAGATGCCTATTGGCGTTTAACTCATTTAATGTTAGCATCTATCATCCTGAGCATTTCATGCTCTATTTAAAATAATAATAATAATAATTTTTCACACTTAAATTTTTTTTTTTTTAATCTCTAGTCTCTAAGGCAGAGGGTTGCAACCTTTTTTGGTACAGGAACTGTAGAATTAGATTGTGAAATTCAGGGGAACCCCAACCTTCTACCCCCATCCCTCTCTCCCTCACCCGTTCCTCTGTCTCTCTCTTTCCCCTCTTTCTATTCCCCCCTTACACTCCCTCCCTCCCACTTCCCCCACACTCTCTCCCTCTCTCCCCTCTTATTCTCTCTCTCTCTCTAGCCCTATACCACCTTATACTCCTTTCTTTTCTCCCCTCACACTCTTCCCCCTCTCTCTTCTCCCCTTACTCGCCCCCTCTCTTGCCTCATTACACTCTCTCCCTCTCTCTTCTTACCTTACACTCTCTTCCCCCCCCTTACACTGTCCCCTACTGTTACTACTTACACTCTCCCCCTCTCTCTTCTTACCTTACACTCTGTTCCCCCCCTTACACTGTCCTCTGTTACTACTTAAACTTACGCTCTCCTCTATCTATTCTCCCCTTACAATCTAACCCCCTACACTTTGCCCCTTTCTCTTCCTCCCCCCCACTTACACTCTTTCCCCTCTCTCCCCCTTACACTCTTGCTCCTCTCTTCCCCACCTTACACTCCCCCCTTACACTCTCCTCCCCTCACACTCTTCCCCCTCTCTCTTTCCCCCTTACCGCACACACACACCTCTAAGGACACAGGTCTGCAGCTCCCATCTCCTGTCAGCAGGAAATGGAACGTGACTTCTGGCGCTGACAGAAGCAGAGAGAGGAAGGTTCGCAGTGACCGGGTGGCTGCTGCTGCTGAGCTGGGCAGTCGCCGGGTCACTGTTGTGTGGGGGGCCGCTGCAGCGCCTGAGACAGCTGGGAGAGTTGTCCCAGCTCTCCCCCCTCCCCCCCCCATCCCCCACGGCGGTCGCGGAACCCCGGTTTAATATGACTGCTCTAAGGTTACCACAAACTGCCCTGGGCTCTGGGGGGAGAGCTTGATTTTGACTTCCCAAATACTTAATACAGCTCAACCCCCTTATAGCGCTGTGCTTGGGGTCCAAAGAATCACACCGTACTATAAGCAGATCGCGTTAGAAATAATGTACAATTGTATGCATTGTGCAATAAAGTATTTAAGTTGCCAATAATCGTGTTGTAAAGTTTTCATAAATACAAAAATTGGGAGCCACGTTTGCATCGCGTTATAAGCGGATTCGCAATGTAACGGATCACGTTATAACGGGGTTGAGCTGTACCAGTATTTCAAACACCTATATCTCTTGAATAGAGAGGTGGATTAAAAAGAAAACAAAAATGGACAAGAAAATCTCTGTCTTAAAGTAAAAAATGCAGATTTAACACAAAAAAACTAGCACATCATGGACAGCTGCTTTAAGTTAAAAGGGAAATGAATAAGAGCAGAGCAGTGAACATTCCCTCTCTCACAAAGGAGACTCTTTATCATTACACTCTATGGGGGGAGAAGAGAGAAATGGAGTTTGCTAGGGATAAAACAATCAGCAGTGTGGAAAATACAGCTCAGTGTGGAAAATACAGCTCAATGGGCAATTACTGACGTGGGTTATTATGCTTACAACAATCAGTCAAGAAAAGGGACAACAGGTTGTGTCATAGCATGAGATTACAGTGGCACAGAGGCAGTGGGGAACGCCAGCAATATGCTGGTGTATTAAAAAGGCAATCCAAGCTACATTTTTTTTTAAACATAGGATTGAAGCAGGGGGTCTCCGGAGTTGAACACCATTCATTTTAGCTCTGGGGGCCCCCTGCTTCCGGAGATACTTACCTCCGTAGAGGGCGCCAGTAGCCGCTCCGCTCGCCTAGCGGGGTTCACGTCATGGCGGATTTTCAAAGATACCGCGCCCTCCGGACCAATGAGAAGCCATGACATCATCAGGTGCGACTTCCTATTGGCTCACGTGACACGGGACCGTTAAAGTTTGCCAAGATACCAGCACCCCCTTTGGAGGTCTGTATCTCAGGAAGCAGGGGGCCCCCGGAGATGAAATGAATGGAGTTCAGCCCTGGAGACCCCCTGTTTCAATCCTATGTGTGAAAAAAATAATACAAAAAAAATGCATTAATTGCTTCTTTAATGGACAGGTACAAGCAACTGAAACAAGGTGGGTGTGAAGTCTCTCCCCAAATAATTAGAATAATGCAAGGTGATACTTAGTTACTGATAGGAATGTGGATACCTTGAAACAACGGAGTTTACGGTAACAATTACAAACTCCATGGGACAAGCACAGTGGAAAGGGAAACAGAGTGAGATTATACAAAATTACTGTTTGACAGCATGTATGACAAACAGCCAAATTGTATGCAGTCAACAATTATGTCTCTATATGCAAGACATCAAGGCTCATATTTGCTAAGCAGTGCCAAAATGCTTATTCCCTTGAATGGACCATAAGGTAACAGATAGGCCAGGGCGCCAAGCAATTGGAAGCGCTCTGAAGGACTGCGCCTATCAATCTACCCTAAAGAAGGCATTGTGGTGCCGACCGGGGGGGGGGGGGGGGGGGGGGGGGGGAGCTGGGGGCTGTGGGGAGCCTCTGGTTGCAGCCACCAGCCCCTGGCTTTCCCCAGCTGCTCTACCTGCCTCTTCCCACATCGTCCTCTCCTGCTGGTGCGCACCAGAAGCTGGGTGCACACAGCGTGAGAGAAATACACGTGTGAAAGGGGGGGGCTTGTAAGCTGCCAACACGAGGGGGGAGGCGCCGACACTGGGTGGGGGGGCGCAGTGCCAACCAGGGGGGGGGGGGGGGAAAGCACCAAAAAGTTTGCAGCATAAGGCACCAAATGGCTAATGCCTGGCTCTGTAGCATCTCTTAGTAGCAATGGTCTATAATGGTGAAATACATTTCAACAAATACATTCAGCTCAAGTAATTATTATGGAACAAATAGTTGACAACGAATAAAGAACAAGCAGGGAATATATAAATATTATATATAATCTATAATATATATTATATAATATATACACACACACAACACACACACACACACACACACACACACACAGGCTTGCAGAAATCTGACAGATCAAGTACTGTTTTGTTTTCAAACTTATTTAATTGTACGGCAATTGTTTATCTAGAGTCTGATCAGATAAGTGAGCTTCATATATTCGAATGAAGTGTAATACTTTGGAAGCTGAGATCCCTCTAAGATCCTATTTAATACTTAAATATAGTGCCCGTAATTGTGTAGTTCTTTCACATATTCCTTTAAGAAAGCAGGTTTGGAAATACTATTCAGCTATAAAGCTGAATAAAGCTTTGTAGAATTCCCCACAGTATAATTAAAGTGTTCCACAAAAATATTCTAATATTCTCCCTCCTTCTCCTTCCGAACCGCAGCGTCAAATGACGCAGCAGATGTCACCAACATGACGTCACATGGCGTGCCATTGCCATGGCTACACGACGCCGTGCAATGTCATGTTGGTGACGTCCGTGGGGTCATTTGACGCTGCGGTTCAGAAGGAGTAGGAGGGCTGCAGCAAGGAGGCGGCCACCACAGCTAAGTGCCTAGGGGCGGCGGAGTTTCAAATCCGCCACTGTTTACAGGTAATTTTTAGATCTATACTCAGGGACACCAACAGGGGGAGTATTATGGACCCATGGTCATGTCTAGGGTATGAATGGACCCAGATAGCTCCAACTCAGCCCCCTTTCCAAAGCACACCAAGTCCTGTTATACTTTCTTCACTTTATTAGGAAAGGAGCAGTATATACAGGCACTTGTGGATGTAATGGTGTTGTGAGAGTGCTTCTCTATAGGTGCTTCGTAATAAAAAGGCAACATAATGTATCCATTCCACCTGCACTGGGAGTGAAACTGCAAGGAAAGTAACATCCAAATACAGCTAGCAGGCAGAACTGCCAAGGAATGGGGGGGAGGGGGGGGGGGTAAAACAGAGAAGGCAGAAATGGGTATTTCTGTTCCATGACAGGGAGAGAGCTGTGACAACCGTCCCATGCCCGGCGGCTGCCGGAGGGCTGGGCTAGCCAGCGCTGTAGGTTGGGCCTGGATAGAGGTTGGCCTCTGTTGGCACCAGGGGGGTATGAGTGTGAGAAGGGGGGGAAATTGAAAAGGAACGGGACTGAGGGTGTGAAATTGAGTGAGAAAGGAGGAGGCGAGCGATAGATGGGATATAACAGAGGGAGGGGGCGTGAGTGAGCAAGAGAGGGAGGGCGTGAGAGGGAGGGGAAGAGGTGGGACTGTAAGATAGGGAGGAGGAGAAGAGGTGGGGTGTAAGAGGAGTGGAAGAGTCAGATTGGAAGTGAGAGACAGAGGAGGGAGAGAAATACATTGGAGGATGAGAGGGGGAAGTGAGGAGAGAAATAGAAGGGGGAGAAATAGATGAGGAAGCGTGAGAAGGGGAGAGAAATAGAGGAGGTGAGAGAGTGAGGATGGGTGTAAAAAGACCACCGACACGGGAGGCCTTGGTAAAAACTCTTGTCCTGGGCCCCGGGAAAGCTGTCGGCAGCCCTGTCTCTACTGCACATGTGTACGATGTAAAAGACCTTTACTATTTCTCACTTTTTGGGGGTAATTCTATATCCACCCAACTGTCTATTTGGGATGTTTTTCTAGCCCCTAATCCCTATTGAAGTCAATGATGTGAAATGTTAATGACTTCAATGTATTGTTTGATTTAATGTTTGCTTTGATATTTGCACCTTCAACTTTTAATGTAAAACATCAGTGGCTGTGAACTAAGGCATCTTATGGAGGAAGTGTGTTTTGATGCACTGCATTTATCCGTGCACAAGTGAGTCACATACTGTATAACAAATTGTTTCTTACATCTGGTGCAGATTGTTAGAGGCTAGAAAGCTATTCCACCTTTAACTTCGCAGATTTTTTTTAAAGCAGATTGAAAAAGTGATACACAAGTGCATGATTTTATTTAATTTATTATAATCTGTGCATCATATATACCTCCTACCTATTGCCTCCTATTACAGTCCTCGCAGTTGATGGCAAATAGGGCAAATCCTGTTGCAAAGAGTATCAACTTCACGTTACATTTCTTTGCATCACTTTTGTTACAAAATTGCCTTAGTACTTAGTCCTCATAAGATGAAAGTGTGGGCAGTTACAAGTAGAGATGGGTGAATCTGATCCGCGGATATTTCCGACTTTTTCAGGCCAAATCTGATCCGCACACTGAAATCTGAAGTCGGATTTCATCCACTTGAACCCGCTCAGATTCTTTAAAATCCGACCAATGGGGCGAATAATCTCAGATTTTTACAACACGATGGTTGAAGCTTGAGGCAGCACCACTATTTATATACTCCTCCGCCCCCTTTATTATAATTCCATTAAACAGATACGGATTCCAGCTCCGTTGGACAGATTTTCAGTAATAGGAAAAGAAAAACGAATCTGCCTTTTTAAGACTAATCCGTGGCTCGAAGGAACTGGTCAATCCATGTCGGATTCGGATTTAGGTGGAATATTTGCCCATCTCTAGTTACAAGTACTGTACTTCCATCATTTATTTTCTACTTTACCAGAGAGAAGCTCAAGAGAGCAACTTCCTCTCGTAGAATCTCTTCCCCCGCCTCCCTCCCTTTCTCACTGGGGAATTTTTTGTGTAGTATTTTTTTACTGAAAGCCTTGCATCGCATATGTTTGTCAACATTTGTTAAGATTGTAAATGGTCAATATTTCTTTGGTCATAACAGATTATTTCTTATTTACAGGTTTACAACAGACGACAGAGAAGCCCAATGCTACATCCAACATGACAGAAATACACAGTAAAATACTTATATATTCTCTTGAAATAGGGTCATTTAGTTTAACCCTTTGGCCAAAGCGTTGTAAGCTTGCGAGCCGCGACAAGGCAGACACCTGTTAGCAAGGCCTAACACTACCAGATAAAATACTAATATACCTCTATTAGGATTAAAATTCTCATTTACCTCTATTAGGAGGGAGAAAGACCACAGTGGGTCTATATCCAGCAGAATGAGGAACGTGCAAACATCCAAAAAGAGCTTGCTGGGGTTCTGTGTTTTATTTACAGGTTTGTATGACTTTCGTCTTTTTATTTTATATAAAGCGAAACTATTAAACTTTGGTCAACACATTGTTTCAATGTAACATTTCTTTATCTGCAATACATTTCTTTCCGAGAACTTGAACAACAAATAAAAAAGATAAGTTCCATGAATAGTTAGTAATTAACAGCAACGACTGCGACCGCGTTACCACCGCCGACTTTCTCTCATTTCCTCCGTCCTCCCCCCCAGTACCTAGTCTTTATGTGTTTGTTTTGTTTGTTATTGTCCCCTTTTCCTATATGGTTCTCCACTCTCTGGGTCATGTTTATTAGTCTGGGTCTTGTTGCCTCCAGTTTGTGTATATTGCCTTTGCATAAACTCTATTACTGCTTTTGCCGTTCGGGTGCTATAGTTGTTTAGGGATTTCCTGCACAGGGGTATGTTATGCAGTATATGTCTTTCTCACTGATTATTGGCTCCCCCTCCCAGCGTTGACATTATCCGAGTGGAATTTCAGATTCATCTGATTCTGTTTCGCCATGTTGTGGACTGGCAGATGATGCCTCAGGAGGGACCTGCATGAATGCAAGAGGCTTCCCTTCCAACATCATTTATTCACTGTAGAAATAAAATGTAAGAATGTATACTTACTTCAGAAATCTTTTCCAGGGATGGGACAAAGAAGTCATCACAGACAATTGCCAGAGCATAGAACATGTACATTGCCTAGGGGGATAAAGAAAAGGGCACATTAATTCAAAGGAAGCTGGGTTGGATGCAATCAATCATCCCAATTCTGTCAAAGCTTAGAGAACTCCACATTCAGGTTAGTGTAGGTGGTATATGAATGCCCCATTTTAGCTATCTATGCATATCGATCTCTTGCCTTTCCTTTCTCAACTATATGACATTACAAGTGTTATCACCCGTTGTATTGAATCGTCTTTTCTTTCATGCAGACCAAAGCTGAATTAGTACCAGTAGTTTATTACTACTGAACTAATACACGCGTTTTATCTTTCAATTGATTTGGGACCATAGCATAAGAAATAAGTAGCTTCACGTTCTGGTGGTACCTTATTTGAATTATCATCAGTAGCAATTGGGATTCTACGTTATAAATTCACCTTGCAGATTTATATTGAATTATTTAAATTTAGATGGTAGACAGATATGACAACAGCTGTCGGGCATAACTGCATGAGGGTCCAGAAGCAGGAGGAGCGATTTCCACAACGCGTCTAGACACGACTCGATCCTGCTGTGCGGCACCTATCCTCTCACACTGACCGACTACACCAACATTTCCTGCACTAAGCAGCAACGGAGGACTCAGTGTAGATATCGGAAGCAAGATGGGGAATCAGACTCATATGCCTAGTACTGGACAATGTACAGGCATTTTGATCCATACCCTCACCAGTCACCAGACACAGTAATTACACCTACATTGTCTTAACCCCACTAACCCAATGTCCAGGTATTTTATGTAGAGCTATATTCAAACTACAGAGGTAGTAAATACTAAGCTGATCAACCCAGGAACAATCAGAATCACCTACCTGTATTACACAATGTACAGACAGGTTAAATTCGTACCCCTGTCAGACCTGCCATTCATATTTGAATAAGGATAGAGCTAAATAACATCTAAAAAGTTTTTGTTCCCTCTTTCAACAAAGTGTCTAGAAATAGTTTTTGGACGTCATTTAAAGTCTGCAGCATTAGACAGGTTCTCATTGACCAACCAAGGGAATATCCGAATCATCTGCTGAGTACTCCTCCAGTTACAGACAGTTTGATTCATACCCTTGCCAGACCTGCCACTATCTTCATATGTATTTTGCTAAAGAGCGTACTATTGCACTAAAGTTTATCCTCTTATAACTAATCTCACCATAGTTAACAGCGTTCTTTATGAGGCAACCAAGACTGTAATATCAGCTCTAATTAGCCTCTGAGAGCTTCCAACCAGAATATGGAGAGAAAACAATTGTTGAATGTCAACTTTAATTAAGCCAGTTACTAATTGGCATCTCTACAGTATCTCAGTTAGTGAAACTTGAGTGTGTAAATCATGCCTGCACAACTTGTAAAGTGAGAAGGGCTGAACTGCTCCAAGGAAAAAAAGAGTTGGGCCGCAAGGGTAAAATCATCATCATCGTCATATATCTCCCCCAGCACCCTTCATCATATATCTCCCCCAGCACCCCTCATCATATATCTCCCCCAGCACCCCTCATCATCATCCTCATATCTCCCCAGCATCCTTCATCATCCTCATATCTCCCCCAGAACCCCTCACTATCAACCTTTACGATACTCCCCATCTATCTCTCATACCCCAATCTCTCCCCCTCACCCACACACATAATACTCCCCCTCCACATCAAACACACAACACCCCCTGCACACCACACACATCCCACCCCCCCTGCACCTCTCATCCCTCTCCCCCCTTGCACCTCACATTCTCCCCCCTACACCTCACATCACTCTCCCACCCTGCACCTCACATCACTCTCCCCCATGCACCTCCCATCACTCTCCCCCCATGCACCTCCCATCACTCTCCCCCCATGCACCTCCCATCACTCCCCCCCCTGCATCTCCCATCACTCTTCCCCCTGCACCTCCCATCACTCTCCCCCTTGCACCTCCCATCACTCTCCTCCCCTGCCCACCTATCCCATAACTAATCATCTCCCCCTGCACCTCACATCACTCTCCCCCCTGCACCTCACATCACTCTCCCCCCTGCTCCTCACATCACTATCCCCATGCACCTCACATCACTCTCCCCATGCACCTCAAAACACCCTCCCCTGCCCCTCAAATCACCCCCCCCCCCGGCCCCTCTCCCCCCCCCCCCCCCCCACCTCGGTTTGCTGTGGAGGAGGCGGCAGAGCAGGCAGGACTTCACGCACACTCAAGCTCTAGCAAGCAGCAGGCACGGCAGTGCCTCAACGCTAGAGCGCGCTGCTGCCCTGCAGTCCTGAGAGTGGGCTCGTGGGAGAACAAGAGAGCGGGCTCGTGGGGGAACGGGAGAGCGGGCTCATGGGGGAGCGGGAGAGCAGACTCGGGAGGAAGGCGGAGGGGTAGAGCGGACTCGGGAGGGAGGGGGAGAGTGGAAAGCCGTCGCGGGCCGCAGTGAGTGCAGGCCTGGTGTAAATAGTTCCAAACACAGTACAATATACAAGCAACAAGATTGGAGCAAGCAGCCATCCCTGAACTCAAGGGGTGATCCATACCCTTGCCAGACCTGCCACTTTGTCATCATGTGTGTATTGTATAGAGCATAGAACCGCACTAAAGTTTATCTTTATAGAACTGATTTAACCTCAGTTAACAGAGATCTCTAAAAGGCAACCAAGACTGTATTATCAGCTCTATTTAGCCCCTGGGAGCTTTCAATCAGAGCATAAGAGGAAACAATTGTTTAATGTTCACTTCAATTAAGTCAGTCACCAATTGACATTTTTATCTCTGCAAGGGAAATTTCGTTTGTATGTGTTGTCAAATACGTTACACTATACCAACAGCTAGATTGTAGTAAGCAGACTGCTACTAAGTATTCTTTCTGAGATACATTTTGGACCATTAAGCCAGGGGGGTGCAAACTTTTTCCCTGCGCCCCCTGCCGGCGGTCACCTCACCCCGCGCCCCCCCTCACCTCCACTTACGTCGGCTCCGGCGTCATGACGTCACATTGCCCTAGCAACGTGACATCACATGACCATAACGCTGCGTTGCCATGGCGACACGTGTGGAGCCAAGGTAAGTAAAGGATTACAGAGGCCCTGCAGCTCCCCTGGCACTTCATTTAAGTGCCTTCGGAAAGCGCGCGGGGCCTCTGTAAACCGCGTGCCCCCCCGCAGGCAGTCTCGCGTTCCCCCTGGGGGTCACGCCCCCCAGTTTGTGCACCGCTGCATTAAGCTATAGATAATTTGGCCCACTAATAGAACCTACTAGCAATAGCTTCCTCCTGACACCCTCAATATCTACACAATAGGCTCATATTGCCAGTGAGACTAGTCACAGTTATTCGTCTGGTCTGTTTCTAGCTATCGAAGCTTGGATAACAGGACTATATACATCCACCATTAACAGTGTTTGTATTAGCCGCATACACCCATCAGCTACCCTCATAGGTTTATAGCCCCCGTATCCCTCAGGGGATTGTCACATGCTGCGGCTTAGTCAGTGGGGCGGCTGCATTTGCAATTGGGGCCTTTTCAGTGCAGGGGAGCCTGCGCTGGCAGTTCTGAGTGGAGACAGTTGAGAGAGGCTGCAGTTACATGTTGCTAGGCAACCAGTGAAGCTGTGAGAGATGACAGTTTAGACAGCTTTTAAAAAGAGTGTCAGTTGGAGCTGGGAGCTGGGTGAGTTAGGGTGTGTGTGCAGGGAGCAGTAGCCCCTGGCACTGGCCTAGTTACCCCCAGAGGCCCCAGATAAGTTACCATTGCCCCAGTTTGTGGTTGCTTCAGGGACAGGCCCTACTTGGAGTTCTGACCCTTTAGCTATTTGGTTAAGTTAGGACACCCTCAGTGTCGAGCAGCCTGATTGCTGGGTCTGGGCTCAGACCCCTCAGTTACATGGAGACTATCTTCGTGGAGGCCAAGCCAAGCAGTGACTGTGGCCTGCCGGCTACAGGCGGATCCCCGTCAAGGTACAGACGGTGTGGAGCTGTGGTGATATTATCCACGCTGGAAGTCACCCCACGCATAGGAGGACATCACGTCGGATCAGACGGATCCATACTGGTTGTATAGCGGTACCCGCGGGCTGGAGCCCCGGCAGGTATCTATAAATAGTGCACCAACACGCCCAGGGATAGCGCTATCTCCATCACACGTGGGTGGGTTTGGACATAAGGTACTCTGGGGAATACTTATGTTGATGTGTGCACCCGGTGCACTTCTATGTGTACGGCTATATGCATTATTCTGTGTGGTACAGGTACCGAAGTTATTAGTATTAGCAATAGTAAACAGTTATTAGCATACACTGTGTGCGTGTCTTATTATTGTGGTTCCTGTAAGAGGACCATCCCACTCAGGTGGGAACCCTTACAGGTGGAGGCACTGTGTTCAACGAATGATCAGGTAACCCCAGGCTCCCAGTGGCGGAGGTTCAGGCCTTCTGTGAGCCTATCAGGTAACGCACCACACCCGGTAACACAATTGTATTTCCCGATAGGGAAAGGGGGGGAAGGTGTTACATGTTAATAGATTTTTAACGTTTGGGTGTATTTATTTTATTCTATGATGTATTCAAGTTTATTTTAGCTGTATACTAATCCAACAAATACCCTATACATTCAGATATTTGTACTTACAGATTCAACCTACGACCCACCTGTCAGACTATCCCTAGACATAGGAACACGGTTCAATTGTGCTAAGAGATAACATAGACGGTACGAACACTCGCAAAGTGTCTATTTCTAAACCGGCTCACATTTTGGATTCTCTAGCAGTGCACCAATAAAAATGATATATCTCTTTTTCTCCCCCCCCCTCCCCTTGTGTATACAGTAAGCTTCCTAGGAACCTAATATCCTTAGGTAGCGCCCTACTGGTAGAGTGAGCGCTTTCTGTTATTTTGTTCTAGACAGATATGACACTCATGTAGTTTTTAATGCTTCAATTAAAATGACCCTTTATCCCATACATTTAAAGATGGACAGTAATGCTAGTATGTTTAAAGCATACGGCAAATAATATTACTAGTGAGCACATTCACATGTCTCAGGTAGGGCTGCAACCCTGCTTTTCCCCATTATCTCCTAGCATACAGTGCTTCCACTGCAGCAAGGGAGTCTGGGTAATAACATGCAAATAAGCACACAGTGCCACTGTTTACTTCATGCCCGTTTTACCATGGACACCTATAAACGTATGACTGCCGTATTACTCCGCGTTTCAGCGCAGAATAACAAACGTGAATCTATTACTGCACACCAGATTATAAGCGATGGTGAGTTTATATTAGTGAACTTGTGTTCTAAATAAATATAATATACTTGCTGTGATTGGTGAATAGCTCAAAGAAGTCTATTGAGTATAACACATTTCGTTTACACTAGCTTCCCAGCACAGCCTGGGTTAAAGAAGTGCAGAGCCTGTAACCCTACTCACAGACAGCTGTTTCAACCTTTTGGGTCTCATCAGTGTGAGGCTGGTTTTGCAATGTGAAGCTGGGATAGGTATCCACCCCACATGAACTTATTTAATGTATGTTTAAAGCTGAATTTGACACTTACTCTATCCAATTGCCATATTGCGTACATACAGACATTCCCTTGAGAGGGTTGCCCCCGTCCCCATGATGTTATTGACACTGTCCCCAGAAAGCCACTTATCACTAGTAGTTATATAAAGGAAGAGCACCTTTAAAGCCAGCAATCCCCCCTATTCACCGTAACAAATACATCATTCATATCTTTTTACCATGGTGCATTCCCATTGTCTTAAGTAAATAAAAATACCACTTGTGGTACAGTTGCATGTCTCTGACCAGTCTGCAATAATGCCTGTAGCAATTCCATCATTTTTTAATTCTGCAGTTGTAGTCTGGTTGCCGAAAATTCACTTCCCCCTGGGAAGTTAAAATGGCCACTGCCGTGCGCATTAATTAGGACAGCAGAGGTTGCCATTTTAACAGCTGATGCCAATGGCAAAAATAAACTGGTGAAAAGTCTGCAAAAAAAAAATGTTAAAAAAAAAAAAATGAAAACTAATAAATGGATCATTACAGCAGAACGGTTATTGGTGCTGCCTCAACAAGATCTTGCATTCTCTAAAAACTAAACGTGCACATTTAAATTAGCAAGCCAAAACGCAGTGGGTTTTAATTAGTATAATATTTTTAATCATTGATCCTGGCTACTTATTTCCATATCGATCCTTTCCTTTCTCAACAGAACTAATAGTGCTCATTCTATAAAATATACCTACAATCTTCTCCACCTTAATGACGAATCTAAAATGTTTAGTGCAGAAAGGTTATTTCTCAGCACATTAGACAAGGAATTATACACCCCAATAGCAAATACACACCCCTAGGTCCATTTCAGTATAGTACGTCGAAAAATAAGAGCAAATGAGAAAACTTTGTATACGTACACTCTAAAAATAATCAATTGTCCTTGCTTTAAAGTTCACAGCAGCCTGTATGCTCTCCCATCGGTTACTGCCACTCCAGGCATTGTGTTTAGGATCTTTTCAAAACATTAAAGGTTTATATGTCCCTAGCATTGGTGCCTCTTATTGTGTTGTTGAACAGGATATATTTTGCATGTGTTGGAAACTGTTTAATGTCCTTGTGTCCTTGATGTCATGAAAAAAAATGAGAGCTATGAAATGCACAAATAAAACAATCTTTACAGATAATCCAATGCAGCCTCCGTCTTTTTGTGTGCCTTTCATAGCCTGCTGAGACCTTTTTGTGCCTCGCAAACCTACCACTGATGGAAGAAAAAGGAACGGGTCATCTGCAGCTGCACTTGTCACCTTTCATACTAAAGAATAGTATTTGCTGCCTCTAGGAAGACTCTGAAGTCGGGAATGTTTTCCAATGCGGTTGAAATACATTTGATTCTTTTGCGAAGCTGACATAGCGATAACATGGAGCCTTGAAGATTAAAGCTTTCAAGTTTAAGGTACAGGGCCTCTTAATGTCGCAGTACATGATACCTGAGAGCACTTTAAAGTTTGAAATGAAATAAACTGTGGGTGTTTAAGGAATGGCTGTGGGGTGGGAATGATCTCATTTAGAGCAGGGGTGCTCAACTGCAGTCACCAAGACCCTGCAACAGGTCAGGCTTTAAGGATGTCTCAGCTTCAGCACAGGTGGCTTAATCAGTGGCTCAGTCTTCAGCACCACTGATTTAGAGACCAGGCCAGATCACTCCCTAAATTGCTGTACCACAGCTGTGCAGTGTTTCCTTTAGCAGGTGCACATTAGTGCCCCCAGTAATTGTGTAACTACACTTCTATCTGCCTGAAGAAAAACATCAATCAGCACTATAAGGACAGGATCGTTCAGTTTCAGGTACAACCAAAATGAACGTGCAGTAATTACCTATTTCTACACCGCAATGTTTTAACCTCCACTGCTGCAATGCTTCTGCTAGTGAAGTGGTGAAAAGGTCTCACTTAGGACCACAATGAACTGCTGACAGTAATATATATTTAATACGTTAAATATAGCGATTCATGCCTTAAAGAGGCAATCCAAGTGGCATGTTAAAAAAAATAAAACTTTTTATTTGAATTATATATATATATGCAGCCTTTGATTACCTTTATTGAAAACTGATTACCCAAGTTGCCAATCAAATTGTTCTCTTGTAATCGATCAGCAAAGATCCTGCTTCCCAGCGTTCACTAAATGGCTGCCTTTCAGTTTCAATCAATCCTTCAGTCAGTGTAACTCAGCAGCTACAATGTATTCTTATATTACTAAGGTAACATTATCTATTGTTACAGTTTGCAGCTCAAACTGCTGGGAATATTGGCAACAAATTATCACAAACAGGAAAGTGTTGCAAAGATCTTGCACTGCTGCTATAGAAATCAATTAAAATGTATTAAAAATGGCATTAAGAGTTGAATGTTAAAAAATGTACTAAGTAATATCTAATACTACAGAACTGAGTTATTTAAAAAAAAAAAACACACACACACGGAGGATAGTGCATGGATGGCTCCTTAAATTATTTTTTATTTCTCTCTGTTTTTTACGTTTTTCCAGTCTTTTTCTGCAGACTTTTAGTTATAATTAGTGCTACGGTTAGCGTTTTACGATTAGGATTTTTTGTTTTTTACAAGAAGCAAAAGAAACAGTCATATTGAAGAACATCATATTAGTTTTATTCTAGATGCTTTTCCTAATGCAGCATTGTTTTTTTGCTGATTATCTTGTCGGATTTTGAACATATTGTCCAAACTGCATTTGCAAGCTCAATTGGGTGCATCACATGTGAATGTTTTCAGAGCTGCATGGACCATGAAAGCTCATGGAGCAAGAAATGTCACGTGATTATGACTGAGTTTGTAACAGAGATTTAAATAATCTCTACAACATCACTGCCAAAAGAGCAGAGCATCTAGATACAGCAAATAAGTGCTGCCTCGGGGCACAGGGCACTTAAGATATTTTAGACTACCAGCTGCAGCTGAACAGACAGATGTCTACACATATTTCCAACCTTACCGTTTGAATTTCCAAACCCACGCTCCCTTGTTGAGTCTGGTCATTTAGGATCATCTGATAGCATGTAATAGCTCTCCCTTTCAAGCATTTACATTCAGTGTCTCCTATTATCTTCTCCCATTTCCCCTTTCCAATTCTGCGCCCATCTTTTCTGTAAATTGAAAGGTGCTGCAGACTGGTGTCTTAGAATAAAGATTTGGTGTACCAGCATTTGACAAAGATGAATTCATCCTCTGTCTGTGATATTCATCTTTAACTTCCAATGCAGTGCAGACTCCCACACCAGGAAATGCTTTAAATCTTTGTGTGAAGAGCAAAAACCTAATAATGTGCAGAATTCAGAAGATCCGGTATGTAGACAAATGTCATTGCATGTCCTTCCTAGGTGTATTAGAGAAGAATGGGAATACACACAAATTGGAGAGTAAATAACATACTAATTATGACCATTAATAACACTACGGCTTGCATGGAGCTCCACATGTATTGTGTACTGTACACAGAATCCAAGAAATAGCCCCAGATCTTTTCTGCTGTCTGCCCCTCCATGGTATTTCTCTGCTGTTGTCACCGAATTAGTTGTTTTACATATCAGTCACTGTTCCCATAAGAGTTACCTGTGCACAAAAAGATACACACTTGAGATACCTGGGACATATGCTTATTTGGATACGCAAATGGTATTTAAATGACTTAAATTAGCATATCTCCCAGGTATCTCAGATGGCGTCTAAGGCCTCGGGCATGGTCAGCACTTAGGCGCTGACCCGTGCTGAGGCGCCCTGCTGCTCGGCACTGAGCCCCTGCAGCAATGAGATCGGCTTTAGCAGGGGCTCGCGCACGCTTCCGCATGCCTGCGGAAGCGTGTGTCTTACGAAATCTTTAGTTTCTCCGCTTGCCGGAGCGCAGGGCCGGTCACGTGAGCGGTTTGCCCAATGAGGGCAAACCAGCTCCGTGACGTCACTGGCCCGCCCCCAGACACGCCCACGGACGGCGCGCGCTCTAAGGCCAGGGAAAGCACCGCTTTCCCTCAGCCTCAGCGCGCCTCTGCACGGCTTCAGTCTCTATGGACTAAGCCCAAGGCAATTAGCCGTGGCCATTTAACCGTGGCTGTTTCAAAGCTGGGACATTTGTCTGCAAGGACTGTTTGCAGCTGCAGATAATATATCCCCTAACCGCTTACTCTAAAAAGCTTAACCCCTTCCCCTAAAAACCATAAACTTAACACTTTATCCTAAAAACCTAAACTCCTAATCCTAACGCTATTGTTCTGGACGTGACAACGTCCTCAGGGCCGAAACAGCTGCAGCTAATTGACCCTTCCCATCTAAGGTGTGCTCATTTTTGCGCACAGGTGTATGTCTCTCTCGTGCCACCTTTAGGTCTGACTTAAATGACATCAGATCAAATCCCTGTGCTAAACTGCATGTTAGTGGATTTGCGATGTTAGGGGGAATGCCCCCTTCGCACTAAATGCCAGGGGGGGGGGGGAAATAACCATATGTTTCTAAGGAGTAGCATTAGGTAAACGTTAGGTTATGCTCTTTAATACATAGGCGTTATGATTAACCTAACGATAATTTAACCCTCCTGTTACGTTTGTTGGATCTCAGGACAGGGTGGGATAAGAGGAGATGAGACACTCAACACTCCCCATTCAGACTCGACACTCCCTATTCATAGGTCTCAAAGAAAGAAAGTGCTCAGTTTCCAAAGAAACAAAAGCAGCCAAATATTTGCTGTAAACATGGTTACATTTGTTAAGGAAGATTACAGTGCTAAAAAATTGACAAAATGTTTTCAGATCAGGGTTTGCATCTTTAAGTCCAAAATTAACTATTGACATGTTTAATTGGTTACACGTATGTGGGATACATCAGTTTTAAAATAAAAAGTATAACTAATATATTTATAAACATACAGTAGAATGTTTTCACAGTAATGAAATGCTTTGAATGTTGTACAGCCTTTACCGATGCCCTCATGTGACAAAACAGTTGACTTTGTATCGACAGGAAATTGTCAACGTTCTTCTTTCTTAGCCTATCACAAACCCCACCCCACCCATCTCACCTCTGAGTAAGAATACAAGGAGGGCGGTGGCTTAGAGAATATAAAAAAGCACATTGTGTTGTCGAGGGTCCCGTATTCCCACTTACTCCACCAATGACATCTAAACTCCCCTCTACAAGCAGATGATTGAAGCAATTTGGGACAGGGTTATAAAATGTTAAGAAAGTGCATTCAAAATGATTACTTATGATTGGGAGTCTACCCGACACTTTGGAATGGTCACGTATATTGTTTAAAACAAAACCATAAGAATCATATTTTCATTCCAAGTAAAATCACGGAGCTCATTATCACTTCATGTTCTCATGGTAAAAAAAATATGAATGGGTTAAAGAGGAGTGAGGACAAATTCAGATGTGGTTATAAGCAAAATGGTGACAGGAAATATACAATCTTCATGCTTGAAGTCTTCTGCTTGAGCTAGAGAGTATTTGACAGGGAGTTTCTCTTGTGCCCTTTTCCAGTTATTATGAAACCTCTTATTGAAAACAATGGCCATGCTGTCAATACATTCTCCAACAGAGGTAAAAGCAGCTATCTTTGGAAAAGGATTGGTTTCTCCAAAAATGTATTTATTTCTAAAATGTTTTACCAGGGAAATGAACATACGTACTGTACATTGAGAGTTACGTCTTGTTTTCAAGTATGTCCTGGGTACAGAATATTAAGATGACAACATTACATGTTACATTTACAGACCTGTTAAAAGTAAGAAACAGCCGAGGTCTTGAAACTCCTAAACAGCTGGTAGTTTTGATACTTGGGTAAATTGTTCCAGAAATGAGCTCCCTGGCAAGAGAAAGAGGAGCAAACAAATTCTTTCTGGAATTTGGGACAATAGGCATCTGTGTGGTGATTAGTGCTGTGTACAGTAGAGGTGGGACGCCTGCTCAGATAATTACATAGTTTGACAAACTTCGCACATATAGTACCAGAATATCCCTCTATGCCATCATAGTCGATAATTGGCATTGGTACCTATTTTGCACTGCTCTTTCTGGCCTTGGAACTTAGGCAAGATATATTTCTATAAAGTGCGTCCAGTTTGTTATAGATTTTGATGTCAGCGTAACATTATGAAAACTAAATGTTACACGGGAATCTAGCCATATACCCAAATATTAAAACTGGAACAGAGACTAGGTTGGTGCTAAAGTTGGCTTTAATGAGTAGCTCAATCATTGGAAATGTAGCCTTAGTCCCAGATAACATCCTTACTGTTTTGTCATTGGACCTTAGATGGGAGCATTTAATCTGGGCTTCAAATATTTGGTCACAATTGTGTGTTGATAATAAAGAAGTAGGACATCCTACAACGTATTCATTGAATGTGTTACCAATGGCTGTGTAATTAGATAACATTTCATCATCCTTTTTAATACTAGAAGGATACTGAAAGCTAGAGGGCTCAAATGTATTATTGAAGACCTTCTAGAATTGTGCTGTCTTTGATGTGTTTTCATTATAAGTAGGCTAGTTAATTTAAATCTATTCAATAAGACATCCCTAAAGTGGTAAAGCTCAATGAGATCAGAAGTAACTCAGGTGTCAGGTGTCAGGAATAGCCCTGTCTGGTTCCTAAATCTTCCTCTCTCACAGTACCTTTGTGTGTCCACCGGGTATGCTGCTGCTTCTGTCTGCTCTTGTTTCTGCTGTGTTTCTCTGTCTTCTGTCCTTGCCTGCCTTTATAGTTACCTGTCTTCTGTTTCTCCTTGCCTTTGTTTTGTGTTTCCTGGACTTCTCTGTCACAGCCTGTTCCTGATCCCTGATCCTGTATTTAGTCCTTGCTAATAAAGGTCCTTGCCTGTAATTAGGCTTGTCCCAGTCTGTTCGTTGCCCTGTCCCTGCCATAGCCTCTGTCCCGGTCGATTCCCTGTCCATTGAAGGTGTGGCCTCCGTCTTTTTCCAGTCCTCTGGTGTCACTGGCAAGTTAGCAGACTCAATGAGTTTCGCTGGACAAAGGCAGCTTGCTCAGGAGTGATCACTCTCAATCTTGAGATTGAGTGATCACTCCTGAGGAAGCTGCCTTTTGCTAGCGAAAAGCGTTGAGTCTGCTGACTTGCCGGTGACACCAGAGGACTGGATAAAGGTGGAGACTAGCCACTCTTCCGATTCCGAGTTGCCGGAACCGGAACTGACATGTTTGGATGCGTGAGCGAGATTGAGCCATACAAACAGGAGCGGTGAGATCGCGGCTTACTCGGCTTATGGGGATATTGTCTGCTCAGATATTTGAAAGATTTTAACTCCTGTAAGCCTTGAATTCAAAGGTTTCTTTACACATAAAATGTATATCTTTGCATTTTCTTCTGCACTATTATTGTGTTTCTCTTCCTGAGATTACCGGGACCACCTGACATCATACCCACCATTGTGGTTCCATTGCCACTGACCTGGGATATGTCTATTTTCAACACTCCTTTTTGAGTATACACTTGGAAGGCTACTTCACACACTTCAGCACATGTGTATCAGCAATATTGCCCTATCTAGATTTTAAGCTTTTATTCATATATGCGCTCCGCTGCTCCCCATACCTTTTGGAGAATACGTTTTGGAAAGGCAGCTGGAACAGTATTTGTAAGGGTTGAGTGGAGGTTAACACCTCTTATTTATTTTCTGTGTATTTAACACTGATCACTATCTAGTGTCACATTTATTAGTTCACACTTCACTTGTTTTGTTGTTTAAAGTGTCACTTGGATTTGTCACAGATCACTTTTTTGTGACTTTTTCACAGACATTTACTGAGAGTGTAGAGTGCCACTCCTTGTTTTCTTGTAGTTTGTACAAAAAGCACTATAGAGCAATAATCTGACCTGGGACATAAGAGAGAGAATAAGCAATCCCACAAACACGTGAATAGATTTTTTTAAAACCAAGTTGTTCTCTGGTGCTAAACCACTCTATTTTTATCTTCTTACCATTAGAGAGGCTTCAAACGACTGTAGGTAACAAACATGTTTATTTTATTCTCTCTGATCTCCGTGTTACTACACTGGCGACACACTTTATTCGAGCTCGGCTAGTCCCACGAATCGGCGTATAACCGAGTGTTGACAGGTTGTGACTGTTTTCTGCCCGAGTGCATTGAGGTATTTTCCAGGCAGGGATTGAAGCATTTTATTCCCGCTGGCTGCAATACTGCACAGTATATATAAATATACTGCATTACAATTCAGGAATTTATGCCATCTGGTAGACACGCGAAGCATTGCAGCCTATTAAATCCTAATCATTATCATTTAACAGATCAGCCGCCCGTCAGCCAGGCATGAACCCAGGCTGGGAAGGCAAATGCAACGGGGCTTGTCTGAGGTGAGGAGCGGCGCATTCCAGGTATCTGCCAGGTACATACTGGGTATTTGCTCGAATAAAGTGTGTCGGTGCATTACTGTAGTTTAGCTCCTATATGTTAAATGAGAAGGCTCAATTATTATCTATCAGATACGAACAAAGCAGAAGGACATCTCTGAATACAAAAAGACACATCCATTATACTTAATAAGTTACTTATTCCTACATTAGAGTAAAATCGCTGGATCAAAAAATCCATCAAGAAAACATGGGTTTAGTAATTTTGCTTGAAGTTTTTCCACTATATCAGTTCATCCAATGCAAGTTGGAAACACTCAACAAAAATCACAACCACCACAGTGTTCTCTATATACTGTATGTACAGAAAATATGATATCCCACAAGTTACAAATGCCATGAAAATATATTGTGTTTGGCTATAAAGTTGGGTTAGATTATCACATTCTGATACAGATAGAGCCCAAATGGGACATTTAGATTACAGACTTAAAAGGATATGAATGGAAATAATTTTCATGCTGAGATAAATATGTGGGGATACCCTTTTGTATACCTTTTCTGCTAGCAGTTACATTAATTATTCATTTGTATGTTGTTGCCACACAAGAAAAATTACAATGGCTGCAGGTCTTTATATAAATATTGTCCTATAGCCTTTGAATCGTACAAAATAAATTGGGAATTATATGAAGCAATAAAATATAACATGTGGGAGGGGTTAAGAAACATTTTAGATTTGCATTCAATAGGTTTTATCTTTTTTCGCTTTTGCTGACATAAACATACACTGTACAAAACTACTGCATACATCTTTATTGGAACAGATATATAGTAGATATAATTATTTGTATATTTGCTAGTTTCCCTTTATAAGAAAAAAACTAAACTCACGTTTCATGTTTATCCTAATGAAGAGCAATAGACAAATAGAGGAAAAGTCGGCGGTCACTGCGTATATAGGAACTCAGCCATGGATGAAAATAAAATCAATATTTATTCAAACGTGGTGCTGGACATCACAAAGATTCACATCCTCTGACGCGTTTCGTTCCGTTAGGAACTTTATCCGCATGAACGCATCACATGCTTATTGCAGTGGGATCGCTTCTTTCATCTCTACTTTTCACAGCATCCAAGGGTATTACTTGACCCATATCCAGTCACACACACTTCTCAGAGCACCGAACATCGTGGGGTTTACTCCCCTTATCCTAATGAAGAGCAATAGGCTTGTGGTTAAAACAGCCGTCCTCGCGGCTCTTTTTGTTTTATATGTTGAAGCAGGGGGTCTCCGGGGCTGAACCGTGTTGAATTAAGCTCCGGGGACCCTGCTTCCCGGTATCTCTCTTCGGAGCCATGGCTGGGTTCACTATATGGCGGTTTAAAAGTCCTGAGTCACACGGGTAAATAGGAAGCCCTGACGTCATCCCTTGCGGTGTCTTATTGGCCCTTATGACTGGGAAATGTAAACTGCAGAGAGATACCGGATACCCCCTGCGGAGGTAAGTATCTCGAGAAGCAGCGGGTAAAGAGAATTTAATTTAACGTGGTTCGGCCCGAGGACTGCTCCTTTAAGGAAATGGTTAAAGGAGTAGATCAGTGGTAATGTCGCTGCCTTTGAAGTAGGTGAACATGGTTGGACACCTGGTGAATGGTTTCATCCAAAACATTGTGCTTCATCTAGAAAACACCTTAAAATGTCTTTGTGACTCAGGTTAATATTCCTGTGTGTGGCTTCTTTCATTCCTTATGCTGACGACATCGAGTTTCTGCCAACTCTGCAACAGCACCAAACCATGAACTATCCATTTTTCTGATGGGTGGCCGCCTCCACCATTGTCTCAAATTCTAAGTCACTTTATCTCGCTGTGCCTCACGCACCAATATTAGTGTGTTAGTTTGTGTGTCTGCAAATCTCTATGCACGGCACAGTCAGCACTATATACAGATGTAGTAGGCTTCATTGTTTTCTATAGTAGGATATGTAGCCCCCTTTCCCTATGACTAAGGGAACTACGTGTGCTGATATACCTGTTCGCTGACAGGAGGCCTAAGCCCCTGCCACTGGGAGCCTGTGGTGAGCTCTTTCTCCTCTCGGTACAGCGCCTCCACCAATGAGGGATCCCAGCGTTGGCAAGATAACCCCTCACAGGAACCAATAATAGTAATAAGTTATAGACACACAGGTATATAACTAAGGTTTACTGACACACTCACATATAATAACAATAACAATGCCCCAATGCAGTACCCAACACCCCGGTATGGTTCCCCCAAAGTACAGCAGTACTAAGGGGAGCGTCCCTATATGCGGGGGATGGGGAGGGGCGCTTTCCTACAATACTGTTGCTGAGTGATTCTGGGCCTAACTGGGGCCTGCGGGGGAAGTCTGGCCTAGTCCAGGGGCTACTGTAACCCTGGACACTACCTGCTTCCTCGCTGTCGCCTTCAGGATTGAGCGTGCAATCTCTTTTCGCCCCAAGACTATATCCTCCTAGAGAATGGCCACCGCAACTTTTATCTTACTGCGCATGTGCACCGCATTACACTGCGCATGTGTGACAGCTAAAATGGCGGCCCCCTCACTTTGGGTCCGCCGCAGAGCTCTGGCGCCCTGATCGCCCTGCAGCCTCCCTCCCCACACCGGACGTCAGAGGGTGCTCGGCTATAGATATGTGATGACATTTTGCACCATGACTGACATTGAATCCTTTTGGAAACTATGTGATCCTTTTCGATACAACAGGATTTGTTTTATTATCACTGGATAAGTCACACTCCATATTTATGAAAAACAAATATTATTATTATGAATGGCCATGAAACTGATTATTGTAAGGCTATAACTGTCATGTAATGGGAGTAGCAATTCCAGTCCAGGCTTGCAGGCTGCCCAGCTGCAGCGGACTGAATAATGAATTACAACTGATCTCTGCCTTTAAATAAAACACACCCCAGACGCCTTTGCGTGGTGGAAAAAAATAAGAATTCACCATCCACTGACTTCTATGCTCTCCTCTCTTCTCCTCTTTGCAGTATGGGTCTTTAAATGCTCTTTGCAATAGGTAGAGAAAGCCAACGTTTCTAATTCACCAAACCTCTACCAAAATGTTAATTCTCTCACCTACAGTATGTGCACGTGACTAGAGATCTGTGACAGTCCAATCCAGGGCTAATCTGGTGCTCAGTCACAATATGAACTCAGGAAAGTCATTCCAAGTCTAGAAACAAGTGGTGTCCGGAATGCCTTCAATAAATCACATCTCCAATGCAATCATAATATGCCTGGGAGAATTATACACCTAGGGGCCTATGCAGAGAGCAGCGCTATTTCGAAATTCGCCATTTTTTGGAGAAAATCGCGCAGAAAGCAGCAGAAAATGGCGAGTTCCGAAAAACGCGCCAATTGTTCTTTTCTATTTGTAAAACTCGCCTCGCGGCTGGCGAGAACCTCAATCTCAGAGCACCGAACATCGTGGGGTTTACTCCCCTTATCCTATAGAGTTGATGTGGTCAACTTACATTTTGCCAAGGCTTTTGTGGCCACACAAGAGGTTAGTGTACAAAATAAAGCAAATTGGACTCTATTAAAAAATATTTGCACTTGGATTAAAGACAGATTAAAGGATAGAAAACAAAGAGTTGTCATAAATGGAACTTTTTTAGGTTGGGCTAAAGTTGTGAGTGGAGTACCTCAGGGATCGGGACTGGGACACATACTTTTTAACTTGTTTATTAATGACCTTGAGGTTGGCATGAGCGCAAAGTCTCCATCTTTGCTGATGATACTAAATTATGTAAGGTAGTAACATCCAGAGCAGGATGTTTTTTCTCCCCAGAAGGACTTGGATAGATTGGAAACTTGGGCAGGTAAATGGCAGATAAGGTTTAATACAGATAAATGTAAGGTTATGCATTTGGGAGACAAGAACAAACAGGCGACTTACAAATTAAATGGAGATATATTGGGGGAATCCTTGATGGAGAAGGATTTAGGAGTGCTTGTAGACAGCAGGCTTAGCAATAGTGCCCAAAGTCATGCAGTAGCTGCAAAGGCAAACAAGATCTTATCTTGCATCAAACGGGCAATGGATGGAAGGGAAGTAAACATAATTATGCCCCTTTATCAAACATTAGTAAAACCACACCTTGAATATGGAGTACAATTTTGGGCACCAATCCTAAGAAAAGACATTATGGAACTAGAGAGAGTGCAGAGAAGAGCCACCAAATTAATAAAGGGGATGGATAATCTGACATATGAGGAGAGGCTAGCTAAATTAGATGTATTTACATTAGAAAAGAGGCGACTAAGAGGGGATATGATAACTAGATACAAATATATTCAGGGACAATACAAGGAGCTTTCAAAAGAATTATTCATCCCACGGGCAGTACAACGGACACAGGGTTATTCATGTCTTAAGGTTGGAGGACAGGAGATTTCACCAGCAACAGCTAATGGGTTCTTTACAGTAAGGGCAGTTAAAATGTGGAATTCATTACCCATGGAGACTGTACAATAGATATGTTCAAAAAAAGGTTGGACATATTTTTAGAAAGGAAAGGTATATAGGGATATAAAGGGGAACAATTAAGTGAATTCTTGATGGAGAAGGATTTAGGAGCGCTTGTAAACAGCATGCTTAGCAATAGTGCCCAATGTCATGAAGTAGCTGCAAAGGCCAATAAGATCTTATCTTGCATTAAACAGGGAATGGCTGGAAAGGAAGTTAGCATAATTATGTCCCTCTATAAGGTATTAGTAAGACCATACCTTGAGTATGGAGTACAGTTTTAGTCACCATTCCATAAAAAAGACATGATGGAACAAGAAAAAGTGCAAAGAGATGCCACCAAATTAATAAAGGGGATGGAGTATCTGATTTATGAGGAGAGGTTTCCTAATTTAGAAAAGAGACATCTAAGAGGGGATATGATAACTACAGTATATATAAATATATTTAGGGACAATATAAGAAGCTTTCAAAAGAACTATTCATCTAAAGGGCAATACAAACAACACAGGGTCATCCCTTAAGGTTGGAGGAAAGGAGATTTCCCCAGCAAAAGGAAAGGGTTCTTTCCATTACGGCAAAGAGCCATACAATTTAATTTATCTACTGTATATTTCATTTCATCTAGTTGCAGATTTGTCCTTACCAGTGTAATATCATTGGGGTTACACATGCCTTTCTCACAGTCAGAGAACGAATCATGTGGAAGGGAAAAGCATGTCCTACTCAACACCCATTGAGATCACACACAAAGTAGTAACAACATACTGTAGCTGAAAGCATAAAAAAAACCATACAGCATTTGTTGCCTTGTTGGACAGATTTATACTCCAATACAGTCAAATACTAATTTATTACTAGCACTTTAATCAAAGGAGACTCCAGAATAATAAACATTTTCACCGGCTGGACTAAAATTAGTTTTCCCTTGTGTGAAAGTTAACAGACTCATTGCAGGATAGTTCTAGAAAAACTTTAAGGGGCATATGTTTCAAGACACAAGTGGCGCAATTTTGAGGCCCAAAAAGAAAAATTGCCATTACAATCAATAGGAATAGAGTTGTGTTACCAACATAAGTCACGTCTTCTTAACCCTAAAGGTAGCAGTAAAAATGCTTTAATATAAGTAACCAACTGTAAATTGCGAATTCACATAATAGAACTGTTGAGAGGTATTAAAATATTGAATATTAAGTAATATAGTCTGTGCTAAATATCCCTTTCCTACCGCCCACCCCTTTCCCCCCTTAATTCCTATTATGTACGGTACCTTTGTGTTTTTACTTAATTTAACTTGACTCAATATATTTCTTCCCCGTAGTTGGATATTTTGTTGTTCTTTCTTTTTTCTGTACCCTTGACCACATAGGAAAACATTAATAAATAATACTGTACTGTATGTTTAAATAAAGAAATATGTTTCTTGTACATGTACAGTTCCGTTTGCCCCAGAAGTGCATCACTTTTGACTTAATAATAGCCCCCCTTAGGGGAACATTGTGCTTCTGAAAAAATAATTGCATGTGGAAATCAAGAGGAACCCCCTAACACACACTTTTTTTTTTTATAAGACCACAAGGCACCCAGGATTACTGTCTTCTTGTAGATATCTGAGGAGTAATAAAAAATAAAATAATAAAGTAATAAAAAATATTTAAGTGCATGTCATCTGAAAAAGCAAAGTGAAGCAATTATGTGAAGATGCATAAAAAGAAGACTGCTGGTTTGTGGTTACTCCATGGTGTTGCATTTGTTCTTGCCATCATAAACACATCTTTTGCTAAACCATTTGAAGGACCCACTGCCTAAATTTGTCTTCCTATGAAGCACCCATTCTAGGTACCCCTAGTGCACTTGAGATGTAAAGGTATCATCGGACCACATGTATTTTAGTTTTTTCCTTCTTCAAAATCTTGTGACCGAAGATTATTTTGTATTCCTGCACTGTGAAAGCTGGTTAGGATTGATAACGTTCGGAATGTACTGTAAGTATTCATGATGAGTTACACCACTTTATACTGCTGCAAATTCCTTTATGATTCATCTGCAATCAAATACATGGAGACTGCAATGACACGCATATGTTTTGTCCATTGCTTTTTTAATAGATTTCCGGGTGATGAATCACAACATAAAGTTGTGCTACAGTCCCTGTGGTGTTGGTATTTTGGAAGAAAGGTTTGTTATAATTGATAGAAAGTACCATAAAAAACCCTGCAGTTATTCCATCAATAAATATACACACTTCAGCTAAAAGTTTAAAAAAAAATCACTGAAATCCTTTTTTCAAAGGCAGTAAAGCAGCAGGAGTACTTTGTCGCAAAATGTACTAATACGTTTGTTTTTATTTCTGGGCTTTAGGATTGTTAGCGACTTTTCTCCACTGACGCCTGCAGAGAACATTGTATATAGCAAATAAAAACATGAAATAACAGGTCATGGTTTAGCAAAAAGAACAAAAGAACCCCCACCCCCATACTTTCTGCATCTTTATTAGGAGTTTATGCTATGCCACTTTATCCTACAGACCCACTTTTCGACCCTACCAATATGCTTCTTTTTCAACTGTTTGTACAATTTGTAGGCCGTATAAAATAACATTGCAGTACTTACATGGAAATGGTGATATGTGGAGCAGGGCACAGAAAAATTAAATATTCAAAGGGAAAGTGATATAAATGTGTGGCTTATTGTTTAACAATAAAAATCATTTTCCTCAAAAGGCAAGTACAAATACAGATGCAGCGGCTGTTATTGTATTGTATGTCTTTATTTATATAGCGCCAAAAGTGTACTTAGCGCTTCACAAAGAATACAGTACATTGAATTATAATACAATAAGTGCAGCAAAATCACACAATAGGAAAGGAAAATGTTATCCGATCATTTCTCGGGTTGTATTCCTTTGCAAATCCCGTGTTAGCTCGAGATTTCTTGAAATTTTCCCGCGTTAAGACGCAAGTTTACTAGTGTTTTTTGATCGAGTGCAGAAAATTGCATTTTTGCGTTGTCTGCAATACTGTCGAGAAACTCAAGTGGGTGATCGTGAGTTGTTATCTTACAAAATCTAATTGCAATTCAACCTGTCTTTTATTCCCATACAGTACTTCAAATGTGTGTGTGTAATTGTAATTTGAAGATTAAAAATATGAGTTCATACTGTATACAGTACAGTACATGGGAAAGAAGTTCTTTCTGAGTCTCCTTAGCTTTTAGCCATAGAAAAAGTCTCAAACTGTAGAAGATTTAAAATATGAACACACACAACAAAAAGTATTTTTAACGAATTAAATGTTTTTTTTGTACAGGATAACAAAGTTAAAATGAATAATACAAAAATACAACTTCGCTCTCCCGAATATAAAATATATAATCCAAACATGCATTTATTTTAAATATAACTTTTTTGAAGCGCATATGCGTGTCATCACATTTCTGCGCATGTGTGTATGTCAAATTCAAGCACATTGTCTTTGCCCAGCTCCAGACTTGCAAAACAGAAAATAAGCATTAAACAATGAAATAATTTTTAAAATTCAACTTTTTTTTTAGATTAAAAAGATTGTCGGCGCATCTTTATTTGTAAACAAATGTATAACTATTTGTTGGACCTCTAGGGAAGAGCCCTTGCACTTTATGCCTCAAAAGGCTATTGATGCTCTCTCACAGTTTTCATAAGAAGACTGGTAGCTTTAAAATTGCACTTCACTTCCCCCATAATTGTTTTCCTTAATTTTGCTGGAAGAGCCTTCTTGTATTTATTGCCTTCATGATTGACATTTTGGGTCCACTCGCTGTACAGCTCTGTTGAGTTGTCAGTATTTTCGATACCACTGAAAATATCCAGCATTCGGGCGACCGAGCTGGATCTGGTGCAAGGAGTGCTTGTATCACCCGGATTAACATCTGCGTGGCTGGGTGCTGGAGGAGGTGAGCTGGGGGCTTCGGGACTTACATCAGCGTGGCTGGGTGCAGGAGCAGGTGAGTTGGGGGTTTCTGGATGAGTATTGGTGTGGATGGGTGCTGGAGCAGGTGAGCTGGGGGTTTCCGGATGAGTACGGTGAACAAAGGGTCAGAGCAGGCGGCTGTTTTGGAATCAGTGGCAGTAGGCGATGGCAGTGAAAAGTCCGGGACATCCAATTCTGCTTCGGCGGGTGCAGGGGCACATCTGGTGCCCGTCCAAACAAGTTGATCCTTGTAGATTTTGGCAATTTTCTTCTTCACATAATAAGGGCCAGGGTTCGTTGCCTTGAGAGCTGTCGGAACCTTCAGAACTTTTTCTCTAGACACCCTTTCTAGAGAACTAAACTTCTAATCTACTTCCGACTTTTGCTTTCTCGTGGTCGGCACAGCAGAAGAATGCAGGTTCCTGCGTATATAGAATTGGGGTTGATCCATGGAAGCAGATGGAAGAATGCACAATACAGTATCTGTTCAAGAGCTCGTTCAGATAGAGATCAGCGTGTGGGAGTCTATGCAATTTGTGTCACATTTTATGCATTGTGTCTCTATTTGAATTTTTGGGCGGGCATGGACACGTGCTGTTAAAAGTGGGCGTATACAGTACTTAACCTGTCGAGCGAGGTCCATTACATTATAAATAGACCATAAATTCTGTTAATTCAATACACATTGAATATACATAGACTACACATTGAATATACATTCCTCTGTGATTGATTTATTTTCTAAAGCAGCGATGCCGAAGAAAGTTATTTCAAAGGATCTCAGCATGAGAATACAGGACATGTACAAGAAAGGACATGGAAATTTACAGATCAAATGCTGGTTACTGAATTCGGGCCTCAATTTAGCACAAAGCACTGTCAGCTATCATGCCCATGGTCAGGCAAAAAGTGTAAAGCGGTCACAGCAGAGTAAGTATTTTTGGTTTCTTTCTGCAATTACTGTATTACTCAAAAAGCTTCTTGCATATCATAAAGCATGTTTTTGTTTACATGTTTTCTTTGCAATTTTTTTATACCCAAACAATTACTGTACTACCGTACTTTGAGAAGAAAATATACAATGTTTTTTTTTCTCTTTCTGCATTTATTACTCAAATTCTTCTCTTTTCCTTTAAACTGTAGGACTGCAAAGCATCTGGTGGACGAAATCAGCGACGCTAATGATGAGCGCTGTGCAGCAAGAGTCAAGGATGTTCTAGAGAACCGTCACAATATCACACATCTGAGACCAGCATCAGGGTGATGAGATGCCAATTGGGATGAAAATATGGACGTATCAAGTAAGTGTCATACTGTAATAAAAAATAGTATAATGCAATACTGCAGTATGCAAAGTGACAGAACAGAGTGACAGAACAGGGTTGATACTGTAATTACTGTGCCTTAGTTAGGACAGTACAGGTAAAGTGTTGTACTGTACACTACTGTACTGTAGGTAAAAGTGTGGTTTTACTGTACTTGTAAAATTCTTCCTTGTCTTAACAGAGCGTATCCAATGATAAGGGATGCCATCAAGGTAAAAAGAGAAAACCAAGCAGGACATGGATCGAAAGTGGCGAGACGTTTCAGGATGTCATCTTTCTGACAAGACAACTGTAGCTCTAGAGAGATTTGCCACTTCTGCATCCCACGAAAAAAAACGCATATTTCTGAAGCCATGTCCCAAGCACCCAGTGAAGATGCATGTGTGGGGTGCGATCTCTAGATGTGGACCAGGATGCATCATCATATTTGAGGGTAAAATAATGTACAAAGTCACATGCTGTAGCCTTATGCATTGTACATTACAACTGTAGTGTATTCTGTACCCTAATGTTCAGTTTTAACATATTTTTTTCTTTTCTTGTTCCAGGAATCATCGACAAAGTATTTTTCCAAGAGCAAGTAGTCACCCGTATTGTTGAATACATTAGGCATGATTTCCCATCTGGTGGTCACTGGTTCTTCCAGGACAATGACCCTAAACATACCGCCTCTCTGCCTATATTCTTGCGAGCAGTATCAACTGGGTTAAGACACCACCGGGGTAAGTGCTCCAGTGTACATGAACTTTTTCTCATTGTTTTAAACTGTTTGTATCTGTTCAACTAATTCACCTTTTTCCCCCCTCCCATTCCAGATCACCAGATTTGAACCCTATCAAACTGGTATGGCATGAGCTGAAGGATCATATAAGAAAGGTTGTTAAACTGTCCAAAAAGGAGGAATTAATACAAGGAATAATGAGTTTCTGGAATGACATACTGACTGTACAGAGATGCAACAACTACATAGGCCATATTAGCAGTGTTTTGCCCTTTCTTTCAGAGCGTAATGGGAATGCGCCCGGCATGTAGTAAGGTACAGTAGTGTGCTGTACTGTAGTAAGGTAAGTACAGGTACAGTAAGTATAGTACAAGTAACTATGGTACTGACAATAACCTGATTAAATGTTAGCCTTCTATTAAAGGTAATTGAACATTAACCATTTTATGTCTGTGCTTACTCTCCACTTTATATAAACTTAATTATATACAGAACTGTATATATACAGGCATATCCCGCATTAACATACGCAATGGGACCGGAGCATGTATGTAAAGCGAAAATGTACTTAAAGTGAAGCACTACCTTTTTTCCACTTATTGATGCTCGTACTGTACTGCAATCATCATATACGTGCATAACTGATGTAAATAACGCATGTGTAACAGCCTCTATAGTCTCCCCGCTTGCGCACAGCGTTGGTACAGGGAGGGAGCCGGTATTGCTGTTCAGGACGTGCTGACAGGCGCATGCGTGAGCTGCGGTTTTCATATTGAGCGATATGTACTTACTCGCGAGTGTACTTAAAGTGAGTGTCCTTAAACCGAGGTATGCCTGTATAGTATTTGTATTAGACGTGTGTATTACCTATTTTATTTAAAAATTCATTATAGTTTACATGTACGGCAAGTTATACTGAAGTTTATTCATTTTGTTTGGCTTTCAGTAATGTTAATCAGTCAAGGCCTTCAATTCACTAATCCTGCAGCCATTTTTTTCCTTTCACAGATCCCACAATTCTGTAAAGGGGGGGGAATGTACAAGTTTATTGTACTGTGTGCATAATAACAGTCAATAGTTTGTCCTAATCCCCCCTCTGTCAATGACAAAAGGTTGTTTACATCGGCTGAGGTGACTCAGCTAAACCCAAAGGCTCAGCTAAACCCCATGGAATTAAAAACCAGATTAGCCAAAACTAGCCAACTGTTTCAGCTTGGTGTACATAATGCTGTGATGAGCCTGCAGGATTAAAGTTGAAAGAAATCATTTCAACTGTTGTAAAATACAATAAATTTATGACTGTACCATGTGTGTGATATTTCCATAAGCAGTATGATACTGTAAGCAGACCAAGCCTACCCAAAGTTGAAGGTATTGAATAGAATTCCCCCCCCCAAAAAAAATTGTATTTTTGGGGGTGTTTCTTCCCCCACTTAATTACACGTGCAAGGTCTAATTATAATGCAAAATGCAACATCACAGAGAAATAAAAATGTAGTGATTTTATAAATGTAAAAATTGATAAAATATGAGAAAAAATGCACAGCAAAGTTTTCCCTAAAATCACTCATTTATTAAGGCCCGCTCGAGAAAAAAAAATATGACTTTTTTTGGACTTGAATTTCACATTGGCAGTGAAGTCATTGTAGACCATTTAGTATGCAGGACTTCTCATGCATGCGCATGCACATGAAACCAGGCAAAGTAAATTCTCGGCCAAGAACAAAAGTCTCAAACATAATGTTACTTTCTTGTTTAAGGTCCCATGGCCCAGGGGAGTGGAGGTGTTGATAAGGAGCTGAATGCCATTTGCTCAGTTTATTGAGGGAGTTGTGGGGGAGGGTGCAATTCCGTAAATTGTTTCATCTTTGTGTAATTCTGGGTTGACCATGTAAAAATTGATACAATATTCTTGTCCGAATAAATTACACCTGCAAAGCCGAATTATACAGTCAGAACCAACCTCATTGCTAAAATAATAATGTTGTGATTTGAACAATGTTGAAATTGATGGCATATAAAAAAAAAACATTACATAAAGTGTTTCTTCAAATCTCTCATTTATGAATCCCTTCAAGATAGAAAAAAAAAGTCATTCTAGCCAAATTACAGTGCAGGTCTTCTTATCAGCCATGCAAGACTCGAAGCATACATAATGTGTCTTTCTGTGTGAATATCCTGGATCGGCCGTGGGAGGTGTTGATAACGAGTCGAATGCCTTTTTGTTGGTTTTGTGGGAGGGAGGGGAGGGGAAGGTGTAACTACAATGTTTCATCTTGGTGTACCTGTACATAATGCTGTGATGAGCGTGCAGGATTACAGTTGAAATAAATAATTTGAAATGTTGTAAAATCTAAACATTTTTCAGTCGCTTGAAGAGTCATAGAGAAATAAAAACGTAGTGATTTTATAAATGTAAAAATTGATTAAGTATTTAAAAAAAATGCATCGCATAAGATTTTGTTTACAGCTCACAATTATTTTCTCCTTCTCTAAAAAAACATGTTACTTTCATTTTTTTTGTTTACCGTTGGATTTCTATAGTACAGTAAGTCCGAATGGCAGTGAAGTCTTTCTATTGTACAATAGTTCACAATGCGCATGCTTGAGGAACCAGGAAATTTACATTTCTATACCAGCAGACAATGTGGAAGTGAAGTTGTGAGGCGGTGCATCTGCTATGCGGGAAAAAAATAAACCGGACTGCTGTCTGCTAACACAAAAACTATTTATTGACACATAAAAAAGCAGCAAGGGGAAAAAAACCTCTTGCGAATTTCACATAGACAACTGCGCTTTATCAAAGAGTCTAGTACTCGATGATAAAGCGCAGTTGTCTGCGTGAAATGTGGAAGAGGTTTTTTTCCCCTTGCTGCTTTATTATGTGCCAATAAATAGTTTTTGTATTAGCAGACAGCAGTCCGGTTTATTTTTTTTCCTGCATAGCAGATGCACCGCCTCACAACTTCACTTCTACATTGACCTGCTTTCAGCAGGAGCACGCTGACAGTTCAGGAGGACCCACGCAACAATGGAGTGAGTAAAAATAGTCAATACAAAGAATCACTCTTTTCACAATCAATATGTGCAACTATGCTATTATGTTGCAGAGTTAACATTTTTGTGCCTTAGGGATTGGGCTAGTTAACCTGCAGGCTAAGTGGGAGTTCTAAAACGAATATACAAAGTTCTTTAAAGTTCAGTATTTTTTGTTGACATCGTGGGACATCTCCTCTAATATCTGATTACACTGTCTGGGATTCTTTTATATGCTGAGACTCATTCTCATATGTTTGTGTATATGGACTTTTCATAGTGAAGCATCACTTGGGGGTTTCACTCCTACCTTCTCTATACCAGCAGACAAATCATGAAACCATCTTAGACTTTTAGATAGCTACAGTACAGTACTGTAGTCCCATGCCTTTGCTTTAAGGGGGTGGAGGGAGGTGAGATGCAACTAAATTGGTCTGTCTTACAGTACTGCACGGATGATTGTGAATAATTAGAAAACAACTGTTTGAACTGTTTGTAATGTAGTTATTTTCTAAATCTTAACATTGATTAAATATGTAAAAAAAAGCATCACTTAATGTTTTCCATTAACCATGAAGTGGATTAAAATCAATCAACATCTCTGTGTGAAATTTTATTACAGGTTATGACATGTAATTGAATCACAGTACATAGTGTGTTGTCCAAAATAATACTGTAGTGTGGCAAAGTTTTAAAAGCGTGAAGCTGTGACTGACTGTATAAAAGTAAATAAGGCAACATTTTAAAAAAGGGATATCAGAGTTCCATCGAACTTCATCCTTATCTTTTGACGCGCGTTTTCAAAGGTTCGTTTCTGGAAAAAAAAATTATACTATATATTCCGGTAGTGCGCACACGTCAAATCACGCTCTAGTGTGCATGTGTACAAGCATTGACAGGATATGGCAGGCATACAATACACTATACCAGGATGCTCTCCTCTGCGGCTTGCGCCACCATCCCTGCTTGGCCCCGGCGCCAAATGACGCATAGGGTCATGTGACGTCACATTGCCATGGTAATTTGATGCCGGGTTACCATGATGACGCGTTGCTGGAAGGGAAGGTACTGTATGTGTATTATGGAGGCTTTGTGTGATCCCCCGGCATTTAATTTAAATGCCTGGGGGGAGAGCGCAGGACCTCTATAACTGCTGCACGCCCCCCCCAGAAAATCTAGCGACCCCAGGGGAATTAAAGTTAATACCGTATAGTACATTATATTTACCTATAAACTTTGCCAAACGGGTGGAGATGAGCCAATGTCAGAAGTGTATTGTGCGTACAAGCTGGGGTCACTCATGTAGTCTGCATTATCTTTATCTTCATTATATACGTTGCCAACCGGGTGTAGATGACCCAGTGTCAGGGGTGTACACCATTGTGCATAACAGCCGAGATCACTCATGTAATCAGCATTATAGTTAACAGGTGCCTGCTGAAGCCGGTAATCAGGCGGGGCCAGGTAGCAAGGATTGCTGCTCACCAAGTTTTCAGTCATGGTCAGCCCGTTATTGCAATAGTATTGGGAAGCCAGTATGGGTACCTGCACACTGCAGGGTCAGGAAGTACGTACAGGTACTGTACGAATATTAAATGGATGAAACCTGACCTTTCTTCTTTGGAGTCACCATGAGCAAACATACCGGCAAAAGCTGGGAGCACAGACCAATATCCTCTTGTACAGGTATCTCCCAAAGGAGGGGCTGTGCGAAAAAAGCAATCATCATTAGTTAATGTTTGCTTTATCGAATGATTCCAGTCACGTTGATTCGGTGAAAATTTGAAGAATTCATATTTTTCAATTATATAGTCGTAAATCTCTGCTAAAGTCGCCTTCTTATCTGTTCCAGCATTAATTGAGTAAATATGAGAAAGCGTAACTACATTGTGGTTTGGTGTAAGGACGTGACATGATGTCCATTCAACAAGAGCAGGGATAGCAATGTAGAATAACGGGACAAGCATTGTGTATACTGTGGAGATTTTAATTATGAAATGCCTACATTTGATAACGTCTTCAGCGAGCAAGGTCAATTTACAATGGATGACTGTTGTGGCCACTCTTTTTATCTAGATTTTAAACACCTGCAAATTGACTGCACACAACTCACTGGTTTCCCTGTGCAAAGGGATTCTCTTTTGCCATCTGGCGGAAACACGCAGAACTGCACCAAAACAAATCACAATCACATTAATCACAGAAAATCAACAACAGTAAACATGCGTGTGATTGATAGCCTTCACGGAAGATTAACAAGTGAATGCTGTGTGGAATACAGCAGACTTTACGAAAACAGCGCCGAGAAATTATCGAATAATGGCCACTGCATCTGTAAGCACACCAATTTTGTTCAGCAACGAAGAAGCAGTGACATAACAAATGTTCACGCATACATAGGACAATGGTGGACTGCAATATAGTGAGAAGCTGAGCACATAATAGTTTCTATGGCTCCAATTCAATATGCTATGAAGCCATCCTAATGTCCAAGGAAAGCACATAGTCATATGTACTAAATGTCCCTCTAGACACACATAATTCAAGCATATTAGGATGTTAAACCATTTCTGTAGAAATAAAAGCCTATTGATACTAATTAATTTTACAGAGCTTCAAAGAAAGAACTGCTGAGAAATATTCTGTAGATAACATTATAGTATCCATTGGTTTTATTTCTAGGACCTTCTTTTTATTAACACACAGAATAATAGCTTGGCTTGACACTGGAACACAAAGTATATTTGCTTTCTTTTGAGTATTCTGATGAAACCTGTTTGTATTGCAACCTCATCACTTCTTATGATTCACAGAACCCAGGCTCATCTATTTTTAGCAAGTACTGTAGATAAAGGGGATTGAAGAAGAAATGTGAATGATAAACTGAAATGATGAGCCGTTAAAGCTGCAGTTCAGTCTTTTTTTTTTTTGCATTTATTTTTTTACTTCAATAGTTTCATGTGGGCAATCTCTAATTACCTAAAGAACAGTATAGCTGCAGCTCAATTCGTTTTCCATGTATTGATAGGTCGAAATTTGGTGACATATTAAAAGCTGGCATTTGTTTACAATCTGCTTGACTGGCAGTGGAAGCTCATGAATATTCATGAGCACTGCTGCATTGACAAGTGCTAGAGGGAGGGCAGGGCTGACAAAGGGGTGTGCCAGAGCTTGTGACAGGACATGAAGGGGCAGTGCCTTAGCAAATGGCTGTTAAAATAGAATACAAGAAAATTGGTCTTTCAAAGTTGTTTTTTTAAAAACAGAAAATGCTAAAAGTATTTTTTCTTACTACAGAACTGATTTATTAAAAAAAACAAACATGCCGGATATTGACTGAACTGCAGCTTTAAAAGGCTCTGAAAAAAAATCTAATTATTTTGCAACTGAGTGTCTGTTTTTTCTTCACTATAGAGATCTCTGAAAATGTGCTTTAACTAACCTGTGAACAGTACTGCACATTTTTTATTGGTCTATTTTTGTAGGGACAGATGACTGACAATATTAGCATTGTGCATGTAAATTCAAATGTTGTCCATCTTTGTGCAACATATATACACACACACACACACACACACATAAATATATATATATATATATAAGATATATATATATATATATATATATTACTATATATAGCAAAAAAAAACAAACGCATCGACCATAGCATACAAACGTTTCACATTTAATCAGGAAAGGGGAAGGGAGGGAATAAGCTCACTCATTTTGTGATAATCAAAAAATACATATGCATATATACAGTACAACCAGGGCTCGACAAATTAGAAAGAAAGCCACTCGCTCGAAAAAAAAGGCACTCACACCTCCCCCCCAAAAAATTGTCTTATTGTAACCCCCTGACCCTCTCACCTCCCTCACTTTACCCACTGTCGAGTGTTACCAGCGTTGTGCGGCATCTCCCAGCATTCTCCTGTGTGTCTCCCTAAAACTCCAGTGTCTTTCCTTGCAGCTCGTGTGAAATGGCTGCGTGTCGTCAAATGATGCCGCGTTTCCATGGTAAGGGGTTGCTACGTGACGTTGTGACGGAAAAAAATAGAGATCTAAAAAACAAAAAGGAAAAAGCGCCCACTCCCTAGTGCATTACCATTAAAAAAAAATAATATATATATATATATATATATATATATATATATATATATATATATAAAATGATACAATCACTGTTTCTATGTGCTGGAATAGGGCAGCTATGGGACTTTCCAGCGAACAGAGAATGAATTTCCCCTAGAGTAGCTAGTTCAGCTTCAGATAAGCAGGATGAACTGCTGAATGAACAAGGAAGTGTTTTAAGGCAGATACAGGGAGCTGCCAAGCTGATAGAAACTGCTGTTCTCAGAGAAGGGGGACAGAGAAGAGTTCTCCCCAGCTGTGGAAGCTGTCACAGTCCCCTAGACCCGCTGGATGGTGGTCACGGAGCCTGCTGGGACTGCCTGGGTTGTTAATCCCAGGAAGAAGGAAGGACACGAGACCGTGCTGAAGCAGGGATGTCCTGTCCTTAACATTGAACTTACAGAGGAGGAATTCTCTGAGCTCTCCTCGGGCTGAGCTCCCCTGGGAGGGAAGGATGCGAGACCGTGCTGAAGCGGGGATGTCTGTTCCAAACCCTGGAGTAACATATAACCAAAACACTTTATTGCTCTGTTCAGAGACTGTATATGTTAAGCTATAATGGTACCTGTTTGGGGTGGTAACCAGCTTAGCTGTCCATCCAGGTAATAAGGGTTGAAGCTGGATGTGTAGTTAGTCTCCTAAGAGGAGTAGGAGTTTATTTTATGATTTTGTTTTGACTTACAGGGACAGTGGGCCTGTTAGTGTATTATCTGTCCTTTAAAATAAACCCCAAAATACTAAGTTTCCTGCCTTGAATCTGGGACATAAGATCCTATGCTGTGACGGAGACATCACAATATATATATATATATATATATATATATATATATATATATATATATAAAGAGAAAAAAACACAGGCGCACACCTATATATAACATATTTGAGGGATAAAAATCCACACATTTTAAGAATTGAATACTTAATACATAGCCCATAATAATTTTCCCTTTTGTGTATTGACCTATTTCTTTTCAGTCATTTTGGTTTATATAGGGTGTATTTTACTATTTTAACTTTATTTTTATTATATATTTTTATTGTGTGGTTTATATGTTTGTTTATCTTTGCTATTTTGTATGTAGCCTCATTTGTCTTTTGTCATGAAGGGGAGTCTCTGAAGCATAGGTGATTGGAGGGTGATTCTGATGCTTCTTGGGGTGGTGTTTGTGAGTTCTTTTCATTTTTAACTGGTTCCTGGGATTGGGCAGCCACTTGGTACAAGGGTTTGGCCTTTGAGGGGGAAATGAGGTGTCAATCCAGAAGAGGGTAATAACAACAACAGCAGCTGAAATTGTGTGGGGTGGTTATTCCTAGTAGAATGCATTCAGGTGCAGGTACTGGAGTCACAGTTGATGGGAGATTTGGTGTCTGTCTTAGTCTTGTGCCTGGGAGCTTGGGGGTAATAAATTATGAGATTGGGCTATTTGAATTTTTGCGTAAACCTTTCATCAAGTTGGGATGCTGGTTAATTAGACTGAAGGTCTCAGTAAGACAGTTCTAAAACATTGGTGTGTGCTGCTGTCAAGGGAGCTCATAGATATATTTTAATGGGGGTGGCGTGGGCGACTTGTGGAGGATAAGTAGGTGGCCAATTGTTGGGAGAAAGAGGTAGCAGGCAATAATCAACATGTTTGGGTGTAGGGAATGCTTTCAGAATTTGTATCATCTGGTGTGTCTTCAGTTCATTAAGCTGATACAGTTAAACTTACCTCAGTTCAACACACGAGTTGTACAGAAGCTTACTGTTTATACGCATGGCAAGCACATTGGGTGTCTACTTAGCTGTGAATGTGAAAGAAAACATTTGGAAAGGGTAGCATGTGGAGATAGTGATTTCACTTTATGAGCAAATGGAGCTGGTGGGTAAAGTAGTTAAACAAAAAAGTGTGCGGATAAGAAGGATGAAAAAGATGAAACGAAAAAGCAAATACCTAAAACAATTGGGAATTGGATTCAGGTATATTGTATTTTGGTGAGTGTAAAAAGGGAAAAAAGGCCACAGGATTGTCCTTTATCTAAATATTTGCGCAATAATTGGGAAACGTATAACATTTATGGGGGCCTTGCATGGTGGAGACATGATGAAGCCTTTCGTCAAAGAATGGCTTTTCATAAGAATGTATGTTGGGGCACAAAAGACAGGGATTTGGGGTTTTCATTTATGGTACAACAGAGACCATCACCCTTTCTCTGAAAGGCCCACAGTTCTAAAAATACAGGGCTGTCAGCTGTGTTTACACAAGGTATTTATCGGCTTTGCAAATGGGGCACCAGTTGTAAATTCCATCATGAATGCTCTAAACGCGATGGTGCACACGAGGCTAGCCGTGGTTTGGGGAAAAGGAAAAGGTGGAAAGTTTACAGGCAAAGAAGTTTTGGTAAAGCTGCTGACGCCGGTGAGCGCGGTAAGGATGATTTGTTGGTTGGACCGTTATCCGAATAAGCAAGTGACTCAGTTACTCAGGTTTGAATTTAGTGAGGCGTTTTGTATTCCTTTTGGGGATGAGATTCCTGGTGGGGTTTTATTGCACATCTCTGGAACAACATATTGCGGTGGCAAATAAAAAGTTGAATAAAGAAGTTGCATTGCACTTCCAGGTTTAAGGATTTCACCATTGAGTATTGTCCCTAAGAAGAATACTAGAGATTTTTGATGATTTAACATCTGTGTTTTCTGAAAGGTGGATCAGTGAATAACGGGATTAATAACAAAAAAAATAATTTTGTAAACTAAAAATAAACAATTAAACTGTCTGATAAAATAGAAAACCTTTTTTTTTTTTTAATTTTTTTAAACCTGGCAAGAAACACCCATTGAACTCCATTGGTGCCAGTCAGCAACAAGGAGGGCCTACTCCTGTTATATATCATCATAGTCATCTTCCAGATCATCCTTATCATCACTTAAAATGATAGGCTTATTCTCACAGGAATTAATTTGAATGAAAATCAACTTCTCCACATTCCTGGCAACAGCCTCCTGCACCACTAATATTGCTGCAAGCAGGGCCAAATAGTAGACACTTGAAGGTGGACAGCTTAAATGGGGCACAACAACGAAAAGAAAATACCATTTTTTAACACCGTATATCCCTGATGTTGACGCTTATTTTATCTTTAAAATAGTACTCCTCAGTACTGGCAGCCGAGTGCCACTAGCAGTATCTTCTGTAATTTCCTCAAAAAGTCTCACCAGATGTTGCCAGTACTTTTAAAGAGAGTTTTTTTTAGTTTGTTGCTGACTGGTAGAAGAAAAGTAGAAACAGCTGTAACAGCTAGAGAAGCAGAAGGGCTGGGTGGTACAGCCTCAGCAGGTTTCATCAAGCCTTGCATTTCTCCAGACACCAGGCTAATAAGTCATTCTTGATAGATATTGATGTCTGTACCTTCTGGGAGAGAGGAGAACAGTTTGTTTTTAAAACGTGGATCTAGCATTGTAGTTAGCATCATAGCCAAAACTTAGTGTTGAGAGTTAAAGTGCATGTGACCCTTGGGTCTTCCCAAAGGGCAGAATACAGTTGCTGACAAGGCTGACAAATCTTAAGAGATTCCTATTGGAAACTCTCCTTCTCTAGCTTTTTTGTCAGTAGAAGGGTGAGGTGTATGGCTTGACTCTCGGCACTGTAGCATTTTTGTAACAGACATCCCATGTGACTATAGTACTTCAGAAGGTTATAATACTTAGCACCCATGGCTCATGAGTTTCCACTGTGATGGCGTGAAGAAAGGTGTCCCCCTTTTTCTATGTTATTCGATGCTGGGTACCTGGATATTTCTTACGTCTGATGTAGAAGCCGTTGTTACATGTGTTGAATTCCACTTGGTTACAAACTCTTGCTTGAGCTGGTGGCATATCTGTTGAGCTCTCCCTCTCTCACAGTTCCTATATTTGTCCACTGGGTGTGCAGCTGCTTCTGTCTTCTCTGGGATTTTCTCTGCTGTCTTCTCTTGGTTCTCTTATAGTTTCCTGTCTTCTGACTTTGCCCTGCCTTTATAGTTTCCTGTCTTCTGATTCACCTTGCGTTTGTTTTGTATTTCCTAGAGACGCATCCTGCCATAGCCTGTTTCTGTTCTTTGTATCTGTTGAGTCCTGGTTCATGTATTAAAGGTTCTTGCCAGTAATTCGGCTGGTCCAATTCTGTCCCTGTGCCCTGCCCCTGTGCCTGTAACCCCGATGACGCTACCTTGCTGCCTGCCTCTGACCTTGACTATCCCTTTGTCTACTCCCTGCTGTTCGGCCACTGAGGTCATCCTGCACATGGAGTCCAGACATAATGTATGTACACAGTTGCCAAGATGGAGTACACATACAATGTTGGCGATGTTATCAGAAATGATCAAACCTTGTGAAAGTCCAAAGGGGGTTTGCCAATATTCAATAGATTGTTCATGTTTTTTTCAAGAGATTAACATCAGTATACTTCTTGGTGAAGGCAGCAATGTATAGAGCAGTTTGCCCGGGATTGGGCACTGCATCTGATTCTGACCAAGATGGTAAACAGGCCCAGTGAACAGTGACTGTCATGTAGTTCTAAGCTTGGCCTGGCCCTGGGCCACTTGTCCATATATCTGTGTCTGTGCGCACAGATGGCACGATGGAAGTCTTCATGGCCTTACTGACCTCAGTAAACATTTCCCTGTAAAGCTCTGGAATGGCTGTTCTACAGAAACTTATTCTGGATGGTATTTGGTAGCATGGGCATAGAGTTACTATTAGCCTGTAAAAGCCAGCAAGTCAATACCAGATGTGGAATACAAATCAACCCTACCATACAGCCATACTCTTTTTTTTTAATATATATATTGTGCCACAATGTGTATGTAATCAAACTTAATTTTTATTTAAAAAGGCCTCTATCACAGTTAACTGCTTGTGAGATTGTATTGTATTGTATGTCTTTATTTATATAGCGCCATTAATGTACATAGCGCTTCACAGTACTAATACACGTGGTAATCAAATAAATAACAGATAATATAAATAACAGATCATGGGAATAAGTGCTTTAGACATAAAAGTAACATTTCGGAAGAGGAGTCCCTGCCCCGAGGAGCTTATAGTCTAATTGGTAGGTAGAACGTACAGAGACAGTAGGAGGGAGTTCTGGTAAGTGCGTCTGCAGGGGGCCAAGCTTTATGTATCGTGTTCAGAATATCCACAGTGCTATTCATATGCTTCTTTAAGCAAGTGTGTCTTAAGGTGGGTCTTATAGGTGGATAGAGAGGGTGCTAGTCGGGTACTGTGGAAGGGCATTCCAGAGGTGTGGGGCAGAAAGTGAGAAAGGTTTAAGGCGGGAGAGGGCTTTAGATACAAAGGGGGTAGAAAGAAGACATCCTTGAGAAGAACGCAAGAGTCTGGATGGTGCATAACGAGAAATTAGGGATGAGATGTAAGGAGGGGCAGAAGAATGTAAAGCTTTAAAAGTGAGGAGAAGAATGGAATGTGAGATGCGGGATTTGATCGGAAGCCAGGAGAGGGATTTCATGAGGGGAGATGGTGAGACATATTTAGGAAAGAGTAGAGTGATTCTGGCAGCAGCGTTTAGGATAGATTGTAGGGGAGACAGGTGAGAGGCAGGAAGGCCGGACAGCAGGAGGTTACAGTAATCAAGACGGGAGAGAATGAGGGCCTGAGTCAGAGTTTTAGCAGTCGAGCAGCAGAGGAAAGGGCGTATCTTAGTTATATTGCGGAGGAAAAAGCGACAAGTTTTAGAAATGTTTTGAATGTGAGGGGCGAATGTGAGAGAGGAGTCAAGTGTGACCCCTAGGCAGCGTGCTTGGGCTACTGGGTGAATGATTGTAGTTCCAACAGTAATGTGGAAGGAGGTAGTAGGTCCAGGTTTGGGAGGAAGTACGAGGAGCTCAGTTTTAGCCATGTTGAGTTTAAGGCGACGGAGGGCCATCCAGGATGATATAGCAGAGAGACATTCAGAAACTTTGGTTTGTACAGCAGGTGTAAGGACAGGTGTTGAAAAGTATATTTGTGTGTCGTCGGCATAGAGGTGATAATTAAACCCAAAAGATGTTATTAGGTCACCTAGAGAGAGTGTGTACAGAGAAAAGAGAAGAGGTCCCAGGACAGATGAACTCTATCAAGTCTCTCTTAGACCCAGATCCATCTTATCAGAATTAATAATGGACACTAGTTTCCTGAGCTTAATGGCGATCCACAAAGCTAATTATAAGTAAAAACAACATCCGTTAGTTGTCTCATTAGCATAGACGTCATGTCAAGTTAGTACTGCCTTACGTAAACGCCTGTTTTACCTTAAGGTGGCGTCACTCCCATCCACAACCTGAATAGGTGTTTCATTAACGTTAAAAAAGAGAAGACTGCAAAGGGAAAGAACTTTGTAAATAACAATATGTTAATTAACCATGCCTAAGTGTGGTCTTACACTCATCAAGACCCAGTAAAAGATCTATTTTAGGGTGTAGATGTGAGTAACGCGAACTGTAGCTATGACCTAACTAATATCTTGTTAAATCCATGCGTTAACGATAATGGACCTCTGTGGATAAGCGTGTTTAGTGGAAAAACCTCTTCAGCATACAGTATTATTAGCACGAACGTCCGTTATAGTTAACGCAAAGGCTGTTACGGCTGAAAACAGGACTTAACACTGCGTTATTGAGCTTTGTAGATACCTGTTGGCACTTAACCATGTGTTAACTGAAGTTAGCACATCGTTAAGTCAATAACGGAGCTCTGTGGATCTAAGCCACAGTCTTTACCATGTCTGCATTGCTATTATGAGAAAAGTATTTCAAAAGGGATGAGCAGCAAATCTGGGAAAGTATTTCACCTTCTACGAAAATCTGTGGGTGTGGCTCTAGTAGAGGATGATGATGAGGAAAGTAATTTGAAATCCTACTACCAGGGCCACCGACGGGGGTGGAAGGGGCTTAGTTAGGACTGAAATCTCGTGCCTGGTGTGTTTGGAGGGTCCGTCCCCCTGCTGCCTGCACATTAATTCCCTTGGGGGGGCCTGAGATGCAGCAGGAAAATTACAGAGGGGAAATCCCTTCCTCTGCAGAGCCTCCGTTGATGGGCAGGGCCTCAAGTAGAGCAGCGTGTGGCTGGAGCTGAAGCCTGAGAGACAGGGAAGGGTTAAATCAGAAGGAGGAAATACAGACATGAAAAGGAATTAGACAGAAAGGAAGAGAAAAACAGAAAGAGAAAATAAAATACAAGAGAGAAATACATAAGAGGGGAAAGAGAGACATGAGGTGGAGAAGAGAAAGAGATATGCTGAGTATGGGAGAGGAGAGACATGATATGGGGGAGAGAAGAGAGACATGCGGGGGAGGAATAGGAGAGATATGCTTGGTGGAGAGGAGAGAAAGACATGCTGGGAGGTAGTAGGAGAAAGGAAGAGAACCTTAAGGGGAAAAATAAGAGCGCCAGGGGGGAATAGAGAGACACTGGAGGAAAGAAATTTATAAGGTAAAAGGAAATTGAGAAACACATTAGGGGAAGGAAAGAATAAAAAGGAAGAAGGAAAAGATTGGAAACATGCTGCGGGGGGGGGGGGGGCGGAGAAGAGAAATACACGAGAGGAGAGGAGAGCAGAGACAGAAGGGGAAAAGATGGAAAGACAAAGGCTGTGAGAGAGAAAGACACTAGGGGGAAAGGATACAGAGAAAGACATGAGGGTGAGGGAGAAACAAAGGGACATGATGGGGCAAAGTATACTGAATGTGATTATGTTGTAACATCTGAAGGGGCCCCATTCTTCAACTGTGTCCTGGGCCCAAACTATTCTGTTTGGGGGCCCTGCCCACTACTAACTACCCTTACTATCCATTGATTGCACTTTTTGTTCTGATTGGATATTAACAGTATCACATCTTTCCATGTGGCAAAACACTGAGGAAGTTCAAAGATGGTCAGGCTTCTTCCCTATGCTGACTTTGCACTTGCATACGCTACATCAGCGGTGCGCAAACTGTGGGGCGCGACCCCCAGGGGGGGCGCGAGACTGCCGACGGGGGGCGCGGGGTTTACAGAGGCCCCGTGCGCTTCCCGAAGGCACTTAAATTAAGTGCCGGGGGAGCTGCAGGGCCTCTGTAAACCATACTTACCCGTGGCTCCGGCGGCTTCCTCCCGGCGTCGCCATGGCAACGCGGCGTCAAAAATGACGCTGCGAGGTCATGTGACGTCACGTTGCTATGGCAACGTGACGTCATTACGCCGGAGCGAGGGTAAGTTGGGGTTGGGGGGGGGGGCGCGGGAGTGAGGGGACAGCCGGCAGGGGGGCGCAGGGAAAAAAGTTTGCGCCCCCCTGCGCTACATATAGTCATACATTTTTGTCTCAGTCAGTCTAGAATACATTTAAGACAGAAGATATATTTTTGTTTTTGTCCCTGGCATAGAAATATGCTATATATACACAGAGAACACCCGCACAACTTAGTATTTTGAACCAATGTGAGGTGCTAACTAGGTAGAAACAAGAATGCATAAATAGAGAAAAGAAACCTAGTATATAAGCACTCTTCTTCACAACTAAATGTATAATGAATGTATTAAAATACTTTATTTGTATCAATGAATAAAAAAACGGGGTTTAAAATAAGATATATATCAAACAGTACGTGACTGTCATTAGTAATGTAACTCTGGTAAGTTAGGTTGATGAAACATATGGGGATCCCTTATAGATATTCGGGATCCTTATGCTATTGTATAGCTGCCTATTAATATAGGACTAAGGCCGTCACTGAGCCACTGCTTAGAAACTGATCTGTCCCTTATAAGGCGGATCTGAAATGTGTAATAGTAAGCTATAAAATGCTTTATTCGTCCGCTATATGTGTAATCTGTATAAAGACAGCTGGCAGCCTCCCTGGCGGTGTGTCTTATGAATAGGGTTAAACCAAAGCACTAGAAAAAGACCCACGTAAGAGTTTCTTCCCCACACCACCACTAGCCTATGAGGTGTTATTGTTTAACTAAAAAGTAACCAGATGTCCCTAACTAATAAGTATACAGGCAATGACAGCCCGATGGGTACTGGATACCACTGAAGGCTAATGTGGAGCAATAAAAGTATTCTTCCCCCAATGTGGTTTAGTAAATGGTCTCCTGTATGGAGATACTGCATTTTATAGCTTACTATTACACATTTCAGATCCGCCTTATAAGGGACAGATCAGTTTCTAAGCAGTGGCCCAGTGACGGCCTTAGTCCTATATTAATAGGCAGCTATACAATAGCATAAGGATCCCGAATATCTATAAGGGATCCCCATATGTTTCATCAACCTAACTTACCAGAGTTACGTTACTAATGACAGTCACGTACTGTTTGATATATATCTTATTTTAAACCCCATTTTTTTATTCATTGATACAAATAAAGTATTTTAATACATTCATTATACATTTAGTTGTGAAGAAGAGTGCTTATATACTAGGTTTCTTTTCTCTATTTATGCATAGAAATATGCTGCTTGACTGGTGGTGTTGGCCCGGATTTATCAGCACTATTCTGCCGATCACTTTGCTCTTTTTCAATGCTGATGGTTTAGCTTCACAGGGAAAGAGTAGTCACACTGCTTCAGTGTCTTACTTTCCCTTGCCATGGTTTTTCCTGTTGAACATTCCCTGGGTTTTGTACCATTACTACCAAGAGCAGAAACAAGCACATCTCACTTCCCTTCTTCTCTCTGACTCTGAGGATCCAATTCTAAGAAGGATGTGCTCTAAATTGTGCTCACCAGTCCCCTGAGCTTTTCTTAGAGTCTGGGGAAGTCAAGAGCTTGGAAGTCGAATCGCTGGCTACAGGAAGGTACTACATAGATGCATGTTGATATTCTGTCTTTCCCACTGAGGCTGGTATGTTCAAACATATCTTTCTTCATTACAGTGCGCACACCCTGTTTAGGTTTAGCTTTGCGTGTGGAGTTACCTTACATGCAAGGTGTTGGGTTTTACTTTTGGGTTTGGCTACAGACTTAGAGAACCCTGTCTTGCCCACAGCCACTGGTGGATTAGTGGTCAATTGGGGCATTGTACTGTGCTAGGAGTATCAGCCATGTCAAAAGAAATTGAAGAAGAGCTACATGACGTAGGTAAAGGGTCTGACTGCCATAGGCATCCTGTCTTTCCCATTCCCCCACAAAATATACATAAAATTGTCTTTTGACATTAAAAAAATACTTTTCAATTGACCAAAAGGTAAATCACCAAAACTAAATGTAAATCAAGTATAGTTTGACAGATGATGCAGTGTGTTCAAAGTAAAATATAATTATATTGTAGCATTAATGTCTATTCCTCTTGGGTACACTCAAACAGTAAGACAAGTGCTAGATGAATTAGTCCCCCCAAATTATCAGTACATTACTCTTGAATGTTAAGAAGCTTAAAATATGGATTAGATGAGAGATGGTGCTCAAAAGTCATATGTATACTCTATCCAGGTAATAATTATGAGTCCATAAGTATCCGGGGTGCTGTAAAGATGTCCCAAGTAAGGCAGTCCATGAAATATGTAACCCAGAAGAGATAGGGGCCTAATGTCAACCACAATAATTGGCCACAATACTTTCCTCCATAAAGGTATAATATAATAAGTGTTTAGCATAAGGTAATGTGATACAGGGCTATAGCCCATTACCTGCCAACATCTTGCCAGGACAGTCCAGCCACTCCAGGGCGTGCGATCCGTTGGCAAGAGGTCAAGAGAGTATGTAGTGGAACCAAAGCACAGCCAGAATCCAGAGATGAAAAAAATGAAGAATTTTCAAGGCAACTCCAAATAGAAATGAATTTTTTTGTGTATAGCTCACAATGGATGTAGGGTGAAAAACACACCTACGCGTTTCGTGCGTTAACAGTTTATCAAGGTTAGCTTAAAATATGTACTTATTATTATTTTGCAACTGTAAAATATGACACTAATATGCAGTGTTCGACAAACCTATACATTTGCTCGCCCCGGGCGAGTGGATTTAACCCCCGGGCGAGTAAATATTGGCCCAAGCAGCACACGTTTGGTACTAGGTGGCGAGTAGATTTTTTTGTGTGGCGAGTAGATTTTTTGTTGATTTGTCAACCACTGCTAATATGTATAACTAAAGGCAAATAAAACAGGTAAACAACACATGATTTTAATATTTGACTAATAAAAGTGTAGCTTGGAAGATGGTGGCAATATTTCTCTACCACTACTAGATAAACTAACAGCAGTAACACTATGTCGCCCAAATAATTAGCTCGGTAAACGACCCGAAGTACTCTTTTCTGTACATGTGTAGTGCGAAAGATGCAAACTCTGTTTATTGGATCTTATCTGTCCCTTCTTTTCGGTAAAAAAAAAAAAAAAAACTATTACCACTACAGACTTACAGGGCTGAATGAAGGCAGGTCACGCCAAAAGGTAGTAGTCTAGCTTTTTGCGCACATTTAGCAAGAAATATGTGCTTAATAATAACTAATAATATTTAATATATCTTATCAAGCCCTATTCGGTAAGCAAATCAAAAACAGTAACATTAGAAGTTACAGGGATGGATTAAACTTAAAACACTCGTCTATTGTGAAAATGTAGTGAAGAACAAAACTAGATATACAATACTAATTCAACTGTAAAACAAGGGGGGGGGGGTGGCGAAAGGATAAGAGATGTAATACTCTGGCGGTCTGTGGTGCTGATCTGTTCCCTGAAGGAGGGGAAAGATTAGGCAGTGGCAGGAATCTGGGGCTGCTGGAGCATTGGGTTATTATAGCAAAACATCACTCAGATGGAACCAAGGGATGTAAGTGCGTCCGAAGGAGAGAGCCTCTTACCCAGCTTTCCAGGCATGCACTGCTTTAATACAAACAAATGGACTGTTAGCGGTGGCCAGTCAGGCTCAGGGAGTTATCCAGAGAGCAGAGGGGGCTGTTACACAGAGTTAAGGAAAAATGACATTTGAAGGATTGAAAGTGAGAAATGAAACATAATAAGGAGAAGAGAGAAAACTAAGGACCAGAAAACTCGGGGAATCAGAAAGAGAAAAGAAAAGGTTAAAATGAATAGATTGCAGAAGCCAACAAGAGAATAAAAACAGGGAAAATTAAACTTAAGGGAAAACAGGAAAAGGTTCAGAGCATAATAGGGAATACAAAACAAAAGAATTAGATAACGCTAGAAAGAAACCAGAAGGTAGTCCCCAGATTAAAGTCAGATAAGGGTTACTGATCCTGGATGCAAGGGTGGATTGGAGATGGATATCGGTCCGGGCAATATCTGTTTTACCAGTCCTCCTCTCATGACGTGGAGACGCATCACCATGTGATGTCGCATTGTCATCGAAATGCGTCGCTACAGGGTGAGATGTCGCTCCAGTAAACGACACTTACAGAGGCCCCACGCTCTCCCTCGGCAATCAGCTTAATTGTTGTGGGGAAGAGTGCAGGGCCTGTGTAACCCCCATCAAGCCTCCTTACACTGTATACACGCACATACAAACAATCTTATCTGCTTGGGGTAAGGAGGTCTCCTCAGTGCTGCTCTGGTCCTACGCCAGTCCAGGGACTCCGTTACTCCCTCCTCAAGTCAGGCGGAAGTTGGACCCAATTTCCAGCTCCAACAGGGAGAGGATGCAGTGACTGCCAGGCTGAATCGGGAGCCGCTCAAAGGGAGGGCCTCTGTTGATGTCAAATTGTCAATTATCTGGCTGTCTTCATCCTGATCCCATATTTTACTGTGACATTTTTAAGAGGTTCTGTCTTTTGGGCAACATACTACTTTCCCCTCTTCCCGCACAAAAAAATTGCAAAGATTAATACTGTATGTTAGAAATACATACCACTGTGATTTTTTATTTAAAAAAATGGCTTGATCACTGTGGTATTGACTGACACAACATTTTGGTGATATGCCAGAAGGAAGCAGTGATGGAAGCACCTTATGGCACTTGTAAGTCAATTGAGTCGTAACGTTTCTTCCAGTGGTGTAGGTGTCTTATAAAGTATAACTTATTAAATATAATTCTATTTCTTTAGTTAGTTAAGAACCACAAAGCCCCTAACAAGGGAAATATTATTTCTATATTATTATATTTATTACCATGCTTTTTGTAGTGAGGCTATTGTACCTACAGTACATTGGTAAAGTTAAAAAAAAAGCGTATCTTACACTAAGACATTTCTTTGTAGTACAGTACTTGTCTTATAGCACAGTTCTTTCCAGCTATTTAAACTCCACTATGTGCTCCGGAGGCACAATGTATTGAGCCTGGTTATCATTTATATAACCACCATCACTTAGAGTTAGTGCAGATGATTGCAGGACAAATGATAACATCAGTGGTTCTGCTTCAAGATATCTATTTTTTTCGCAGGTCTTTTCAGCTTCAGTCAAAATGATTGCAATTTCTTGAAGTACTTAAGTGTTGACTGCAAAGATCAATATCATCCATAGCAGGTTCACAGACACAGGACAGCAATTTTTTTCCACCACAAAAGAAAGCAGTTCAGTTCATTGTATCTGTCACTTTGGAACCAATGCAAAAGGGACACTTGGGATACAAAATTCACAACTGGCCAGTTTAGGATGCTTCTAGTTTCACATTTTCTACTAAGAAAACACTTTCACTTGGGTAAAATAATAGGCCTGTGACTTAGATTAAAATACTTAATTATAATTTTAATAATTAAAATACTTAAAAAAAAAAATCCTAAAGGGTGCGTTAATGATCTGATAAACTGTAAATAAATATATATAATCATTCCAGGAAAACTATATAATGTTGTGTGTATATTTTCACAGAACTATTCAAAACACCCTAATAGAGTCCAAAATATAGTGCAAAAATACATGAACGTGATACAAATGTTCAAGTTCTGGAACATTTTGGTAACAGTGATCATAACATGGTCTCATTTGAAATAAATTATCAAAAAAACTTGGGTTCAACAAAGACCTTAAACTTTAGAAAGGCAGATTTTAATAAACTGAGGTCTAATCTACAAGTAATAAACTGGGATGATGTTTTTGCAGGGAAAAAATGTAGAAGATAAATGTGCAGTCTTTAAAACATTGTTAGAAAAGCACACTTATCAATGTATACCCTTGGGTAATAAGTATAAAAGAAATAAATCAAAACCAATGTGGCTAAATAAACAGGTAGGGGAGGAAATGGTCAAGAAGAGGATGGCGTTTAGATTCTTTAAATCAGAAGGGACAGAGACATCGTATCAGAATTATAAGGAATGTAACAAAAATTGCAAAAGGGCAATCAAATTAGCAAAAATGGATAGTGAAAAAAGGATTTCAATAGAAAGTAAGGTCAACCCTAAAAAGTTCTTTAAGTACCTTAATAACAAAAAAATGAGAAAAGAAAATATAGGACCCTTTCAGTGTGAGATGGGGAGGCAGATTATTGGAGATAAGGAAAAAGCAGAGGTTTTAAACAAATTATTTGCCCCCTCTGTGTTTACCAGGGAAGAATCAAGTTCAATAGTAGTGCCACAGGAGGAAGCAACAACCTCCATATTAATGAACAATTGGTTAACTGAGGAAGAAGTTCATAAGCGACTTGAAAAAATTAAAGTAAATAAGGCACCTGGCCCCGATGGCATACATCCAAGAGTTCTCAAGGAGTTAAGATCAGTAATAGCCAAACCATTATATTTAATATTCAAGGGCTCCATTTCCCCAGGCTCAGTACCACAAGATTGGCGTAAAGCAGATGTGGTGCCTATATTTAAAAAGGGAGCTAGATCACAAGCGGGAAATTACAGACCTGTAGGCCTGACTTCAATAGTGGGGAAACTACTTGAAGGTTTAATACGGGATAATATTCAGGAATACCTAATGGAAAACAAAATTATTAGTAATAGTCAGCATGGATTTATGAAGGATAGATCTTGCCAAACTAACCTTATTTGTTTCATTGAGGAGGTAAGTAGGAATTTAGACCAGGGTAATGCAGTTGATGTGGTCTACTTAGATTTTGCAAAGGCTTTTGATACGGTTTCACACAAGAGGTTGGTGTACAAAATGAAGAAAATTGGACTCAGTAATAATATGTGCACCTGGATTGAAAACTGGTTAAAGGACAGACAAGAGAGGGTTGTCATAAATGGAACTTTTTCAGGTTGGGCTAAAGTCGTGATTGGAGTACCTCAGGGATCGGTACTGGGACCCCTGCTCTTTTACTTGTTTATTAATGACCTTGAGGTTGGGATTGAGAACAAAGTCTCCATCTTTGCTGATGATACTAAATTGTGTAAGGTAGTAGAATCAGAGCAGGATGTAATTTCTCTTCAGAAGGACTTGGAGAGACTGGAAATGTGGGGAGGTAAATGGCAGATGAGGTTTAATACAGATACATGTAAGGTTATGCATTTGGGGTGCAAGAATAAAAAGGCGACTTACAAATTAAATGGAGATATATTGGGGGAATCCTTGATGGAGAAGGATTTAGGAGTGCTTGTAGACAGCATGCTTAGCAATAGTGCCCAAAGTTATGCAGTAGCTCCAAAGGCAAACAAGATCTTATCTTGCATCAAACGGGCAATGGATGGAAGGCAAGTAAACATAATTATGCCCCTTTACAAAGCATTAGTAAGACCACACATTGAATATGGAGTACAATTTTGGGCACCAATCCTAAGAAAAGACATTATGGAACTAGAGAGAGTGCAAAGAAGAGCCACCAAATTAATAAAGGGGATGGATCATCTAACTTATGAGGAGAGGCTAGCTAAATTAGATTTATTTACATTAGAAAAAAGAGGCGTCTAAGAGGGGATATGATAACTATATACAAATATATTCAGGGACAATACAAGGAGCTTTCAAAAGAACTATTCATCCCACGGGCAGTACAAAGGACTCAGGGCCATCCCTTAAGGTTGGAGGAAAGGAGATTTCACCAGCAACAAAGGAAAGGGTTCTTTACAGCGAGGGCAGTTAAAATGTGTAATTCATTACCCATGGAGACTGTGATGGCAGATACAATAGGTTTGTTTAAACAAAGGTTGGACATCTTTTTAGATAGGAAAGGTATACAGGGATATACCAAATAAGTATACATGGGAAGGATGTTGATCCAGGGATTAATCCGATTGCCAATCCTTGGAGTCAGGAAGGAATTTATTTTTCCCCTTATGAGATATCATTGGATGATATGACTCTGGGGTTTTTTGTTTGCCTTCCTCTGGATCAATAAGCAAGTATAGATATAGGATAAAGTATCTGTTGTCTAAATTTAGCATAGGTTGAACTTGATGGACATATGTCTTTTTTCAACCTCATCTACTATGTAACTATGTATACATAAAATGCATATGTGCAAACACAAAAAAGTGAAAACAAAACATCCCAGAACACATGTAGGAGCTGTAACGGAATACAACCTCACATGTGTTCTGAACCTCAAATTGACCAATCTTGTACATTCTACATGTAACAAAGAAAAAAAGTGAAAAAAGATCTCCATACATTAGTAGTCAGCAAAAGATATGATCAAAGTATTAAAGAGGCAATCCTACAACACTAAAAAAAAAAAAATCCTTTTTTTTTGTTTTAATATATGAAGTCTTCGATTACCTTTATTGAAAATGAATGACCTAAGCTGCCGATTGATACGTTCTCCCGTGATCAATCAGCAAAGATCCTGCTTCCCAGCGTTCACTAAATGGCTGCCTTTCTGTTTCAGTCAATCCTTCAGTCAGTGTAACTCAGTAGCTACAATGTATCCTGATATTACTAAGGCAACATCTATTGTTACAGTTTGCAGCTCAAACTGCTGGGAATATTGGCAACAATTTATCACAAACAGGAACATGTTGCAAAGATCTTTCACTGTTGGGGAGGTGGCTAAAACCTGGCATTAAAAGGAGCAATCAAAGCAATATCCTATATGTGTGTTTTTTATTTATTAAAAAAATCAGTTCTGTAGTATTAGATAATACTTACAGTACTACCATTTTTTATTTTAAAATTCAACTTCTAATGCCATTTTGAATACATTTTAATATACTGAGCATCTTTTGATTTCTATAGCAGGTTTTAGCACCCCCCCCCCAGCAGTGCAAGATTTTTTGCAACACTTTCCTGTTTGTGATAATTTGTTACCAATATTCCCAGCAGTTTGAGCTGTAAACGGTAGCAATAGATAATGTTACCTTAGTAATATAAGAATACATTATAGCTGCTGAGTTACACTGACTGATGCATTGATTTGAAACTGAAAGGCGGCCATTTAGTGAACCTTGGGAAACAGAATTTTGCTGATTAATCACGCGAGAAACCAATCAATCAGCAGCTTAGGTCATTCGTTTTCAGAAAAGGTAATCAACTGCTGCATATATTAAAACAACAACAAAAATGTTTTATTTATTTTTAAACTGCTTGGAGTGCTTCTATAGTTCAATAAAAAAAATATGAAAAATGCCGTAAGTATTATCTAATACTACAAAACTCATTTTTTTTTAAACACGTTCCCGATGTTGCATGGATTGCTCCTTTAAGAAACAAACACCTGTAATTACACACACAATGATTAAGCAGGCATATTAGTATGGGCTTGCAGTATTTCCATGCTGACGCCTATCTCTGAACAAACAAGTCGGCCCCCAGGTCTACGCATTGTGGTGTCTAGCACAGCGTCTTGCATCAGAGCCGCATATAGTACATGTGCATGCATGACTGCCAGTCCTTTCCAAAGCATTTCTTGATATGAATCACATCACCAGGGAATGCATACATAGAGCAGTCTACCTTTCATGCCAATAAAATAAAGAGTCAACAATCCTAAATTGTGAATTTTAAATAACTCAGTGTTAAGGGTAATACATATAAAACTATATAAAGTCTTCCCAGTTAATGTGAATGGATTAAAAGTAAATATAGGTGAAGAGAAAAAAAGTGATACATTAATTTGCTAAAACATAACTGTCCCCATCCCTGCTGCCGTAATGGAGAACCCCCAAACTTGATCCTATTCTCAAAAGTCCGCAAATAAAATATCCAAAAGGCGCAAATCTGATAAAGCTAAAGAGGACAGAAGAGAAAGGGAAATAGGAAAAACCAAGGGTGTAATATATTATTAGACCAATGGAAATAAGCTGAGATTTATAGTGCATTCCCAAAGCTGATTCTTGAAACGGATATAAACATTTTAAGGGTTATGATCTCTTCAAAAACCAATTATGCAGTATGTATAGACATATACGTGCTTATCTACTTCCCATAAACACTGGGAGGCTCCTGTCTGGACGCGACGTCTCTGTTTACGGTTTCTGCAACACGGAAGAAAGACAGGGATTCCCCATTCAGAAGAACTGAGTGATGCGACCAATGACGACACGGGTGACGCCCGCTGCTCTACCAGGCTGACGGACACTGCAAGCACCACGCCTGAGCCCTGCCCCTGTGTCATGTTCCGTGATGCGATGGGCAACGCATGCCGCGCTACCAGGCTAGGAGACACTGCACGGACCACGCTCAGGCTCTGCCCCCACGACTTCAAGGGTGATGCGCACCACACACAAGCTACGCGCAGGCTCCGCGCCCCCATGGGTATGCGAGGGGTTAACGCCATCTGCAATCATTCCTCACCTGCACTTCTCCCCACCCCGGCCTATCAGCGAACTGAATATGTCTAAGGGGCGGTGTTTCTTCATTACCCTGCAGCTGTCTGCTATGCTACTATTGACTGTCTGTTGCTTAAATGCTCAGCCAGCCCTGCTGCAAACTGGCTGAGCATAAACTTGTGTTTGTGTACTTGTGTTTGCCTCAAACACCCTGTTGCCCACCCATTGCCTTGTCTGAACTTTGTCTTGCTTTCTCACTCCTGTTTGACCTCAGCTTATACCTGGACCTCTGCTCTTCTCTGACCCTGACTTCGGCTTGTATTGGACTCCCACCTTCTCTACCTCTGGACCCCAGCTACGCACAACGACCATCCGACTTCTATACTCCTGGACCCAGTCTACGCACAACGACCATCCGACTTCTATACTCCTGGACCCCATCTACGCACAACGACCATCCGACTTCTATACTCCTGGACCCCGGCTACGCACAACGACCATCCGACTTCTATACTCCTGGATCCCGGCTACGCACAACGACCATCCGACTTCTATACTCCTGGACTCCGGATATGCACACAAAGACCATCCGACTTCTATACTCCTGGACCCCGGCTACACACAACGACCATCCGACTTCTATACTCCTGGATCCCGGCTACGCACAACGACCATCTGATTTCTCCAACCCCTGACCACGGCGAGAACAACGACCATTCTAACCTCTCCTGTCCCTGACCCGGCTACCCGACCTCCCCTCTGCACTCCGGACTTGGTTGCCTGGTTGCAGGTCGGTGGTTATCAACATTCCCACCTCAGCCTCGCGGTCCTGTCTTGTTTGTGGTGAACACACGTTACAATATCCAACGTGTTTTTTTTTTTCCAGTTCTGTAGTATTAGATAATGCTTACATCTTTTTTATTTAATTCAACTCATTTTTAATGGGGCTCAATATACTGAGCATCCATGGATTTCTATGCCAGGTTTAGCACACTTCACCAGCAGTGCAAGCTATTTGCAACACTTTGTGATAATTTGTTGCCAATATTCCCAGTTGTTTGAGCTGCAAACGGTAATAAATAATGTTACCTTAGTAATATAAGGATACATGGTAGCTGCTGAGCTGCACTGACTGAAGGATAGATTGAAACGGAAAGGCAGCCATTTAGTGAACCCTGGGAAGCGGGATCTTTGCTGACTGATCATGGAAGAACGAATCGATCAGCGGCTTAGGTAATTAGTTTTCAATAAATGTAATCAAAGGCTGGATATATAAAAAATAAAAAAATAAAGGGTATCTTAGATTGCCTCTTTAAGGCATGAATCACTATATTTAACGTATGAAATATATATTACTGTCAGCAGTTCATTGTGGTCCTAGGTGAGACCTTTTCACCACTTCACTAGCAGAAGCATTGCAGCAGTGGAGGTTAAAACATTGCGGTGTAGAAATAGGTAATTACTGCGCCTTCATTTTGGTTGTACCTGAAACTGAACGATCCTGTCCTTATAGTGCTGATTGATGTCTTTCTTCAGGCAGATAGAAGTGTAGTTACACAATTACTGGGGGCACTAATGTGCACCTGCTAAAGGAAACACTGCACAGCTGTGGTACAGCAATTTAGGGAGTGATTAGTGATTTTTGTTTTAAAGTGCCGCATGAACTGCCTCCTTAATGTGTTAGAACTGCCCATAGGGTATGTTCCTAATTCAACCTGGATGCTGGTTGCTACTTTCACCTAAATAATTGCTACATTACATTTGTTTATACAGTAGCAGGGGTCTCAAACCCAGTCCTCAATGACCACCAACAGGCCAGTTTTTATGGATATCCCTGCTTCAGTACAGATGGCTCAATCAGTGGCTCAGACTTTGACATTGACTGAGCCATTGATTGAGCCGCCTGTGCTGAAGCTGGGATCACCATAAAAGGTGACCTCTTGGTGGCCCTTGAAGACTGAGTTTGAGACCCCTGGTTTATAGTACAGTACTGTATGTCTTAGTCGGGGCCCATAGCATCTTCCTTTACAGATAAAATCAGTTCTAAAAATTCTGTACTAAAGAATCAAGAATTTAAATCCCTATCATTACTATTAATGTAAACAATAAACAATTGGAACAGCTTCCTAAAAAAATATTTGGGAATGGAAAAAAAAATTACTTTCAATTGCTATAAAGACAAACAAAATGTTCAAACAATACACTAGAAAAAGCCTCTAAGTGCACGTGGGACTAGGAAGCACCATCCATCCTCTAAAATGGCAAACATCCCAATGAGAAAATAAGTCCCCGCACTAGTATAGCCAAAAGTAGAAAAACAATTACATTTATTGTAATTTATCATAGAGCTTGATAAAGGGTCATTGTAAAGTAAAGACACTGACTGGCACTGGGAACCGGTTCAATTCCCGGTGTCAGCTCCTTGTGACCTTGGGCAAGTCACTTTATTTCCTTGTGCCTCAGTCACTTAAAACATAGATTGTAAGCTCCACAGGGCAGGGACCTGTACCTGCAAAATGTCTCTGTAAAGTGCTACGTAAAACTAGCAGCGCTATACAAGAACAAACTATTATTATTATTATTATTATTATAATTTCCTGAAACATTGCTTGTTTGCTATTGTTTCCTGCTGCCTGCCTTACTGAATGAATTAAAGTATGTTTTTTTAAACTTTTGGATATAATAGTGCTGTGGTCTTATCTTTTCATTGTGATGATTACTATTAATGTAAGTCCAAAAATATTTCATAAATGATTCTTCTCCCTCCCAATTGATACGTGGGTCATCAATATCCTGCTCATAGAGAAACAGATTTGCCCTCAAGCAGGTTTTCTGACAGATATACAGAGCTTCCCAATATCCCATAAAGAGATTGACTTAACAAGGCGCAATTCTGGTTGCCATCTCTGTCCCACAAGTCTGAAGAGAGCCCCATAGTGTTAAAATAATTGTGCTTTACACTGAATCCTTTAGGCCGTGTCCATGGTGAGCGCACGGCGCGATCAAAACGCCGTGCCTCTATGAGGCAGGCCTTAGAGTGCGTGACCGCGCATGCGATGAGAAGCGCCGGCGCTCGCGATCCATGAGCAGACAAATAAATGCGTTACTGTCGCCCGGCGGCCGGGTCACGTGAGCGGTTCACCCAATGAGGGCAAACCAGCTCCGTGATGTCACAGTCACGCCTCCCCGTCGTGTCTACCCCATGGCCACTAATCTCTCCAGCTACAGGCGCGTGATGCCACAAGCACGGTCACATGGACGCATGGTCACATGGACGGTCACCATGGACGCGGCCTTACTCAGAAATTATTTTCTTTAGTGGGCATATTAATGAATAAGATACCTAAAGAGAAAGGTAAGTAGTACCCCTTAGCATACTAATTGCTACATGTTTGCCCCTTGTCCAACTATACATTGCACATAATATGTATTTGAAATAAATAAACTAAACATATACTCAGTACTAAGGTAAATAAATGCAGCTTAGTTATGTTATGTACCTTCTCTTCAGTAAAAATTGGCTCTATTATCCCTGAATACGTGTTCAAAACGTCTTCACGAATTCATTAAGCTTCTGTTAGGAGAATTTGTTGTTAATAATATGGTGCAGAAAAATAGTGATCTCACACTAACTGTATAATTTACATAAAGGGCTAAGATGTTGAGCAATCAGCACTAACTCTGTGATTGTTTGCCAAATGCAATGCATTGCCGTTTTTTGTGCTGCAGCGTAGATACCCAATGGGGTTCTTCACTAACAAGGCAGTAACACCGTTGTTGCATATTAAATAGGGGCCAGTAAATGCCATGAAACTGTTGCAATACTGTAACAGTGGTTAGAGCTGCAGTATCAAACAGTTAAGCAGTAATCCAGATATTTCCAAAAATGTATGATTAGCCAGTAGCCACAGCACTAGAGCACTTCAAACCTCAACACAGACAAAGAATTCTTGGGGCCATCAAGTTCAAGGTTCAAAGAAGTCCATCTCCCTTACACAGACCTCCTTTGCTCTTTCAGTTTGCCTAATTTTAAATGCTAGTCTCTATAGTCCAGACTAACAGGAGTGGAGTGATTCAGCAGCTCTGCCTGGTTCCATTCTTTATAGAGAAGGGTTTGAATAGGTACCGAGAAACTTTTAATGTGGCTGTTGGAGCCGAATACATGGCTCTGATACCATTGCTGAAATGTGGGCCCAGTCCAACCCTGGTTAATACCTGAAGCATAAAGGGTCAGATAACCCTATCAAAGGCCTTCTTGGCATCTAATCATAGAATAACCACAGGAGTTAACCTTGCATTACAGTTGTGTATAATATCTGTGATTTTTCGGTTATTATTTGCAGCTTTGCTCTCTGTGACGAATCCCAGATTGGATGTATTAAGGTCCCTAAGACCGTGTTCAATCTGGTTGCAGGATTTTAGCCAATATCTTGATATCTGTGTTTCTCAGGGAAATTGGCCGATAACGTAGGGCATAGAGCAGGGTTCTTGCCATCCTAGTTAAAGCTATTTCGAAAATAAGTCAGTATTGATTTAATACTTCACTCTAGAGGTTGCAGCTATTTATATCCCAGAGCCAGAAACTTAATAGACAATGGGTGAGAATCATACATACTGTACCAACACTGAAGATAAAATTGGAAACAGCCTGTTCCTTTGCGTACACACTGCTGGTTAAGTGTGCTATACCTTGTTTTTTTCCTTATAGGAATGCTAGCTGTAGAAACTGTGTGGACTCTGTGGATCTGCTATATGTTATTTAGGGAGTGACCTCTGCTGCTCATATTCACCCACTCCAAAATTAAATGAAACCGAGTTCTGTTAGGTCCCTTTCCCCAGGCATTAAAGTCTGAAGGTTACTGAATAAGGGAACGAGTGTGAAAGATAGAAGGAAGAAGAAGGGGAAGAATAGGGGAGTGAAAGAAAAATAGGTAGATATTTGCATACAGTAGTTGAAAATGCCAAGGGGTAGATCCACAGAGCTTCACTAATGACGTAATGAGATGTTAACTCCAGTTAACATCTTGTTAAGTGCTAATGAGGATCTTCACAGCTCAATAAAGATACATTAAGTGCTATTTTCAGCCGTAACGAGCCCTTGTGTTACTATGAAGGATGTTAGTGCTAATGATATGCAAAAGAGGTGTTCCTATCTTACAATGCCTACTTATCGAGCCCCATTATCGGTAATGCAAGCATTTAACGTTGAGTTAGGTCATAGCTAAATTTGGCGTTACTCAGATGCAGACCCTGAAATAGGACTTTTACTGAGTCTGGATAAGTGTAAGACCACAGTTAGGTATGATTTGTTATCATGTTGCTATACACAGGGTTCTTTTTGTCTTCTGTCTTCTCTTTTTTAATTAAACACCTATTCAGGGTCTCCATGGAAGTAATGCCCCCTTTGGGTAAGACAGGTTTAACGCCATGTTATTTAAAGCTAACGCAAGGTAGTGCTAACTTCACATGGCATTAAGCCTTTGCTAATGAGATCAACAGCTATTGTTTTTACGTATATTTCGCTTTGTGGATATCACAAACGAAAACTAATGGATGTTACCTATTTAGGTAACGTCATGTTACTAGCCCAAATTTAATGGAGCTATGTGTATTTAACCCCAATTGTTTTAACCTGCCATTTTTGGCACATTAAAATTATATTTTTTTATGTTACTATTACTGTGCTCATCATAAGGCATACAGACCAGACTGGCCTTCCCCAGGAGAAGGGGCAAAAAATGCAAAATGCTGCGACTTCGGGAAAGGTACCAGTTGCAGATACCTGCTGACTCCCATCATCATTAATCCCTCCTGCTGGGTATAGCTGCGAGACTGTGCCGCAGCAATGGGAAACATCAAACTATTATTTATTTTGGAAATTCCTTTGGCCTACTAAAATGTCGTTGCAATAAGGGATACATGACTATGCTGTATTCTTACAAACTACTTTTAGTGTAAATGATATTATAGTAAATGTGCTATCCTGTCTACATTAGATCTTTTCTTTTTACATGTAGCCCCCCTTTGGGACTACTATATCATTTAATGGGTTAACTGTGTGGGCTCAGGTTTCTTCCCTCCCCATCATGTGAGGTAAGATTACTATGCAGAAGGGATTGCCACTCCCTAATATGTTGTGTGACAGTGATGTCACCATAGGGAGACACAAAGGTGTATATATAGCTCCATCCAATGTTCTAGAATCAGTTTCTTCAGAGATCAGATTGGAGCCTCACAGTGAGTTCTGTAAATAGATGTGTGTATAGTTGTGTATTAAGAAGTGTCTTGTCACCCTTCTTTTTTTTCAGTTTGGAAATGTGCCCTTTAAGTAAGGACCAGTAGTAATGATTCAAGTTTGTTCTCACTATTGAATAGGAGGAAGAATGCTTTTAGTTAGGAGTTCTTGGCATAGTAACTCCAGAGTATGTTTTGATCGCCCCAACCAGAAAGCCCCTAGTGCAATCCTAATCACATACAGTAGGTATGGAAGAAGTATGCGGTACATAGTTCACATGTTCCTAAATCTGAAGCCTTAAGTATATTCCAGGAAAGACCTATCAGATATGGGACATTACTAGCTCTATGCAAGACACTGCCAATTTAACCGTTACTACGGATAATATGTGTAAGTACCTCCCCAGTGTAGGGGCGAGAGCTACAAAGGGGATAAAGCTCAGAGTATTATGTTTTGCCATGAGTTTCTGTCAAGTTTCTATTTTTAGAGTCTGTGACATCACACAAGCCCTGTGGCTAGCAGGTAGGGAATTGGTTCTAGCATATTCCTGGGTTCGATTCCTGCATGTGTATTATATAAAATGTATTCATGTTCAACTCCCACATGGTGTAGGGGTGTGTGTATGTGTCTGTTAGCAATAAAGCATTGAATGTTTAAAAAAATAAAAAAATTCCACATGGTGTAGGGGGTGTGTGTGTCATGTGACCCTCCTCTGCACACAAAAGTCTACTGCAGCCTGAAGCAGGGAGAGCTGCAGAGAGGAGAGAGCTGCAGAGAGAAGAGAGCTGCAGTCTCATTCTGTGGACCACGTTATAACGGGGGTCAGCTGTAGATGCATATAATAATCTTAATCAATACAAAAGAACTTGGATAAAATTACTTTTCATTCACTAGGGTCTAAACAAATATGAATATAAAGACCACTGATAGGCAATCACAATTCCCATCAGTGCTGCATGCTTGATGATTCAGAGAAAGTACATTTTAGCACATTTAGGCACAAGTATCAGAAGATATATATACGGACTCAAAAATCTAGCATTTCGAACAGTAAGGAAAATAAAATAATGGCTAATCAAATGTAACGGATATTCCACCCCACCCAATCTCATATGTAGTGTGGTTTGGAGCGCTGCTGAGATAGACCTGGGTGCCCTGTTTACATTTTTCTAAATGTGCTATTTTTGTTCGCCATGAAGAAGTCACGTGCTGATTTCCCGCCCGCGCGGGAAAATGTTGCAGACGTCCGGCTTGGGGGGAAACCCTAAACCCTAAGCCCCCCGCCAACTGAATAACTCTGTGCCGAGCCAGAGTCACTTAATGAAAGAGTGTGCTGCCCAAATGTAACGGATATTCCACCCCACCCAATCTCATATGTAGTGTGGGTGAGTAGAACATGTGGTGTTACCGGTGTGGTGCGTATACCTGTAGGCTCACAGGAGGTCTGAGCCTCCGCTAATGAGAGCCTGGGGTGAATCTTCTGGAACGGATCTTCTTCAGCGCCTCCACCTATGTAGGATTCTAGGGAAATGTAGAATGACCCTACATAGGAACCCAATAAGGGACTACACACACAATGATTATATAACTAACTAATGACTTTACTTATGAACATGTAATAATACCTTGTGTCCCTCTCACGAGGAGACACTAACAGTGACGTCTCGCAGGACGATTCCCCGACACCCGGTGATCCCACCCAGTGTCCCAAGAACCCCACCCAATGTCCCGTACTCCTACAGAGATAGTCACTGGGTGACTGCGCAGTCACTATATGAATAGGCCTGTTGGTGCACTTATACGTTAGAGATACCTTCCGAGCACTCCGATGCTCGGGTCTGCAACTGTCTTCTAAAAGGGTCAGACGTCCGTCTGATCCTATCCAGGTACTTCTGCCGTGGACCCCAACGAGGGTCCCACCGCTTCACGGGAACACAACAGTCTCTTGGTACAGCAACCGAACCACAGGAACAGCCACGCCGCTATCCCTGTCTATCCTTAACTAATCCTAACGTGACAGGAACCCTAACCTAGGGCCTGTCTCTGATGAACCGCAACCTGGGGTGGCTTAGGGGAAATCTCCTAGGGCCTGCGGAGTAATACCCTGCCCCACTCCCCTAGCTACCCAGTCCCTAACTGTATCTACTACTACTACTAGATACTCCTAACAGCCTAACGCACCTGCAGCCGACACACAGCTCACACTGTCAGCCTGCAGGGATGCACACACGCTGCACACACTGCGCCCAGCACATGCAGCACAACACACACAGAACGGTACACACCATTCACTGGAGAGGGAGAGTCTATCTGGGACCTAAGGGGTTAATAGTATTCCTACTCCCCTAACGAGGCCCAGTCTTGACTCCCACTAACAACCGACTAACCTGAGTGACCCGCAGCAAACACACTGCACACACTGTGCCTATTTGCCAGTGCGCACAGCACTACCCGCTGTGGCACTGCCAAACCTGCACCTTACACACACTAAGGGTGACCTCCCTATCTAGGGCCGTCCCTTATCAGTTACCCACTAACCTGGTGGGGAGTTGGGGCCTACCTGGAGGGTGAGGGTACCTATCAGGATGCAGGAGCTGCACTCACTCCCCGCATCCTTCCTTCCCCTTCAGCTCCTCTGCTCCAACTGACGTGACTCATGCAAAGCCCGGGAAAATGTATCTCTTTCCTCCAGGGCAGTCCTGCAGCCCTATTGGCTCCTATCAAGCACCTGGTGCCTGCCTCGCTATGCCTCATGGGAATTGTAGTCCCGAGGCCCCTACAATAACATTGAGGCCGCGTGCGTGCCTTCCCTCTGCCTACACAAACCTGTAATGGCCGCCGCAACCTCTCACTAACTTCCCTTACTCTCGCGCGACTCTCCAGCGCCTTCCCTGCCCTCACGCAACTGTTCCCTGGCTCTAGGGTTCTCCCTGCGCATGCGCGAGCTAACTGGGCCGCCTGGGACTCACTGCGCATGCGCGAGTTGAAGCGCAATGGCGGCGCCCTGTGCAAGAGCCGCCGGAGATCTCCTGCACTCCGGCGAGCTCCCTCCTCGGCCCCCACCCTCCTGAATGGCCGTCGGGTTTGCCGCTTGCCTCTGGCAGTACCCGACAGCGTCCGTGGCCACGGAGGCTCCCTGGGGGGTCGAGGAGGGAAAAAGGTGACCTGGCTACACAAACATAAACCAGATCGTTTTAAAAGTGGTTTCCCTTTGGATCAATAAAACAATGAATTTAACATATTAATTGTGCCTGGAAACAGAGGAATGTGAATATAAATGATAAATGATGAAGATTTGTGATCATGTAGAATACAGAAAAATGCCCAGGAGTCTCAGGACAGAAAGTTAATACTAGGAGCAATGTTACAGTCTAAATGATATTGTGAGAGGCATATAGGGGCCTATGTACTAATAGAATATTTGTAATTTTCTTGCAACAATATTGTAGTGCTAAAAAGTAGTAAAAAAAAGAAAAAACTTATTGAAAAAAGCCTGGTATTTATAAAGGTTGTTATATGATTTGTTAGATATGACTCTAGAATCCGTGGCTGCAGTGGAATCACTGTACAGGGTATGTAAGAGATAATGGTAAAAGCAGGGTTGCAAACTTATCTGAGACATGAGAATGCGCAGACAAGTGATATTTTTATTTGCTAGGTATGAGTCAAAATTTGTTGTCTGAAATTGCATTTGACGCATTGGGTCGTATTGCCTATCTGCCTCATATTTAAAATAGCCATACTATAAATACATAACATTTTGATAATGTATACAATGAGACATCCCACCTGTGTCAAAATATGTTTTCCGTTGTGATATAGCAACTTAAGCACTCCTAATTCGCTAACAATATACAGTAAACAGACTTTTAGGATTTATTAACAAACACGCAGATACCCAGCAAGCTCTCAGAAACCCCCCAAAATTACCACAAAATATATATATTATATAAGTGTCAAAAGGAGTGCTACTGGGTGTGGCTAATTGTATAAAACAAGAAACAAAGAAGTCCAGAGCAACATCCAATGTGACAAAAATACACAGTGAAATACCTATATATCTCTAGAAAAAGGGTAATTTAGTTAACCTTTTGGCCAAAGCATATAAGCCTGTGAGCCACTCAAGGCATGACGACCATAATATTGCAGGTCCTAAACACTGATTAAAATCCTTATTTACCTGTAAACAGTTACTGTTTAGGACCTGCGATATCATGGTCATGCCTTGAAAGTGGCTCGCAGGCTTACACGCTTTGGCCAAAAGGTTAATTAAATGACCCCTTTTTCAAGAGATATATAGGTATTTCACTTTGTAGGATTTATGCAAGGTTATACTTGATGTCTAATTTTTACACAGCTTTGACGCACATATAGTATACAAATTATATTTGTACATATTATTAGCATCAGTGCGTCATGGGCAATTCTTAACACCTGTTTGTGCCAACCTCACGCAGACAAAAGTTAGTACATATACGCACACGCAATGTACTTTAAATGCCAACTATTCCATGTGCGATTCTTAATACATAGACCTCAAAGTGTCTGTAAAATAAATACATTAAGATTATAAGTACTGCTGTAAGAAAGATTGATCCTTCCCTCAACATTGCCACGAGTCTTAAAAACATCAGAGACCGAAGGTTGCATGGGAACCTTCTGACACTGAAATTGTTAATACTGAAGTTTGCATGACAACAAAACGCAACAGAAATTTTCAATAAATCAATGACTTACGAAAAGGACATGTAGGACGATTGCTCCATGCCTTCTGTCCTCGTTTGAGAAGATGTCACTAGGGAACTCGTGAAGAGCTGCAAGAAGAATGGAAACAGTCAATGAATAATAGAATAATTGCTGCAAAGATCATGCCATCAGAAAAACTCAGTGCATCGTCTGATGATCAGTCAGGAACTAGTCATGATTAGGAAAAAAATCCCTTTCTGATAGAGTTACAATATTGCAGTCTTTACAGGAAGGAACATATTTGACATTCTAGCTTGCCGTTCTTGCTCTCAGACAAATGGTCTGCCTCTTGCCATTTTCTCTTGATTTACATTTGCCTAAAATTAGTCATAAAGAGCAATATATAGTGGTTTTTAACATTCTCCATGGCGTTCACTAATTAACACTGAATTTTAGGGCTCACCAACAAATTCATAAACATGCACTTCTGTATACAAATACAGCGTTGCTTTGCTATTACCAAAACACGGTTGGCTGAGTTTCCCCAAGCGACCCAAGGACAAGACAGAAAAACACTAAACTAGTGCATGTGATGGCACATTGAGCCCTTCGCTAACAGAACAGCCCGGAGAACAAAGTGGCCTAACATTATAACAAGCTCAGTCAATTGTTTCTAAAGGTGATCACTGGTAATAGGACAGTATATTTCAATGGTGAGCAGTATCACTCACTATAAGGCTTTCTCATTGGTAGAAGTCTCACTCACATCACATATCAGTTGTGAATGGAGAAAAACAAATGTTTACTCTGCGGTGATACTGTTGATCATATTTATTTGACCTTATTTGGCATAATAAATGCATAATCGTAATGCAGAGAAATAATGATATTAAATAATAACATGTTATAAAGGATCAAGATCTCTGATTAAATTACATTTTAATTTAATTATAACATTTTATTTTGGATTTTGATTATCTCTTATCTTTTTCAATGATGGTCTTACTCAGTATAAGACACTTTCTCATAGGTGGACAGTCTCACTTAGTTTATAGTAGTCTCTCTCATTGATGGGCAGCCTTCCTCCCTATTCTTTTTATGGGTGGAAAGTAGTATAGTGCTGTTCCTCTTTATTTCCCCCTGAGGTGGGCAATGATACCCAGCCTTCCATGTATTCCACTCTTCCCCCATATCATTTAGTGTGAACCTTAAAACAGAAATCTATAAAAATTCTTCAGTTTTAACAAAACAGACAATATCTCAACATTGGACCTTCAAGCATGTACATCCTTAAATCATAATAATAATAGCATGTTCTTGTATAGCGCTGCTAGTTTTATGTAGCGCTTTACAGAGACATTTTGCAGGCACAGGTCCCTGCCCCGTCGAGCTTACAATCTATGTTTTTCAAACTCAGTGCCTGTCAGTGTCTTTACTCACTGAGCCACTCCTTCTTCTGCATGGATATGTTCCCAATAAACACTCTCCCCTACAGCTGTGTTAAAGTCACATCCATATCAGTTTCGACTGAAAAAATATAAATGTTTACTCTGCGGTGACGCTGTTGAGCAGTCAGGCTTTAAGTAGCATAATTATCCTAAAAGAGAGCATCTGTGTGTGAAGCTGCACCATGGAGAACCTTAATGCTGAGAAATAATGATATTAAATAATGACATGATAAAAGGATGAATATCTCTGATCAGATGCCCTTGCATACTTTGCTGTACATCACAATAACCAAAGCCAATAAAAATGCTTACGCAGTCAGCATGCACACAATCGTTCTGTTAAGTCTCACTAAGCATGTGATGTATATGGTACCTTAATGAAGAACTGTAATGCTATTCCAGGAGAATAAACCTTTAAAAAAATCGTATCAGTGACGTTATCACATGCCTGCAAGGAGTGAAACAAATCTTGTTTACAAAGATTTTATATCAGATCGTCGATATGTACAGTAAAATAAGAAAGGGGGGAAACTAATTGGAAATGCAGAGCACCGTGATGTTCAGTAAGGCATGAATTGAACATTTTAGGAGGCTTCAAAGATAACATCCCCAGCAGTTTTCAATTTTTTATACAGAAGTGACTCAACTGGGTGACATTAAAGGCAGCTGTTTATGAAAGCCTGTAACTGCAGCACCAATAATGGTTGCTGAGACAGGTTAGCAGCAGCTCCAGACTTTACACTGAGATTGCTTGGCAGGGGGCCACATGTGCCAACAATCAACCGATTATAAGAGTGCATAGTATTGTACTTCAAAGACACCTTGCCAAAGTTGAATAATCAGTTCTACTTATTTGGTGCAAGAATATGTTTTTCCTACTTGCCCGTACTTTTACCTCTCATCCATAAACGCCATTGCAAAATCTTTCACTTGTTTTCGGTTTGGTAGAAATAGTGATGTACAATGAGTACAGATGCAGCATCTTGTATCTCTAACCTGCCGCAACACATGTGGTGGTGAAACGTGGATCAAAGGTGGAACATTCGCGGCACAGTACTTGGCAGGGGGGAATGGCCCATCAGGATTAACGCAGGGGCATCCCTGCTTCTGAATGTGACTCACGCTGTGTGAACACTACCGGGCTGCATCAGTCTGGAAGAGACGCGCAGTGAGAGTAGAATCAATCCCTCTTGCTGTGCACATCATACAGGCGATTGCACGGCTTTTATTTGATGTTAATAACATATTCATGAAGCAGGGGGTCTCCGGAGCAGAACGGCATTAATTTCAGCCCCTGGGACCCCCTGATTCCCGAGTTATAGACCCCGGTATGGAGTGCCGGTATCTCCTTTGCATATAAATGTCCCGTTCACATGATGCGGGAGAAGAAAACATGCAGAGAGATTCCGGCACCCCAAACCGGGCCCTGTAACTTGAGAAGCGGAGGGTCCCCGGAGCTGAAATTAATGCGTTTCAGCTCTGGAGACCCCCTGCTACAATACTCTGTTATTAAAATGAAAGCAGCGTGATCGCCTGTTAGAGGCGCACAGGAAGTGACTGATCAAGTCTCACCCTGTGTCTCTTACAGACAGGAGCATCCCGGTAGGATTCACACAGTGCGAGTCCCATTCAAACGCAGGGAACCCCCCCTGTGTTAATCCAGATGGACCATTAGTTAGGTCGCGGGGATTCTGCGAGCACGCGGGTGCCAGGACCATATCCATGGCGGATTCCGTGCAGACTACGTGATCAACCATCATGCTACATCAGTACATTATGATTTGAAATCACTGCAGCACTCACTCCTCAGTTAGGTATGAAGTCCCAAGGAAAGAAAGCAGCATATTGTACACCTCTGTATTGGTTGTTATAATAAAATAAAAAATAAAAATGATGTTTACATTTGAAAAGTTTTTGATATTCAACTATGAATAATATACATTACAACAAGAGAAAGTCATAACTTTAACATTAACTAGCATTTGGGTAACATAGGGAGATATAAGCTCAATAAAATTAAGGTAAATAAAGCACCTGGCCCGATGGAATGCACCCAAGGGTTCTGAAATGAGCTCAGTTTAGTCATAACCAGACCCTTATATTTATTTTTCAAGGACACCATTTCCACAAACTTAGCACCACAAGATCGGTGTAAACCAAACTTTGTACTTATACTGAAAAATCGAGCTGGATCACAACCATAGAATTACAGACCAGTAACCCAGACATCAATAGTGGGGAAGCTACTTGAATGTTTATTGAAGTAGCAAAACAACTTGCACTACAGTATATCTTTTTTTTTTTTAGTTTTAGGATTGAAGCAGGGGGTTCCCAGAGCTGGACTGTGTTAATTTCAGGCCTGGGACCCCCTGCTTCAAGAGATACGTACCGTTGTAGGATTTGCTGGTATTTCTGTGGAGTTTAAAGTCCAGGTCACGCGGGCCAATAGGAAGCCGCAGAGATGACATCACAGCTTCCTATTGGCCCGCGTGACATGAGACTTTTAAGTCGCCATTTCGTTAGCCACACAAGTTCCCTTGCTGCAGAGATACCGGCACACCCTACAGAGGGAAGTGTCTCTGGAAACAGGGGGTCCCCAGAGCTGAAAGTAAAACAGTTCAGCTCTGAAGACCCCCAACTTCAATCCTAGAACTAAAGAAAATAAAAAAGATGTAAGGTGCAAGGAGTTTTTCTGCTTTAAGAGACAATATTAAAGCATACATTTTGGATAACAAAATTATTAGTAACAGTCACCTGGATTTCTGAGGGATAGATACTGCCAAACTAACCTTATTAGTTTATTTGAGGATGTAATTTTGAATTTAGACCAAGACATTGCAGTTGATGTGGTCTAGTAAGACTTTGTAAATTATTTTGATACAGTGCCACACAGTATATATGTAACCCTCCTTACCCAGCTCGAAAGGTGGTCACATCAGACTAGTTACGTACAATAGCAATGCTCGGTCTCTCAGGCCTGTGCAGGGTACTGGGAAGGTGTAGCCAGGGCGTGGATGAAAGTATGGAGAAAAAGATGGGCACCAGGGAATTTTATAAAACAAAAAGGTGCTTTTTTGACACAGTCTAAATCAGGTGTGCGCAAAATCAGGGGGGGGGGGGGGGGGGCACATACAGAGGCCACGTTCTCTTCACCAAGGCATTTAAATTAAATTACTACCTTGGCTCAGAAGACGCATTGTTGTGGCGACATGGTGTCATATGACCCCTAGCATCATTTGACATTTTAGGAAGGCAAGGGGGGGGGGGGCGCGAGCACGAGAGGAGCGGTGGCAGGGGCGTAGTGCCCAAACTTTGCACACCCCTGGTCTAAAACACTTCACATGTATTGACATATGGCGAATCTCGACAAAATTCTGGACTGCATACCCTAGTTAAAAATTCCAATAATACAATAAAGGAACACTTATGAAGCGTTTTCTTGCATGAATGTGAATTGTAAGCTGCTGTGTTAATAATCTTTCTTTCTCAAAGAGTGCGAATAAAAACTGCACTGTATATGTTGTTATCAATGACAAAAAGGGTATAATTTCTTTTGTGATGTGGTCACATTTAATTATTTGGAATATATTGTCAACTTGGATATCCAACAAGTTTAAGAATAATAGAGGTTGAGGGGAAAAAACACACGTGGTATTACATCTTGAGCTCATTGATGTATTAAAAAAAATGTTTTTTCAATTTGGCAGTTGTGAAAAGATTGTGCTTATTATTTATTTATTTATAATAACATTTATATAGTGCCCTTATTTTAATAGGAATTTGAAGAGGGAACATTGTTGGATGGGTAGCCAGTGGAGTTGGAAAAGGAGAGGGGTGGCATGGGCAGAGCATGGTAGATTGAGGGCTGCAACGTTTTGGATTTCTTGGAGGGGTATGGAGGAGTAGAGGGTGAGACCGAAGAGCAGTGAGTTACGGTAGTCGAGATGGGTGAAGATGAGGGAGTGGATGAGAAGTTTGGCCGAGAAGAAGGAAATGGGTGAACTTATTTTTCTTATGTTATATAGGTGGTAGTGACAGGTGGTAATGCTGGAGGTGATGGAGGTGATGTGTTTGGCGAAGAGGAGGAAAGGGTCAAGGATGACTCTAAGTTTGCAAGAAGAGGGGGAGGGGAAGATGGTGAGGGGGGAAAGGAGATGGTGGGGATTGTGGATAACGGGAGGGAGGAGGAAGCAGGAAAGTTGAGAACTTCAGTCTTAGCTGGAATAATTTGTAGGAAGTGGAAAGACATCCCACTATAAATGACAGAAAAGCAGGTAGAGATACGGATGGAAAGTTTGGGTGAGAATAGTGGGAAGGAGAAGTAGATTTGGATGTTGTCTGCGAACAAATGAACATTGAATCCATAGGAGGAGATCAGGTAAAAGAGGGGGGCAGTGTAGAGGAAAAAGAGGAGAGGACCAAGGATGGAGTCTTGGGGCAGGCCAACTTGGAGATTGGTGGGTGGAGAGGATGAATTGTTGAAGGTGACGGGGTAGGAGCGGTGGAAGAGGTAGGATGAGGGCCATGAGAGGGCGGTTCTGTGATGCCAAGGTTGGTGAGGGTGGAGATGAGAGTGGGGTGACCGATGGTGTCAAAGGTTGAGGAGGATGAGGATGGAGGAGAGTTTGGAGTGGCACACTTAGGAGAGAAAGTTGTGAATGGTGAGGAGGACAGTTTGAGTAAAGTGAGGGATGGAAGATAGACTGGACAATGTGAAAGAGGGAATGGGTGTGGATGATGCGCGTGTGGCGTTTGGAGAAGTATGGAAGGAGTGAGATAGGGAAAACGTTGGAGGGGAAGGCAGGGTAGAAAATATGTTTCTTGTGAGGAGAGGGATGACAACAGCAGTTTTAAATGACTCTGGGTATTGTCCGCTGGATATGGAAAGGTTGAAGGAGGAGAGATAGGGGAGGATGAGTGGGAGGAAAGAAGGGATGAGGGATCACAGAATGGGGTTAGAAGGGGATTTGGGGGGAGATGGGAGCTTTAGATGATTGAGAGGAGATCATCATCAGAAGTATGGGCAGAATGAGGGAAGGAGTGGGCAGGGGGTGGTGGATGGTGGGGGGGGGGAGAGCTCCGCAGTGGGGAGGGAAGCTCAGGTGATCATTTTTTGTGTTAAGTAGAAGGTGAGGACTGTTGCTGAGAGGGGGAGGCGGGGCATAGGTCAGAGAGATAGGGAGGGTCATAGCAGATTGTTTAGGGCGGAGAACAGTTGGCGAGGATGAGGTGATAAGATTGTTATAGTATATTTGTTTTTGCGATTTGAGATTGGAGACGTATTGAAGGAGGAGTGAATGGAAGGTGGTGAGTGAAGATGTGGAACGGAAACATTTCCATGATCTTTCGACAGTGAAAAAAAAAAAAACACGTGGTATTACATCTTGAGCTCATTGGTGGATTTAAAAAAGAGGAGAGTGGGGGTGTGTGCCGAGCATGCGCGTTTTAAGTGAAACAACTTTGTGTTTTGTCTCTTAAATTGTAATTATACGTTCAAAGGTCTTTTATTCAATCAAAAACAAAATACAATTTCAGTGACAAAACTGAAAGATGTTTGACTTAGAACGTGCGTGCTCGGCACACACCCCGTTTTTTTTTAATACCTTTCAAGCTCAAGTGATGAGAGAATAAAAGGAGAGTCCTTAAAAACAAAACAACTAAAATAATAAGAATGTTTTTTGGGAGGACAGTGCATGTTTGCATGAGATGTATATTTTTTGTCTAATTTAGTAGCTTTATTTTCTGACATATTGTAATATTTATTTCATTGGTTATACATTGTTATTGTTTCTGTTTAATATATAAATGGAGCTGCAGTATTCAAGCCTATCTGTTTTATGGGGCTGGACACTTCTGACCATGTGCAGGTGATGCAGGATGCTTCTGCGTAGGCCGCTTCTGCGTATGCGCAGGGGTGTGCTGGTGGCACTGGTGCTTTTTGCGCATGCGCAGTAGATGTCAGATTACCCAGCGGGGGCTCACGTGCTTGTGCACGTGTCTTACATCACTTCCATTTCACATTTTCGTCTCCATGAAGGAGTGTTGTCCCATCAAAATTTACTGGGTGCCACTAAAGAAGTTTCACTTCAAAAATGTTTGCAATTTGGCAGTTGTGAAAAGATTGCGCTTGTGTCCCACTGGACAATACAATATATGAAATACATATTAGGGGGGCAGGACATTATTTTAAGATCACATCACAATATCCTCTTGTATACACATAGTGGCGTTATGCAATGTCAGAAGTAAGAGACTAGTGAGATGGATGGTTACACTGCTCACGAACAATATCACAGTGGAAGAGTTACAAGAACCGCACATTTCAGTGCTAAGATTGTTGATTTCTCATGCAGTACATGAATGCCAGCCCACATTGCAGCCTGTGAAACATCCAATGTATCATGAGGGAAGTCAGGCTGATGTGACAAGTGAGCCTTCTTGGTACAGTATATTGTTGCAAGCTCATCTTTTGTGGATGGTACGGGAATGATTGGCGTTGCAGGATTGTCTGAAAAAAAAAACACTTGGACAGTTTTTCTTATTCTTGTAAGATTGCAGGTGATCAGTTTTCAGAAGCATCTACTCTGCTAACATTTCCACGTGCCAAGATACGTAATGGTGGATGCCATTTGTTTATAACTGATTCATGTATGTGTTCAAAAGGTGCAGTTACTGATGCAGCCACGAGTATCCGAACACTTGCCTTTGAAAATCTGGGGCAATCTCCCAGTAATGCTGGAACATTTCTGTGACATTTCTGCAGACAGACTAATGGCCCATCGGATTAACACAGCCGGGGTCCCTGGCAGTCCCATTCAAACTGCCAGCATTACTGGGAGATTGCCCCAGATTTTCAAAGGCAAGTGTTCGGGGTGTTTCTGGCATACTCGTGGGCTGCATCAGTAACTGCACCTTTTGAACACATACATGAATCAGTTATAAACAAATGGCATCCACCATTACGTATCTTGGCACGTGGAAATGTTAGCAGAGTAGATGCTTCTGAAAACTGATCACCTGCAATCTTACAAGAATAAGAAAAACTGTCCAATGTTTTTTTTTTTCAGACAATCCTGCAACGCCAATCATTCCCGTACCATCCACAAAAGATAGCTTGCAACAATATACTGTACCAAGAAGGCTCACTTGTCACATCAGCCTGACTTCCCTCATGATACATTGGATGTTTCACAGGCTGCAATGTGGGCTGGCATTCATGTACTGCATGAGAAATCAACAATCTTAGCACTGAAATGTGCGGTTCTTGTAACTCTTCCACTGTGATATTGTTCGTGAGCAGTGTAACCATCCATCTCACTAGTCTCTTACTTCTGACATTGCATAACGCCACTATGTGTATACAAGAGGATATTGTGATGTGATCTTAAAATAATGTCCTGCCCCCCTAATATGTATTTCATATATTGTATTGTCCAGTGGGACACAAGCGCAATCTTTTCACACTGCCAAATTGCAAACATTTTGAAGTGAAACTTCTTTAGTGGCACCCAGTAAATTTTGATGGGACACACTCCTTCATGAGACGAAAATGTGAAATGGAAGTGATGTGACACGTGCCAAGCACTGAGCCCCCGCTGGGTAATCTGACATCTACTGCGCATGCGCAAAAAGCACCAGTGCCACCAGCACACCCCTGCGATACGCAGAACGGCCTACGCAGAAGCATCCTGCATCACCTGCACATGGTCAGAAGTGTCCAGCCCCATAAACAGATAGGCTTGAATACTGCGCGCTCCATTTATATATAAAACAGAAACATAACAATGTATAACCAATGAAATAAATATTACAATATGTCGAAAATAAGCTACTAAATTAGACAAAAATATACATCTCATGCAAACATGCACTGTCCTCCCAAAAACACATTCTTATTTTTTTAGTTGTTTTGTTTTTAAGGACTCTCCTTTTATTCTCTCATCACTTGAGCTTGAAAGGTATTAAAAAAAACGGGGTGTGTGCCGAGCACCACGTTCTAAGTCAAACATCTTTCAGTTTTGTCACTGAAATTGTATTTTGTTTTTGATTGAATAAAGACCTTTGAACGTATAATTACAATTTAAGAGACAACACAAAGTTGTTTCACTTAAAACGCGCATGCTCGGCACACACCCCCACTCTCCTCTTTTTAAATCCACCAATGAGCTCAAGATGTAATACCACGTGTTTTTTTTTTTTTCACTGTCGAAAGATCATGGAAATGTTTCCGTTCCACATCTTCACTCACCACCTTCCATTCACTCCTCCTTCAATACGTCCCAATCTCAAATCGCAAAAACAAATATACTATAACAATCTATATCACTCATCCTCGCCAACTGTTCTCCCGCCCTAAACAATCTGCTATGACCCTCCCTATCTCTCTGACCTATGCCCCGCCGCCTCCCCTCTCAGCAACAGTCCTCACCTTCTACTTACACAAAAATGATCACCTGAGCTTCCCTCCCCACTGCGGAGCTCTCCCCCCCCCCCACCATCCACCACCCCCTGCCCACTCCTTCCCTCATTCTGCCCATACTTCTGATGATGATCTCCTCTCAATCATCTAAAGCTCCCATCTCCCCCAAACCCCCTTCTAACCCCATTCTGTGATCCCTCATCCCTTCTTTCCTCCACTCATCCTCCCCCTATCTCTCCTCCTTCAACCTTCCATATCCAGTCGGATAACAAAGGGCGGGGGAGTGGAGGTTTGACAGGGAGGGGGGCGTGGCTTGAGCGGAGGGACCCGTACTCTCCCCCCCCACCCTTCCAGGATCGGGCTGGAGCTGCTGATTGGTAAGCAACACACACAACACACATACACACAACACATACACACAACCAACACACAGACAGACGGCAGGCACTCAGCACCAGGCACACACATACACACACACAGACAGACATCACGCACTCAGACACATACACACACACAGACGCACACAATCGACCAACCAGACAGGCACGCACCCACTCAGACACACACAGACAGGCCGCTGCTTTCACTCCACACTCCTCCCGCCCCCGAAGCCTCTCTCTCACGAAGGCATCCCACTCCCATTGGCTCACAGCCACACCACGTTTGACCGTCAACGCTAGGGATCACCATTTTGTTGGGTCCATAGCGGCTGAAGCCGCACAACAGCGTGTAGTAGTGCGCTGTGCGCAGGGGTGACGGGACCGGCTCGGAGGATTCCCCTGCTGGTGGTGAACTAGAGTGTGGCCGCCGGCCAACGAGAGCGCAGCGGGAACGAGGCCGTTACCGTAGTAATATCAGGATTCACTGTAGCTGCGAGTTACCACTACGGAAAGATGATTGGAACTGAAAGCGGCCATTTGTACAGATTATAACAGGAGCACCAAAGGCATTACCAGCTTAGGTAAGAATATAGAACATTATCACTGCTTTACATATAAAAATAATAAGGAAAAATGTTTCAGAAAAGTAGTATGCCTGCTAATTCCGCTGTTGCATAAGCCGAGGGAGAAGGTAAAGTTACATTTCCATTTGTGGACTAAAGGCATAAATTACTCAGCAATATGCAGATAAAAGGTAACAGTAAGGTTCTAGGTTGACCAAAAGATGTGAATTAAGTCCTGCTCTGCCACAACTGTGTGTTAAGTAAACATCGATTTGTGCCAATTTTAGATTTATAATATGATGAGATCTGCTACTTTGTTCTCTCAGCTCAAATCTTCACCAGCTCTTTAATGACCAGTTAAAGTTTCTTTGACAGTTATCTTATTATAATGACCATGTGTGTATAACTCTCTTTAAAAGTGCAATTCCCGCATAGTCGGCCATGATTTCTCCCTGCTCTGATGGGGAGGGTTTGCAATCAAGTGTTTTCTTTTACCCTTATCAGAGAGTAATACAGACAAGGGGAATTGTGGCCTGCACAAGCACTTGAACCACACAGTGACATTACACAGAGGGCAGGACATTAAACCACTTCCAAGTCTAACTTAAACAATTTATAAAAAAAACCTACTTATAGGTGTCAGATTTGGGTAAAAAAATGTGTAAATTACCAGATGAAGACCTCGTATCAAGTGTCACTGGAATTAGTTTACTGTGGTCCATAAGAGGGATGTAAAGCGACCTCATGTTATTTACAATTCAAATTCAAATCCCACATTCACACAATTTTATTTAAATAAGAAAAGCAATTAAATATTTTCATTTTTGAAGCGAAACACTCACGAAGGATACAGTAATTTATGAAAAATCACTTGGCTAGCACCCTTTCTCGTAAACGAATCTAAAGTTATTCAAATGGAACTTTCAACTAAAGTCCTGCAGTTCGATTTTTTTAAACCCATGAACCTGCACGACTAACCGAAAGACCAATGCTCCTGGACTGCGAATAAAAAATCTATTTCACTTCTTTAACAAGCTTTTTAAAAATTGTGTAAAGGATCTAAAAGGGGTTTTGAATATATGCAAAACTAGGGACGGGTGAGTTGCAGGGCCAAAAGGATAATCAATGACAGATATTTACCTTCATAAAAAAAAACAGACCAAAACCCAATGAATTTAGACAACACCAGAACCGCCGAAAACCGATACCCTTACCCCCCAAAAAAAATGTAGAAAGAAACAAAAGGATACACAGGATTCCAGTGAGCATTGGATTTGGGACTAAACTGATCTCATGGGTTATAGTGTTGAAGTTAACCAGACATGCAGATGGTATATTTTATTAGGTTGGGCAGATTTATAAAGCACTGTCAAAGCAATTCCCAGGCATTTGTTTTCATAATAACCATTATACAGTATAACTTTCATTAAACAGGAAATTGAGCCTGGAATCCAGATAACCTGTAAATGTAAATATTATACCTCAGTTTGAAAATGAGTTCCAGAATTAATGGTACCGTTTATGCAAATTAATAAAAAGAATGTCAGTACTGAAAACCTATAGAAGCATCATTTACTTACGGCAAAATCCACTCATCTGAATGAAATCAATATAAACATGCAGTCTGCTTCATTTAGCCTTTTCTTATCCCTTACAGTGAATTAAGAAGGAGAACATGCGGACTAATTTTAAGATTAAGCAGTAGAAAATGAAAACATATGTTTCAGACATCTTATATTTAGTCAAACGGGATATTTACTAATCATTCTCTCGGTAACCCACAGAAATATTTAGGAAGCGAATTTCTCATGCACAAAACAATGTGTATATTCATTCATTCCTAGCAAAAATTACTGGAGAGGTATTTAATTTGTGTTTCCCTTAGCATATGGGACTCATGTTGTCATATGAGTTTCAGTAAAAGTGTTGGTTACCAGCTTTGAGACAGAACCTTAAAGCAGTAAAAAATGCCACAATATGTACAACAAATTCTTTGACACAAAATATCGTGATCTATCCTGATTGATCATTTCCCAACTACAACACAATGGCCAATCATTTGATTAACTTTGACTAAATATTTTGTATTAAATTCTCTATATACATCTGTCAACAATACAAATATGCATTTTACTGTTGTTGTTTTAGCTTGTAAAGGTTCTTACTGATTTAACTATATTGATAAAGAAAATGAGAACCAAGAAATACGTGAAAACTTATAGTGTTAGATATATTATATATATATATGACAGTATATATATAGATATATAATATATAGATATATATGATACGTTATATATATGATATATAAAATAGAAGAAGAAAAAGCACCCAATCCTAGTGCATTACGGTGCAAAAATTGTGTAATTCCCAATAAAAGCTCATAAATGAACTCACAAACATAAAGGAATAAAAAAAGCATTGTATGAGTGATACTCATGCTCCAAAAGATCTGAAGCGCTGTGCTATGCTACTCTGACTCCGTGACTCCAACCGCATCCAGTACAGCCCTCGTTGTATCTCTGCCAGCAGGGAAAACTTCACGGTCTTCAGGTCACACAGTATCTCTTTCCCCGGGGAACACACCTCCAAGATAGTCAGGTTCCCACTGGGGACAATGTGTGCGGCGCGAACGAAACAGAGACGTCACGCCGTGCACGGAGATGACAGGCCACAGGCAGGAGAAGGAGAATGTCAAGCAGAACTAGTAAATCAACGTGAGGGGATCCACAGCACCAACTGGCCCTACGCTTTCAACAGCTAAACGTTTCATCAGGGGATAACGATACACGAGGGCTTGTACTGGATGCGGTGGAGGCACGGAGCAGAGTAGCAGAGCAGCAGCGCTTCCAGATCCGTATTTTGAGGCATGAGTATAACTAATACATTTTTTATCATTATGTTTGTGAGTTATTTTATGAGCCTTGTATGGGAAGTAAACGTGATTTTTTGCACAGTATGCACATAGGATTGGGCTCTTTTTTCTTCTATTTTCTATGCAGGTTGGAGAGAGGGAGGTCGTTGTTGCCCTTTAAAGAAGCAGCCATTTTCCTGTCAGTGCTTTTCTGTTCCTTGAATTTTTTGGACTTCATTTGGACTCCAGAGGATTTATGACAAGGGTTGTTTATGGTCCACAGCACATCTTTTATAACTATTGGCATTGGTGCACAGTTGATGACCCAGTTAAATACTATTAGTGTGATAGAGGGTTTAATACATTTTATACATTTTCTGAAATTTATTTGTAGTGTTATTATTGCTCTTCACACTAGACCCAGACGCAGTCCTTTATGTATATATATAATATATATATAATAATATGGTTATGTAAACTCTAATATGTATCGCCAACACTTCTTGTGAAAAACATTTTTCGAATAAAACATGAAGTAAACAACAAAAAAATAGTACAGGTTTATTTTTTACATTTTGGGTCTAGTAATCAGGACTCTAACGCAGACATTAAAAACAATTATTAAAACAATTACTGTAGATTTCTTTTAAAAGGGGATCCTTTAAAAAAAGATGTATACCATTAAAAATGTTACTTCAATGGGTTTCATTCTGTTAGAGCAGGAGTGGAACCCACTCCAGTCCTTAAGGGCCACCTATATTTTTTTATATTGTGGATATTGTCTATGTTTTTTTTTCAGATATCCCTGCTTCAGCACCGTGGGCTTCAATCAGTGGCTCAGTCAAAGGGACGGAGTTGGTTACCCCTTGTGTTTAGAAATTACTATTTCAGCCTTTCAACTTTGAAGGGTTCAGTAATGTGACAGTAATGGGGCAGATAAAGCCAGGGAATTTCGTCTTTGATTATTTATTGTTTAAGTTAGCCAAATAAAGTATTTTAAGACCAACCTTTTACTGAAAAATAATTTTGGTTCCGGCATGGCGCATCGCCTTAAGATGACAACCCGTCATGGCGCAATGCAGCGTCACATTGTCATGTAACGTGATGCTGTGGCGCCCATGACAACGGAACGTGCAGTGGGAGGTTGCCACCGGGACAATGGAAGAGACAGTACGAGGCCCGCGCTCTTCCCCGGAAATTAGTTTCATTGTTGTGGTGAAGCGCGCCGGCCCTGGACACGAGTCCCGGTGCAGATCGGCAGTGGTGACGATGGCACGGCCATCAAAAGTTCTTCCCCAGGGACATAAAAAAAGGCGTCAATCTCCTGCGTTATGCAGACCAGTAGGGAGCCATATCTCACTGCTTCCTATTGTTTTGCCTGACGACAGGGATATGTAAATCGAGTGAAGTACAGCGTTGGTTTTACGTGTACGGGAAGTAACTAGGGAACCAGGGAGTCCAGGAGCTTGAAATTAATGGGTTAAGCTCGGCAAAACCCCTTATTTCCACCCATGTAAAACGTGAGAGTAGGGCGGAACTGCGCCTTGAAAATAACTGCAGACTAAAAGACTCATATCATGGGGATTACGTTTTTGACTTGCCAAGGGCAGGGTTCCCAAACTTTTTAAAATGTGTACGCCCTGCTAGAAAAGGTTTGTTTTCTGCGAACCTAGTTAATAAATCTTATTGCCTACTCATCAGATTATTGACTCACCAAAAAACAGTTTGGCCCATCCCAGGCAAGGATAGTGTCCGGAGCCCTTGGTGACAAATCATAGTGAGCGAGAAGAATGGGGGTTATAGCTATCAATCAAAATGCTTTGCGCTGGCATGTGGGGAGCGGACTTTGGAAACTCCTGCTGTTAAGTGGCTGATAGACGGGAAACTAAACTAAGTTTTCAACCACCACCACCCTACACAGGTAGGTGACTTAAGTGCAGTTCGGTGCGCACCCCTCACGCCCCCGCCCTCTCCCCAAGATCAGGAGTCACTATAGGGCTGGGATAATTACAGATTTTTTGGGGGAAACCCTTTGGAGACACATCACGCACCTAGGGTTTCCCAATCCCCTGTTGGGAATCATTTGTTAAGGAAAATTGTGATAATATGTTTACATTGCTGCCCTTTGGTGATGAGTTCTTGGTCGGATTGTTTACACAAACAGGGGTTTGTAAGTTAGGATGTGCAAATCATAGGTGTTTATCCCATATTACTCATCATGTTGTTAGGTTGTGAGATGGCATACACTCCTCAAGTCTACAGATTTGGGGTGCACTTAGAGCTGGATTATTGCAATGAACATTAGCATTCCAAGATGTCGTTTAGAAACTTTGGTATAGAGGTTTCTTGACTAAATGCACTGCTGCAAATAGTTTTATCTAAATATGCAGGACTATTTAAGGGGGGGGGGGTCGAGCAGTGAGCAGTAAAGTAGAAATGCTGGGGACACAGAGAAGACAGCTTTGATTACAAGAGAAGTACCCGATTATTGTATATCGTGAGAGGGCAAAAATAAGGGACACCAGAGAAAGTAAAGAGCCAAAAGCAACTGTAAGGAAAGCATTGGGTGTCAAGGCAGAGGATTAATTTGTAGCTATACAAAAATAAATGGAAGTCAATAAGAAGGTACAAAGACAATCTAGACAGCAGAGTTGTCCCCCCCCCAAAGAAGATAACTAAGTAACATTTAGTTTATGTGAGAAAAGACATATGTCCATCAAGTTCAACCCTTTGCTCCCCTTTCTCAAGGGGAAAAAGACAGCATAAGTCCAGCTAGAAGAATGTTACATTAATCAAGACGAGAGAGAATAAGAGCATGAGTGACAGAGTGACCGAGGGGAAAAAAAGAGAGCTTATATTTTTTTATATCAAAGACGAGGAGGAAAGAAACCCTGCATTAATAACAGGGCATACACATCTGACTGGGAAAGTAGGTACTGGTGAAGTACGCAGAATTAAAAATTATTATTTTTACAAAGCCTATGATCATGGAATCAAAGGCTTGTGCAGAATTCGAATAAGTCTCTTTACAAGGAGGCAGTGGAGTTGTGGATTTAGCCCATGTAAATGATTTATCAGAACCCGGGTTCATTGGAAGGGGTTGTTAATTATTTTTGACAGATCCCATATGTTTGGTTTGTGCATTAACGTAATTGAAACAAAACTGGTGGCACAATGTAATAGGTGAATTGTTTTGAGTATAACCATGTTACTCCAAGTGCTGCATGATGTATCAGTTCAATGTTAAAATGTTAATAATCCTGCTTGCACAGTGTTAGAACAAGGTGGTGCTACTCTATAGTGACGCTCTTTGTTCTGCCACTGAGGTTTCCATGGGAACAGTGATGTCATCCCATTGAACATGCCGTCAACAGCTAATACAAGGTAGACAACATGTGGAGAATCAGGTATAGAGGTCTAGGCAGGTAGTGTTCATGTGAGGTGATTGATAGAGAACAGAATACCTTGGGGCTTTGTAGGAAACTTGTTGCAAAAATGTTACAATAACTAATCAACGTTATTACCTTTACACTTGTATACCCAGGACCACAGCTCACTTAAAGAAGACTCGGTGGTCTACTGTAGGGCGACATGACAAGTTAAGTGAATATGACTTGATGATCCTTTCCTCCAACAATTTTTTAATACAAGCACTTCAAAACACTGTAACCCTGTCGCCAAACAATGTATACACAAGCCTCTTCCTGTATGAATGGACAGACAGCATTTATAAAGCCCATAACGTATAATCAGACACTAAACTCTGCTCAGAATTCCAGTGAAGGTATCCAGATTTAACATAGAATGTAAATGGATTCACTTAAAAAAAAACATAATAACTCTAAAGGGAAGCAAATTGTGTAAAAAAAAGTGTTACAAATTCTAAAACAAAAACACTTTTTACGGGGATCATTCACTGAGCAAAACAATAGCTAAAAACATTTGTTATTTATTCCATAGATAAACAGACGCAACACACAGTGGTTACAAAATACGCAAGAAAACACATTAACTGAGGGTATGGGTCTCAAATTCTAGACTTTCTAGTGAAATAAAGAGGTAAACAAATGCTCCTTTATGTTGCTATATATGCAAGACGGTGGAGTTCTTGTTGCCTTTTCACCCACCTACACTTAAAATGTGAATGATAAATCCTACAGCTCTGAAAATGCAAAGCCAGCAGTACAACCAACTCACACTGTCGATACCATTCACGATTTTGAAACATGCCTGTGAATGGTTTCTTGGCTTTGCATCTGATTCCCATGCTGTGCTTAAAAGCTGTGTTACAGCGAGCATTAGCTATATGGATTTTAGGCAAAAAGTGACACAGTTGTGCTCATTTGCATGTAATTTCCCAGATTCCCTGTGTGCAGTGGAATCACTATGCCAAGTGATAATGGTGAAAGGCAGGGTTGCAGACCTGTTAAGACATGTAAATATGCTCACACAGTGATCTGTTTATTTGATTGATATATAAAACAAACACACAATTAGTGCCGCAATCAATCACCTGTTTATATCTATAATTTAAATCACAAAAGCCAGAGTAGGGATACAAATTCCCTCTGGTGATGCTAAGGACCATGAAAAATATAAAAACACAAAAAAAAAAAGATGGCTTCTCCATTTTGGCTAATTTTGTTAATAAATCACGACACAATGTAATATGTCATGTGTTGTTCTCTGAGGTTGATTACCTAATTTTAAGACCTGCTAAGGAACAGATGATTGTTATTATGTCCTGATATGTAAAACCATGGAATTCAAAGAGGGTGTACTTTCTTTTCACACCACTGTATATATATATATAAATATGTATCATCATTGTTGCCTTTTGCAGAAGAATTGACAGAACTACTTTGAAGATCATGATAGCTCTGCGGGAGTTCCACATGAGGTTATCAAGGTTCTGCACTGCCCTAGCAGTTTCGAAGCAGACCACTTTCTGGAATATATATATATATATATTATATAATATATATATATATATATCATATATATATAATGCAAATATAACTGTTATGCTCATCTGCATGTCTTATATATATATATATTGTAAAGGAGATATTCATTATGCGCTCAGTCAACTCTCTATCTACATATGCCCATTTATTTTTATTTTCTGTCATGTGGCAATGATGATGATAATAATAAAATCAAGTTGTTAACTTTCGCGCACCCATCACATACATACTTAAATGTCAATACATTCAACCATCTCAAGTGTCCATACTAGCCCCATTGTGATAGGTGACCCTTATAATCTCATTTCAAACACGCCGATCTATTAAAAGCATTTGTAAGACAATACTCTGATGAGTACAAATAAAGGTCTTCATTCATTGACCTATGTCAAGGGAACCAACTACCCTTTGCCCAGTGACAATTGTACACAGCCTTAATGTACACAGAAACAGAATGTCCATGAATCCATTAACTCTTCATTCTTCAGTTACCTCACCAGTACCTCTTATGGTGATCAATTGCATCAACACATTAACTAGCATTAATACAGACAGAACACTCACCCTATTTTTTGTTTTGTGGACAGGAGATTAAGTTGAGTCAACATTTCTTACCATGGCAAACAATGTATACCAATTAAAAGATCAAAATAACTTCAGTTAAAACAATAAAAATATAGGATGAATAAGCAGATCGAAAATAGCATGTGCGGTTGAACTAATGCCAAAAAGACACACATGATAATTGGGCACGATGTGTAATTCATATATGATATGTGTGATTAGTTACTATCATGTAAATTGTTAACAGTGTGGCTACAGTATGCCCCTGCCACTTTCTTTCCAGTTACAGTAGCATCAAATAAATTAACCAATCCTTAAATTTCTGTCATTCCCAGTTGCAAGGCAGAAATATTTCAATCCATGATAAATGTAGAACCACAAAATATCAAGGGACAAATTTTCAATGTGGGTGCAGATGCAGGCACCAGTATCCGAAGATTTGCCTGGGGAATAGTGTGGCTATCTCACAGTAAATGCTGCAACATCTCTGTGAGATTCTGCAGCCAAACTAATGGCCCATTGGATTAACACAGCGGAGGTCCCTGCAGTCCACATTCTGTTTGAATGGGACTTCAGGGACTGCAGGGACCACCCCCCACCCCCCCACTGTGTTAATCCGATGGGCCATTAGTCTGGCTGCAGAAATCTACAGAAAGTTTGCAGTTTACTGGAGATTGCCCCAGATTTTCCAAGGCAAGTCATCGGATACTGGTGGCTGCATCTGTAATGTACAGATACAGTAGACCAAATTGATACACTTGTACACCAAGTAGCAACACATCAGAATAATTGGTTGGCTTTAGGATTTCAGCACTATAGAATCATCACCACTTGTTATGCCCGTAATTGCTATTCCTTATACAGTCACCGTAGTATCCCTTCTTGATCTATGTGCTATGTGTGCGGCATTCCAAATACCGTATGAACCAATCTTGCAAAGATGTTGCCTGAATGAGGTGTATGTGGTGTAGTGTGATATGGATGCAACCACAATCCTGTAGGTTTAGTACCCCTGTCACAGTTCATATTACACAACCCTGGCTCCAAATATTGGGGTACTGTAGCTCTACTTTAATTTGAACAGGTGCTCAATTTTCAAAAGGGGACTCCTGTACATGTACCTTATGATACATAGTACCGTTCTGAACAACATATGTAATCTTATGAAGCTTGTGATGTCTTGTGTTTGCTTCCCACACACCCATGTAATCCTCTCTCACCTCTGAACCACCATGCTGCAGCTTTTGAGTCCCTAGCTTAGACAATTGTGAGATTTCTCCATGTATTACAGTTTCATTCTGGGATGTGCTATTGGTGTGAAACAAAACAAATTCAGTCAGATGTGTGCATAGATCAGCAGTTCATCCCACTCTCCTTCATCCCAGAGCACAGACTGTGATGTGCAATAATTACTTTCCCACACCTCTCTGTGTAAATCGAGACCTAAGACAATCTCTCTATCCTTTTGACATATTTTTAGCTGCAACTGACATGCTCCCTGAGACAGGGTTTGTGCATCATAGAACTGTCTCCTTGTATGATTAAGAAAAAAACTTGTGTTCAGGTACATACATGAATTATATACCACATCCCAAACAATACAACGATCAAAACAATGGAAAAGAATAATAATCCCAAATGTACAAATCCACCATGTACTCCTGGAGCTTTGACATTTCAGTAGGCCAAAGGATGCAATTCAATCATGCTTCTCAATAGTCTGCACGACTAAAAGGAAAAAACAAGAGTATAGGATCAGTCCTTATAGGATAATATTCAAGCATTGGCTTGGGATTGGCTAATGTATATGAGTTGAGACAAAGGTGGCACTGAGTGCTCATTTGCATGTCATTCCCAGAATCCCTTGCTGCAGTGGTGGATGTAAGTGACTATATAACATATATATGTATTTATATATTAATAAAATACTAAATGAAACATTAAGAAATTAATTACCACCACTAAACCTATAAAATCTACAAACCAAACGTGACAGTGATATAAACAAATGTCCAGAATAAATGTTCCACTCAAAAAAAAAGAAGAATCCAGAGAGATACAGTCCCAATTGAAGATCCAGGGATCGTCCTTGCAGCTTAAGAAAGAGTGGTATAACCAACCACTATAATCTATGGACAAAAAAAACAAACAGAAGCACAAGCTCCATAGCACGTAACTGTTTAAAAATATAGGTACATTTATTTAAAAATCAGCCACCCATAAAAAGTACACTTACAGGATTTTAAAAGAAACCATACGTGGGAGAGAAATCTCTAATGTGGTCATCTGTGAGAGTAAGGGGAGTCCCAGGAGGAGGGTGAAACTACACAACATGTAGCCACCACCAACTCATATCACGAGTTGGCGCCAAGATAGTAGGGCATTCAATGCCTCTCCGTCCTCTGCTCCGACATGAAATAGTTACCAGCCACTTAGAAATGTAGTGGTAGGATCGCAGGGACGCCCAGAACTCTGTATGCACAGACCCAAATGCGATGACGTCACCAGCCCTACGCGTTTGTCACACCAAAGGCAACTTCGTAGTGGACCTACCATGTACTGTATCAAATTCTTTCTTCCTAGGGATCTGTGGAAAAAAACAGAGAACATCTACATAATATCCCCTGTCTCACTTTAAGGCTTTCCAATACATGGCATGTTTGTATTCACTGTTTTCATCTGATATTTGAATCTGGGATACTGATAACCTAGTTTGACTGTAACTAGGAAAGGACCTTCCCAACGTTTCTTGGGAAATTTATTCACGTGGCCTTTGCCATGTTCCACTCAAGGACATATTGACCCACTGGGTACTGACTTAGATCTGCAGGTTGTAAAAATCACTTTTGCGCTTTAAAGCCATAGGCGCTTCAGTAGAGCAATCAGTCCTTGCACAGTGGGTAGCATGCCTGTAACTCCTGAACCCATTCTCAGATGTCAGTGTTATGCTAGTTTGAGTATCTATGGGCAGTGTGATGTAAGGCGTGTGCACAAGCACGTGAGCCCCCTCAGAATAATCTGACATTACTCGCGCATGCGCAAAAGCGCCAATGCCACCAGCACTCCCCTGCACGTATGCAGAAGCGGCCTGCGCAGAAGTGTCCAGCGCCGCTCCGCATGCACAGAAGCATCCAGCATCACCTGCACTTGTGCAGAAGCGTCGCGCGCCGTAAAACAGATAGGGATGAATACTGCAGCTCCATTTATATATTATAATAAACAGAAACAATACAATATAACCAATAAAATAAATATGAAAATGGCAGATTTTACTCAGTTCTTTCTTTAGCTGGCCATTCATCTTTTCCACAAGCCCTCCTGCCGGGGGTGATATGATAAATATGTACATTCCAGTGCAAATTAGCCAATACCCAACCTATTTTATGATGTCATTCACAAACTCTCCTCCATTATCTGAATCCAATCTAGCTGACACATCCCATCTGCAAGAAAATCTTTTCATAAGAATTTTGCAGGTCTGCTTGCAGCTTTGTCAGGAATTTATTTTTACGTGTAGGGATTGGCAGTATGCCTACAAATCAATTTGTAACGTCTCAGGGGAGCATCTCATAAGTGCACCTCTAGTTAACTGTCTAGCTTGGTCTTATTTTGCACATGTAAGACACCTGTTAATGGGATCCTCCACATCCTTGCGTATTGTGGATCACCGCTCAATTTACTAACTCTGTCCAGAGTTTCCTGTAATTTAGGATGTCCTTCTCCCTCCGAGCATTTACCGATGTCCGTAACAATTTTCTCAAATGTGAGGGCATTACCCAGACCCAATTATTATTGTCACCATGTAGAAGATGTCATTAATTATTTTAAGAGTTTTATCCATTTATCTGATATGTTTAATACAGCAAAGGGAGTTTAAAGTATCCTCTTATAAGCAGTGATTTCCACACTTTTTGTTTGGAGGAACCCTTGAAATATTTGAAAAATCTCGGGAACCCCTATCTGGCTGATACATATTAGGTTCGACTGGGGGTCAGTCACAACATTTCACACCGCACGAGCCACCTCTATTCCACACCCTCTACCCATGATTTCTTTCCCATCCATCTCACTAACTCTCACCCCTCCCGCCTCGCATGTATTTATCCCTTGCGTCTCACGCTTACTCCCTCTTTTCCTAACTCACTCCCTCCTGCCCCCCTCTTTTCTCTCACTTGCCTTACCTTCCGTCAATTACCCCAATCTCCATCAATCTGTGGTCCATAGGAGGAACCCCTGAGACTGCTTCAAGGAGCCCCACGGAACCCTGGTTGGGAATCACGTGTCTTAAGTATTCTCTTCCTCCATGGAGGACTGATGTCAGCAGCTTTTTTTACCTCAGTTTCTGCCAAATTGTTTTGACATTTCTTTAGGTGAGCTGGGACTAATGAGTTTTATCTCACCCTGATGATCAAACACAAGCTGATCTATTATTTTCCACAACTTTCTGTGAAGAATAGGAGTGCCATCAATAGACAGCCACTGATTGTTTCCCCCAAAACTGCAGAAAGATACAGATGCAGCCACGAGTATCCGAACACTTGCCTTTGAAAATCTGGGGCAATCTCCCAGTAATGCTGGCAGTTTGAATGGGACTGCCAGGGACCCCGGCTGTGTTAATCCGATGGGCCATTAGTCTGTCTGCAGAAATGTCACAGAAATGTTCCAGCATTACTGGGAGATTGCCCCAGATTTTCAAAGGCAAGTGTTCGGATACTCGTGGCTGCATCTGTATCTTTCTGCAGTTTTGGGGGAAACAATCAGTGGCTGTCTATTGATGGCACTCCTATTCTTCACAGAAAGTTGTGGAAAATAATAGATCAGCTTGTGTTTGATCATCAGGGTGAGATAAAACTCATTAGTCCCAGCTCACCTAAAGAAAAGTGTCAAAACAATTTGGCAGAAACTGAGGTAAAAAAAGCTGCTGACATCAGTCCTCCATGGAAGGAAGAGAATACTTTAAGACAGTGATTCCCAACCAGGGTTCCGTGGGGCTCCTTGAAGCAGTCTCAGGGGTTCCTCCTATGGACCACAGATTGATGGAGATTGGGGTAATTGACGGAAGGTAAGGGCAAGTGAGAGAAAAGAGGGGGGCAGGAGGGAGTGAGTTAGGAAAAGAGGGAGTAAGCGTGAGACGCAAGGGATAAATACATGCGAGGCGGGAGGGGTGAGAGTTAGTGAGATGGATGGGAAAGAAATACATGGGTAGAGGGTGGGAAATAGAGGTGGCTCGTGCGGTGTGAAATGTTGTGACTGACCCCCAGTCGAACCTAATATGTATCAGCCAGATAGGGGTTCCCCGAGATTTTTCAAAATATTTCAAGGGTTCCTCCAAACAAAAAAGGTTGGAAATCACTGCTTTAAGAGGATACTTTAACTCCCTTTGCTGTATTAAACATATCAGATAAATGGATAAAACTCTTAAAAATAATTAATGACATCTTCTACATGGTGACAATAATAATTGGGTCTGGGTAATGCCCTCACATTTGAGAAAATTGTTACGGACATCGGTAAATGGCTCGGAGGGAGAAGGACATCCTAAATTACAGGAAACTCTGGACAGAGTTAGTAAATTTGAGCGGTGATCCACAATACGCAAGGATGTGGAGGATCCCATTAACAGGTGTCTTACATGTGCAAAATAAGACCAAGCTAGACAGTTAACTAGAGGTGCACTTATGAGATGCTCCCCTGAGACAGGTTACAAATTGATTTTGTAGGCATACTGCCAATCCCTACACGTAAAAATAAATTCCTGACAAAGCTGCAAGCAGACCTGCCAAAATTCTTATGAAAGAGATTTTCTGCAGATGGGATGTGTCAGCTAGATTGGATTCAGATAATGGAGGAGAGTTTGTGAATGACATCATAAAATAGGTTGGGTATTGGCTAGATTTGCACTGGAATGTACATATTTCATATCACCCCCCAGGCAGGAGGGCTTGTGGAAAAGATGAATGGCCAGCTAAAGAAAGAACTGAGTAAAATCTGCCATTTTCATATTTATTTTATTGGTTATACATTGTAATTGTTTCTGTTTAATATATAATATATAAATGGAGCTGCAGTATTCATCCCTATCTGTTTTACGGCGCGGGACGCTTCTGCACAAGTGCAGGTGATGCTGGATGCTTCTGTGCATGCGGAGGCGGCGCTGGACACTTCTGCGCAGGCCGCTTCTGCATACGTGCAGGGGAGTGCTGGTGGCATTGGCGCTTTTGCGCATGCGCGAGTAGATGTCAGATTATTCTGAGGGGGCTCACGTGCTTGTGCACACGCCTTACATCACACTGCCCATAGATACTCAAACTAGCATAACACTGACATCTGAAGAATGGGTTCAGGAGTTACAGGCATGGCTACCCACTGTGCAAGGACTGATTGCTCTCACTGAAGCCGCTATGGCTTTAAAGCGCAAAAGTGATTTTTACAACCGTGCAGATCTAAGTCAGTACCCAGTGGGTCAATATGTCCTTGAGTGGAAACATGGCAAAGGCCACGTGAATAAATTTCCCAAGAAACGTTGGGAAGGTCCTTTCCTAGTTACAGTCAAACTAGGTTCATCAGTATCCCAGATTCAAATATCAGATGAAAACAGTGAATACAAACATGCCATGTATTGGAAAGCCTTTAAAAGTGAGACAGGGGATATTATGTAGATGTTCTCTGTTTTTTTCCACAGATCCCTAGGAAGAAAGAATTTGATACAGTACATGGTGAGGTCCACTGACGAAGTTGCCTTTGTGTGACAAAACGCGTAGGGCTGGTGACGTCATCGCATTTGGGTCTGTGCATACAGAGTTCTGGGCGTCCCTGCGATCCTACCAGCTACATTTCTAAGTGCTGGTAACTATTTCATGTCGGAGCAGAGGACGGAGAGGCATTGAATGCCCTACTATCTTGGCGCCAACTCGTGATATGAGTTGGTGGTGGCTACATGTTGTGTAGTTTCACCCTGCCTCCTGGGACTCCCCTTACTCTCACAGATGACCACATTTAGAGATTTCTCTCCCACGTATGGTTCTTTTTAAAATCCTGTAAGTGTACTTTTTATGGGTGGCTGATTTTTTAAATAAATGTACCTATATTTTTAAACAGTTACGTGCTATGGAGCTTGTGCTTCTGTTTGTTTTTTTGTCCATAGATTTATAGTGGTTGGTTATACCACTCTTTCTTAAGCTGCAAGGACGATCCCTGGATCTTCAATTGGGACTGTATATCTCTCTGGATTCTTCCTTTTTTTTTGAGTGGAACATTTATTCTGGACATTTGTTTATATCACTGTCACGTTATGGTTTGTAGATTTTATTAGGTTTAGTGGTGGTAATTAATTTCTTAATGTTTCATTTAGTATTTTATTAATATATAAATTACATATATATTGTTATTATAGTCACTTTACATCCACCACTGCAGCAAGGGATTCTGGGAAATGACATGCAAATGAGCACTCAGTGCCACCTTTTGTCTCAAGCTCATATTACATTAGCCAATCCTCAAGCCAATGCTTGTTAATATTATCCTATAAGGACTGATCCTATACTCTTTGTTTTTTCCTTTTAGGTCTTGTGCAGACTATTGAGAAGCATGATTGAATTGCATCCTTTTGGCCTACTGAAATGTCAAAGGCTTCCAGGAGTACATGGTGGATTTGTACATTTGGGATTATTATTCTTTTCCCAATTGTTTTGATCGTTGTATTGTTTGGGATGTGGTATAATTCATGTATGTACCTGAACACAAGTTTTTTTCTTAATCATACAAGGAGACAGTTCTATGATGCACAAACACTGTCTCAGGGAGCATGTCAGTTGCAGCTAAAAATATGTCAAAAGGATAGAGAGATTGTCTTAGGTCTCGATTTACACAGAGAGGTGTGGGAAAGTAATTATTGCACATCACAGTCTGTGCTCTGGGATGAAGGAGAGTGGGTGAAACTGCTGATCTATTGCACACATCTGACTGAATTTGTTTTGTTTCACAACCAGAATAGCAACATCCCAGAATGAAACTGTAATACATGGAGAAATCTCACAATTGTCTAAGCTAGGGACTCAGAAAGCTGCAGCATGGTGGTTCAGAGTGAGAGAGGATTACATGGGTGTGTGGGAATGCAAACACAAGACATCACAAGCTGTCATAAGATTACATATGTTGTTCAGAACGGCTACTATGCTATAAGGTACATGTACAGGAGTCCCCTTTTGAAAATTGAGCACCTGTTCAAATTAAAGTAGCTACAGTACCCCAATATTTGGAGCCAGGGTTGTGTAATATGAACTGGTGACAGGGGTTACTAAACCTACAGGATTGTTGGTTGCATCTACATATCACAACTACACCACATACACCTCATTTCAGGCAACATCTTTGCAAGATTGGTTCATACGGTATTTGGAATGCCCGCACACATAGCACATAGATCAAGAAGGGATACTACGGTGACTGTATAAGGAATAGCAATTACGGGCATAACAAGTGTGATGAATTCTATAGGTGCTGAAATCCTAAAGCCAACCAATTATTCTGATGTGTTGCTACTTGGTGTACAAGTGTATCAATTTGGTCTACTGTATCTTGTACATTACAGATGCAGCCACCAGTATCCGATGACTTGCCTTGGAAAATCTGGGGCAATCTCCCAGTAAACTGCAACATTTCTGTGAGATTTCTGCAGCCAGACTAATGGCCCATCGGATTAACACAGTGGGGGGGTGGGGGGGTGGTCCCTGCAGTCCCTGAAGTCCCATTCAAACAGAATGTGACTGCAGGGACCTCCGCTGTGTTAATCCAATGGGCCATTAGTTTGGCTGCAGAATCTCACAGAGATGTTGCAGCATTTACTGTGAGATAGCCACACTATTTCCCCAGGCAAATCTTCGGATACTGGTGCCTGCATCTGCACCTCACATTGAAAATTTGTCCCTTGATATTTTGTGGTCTACATTTATCATGGATTGAAATATTTCTGCCTTGCAACTGGGAATGACAGAATATTTAAGGATTGGTTAATTTATTTTGATGCTACTGTTTAACTGGAAAGAAAGTGGCAGGGCATACTGTAGCCAACACTGTTAACAATTTACATGATAGTACTAAGATCACACATATCATATATGAATTACACATCGATGCCCAATTATCATTGTTTGTCTTTTTGGCATTAGTTCAACCGCACATGCTATTTTCGATCTGCTTATTCATCCTATTATTTTGATTGTTTTAACTGAAGTTATTTTGATCTTTTAATTGGTATACATTGTTTGCCATGGTAAGAAAATGTTGACTCAACTTAATCTCCTGTCCACAAAAACAAAAATAGGGTGAGTGTTCTGTCTGTATTAATGCTAGTTAATGTGTTGATGCAATTTGATCACCATAAGAGGTACTGTGAGGTAACTGAAGAATGAAGAGTTAATGGATTCATGGACATTCTGATTTCTGTGTACATTAAGGCTGTGTACAATTGTCACTGGGCAAAGGGAGTTGGTTCCCTTGACATAGGTCAATGAATGAAGACCTTTATTTGTACTCATCAGAGTACTTGTCTTACAAATGCTTTTTAATAGATCGGCGTGTTTGAAATGAGATTATAAAGGGTCACCTATCACAATGGGCTGAGTATGGACACTGTTGAGATGGTTGAATTGTATTGACATTTAAGTATGTATGTGATGGGTGCGCGAAAGTTAACAACTTGATTTTATTATTATCATCATCATTGCCACATGACAGAAAATAAAAATAAATGGGCATATGTAGATAAGAGAGTTGACTGAGCGCATAATGAATATCTCCTTTACAATATATATATATATAAGACATGCAGATGAGCATACAGTTATATTTGCATATATATATATATATATATATATTCCAGAAAGTGGTCTGCTTCGAAGAACTGCTAGGGCAGTGCAGAACCCTTTGATAACCTCAGTGTGGAACTCGCAGAGCTATCATGATCTTCAAAGTAGTTCTGTTCAATTCTTCTGCAAAAGGCAACAATGATGATACATATTTATATATATATATACAGTGGTGTGAAAAAGAAAGTACACCCTCTTTGAATTCCATGGTTTTACATATCAGGACATAATAACAATCATCTGTTCCTTAGCAGGTCTTAAAATTAGGTAAATACAACCTCAGATGAACAACAACACATGACATATTACATTGTGTCGTGATTTATTTAACAAAAATTAAGCCAAAATGGAGAAGCCATCTTTTTTCTTTGTGTTTTTATATTTCATCGGTCCTTTAGCATCACCAGAGGGAATTTTGTATCCCCTACTTCTGGCTTTTGTGATTTAAATTATAGATATAAACAGGTGATTTGATTGCGGCACTAATTGTGTGTTTGTTTTATATATCAATCAAATAAAAAGATCACTTGTGAGCATATTTACATGTCTTAGACAGGTCTGCAACCCTGCCTTTCACCATTATCACTTGGCATAGTGATTCCACTGCAGCAAGGGAATCTGGGAAATTACATGCAAATGAGCACACTGTGTCACTTTTTGCCTAAAATCCATATAAGCTAATGCTCGCTGTTAACACAGCTTTTAAGCACAGCATGGGAATCAGATGCAAAGCCAAAGAAACCATTCACAGGCATGTTTCAAATCGTAATGGGTATCATCAGTGTGAAGTTGGTTGTACTGCTGGCTTTGCATTTTCAAGGCTGTAGGATTTATCATCACATTTTAAGTTATGGTGGGTGAAAAAGGCAACAAGAAACCTCCACCGTCTTGCATATAGCAACATAAAGACATTGTTTTACCTCTTATTTCACCTAGGAAAGTCTAGATTTGTAGCCCAGACCCTCAGTTAATGTGTTTTCTTCTGTATTTTGTAACCCACTGTGTGTGCGTCTGTTTCTATGGAATAAATGACAAATTTGTTTTACTAACTTGTTTTGCTCAGTGAATGATCCCGGTAAAAATGTGTTTTTTTTAGAATTTGTAAACATTTTTTTACACAATTTGCTTCCCTTTAAGTTATTATGTTCTTTTTAAGTGAATCCAATTTACATTCTATTTTAATTCTGGATACCTTCCTGAAATTGAGCAGAGTTATGTTCTGATTAGTGATAGGGCTTTTATGCTGTCTGTCCATTCATAAAGGAAGAGGCTTGTGTAATACATTTTTGGAGACAGGGTTTAAGTGTTTTGAAGTGCTTGTTTTAAAAAAATTGTTGTAGGAAAGGATCATCAAGTCATATTCACTTAACTTGATGTTCGACCTACAGTATACCGAGTCTTCTTTAAGTGAGCTGTGGTCTGGGTACAAGTGTAAAGGTAATAAAAAGTTGGATTAGTTATTGTAACATTTTTGCACAGTTTCCTACAAAAGCCCTCAAGGTATTCTGTTCTCTATCAATCACCTCACATGAACAATACCTGCTAGACTCTCTATACATGATTCTCCACATGTTGTCTACCTTGTATTAGCTGTTGACGGCATTTCATGGGATGACATCACTGTTCCCATGGAAACCTCAGTGGCAGAACAAAGAGCGTCACTGATAGAGTAGCACCTTGTTCTACAACTGTGCAGAGCAGGATACATTAACATTTTACATTGAAACTGATACATAATGCAGCAACTTGGGAGTACATGTTATATCAAAAACAGATTTCAATTACATTGTGCCACCAAGTTTTGTTTCAATTAGCGTTAATGGCACAAACCAAACATATGGGATCTGTCAAAAATAAATTTAACAACCCCTTCCAATGAACCCGGGTTCTGATAAATCATTTAACATGGGCTAATCCACACTCCACTGTCTCCTTGTAAAAGAGACATTAATTCTGCACAAGCCTTTAAATTCCATGTCATCATAGGAGCTTTGTAAAAGTAATTTTTAATTCTGCGTACTTCAACAGTACCTAATTTCCCAGTCAGATGTGATTGCCTGTTATTAATGCAGGGTTTCTTCCTCCTCGTCTTTGATATAAAAAAATATAATCTGCTCTTTTTTTCCCCTCTGTCACTCATGCTCTTATTCTCTCTCGTCTTGATTAATGTAACATTCTTCTAGCTGGACTTAATGCATGTCCTTTTTCCCCTTGAGAAAGGGGAGCAAAGGTTGAACTTGATGGACATATGTCTTTTCTCAACATAAACTAAATGTTACTTAGGTTATCTTCTTTTTACAACTCTGCTGCTAGATTGTCTTTGTACCTTCTTATTGACTTCCATTTATTTTTGTATTAGCTACAAATTATCCTCCTGTCCTTTGGACACCAAATGCTTTCCTTAAAGTTGCCTTTTGGCTCTTTACTTCTCTGGTGTCCTTATATGTTTGCCCTCATCACTATATACAATATCGGTACTTCTCTTGTAATCAAAGCTGTCTTCTCTGTGTCCCAAGCATTTCTACTGCTCGACCCCCCCCCCTTAAATAGTCCTGCATATTTTAGATAAAACTATTTGCAGCAAGTGCATTTATTCAAGACCTCTATTACCAAAGTTTATAAAAGAAATCTTGGAATGCTACATTTTCATTGCAATAATAAGCTATAAGGCACCCGACAATCTGTAGACTTGAATGGAGTGTATGCCATCTCACAACCTAACAACAATGAGTAAATATGGGATAAACACCTATGATTTGCACAATCTAACTTACAACCCATCTGTTTGTGTAACAAAGCAGACCAATAAACTATCACCAAAAGGGCAGCAATGTAAACATAATTATCACAAGATTTCCTTAGACAAATGATTCCCAACAAGGGGATTGGGAACCCCTAGGGGTGCGTGATGTGTCTCCAAAGGGTTTCCCCCCAAAAAATCTGTAATTAATCCCAGGCACTATAGTGGACTCCTGAGTCTGGGGGGAGAGGGCGGGGGCGGGAGGGTGCGCACCGAACTGCACCTTAAGGTCACCGAACTGTGTAGGTGGTGGTAGGTTGAAACGTAGTTAGTTTCCGTCTATCAGCCAATTACAGCAGGAGTTTCCAAAGTCGCTCCCCACAATGCCAGCGGCAAAGCATTTTGATTGATAGCTATACCCCGCATGCTATCTGCGCTCACTATGATGTGTTCCCCAAGGGCTCAGGACACTATCCTGCCTGGGATGGGCCAAACTGTTTTGTGAGCAATAATCTGATGAGTAGGCAATAAGATTTATTAACTAGGGGTTCGCAGAACAAACATTTTCTAGCAGGGCGTACACAATGTTAAAAAGTTTGGGAACCACTGCCCTTGGGCAAGTCAACGTAATCCCCATGATATGAGTCTTTTAGTCTGCAGTTATATTTCAAGGCGCAGTTCACCCCTACCTAGCACTTTTTACATGGGTGGAAAGAAGGGGTTTGCCAGAGCTGAACCCCATTAATTTCAGCTCCGGGACTCCCTGGTTCCCTAGTTACTTACCGTACACGTAAAACAAACGCTGGTACTTCACTCGATTTAAATCCCTGTCGTCAGGCAAAACAATAGGAAGCAGTGAGAGATGGCTCCCTACTGGTCTGCATAACGCAGGAGATTGAAGCCTTTATTTTATTTCCCCTGGAGGAGACTTGATGGCAGTGCCATCGGCACCACTGCCGATCTGCACCGGGACTCGTGGTCACAGGGGCCAGGCGCTCTTCACCACAACAATGAAACTAATTTCCGGGGGAAGAGCGCGGGCCTCTGTAACTGTCTCTTCCATTGTCCGGTGGCAACTCCCACTGCAGCGTTCCGTTGTCATGGCGCCACAGCATCACGTTACCATGACAATGTGACGCTGCATTGCGCCATGACGGGGTGTCATCTGAGGCGATGCAGCCATGCCGGACAAAATATTTTCAGTAAAAGGTTGGTCTTTAAAATACTTATATTTGGCTAACTTAAAACAATAAATAAATCAAAAGACGAAAGTCACCTGGCTTTAATCTGCCCATTACTGTCACATTACTGAACCTTCAAAGTTGAAGGCTGAAATAGGTAATTTCTAAAACACAGGGGTAACCAACTCCAGTCCTTTGACTGAGCCACTGATTGAGCCACCTGTGCTGAAGCAGGGATATCCTGAAAACCTGAACTGTTGGTGGCCCTTGAGGACTGGAGTGGTCCACTCCTGCTCTAACAGATGAAACCATTGGAAGTAACATGTTTAATGGGATACATCTTTTTTAAAGATACCCTTTTAAAAGATCTACAGTATTGTTTTAATAATTTTTTAATGTCTGCGTATAGAGTCTGATTACATAGACAAAAATGTAAAAAAATAAACTGTTACATATTTTTTGTTGTTTACTCATGTTTATTCGAAAAATGTTTTCACAAGAAGGTGTTGGAGATACATATGTAGAGTTTACATAACAGATATATATATATATATATATATATATATACAGTAAAGGACTGCGCTTGGGTATAGTGTGACAGCAATAATAACAATACAATAATAAATTATCAGAAAATGTATAAATGTATATAAAAACCTATATAACAATAATAGTATTTAACTGTGCAATCAACTGTGCACCAAATGCATAAATAGTTATAAAAAGATGTGCTGTGGACCCAATAACAAACCTTGTCATAAATCCTCTGGAGTCCAAATGAAGTCCAAAAAATTCAAGGAACAGAAAAGCACTGACAGGAAAATGGCTGCTTCTTTAAAGGGCACAACGACCTCCCTCTCCACCTGCATAGAAAATAGAAGAAAAAAGAGCCCAATCCTAGTGCATTACTGTGCAAAAAATAGTTTAATTCCCAATAAAAGGCTCATAAAATGAACTCACAAACATAAAGGATAAAAAAGCATTGTATGAGTTATACTCATGCTCCAAAGGATCTGGAAGCGCTGCTGCTCTGCTACTCTGCTCCGTGACTCCACCGCATCCAGTACAGCCCTCGTGTATCGTGTATCCCCTGATGAAAACAGTTTAGCTGTTGAAACGCGTAGGGCCAGGTGTGCTGTGGATCCCCTCAGCGTTGATTTACGAGTTCTGCTTGACATTCTCCTGCCTGTCATCTCCGTGCACGGCGTGACGTCATCTGTTCGTTCCGCCGCACACATTGTCCCCAGTGGGAACCTAGACTATCTGGAGGTGTGTTCCCGGGGAAAGAATACTGTGATGAGCCTGATGACGTGAGTTCCTGCTGGCAGAGATACACGAGGGCTGTACTGGATGCGGTGGAGTCACGGAGCAGAGTAGCAGAGCAGCAGCGCTTCCAGATCTTTTGGAGCATGAGTATAACTCATACAATGCTTTTTTTATCCTTTATGTTTGTGAGTTCATTTTATGAGCCTTTTATTGGGAATTAAACAATTTTTTGCACAGTAATGCACTAGGATTGGGTGCTTTTTTCTTCTATTTTATATATATATATATATATATATATATATATATATATCATATATATATATATACTGTATATAGCTATATTATATATATAACACTATAAGGTTTCAAAGGATTTCTTGGTTTCTCATTTTCTTTATCAATAATAGTTAAATCAGTAAGAACTTTACAAAGCTAAAAAAACAACATTTAAAATGCAGAATATTGATTGTTGACAGATTGTAATATAAGATAATTTAATACAAAATATTTAGTCAAAAGTTAATCAAATGTATTGCATTGTGTTGTAGTTGGGAAAAATGATAAAATCAGGATAAGATCAAGATATTTTGTGTCAAAAGAATTTGTTGTACATATTGTGGCATTTTTTAATGCTTTAAGGTTCTGTATCAAAGCTGTAACCACACTTTTACTGAAACTCATATGACAACATGAGTACCATATGCATAAGGGAAACACAAAATTAAATACCTCTGCCAGTATTTTGCTAGGAATGAATGAAATATACACATTTGTTTGTGCATGAGAAATTCGCTTCCTAAATATTTCTGTGGTTACCGATAGAATGATTAGTAAAATATCCACGTTTGAACTAAATATAAGATGTCTGAGAACAGATGTTTTCATTTTCTACTGCTTAATCTTTAAAATGAGTCACTGCATGTTCCCTTCCTTACATTCAACTGTAAGGGATAAGAGAAGGCTAAATGAAGCAGGAACTGCATGTTATATTGATTTCATTCAGATGAGTGGATTTGCACGTAAAGTAAATGATGCTTCTATAGTTTTCAGTACATGACATTCCTTTTTATTAATTGGCATAAACGTAACCATTAATTCTGGAACTCATTTTCAAAATGAGGTATAATATTTACAGGTATCTGGATTCCAGGCTCAATTTCCTGTCTTAATGAAAGTTATACTGTATATGGTTATTATTAAAAACAAATGCCTGGGATTTGCTTTGGACAGTGCTTTATAAATCTGCCCAAACTAATTAAAATATACCATCTGCATGTCTGGTAATAACTCAACACTATACACCATGAGATCAGTTAGTCCAAATCACAGATGCTCACTGGATCCTGTGTTACCTTTGTTTCTACATTTTTTTGGGGGGTAAAGGGTATCGGTTTCGGTTCTGGTGTTGTCTAAATTCCATTGGTTTTGGTTCTGTTTTTTTTATTATGGTAGAATATCTGAATTTTATCCTTTTGCCCTGCAAAACTCACCCGTCACTAGTTTGCATATATTCAAAACCACTTTTAGATCCTTTACAATGTTTTAAGCTTTTTAAGTGAAATATATTTTTTAATTCGCAGTCAGTAAGCAGTGGTCTTTAGTTAGTACGTGCAGGTTCATGGGTTTGAAATCTGAACTGCAGGAACTTTAGTTTGAAAGTTCCAGTTGAATAAACTTTAGATTCGTTTACAGGAAAGGGTGCTATGCCAAGTGTATTTTCATAAATAGCTGTATCTTCGTGAGTGTTTTCGCTTCAAAAAATGAAAATATTTAATTGCTTTTCTTATTTAAATAAAATTGTGTGATGTGGGAATGTTGAATTGAATTGTAAAATAACATGCAGGTACGCTTTAAATACCTCTTAGGACCAAAGTAAACTAATTCCAGTGACATGGATACGAGGTCTTATCTGGGTAATTTACACATTTTTTTACCCAAATCTGACACCTATAAGTATTTTTTTTATAAATGTGTTAAAGTTAGACTTGGAAGTGGTTTAATGTCCTGCCTCTTGTGTAATGTCACTGTGTGTTCAGCAAGTGCTTGTGCAGCCACAATTCCCCTTGTCTGTATTTACTCTCTGATAAGGGTAAAGAAAACACTTGATTGACAAACACCTCCCCATTCAGAGCAGGGGAGAAAATCAAATGGCCGACTATGCGGGATTGCACTTTTAAAGAGAGTTATACACACATGGTCATTATATAAGATAACTGTAAAGAAACTTTAACTGTAAGGAAAGAGCTGGTGAAGATTTGAGCTGAGAGAAAAGTAGAAGATATCATCATAATTATAATCTAAATTGGCACAAATAGATGTTTACTTAACAACACAGTGGTGGCAGAGGCAGGAACTTAATTCACAATCTTTTGTAAACCTAGAACCTTAACTGTTACATTTTATCTGCATATTGCTGAGTTAATTTATGCCTTTAGTGCCACAAATGAAATGTACTTTACCTGCTCCCTCGGCTTATGCAACAGCTGAATTAAAGCAGCAATACTACTTTTCTTGAAACATTTTTCCTTTATTATTTTTATATGTAAAGCATGTGACAATGTTCTATATTCTTACCTAAGCTGGTAATCCTTTGGTGCTCCTGTTATAAATCTGTACAAATGGCCGCTTTCAGTTCCAATCAATCTTTCAGTCAGTGTAACTCAGCAGCTACAGTGAATCCTGATATTACTACGGTACGGCCTCGGTCCCGCTGCGCTCGTTGGCGCGGGCGGCCACACGCGAGTTCCCCACCAGCAGGGGAATCCTCCCGAGCCGGTCCCGGTCACCCCTGGCGGCACAGCGCACTACACGCTGTGGCGCGTCAGCCGCTATGGGACACAACAAAATGGTGATCCCTAGCGTTGACGCGTCACGTGGTGTGGCTGTGAGCCAATGGGGAGGGGAGGCTTCGGGAGGAGGAGAGGCTTCGGGGAGCGGGGAGGAGTGTGGAGTGAAAGCAGCGTGCCTGTCTGTGTGTGTCTGAGTGGGTGCGTGCCTGTCTGTGTGTGTCTGAGTGGGTGCGTGTCTGTGTGTGTGTATGTGTCTGAGTGCGTGAGTGTCTGTCTGTGTGTGTGTATGTGTGTGCCTGAGTGCGTGAGTGCCTGCCTCTGTCTGTGTGTGTGTGTGTGTGTATGTGTGTGTGTATGTGTGTGTGTGTGTTGCTTACCATCAGCAGCTCCAGCCCGAGTCCGTGGAGGGTGGGGGGGGAGAGTAGCGGGTCCCTCCGCTCAAGCCACGCCCCCCCTCCCTGTCAAACCTCCCACTCCCGCCCACCTCCCGCTCCCTACAGACCGCATATCGCGGTCTGTGTATGTCAGCGCACCACCTGTCTGCAGTGAAGGCGCGCTGACTCTGGGAGCGGGGCCTTAGCCTACCATTATCTATTGTTACAGTTTGCAGCTCAAACTGCTGGGAATATTGGCAACAAATTATCACAAACAGGAAAGTGTTACAAAGATCTTGCACTGCTGGGGAGGTGAGCTAAAACCTGCTATAGAAATCAATGGATGCTCAGTATATTAAAACTCATAAAAATGGCATTGAGCTAAATTAAAAAAAAAAAAAAGTCCCTTAATACTACAAAACGGATTTATTAAAAAAAACAACATCAGATTTCACATTTTGCTGCTTTATTACTGCAACGCATACCGTTAATCCCTTACACAAGATAATTCTACTGCTCCTACCTATCAAATGTTCAGAACTTTGCTCCTAGTGATGGTAACTGTCTACATCGTACAACACATGCTAAACTGAAGACTGCATGTTTAACATTTCTGGCTGGGTGTTTTACCCTACATTACAGTTTTTATAGATCACTTGTTAGCTAACACAACATTTCAGTGTGTGCTTCAGGTTTTCAGAGGCAAAGTCAAGTACAGACAGGAATAAATATTTATGGAAGCCTGAGCTGTCAGTTTTTTCTTTTCTCCCTTCTTGATGTTTCCTAATTGATAACTAGCGTTTTCAGTTGGCTGTCACTCTGTCTTAAAATAAACTACCATCAGCAACATCTTCTGTTCTCTTGTATGGAGGGATCCTGTTGATAAAATGCCATTAACTGGTTTAAAGAACCATTCTCCCCTTAATAGCACCGCTTTTTGTTTTGTACGGGGTGGAAAGCTGAACTGCGCTATTTTCAGCGTGGGGGACCCCTTTTCCAGAGATACTTACCAGTGACGTTATGGGTATTCCTGTTTCTCAAAGAATTTAAATGGCCATCAAATAGGAAGCTGTAACCGATGATGTTGTGGCTTCCTATTGATTTAAATCTCCCTCTAAACAGGCAGCCAAACCTGGTAACTTCATTGGTAAGTACTGTACCTCGGGAATAGTTGTGTCCTCGGAGCTAAAAATATTGTGATTCCAAACCTGAATGAATACCTTAGTAGTGGACGTCATGGTGTGGTGCCCTCAATCCTTATAAGTTAGGATTCCTGTAATGTTTGTATTATTACTAATATTTTTGAGTCTACATAATTATTGTGTCGGACATTGGCATGTATTGTATTTATCATTTATATTGTGCATTCTTAACTTGCATTTTTACTGTTGCATTTTTATTTTTCATTGATTACAATGTATATTTGTATCAATGAGATTTATTTTAGCAGATCGATTCATTCAGTCTGTTTATCAGCAGATCTGCTATTTATCCTTTGTTGTCAATTGTTGCTTAGCAACAGCGGGGTATTTAAACTTCCTGTAGGCGCTATCCCAATATCCTTTGAAAAAGTCACCTGTTGTGACGAAACGCGTCAGGACGTGACACTACGTCATCACGCATGAGACTGGTGTGGTCTGATCAGAGTCGGAGCGTTCATCAAGACCACAAGGATATTAAGCAGGCAGCCTTTCGCACGATCTAGGCTGCATCACGCCGCCTCTGGTTCAAGTGCCCAGCTGATTGGATCCCTCTGCTCACGCTGTGAGCTTACCATCTGAGGACAGTGATTCCGGAGCAGACACGCTGGCGGTGATATTTTATTCACACATGCTGTTTTAATTACTTACTTTTGTAAGTGTGCCTGTTTCTCCCCCCCCCCACCCAGTCAATTCCCCTTCAATTTAATTAAATACACATTTATACGCTATGGAGCGTGCGCTTTTTGTTTTCTTATATATATATATATATATATATATATATATTTTTAGTTAATCAAGTACCATAAATTACATCTGAAACAGGTAGGTTTACATGGAACAAAGAGAAAAAAAAAAGGATGCATAAATGCAATGATGGAGAATTTGATAATCCTATAATATGTTTGCCATGATGCAACGCTTCCCTAACGCCTCTTATTAATCCCTAAATCGCAAGATGGGTCACATAAATCAAGTATTGAAGCTAAGAACTGTGATACATTGAAACAAGATCTGTAGATGTTTTGCCCTAACATCGTCTCCCTTTTAGGTCTAGGGAAATATAATTCCCTACTACTTCACTTTGCCATTAATGTAGAACATTGGTTGTCTTTCTCCTAATATCTTGGAACATTAGCGGTTTCTGTTGTTCTGTTGCAATTTGGAAATGTAGATATATTGAATGTTTATCAATGTAGACTAATTAGTAGGCAAGTACAGTATTTGGGCATTTGTAATACCAATCAAGAGATTCTATAATGGGCCTGGCTGGAGTTCATAAATGAATACTTCATATACAGTAACTCCCCATAGAAATGACCATGATTAAAAAACCTTGTACAGTAAATAGGCTTCACGTCTACAGACTGTGTGACCTGCCGAGTTATACGTTGGAGAGCTTAATCTAAGAATCTGAGCACGTTACTATGCAGTTAACCATATATCACATGGTTCATTAAATTCCAACATTGCAATTTAACAACTTCAATGTCATTCTGTATGTCAGATGGATTTGGGTTGGCTAACAGAGAACATTCAGGGCACTCCGAAGAAGCAAAAAACACCCCACGTCGATGGCTAAAATACTGAGGGCGTCAGAATTTTTATTGAATTTTTTATTTCTTTACTTAGAAAATGTTTTACCAGGAAGTAATACATTGAGAGTTACCTCTCGTTTTCAAGTATGTCCTGGGCACAGAGTTATGACAATACATGGTTACATTAAATGAACAGAGGTTATACATTCAATTTACACACATTGAATCATCAAAATTACTCTAACAGTAAATACACTATTGTACAGAAGGAGATAATGGGACATACTTAATAAGCAATGCTATACCTTAACACCTTTCCAGAGCCAGGAGATCTCTTGGGGAGTAGGACCACTTAGTAAATATGGCCCTATTTGTCATGTATCCCTTTAACACTGAAAGGGTTAACGTATAGTTGGAGAGTGCAGCTTAAACATGGTGTATGATCAGTTGTTTTCATAGCAAGAGACTGATACAACCGCTTGATAATACTTTGCCAACATTATTATTGTAATGTTGATCTAAGCTTTAACAAATGCATGTGACTTTCCATATTGCATTACATATTGTGTCTTAATATTAATATGCAAGTCACTACGGAATCCCTGTTCTGCACATATGAAATCCAATGTACTTGGTATTCTGCTTCAAAACCACATCTCTAATGACACATCTGCACATGAAAATGCACACCAAATCAACGTAACACTTATTCTCTGTGTAAGAGATGTGTGCAAAGGTTCATATAATGGAGACCGATTAGGGTGAAAGTATTTCTGGGCTTTATTGAGCCTGTTCCTTTATCCAGGCAAAACATACAAAAAAAATAAAAATAAACAACAAACCCCTATCCCTTTGTAAGGGCTAACTTACTGCCCCAGACCCTGTCTGCAGGACTGGAGGGATATTCCCATTACCAGCCTATCACCCCAAAGTCTCAGGAAGTACCGTAAGCCGGTAGCTCTCCATGTCAGTCCCTGGCAGGTTCCTGGGTCTTCTGTGATCAGGAAATATAGGTCTCTGGGTGTCTTGATCTCAGCACAGCCTTTGTGCTCAAGACAGTGTCTGTGTGCATGTTTCTCTGCTCTCCTCCTGTCAGCCCAAATGTGAGCTAAGGAATCTCTCTCCTGTTTCTCACATCAGGATTTTTACAGAGCTCTCATTAGTTCAGGTGGAGACTAGTTAATTGAGTAGCTGCAATTAGCTCTCTCTCTGCTGGATTCTCAGAGCTCTGAGGATGCTTTATTTAAACAGGGATAAGTCCCAGTTACACTCCGGCATTCATTTTCAAATGATTAATGACAGGTTTACACATTTTGCACTTAAACAAATATATCAACCATGTGAGAAACCTCATTTAAAGTAATTTCCCTTCTCACCCCCCATCCCTTTTCACAGCATTCTTAGTAGTAATTATGTAGCAGCAATTTTTTGTAATGATGTAGGTTTGACAGCAGAATTGCATTAGAAACCTACAATATCATATGATATAATTAATGTGCACTTGAACACCTGATTATGTGATATCTCTTCACTACATACTGTATAACACTAGTATTAGGGGATTGTGGCAGATAACATATTTTGCTCATGGTGAGTAAAACATATGTAGCCCCTTTTCCCCGTAACTAAAGGAACCACTGGTACTGCCATTATCTGTTGGCTACCAGAAAGCCCGAGCCTCTGCCACTGGGAGCCTGGGGTGATCTCTTGCTCACCTCGGTGCAGCGCCTCCACCTGTGAGGGATCCCAGCATAGCAGGATAAGTCCCTCACAGGAACCAAATAGTAAATACACACAAAGGTATATAATAACGGGTTTTACTGAACATATAATATGCAACCTGTACCAAACAGTATATAACACACCACCCCAATACACCATGTGAATGTTCCCCAAAGTACATAGGGTGCTTGCCACAAAAATCCCTGATGTCCATTTCCCCCAATGTCAGGGCCACCCGAAAGTGTATGGAATAGTGCTATCCACTGAACTTAGGTTTGCTACCTGCCCGGGCGCCCCAGGAAAGCACAAACGTAGATCCGCAGATCCAGCGACGTCGGCGTTCCGTGAAGGTGTCCACCTCTGCGTGGGGTGAACTCCCGTAGGAGGTTCTCACCTTTAAGAGTCTATATCGTGAGTGGTCTGGTCACAGACCGCAGCCCGTGAGTCACTGCGTGGCATCCTGTCGCTGATGCCTCTCACTCTAAGGCTACTGGGGAAATGTCCCCCTATCGGGGGGCCTTTCCCTGTAGCAGCCATAAGCTTAACATGTTTGGGGGCCTATCTGGGACCTAAGGGGCAATCTGGCGTAATCCGGGAGCCACTGGCACCCGGACGCCACCTTCCCCTTATGTATCCTGGCTCCAACTCCCACCTTGCGCTCCTTTGTGCCAAACTGCCTCCTCTCCTCACCGTGAATCAGGCTGCCCTATTGGCTAACACTGCCCACATGATCGAGCTGCCCCAGAGCACTCTGGGTAGTGTAGTCCCCATGCGGAGCAATATCTAAGATGGCCACCGCTACAATGATGGGACTGAGCATGCGCATCTTCCTGAAATGGCCTCGGAACACTTCAGCGCATGCACGAGGTGTCTTCTGCGCATGCGCTAGACCCAACATGGCGGCGCCCTGCCTAGGTATCCACCACGGAGCTCCATAGCGCTGGAGTGCTCTACCTTACCGCAGCCCCTTGCCGCCATAGCCTCCCCCTTCTCCACTCCCCCATCGGAGATGAGGGAGGGAAAGGGGGACCCGGCTACACATAAAAGGGTGAATTTTAGAAAGTTTGTAAGATAAATAACAGACATTAAATAAAAGCTATGTTAAGGAGATATTATGCATGGGTCTGAAAAGAGTCAACGTTTGGTCTCCCATCCACAGACTTCTTTATCTCCCACCTCCTTGTTCCTTTACCTGGGAACATATTTTCAGGTAAACAAAATGTATTAATAAGTTCTGACTACTGAACAAGACATCTATTTTTTTATCCTATTCCCCGGTGAGTGCCAAAAGGACTGCGGTTTAAACAAAAAAGGGGTTTAGACAAAAAAGACAAAAAACCTTAGTGCTACATCCAACTTGACAAATGTTATAGTTAAAAATGTATCTGTTTATTTTCTCATAAGCAAGGGTCATTTAGTTCAAGTCTTTGGCCAAAGTATTTTAAGCCTATAACCACGTCACAGTATGGCCCATCTGTAGGTCCCAACACTGCAGTACCTGCAAAAAGCCCTTGTTACCTCTCTAATGGAGGGAGAGCTGTCTTTATAGACATAAAAAGGGGTTTAACATGAAAAGTCTTTGTTTTTTACAAGATGTAACTGTTAACTATCTGGTTTTAGTAGCAGTTTTATACAGTAAAAAAAGCCCCCCCATCCAACATAAAGCATACACCTTAGATATTCTGAGCTGTGTATCTTCACCAACAGCTTACTGTCTAGTTTAATGATAAACATATATGAGATGCCTTTAATTACTCACTGCAAAATAGCCAAATCCTGTCACCTGGTCCCATGACATTATTTATCAACAGCTGTGATATCAATACAGAACTGATAGGCGAGTCAGAATCCAGTTATCCGAGCTACTCAAAAGAACAGTCTAGAAGCTGACACTAAAGTTGGTTTGAGAAAGGGCGTCTAGCGCAAAACATCTATCTTCTGCCTAAAATCCCCTTGGTTATAGGCTCTGAATAAACATGTACAGTAATATAGAGTTCAGTGAGCATATTGTTTATAGGATGTATATATAGTTTTGACAGTATTAATAATTGTCCAGTTTTTAATATGCTGGTAGTTATTTTTCTATTCTCTATGAGAGAGCTTATACATGGGACTAACTGGTTTGAGCACTGACTCTGGTTCAAACACAAGCGCAAATGACCTCAGACATGTGAGTTTATTTATTGTTATAGTTCATATTTCTGTGTCTGCAAAGAAACAAACAGCCTATGGTAGTCTACGTGTCTGAGAATGTTTTATCAATTCTGATACATTACTAATACAACAATTGTACAGGTGACAATGTTCTAATCTCGTTGTAATCGTCTGCAAATGATCTGTTGTGACCAGGAATCCAGCACATTCTGTAGAGCTCTGGGACATTTGCCAAAACGTTGAAAATCATATATATATATATATATATGAGAATCTGTTACAATCTTTATACCACTCCAAAAAAAAAAAAAGGATGGTAGAAATTGTGTTCTTTTGCTGTCAAGAAAAACCGGTTAAGCTGACAATGAGTTGTCTGCTATGTGAAATAGGATGACAGTATCTCTAGACTTTATTTAAAACAAAAACCGGGCAGGGAAATGTTCCAGCCAGAAAACCAACAAACAGCTTGAACATTGTTTTAGCTAATGCCATCTCATACAGCAAAACACTTCCATAACTGTTGCAATTTCCAACTCTGCAAGCCAGAAGTAATGAGTCAGATTTTTTACTCACAGCCAGGCTGTAAGTTGAATATACGGTAATGGATCCTTTCTCAACCACTCACTCAAGTGACAGGTGATGCTTTCATGTTTTGCTGCTAAAAATTGACATGTCAAAGATAAAAAGTGATACTAAGACGACTTTTCACTGTATGTCCTCTAATAGCAATAAGAGACTGTGAGTTACTGGTTATGACAAAATTAACTTGACGCATAAAGGATTTGGTTGTCAGGGATTCTTTAACTGGAACATTAGCTTTTTGGAATACAGCATGTAAAAATACCACGTGAGCTCATTCACATGTCTCAGACAGGTCTGCAACCCTGCTATTCCCCATTATCTCCTTGCACAGGCGTGCACAAACGTTTTAAGTGACGCCTACCGGCTCACGCCCCCCTCCTCTCTGGCATCTTTGTGACGTTGTAACGTCACATTGTCATGGCAACGCGCCGCTGTGTTGTCATGTGATGTCGTGCTGCTATGGCAACGCGTTGCCATTTGACAAAATGACGCCATGTTGTCATGGTGATGCGTGTCATGTGCATGCCGGCCGAGCATGCACGATTGGCACTTGGCAGGGGCCTGCGCATGCGCACGAGCGTCTGGTAAATGCGCGATCGGCGATTACCGGCCACTCATTCACATACGCGGTTGGCAACTATCGATCACGCATGCACACAAGCCCCTGCCAAGTACCAATCGCTTGTGCGCATTCACGATGGGCGCTTGCCATTCACGCATGTGCGATGGGAGCTTTTCGCTCGCACGTGCGCAGTTGGCCTTGCCGTTCACGCATATGCGGTTGACTCTTTCCGTTCGCGCATGCGCTAAATTTGTCCAACGGAAAATATGGTCACCCTATTTGTAAAGCCTACACTGCCAAACAAGTACTTATAATGCATGCTCTTCAGGGCAGATATTGCTCTTTCCAACATGTAATTGCAGATGCCGTCTCGGGTACCGGCCTGCGCTCCAGGGACGCTCCTTGTGCTGTCCGTGGGGGATTTTGTGCAAGCTCACCCGCTACTGCTTGAAAAAAGCTGTTCTCCTTAGGTTTCCACAATAATTTAAGTTATTGTTATTGAAGGTTTTCTTTAACAATAAACAATATGAACTCATCATTTCCGGGATGGCCATTTCGATATCTGTGAGATTCTGTTAACATTCAACAGAGATAACATTAAGACATAATGTAAGGTTACTATTTTGTCAATAGAAAAACTACAAGTACCAAAATCAGTATCACACACTATGAAAATTATACTTTAAAAGCTTTACTTTGAAAAATCATTAATGTCCATGTGGGTCCCTATGTAAACTTCTCTTAGATAACAAAAAACAAGATCACTTGTATCCTGGCATGAAAGCTCTGTAGGCATTTAATATTTTCTCATCCTTTACATTAGGTCCAACTTCAGTCCTCAACGGCCACCAACAGACCAGGTTTTTAGGGTCATATAAAACCAAGAGACAATAAGAAGAGCATGCAGCTTCATAGTGTGAGTCGATACAACTAGAGAGATTAAAGATACTCACAGAGTATATAAAAGCACTCGCCAGAAGGTATGTGCCTGGCGACTGTATTTAAAGCTTAATTCCATGACAATCACAGCTGGAAGTGTCTTTGTCTCGACCAAACTCTCGCTTTGCAGCCGAGTGGTGACGTCACGAGCTGCCTCCTAATGCTAATTCAGGCAGCTGTTCGGGCTTCCCTGCCGGAGAGCAAAAGACACTGTGCTGACGGCTTCAGCTCCGGCTCTCCAGAAGCTGCCAATCCCCTGCAAGCCTCTTACACACGGGTTCCAGGAAAGGAAACAACTCATACCTGAAGACGAAAACATCTTCACATCTACCAGGACAAGAGGTTATCCCAGAGATCCTGCGTATCCGTCGGATCCTACAACCGGTGACGCCGTTCCTCTGTTGTAGATGCGGACCAGCTGTGTAAACCCATGCCAGTTGTTGCATGACATGCTCAAAAGAACTGATTTTTTTGGTACATGCATTACGTATCCTTGATGTCTTCACCCAATATATATTTTTATACTACACCATGAGTTGTGCGCTTTTCTCCTTCTTTTCCTTTTGTAGTTCAATGAGATGCTGAGCCATCTCCTGTGGATAGCAGCCACTCTACCAATTACCTCACATAAGGTCCCGTTATTTTTACATAGTTACATAGTTACATAGTAGACGAGGTTGAAAAAAGACATAGGTCCATCAAGTTCAACCTATGCTAAATTTAGACAACAGATACTTTATCCTATATCTATACTTACTTATTGATCCAGAGGAAGGGATTAATTCCCTCCTGACTCCAAGAATTGGCAATCGGATTAATCCCTGGATCAACATCTTTCCCATGTATACTTATTTGGTATATCCCTGTATACCTTTCCCATCTAAAAAGATGTCCAACCTTTTTGTTGAACAAATCTATTGTATCTGCCATCACAATCTCCATGGGTAATGAATTCCACATTTTAACTGCCCTTACTGTAAAGAACCCTTTACTTTGTTGCTGGTGAAATTTCCTTTCCTCCAACCTTAAGGGATGGCCCCGAGTCCTTTGTACTGCCCGTGGGATGAATAGTTCTTTTGAAAGCTCCTTGTATTGTCCCTGAATATATTTGTATATAGTTATCATATCCCCTCTTAGACGCCTGTTTTCTAATGTAAATAAATCTAATTTAGCTAGCCTCTCCTCATAAATTAGATTGTCCATCCCCTATTAATTTGGTGGCTATTCTCTGCACTCTCTCTAGTTCCATAATGTATTTTCTTAGGATTGGTGCCCAAAATTGTACTCCATATTCAAGGTGTGGTCTTACTAATGCTTTGTAAAGGGGCATAATTATGTTTACTTGCCTTCCATCCATTGCCCGTTTGATGCAAGATAAGATCTTGATTGCCTTTGGAGCTACTGCATAACTTTGGGCACTATTGCTAAGCCTGCTGTCTACAAGCACTCCTAAATCCTTCTCCATCAAGGATTCCCCCAATATATCCCCATTTAATTTGTAAGTCGCCTTTTTATTCTTGCACCCCAAATGCATAACCTTACATGTATCTGTATTAAACCTCATCTGCCATTTACCTCCCCACATTTCCAGTCTCTCCAAGTCCTTCTGAAGAGAAATTACATCCTGCTCTGATTCTACTACCTTACACAATTTAGTATCATCAGCAAAGATGGAGACTTTGCTCTCAATCCCAACCTCAAGGTCATTAATAAACAAGTTAAAAAGCAGGGGTCCCAGTACCGATCCCTGAGGTACTCCACTCACGACTTTAGCCCAACCTGAAAAAGTTCCATTTATGACAACTCTCTGTTGTCTGTCCTTTAACCAGTTTTCAATCCAGGTGCACATATTATTACTGAGTCCAATTTTCTTCATTTTGTACACCAACCGTATCAAAAGCCTTTGCAAAATCTAAGTAGACAACATCAACTGCATTACCCTGGTCAACATTCCTACTTACCTCCTCAAAGAAACAAATAAGGTTAGTTTGGCAAGATCTATCCTTCATAAATCCATGCTGACTATTACTAATAATTTTGTTTTCCATTAGGTATTCCTGAATATTATCCTGTATTAAACCTTCAAGTAGTTTCCCTACTATTGAAGTCAGGCTTACAGGTCTGTAATTTCCCGGTTGTGATCTAGCTCCCTTTTTAAATATAGGCACCACATCTGCTTTACGCCAATCTTGTGGTACTGAGCCTGTGGAAATGGAGTCCTTGAATATTAAATATAATGGTTTGGCTATTACTGAGCTTAACTCCTTGAGAACTCTTGGATGTATGCCATCGGGGCCAGATGCCTTATTTACTTAAATTTTTTCAAGTCGCTTATGAACTTCTTCCTCAGTTAACCAATTGTTCATTAATATGGAGGTTGTGGCTTCCTCCTGCGGCACAACTATTGAATTTGATTCTTCCCTGGTAAACACAGAGGGGGCAAATAATTTGTTTAATACCTCTGCTTTTTCCTTATCTCCAATAATCTGCCTACCCATCTCACACTGAAAGTGTCCTATATTTTCTTTTCTCATTTTTTTGTTATTAAGGTACTTAAAGAACTTTTTAGGGTTGACCTTACTTTCTATTGCAATCCTTTTTTCATTATCCATTTTTGCTAATTTGATTGCCCTTTTGCAATTTTTGTTACATTCCTTATAATTCTGATACGATGTCTCCATCCCTTCTGACTTAAAGAATCTAAACGCCTTCCTCTTCTTATCCATTTCCTCCCCTACCTGTTTATTTAGCCACATTGGTTTTGACTTATTTCTTTTATACTTATTACCCAAAGTTATACACTGATAAGTGTGCTTTTCTAACAATGTTTTAAAGACTGCCCATTTATCTTCTACATTTTTCCCTGCAAAAACATCATCCCATTGTATTACTACTAGATTAGACCTCAGTTTATTAAAACCTGCCTTACTAAAGTTTAAGGTCTTTGTTGAACCCAAGAAATCTATTTTTTGATAATTTATTTCAAATGAGACCACGTTATGATCACTGTTACCCAAATGTTCCAGGACTTGAATATTTGTTATTACTTCTACATTGTTTGATATGACCAAATCCAGTATTGCCCCTCTCCTGGTTGGTTCCTCAATAATTTGGGTCATATAATTGTCCTTAAGCACCCCCAAAATCCTGTTTCCTTTTGCTGTAATGCTAATCTCATTGCCCCAGTCTATGTCTGGATAATTAAAATCCCCCATTATGCAAACATGACCCAGTTTTGATGCCTTTTCCATTTGAAAAAGTATTTTAGCTTCCTCAATCTCACAGATATTTGGTGGTTTATAGCATATTCCCACAAACATTTTCTTAATACGTTTACCTCCACTGCTAATTTCTATCCACAAAGTCTCTACATTTTTATCATTCCCTTCATAAACATCATCCCTTATAATAGGTTTTAGATCCGGTTTAACATATTAACATACTCCACCTCCCCTTCTATTTGTTCGATCCTTCCAAAAAAGGGAATAACCCTCTAAATTAACTGTCCAGTCATAAGTTTCATCCCACCATGTTTCAGTAATGCTATGATATCATACTGCTCCCTTGCAGCTATTAATTCAAACTCCCCTATTTTATCTGTCAGGCTTCTTGCATTAGCAAGCATGCATTTAAGTTTTTTTCAGCCTGTACTATTACAACAAACTGTTCGGTTCATGCGGTCATGGCAACAGATTGCCCTATCTATCTTCCTAATAATGAAGTTCCCTACCACCACAATCTTTCTTTGTATCTGAGCATCATGAGTCCCCACTGTGCTGGAGGAACTATTCCCTTGGCTGCTAGAGGAATTAGTCTCCCCCAGGCTTGCCATTTTATTTAATAACTTTTTTGGAAACACATGTTGTGGTTTGATTCAAGTTTTTCACTCACTTCCACCTTTTATTACTTTCCATTGGTGAATCTAATTGTAATAATCTCAATCAATTTGTGCGCTGCATTCTTTTTTTCAAAAGGTATGTGCCTGGCGACTGTATTTAAAGCTTCATTCCATGGGAATCACAGATGTCAGTGTCTTTGTCTCGACCAAACTCTCGCGTAGCCCCTTGTATACAGTGACATCAGATGCTCCACCCAACTCGTTTTGTCACTAGGGCGATTTTCTCAAGGAATAGTAGCATTTTCAACAGAGGGCTTATTTAAAGGTCCATGTAGCCATAGGGATTAATTGGTGTGAATACACACCTAGCTGATCACATTAAATCAGTGTAATGTGGTTGCATGGGAGATATATGAATATAAAATACCAAATACAACATAGAGTATACTACAGATATGTAACCCATAGGGATTGGACAGCAAGGAGAGGAGACAGATGTGATGAGTAGGAGAGGGAGTGTAGTATGCACAGAGAGGAGCCGACACAGTAAGGCAGGCAGTACAAAGAGGGGAAAGAGTGCGAAGAGCAGCAGGGTATGATGGAGGAGGGAGCGGAGAAGAGATGGCAAGTAGGGGAGAGGCGACAGAAAGAGAAAGCAAGGAGAAGAGGAGACAGCGAGAGACAGCTAAGGAGAGGCGGAGACAGAGGGATGATGAAGAAAAAGGAATAGAGACCTGTGTGCAAAACGGGCAGGAGGGAGTGCAAAGAGAGGGCAGGAGAGACAGCAAGGTGAATAGGTGTGGGAAACAGAGAGAGCAAGGAGAGGAGGAGATGAGTGAGATGAGTAGGAGAGGAGAGAGTGTAGTGTGCACAAAGAAGAGCAGAAACTGTAAGGCAGGGAGTGCAAAAAGAGGAGAGGAGAGAGTTCAAAGAGGAGCAGGCATGATAGAGGAGAGAGTAAGGTTGGGAAGAGGGGACAAGAGACAGCAAGGCATTCCAGGGAGGGGTGTAAACAAAGATTTAGTGGTGTTTAGCTCAGGGGACCCCCTGGTTCTAACCATGTAATAATATGGGTGCTAAAAAAAACTAATTGAGTAGAAGGAGCTCCTTTACCTCCCAATTATATATTGCAGCAATTTGTTATTTGCTAGCATGTGATAATAAAACCAGTAATGTAATGAATTTTGGGGGGGTTTTCTATTCTGTTTCTGCCCTTTGTAACATTACACGTTACAGTATTTACTACTATGTGGCAATACAACCTATTAATGAAATACATTATAACCATCTTTCTATACAGTAGTTTCAGATGAACGGATAGGATTAGATTATATCAATGGCAAGGCTGCATATAATATGTCCACAAAGAGAGAGGATTGTAGTTGGGTTTTCTAATAAGGAGACAAATAGGGACACTGAGATTTGAGGCTTAAATAGACATTGTGGGGATAGATGGAGATAAACTGGAAACCCAGGTTTCATTTGCATATATCACGTCATCAGCTCTACTTCATTTCGGAACGACTTGCGTCTTCGCATTTGTTCCTGACTATCAAGCCTGCGCTAATAAATCTTCCATTTTGGAGAATCAAAATGTGGAGAGATTTACGTTTAAACCAAGTTTAAGGAAAACAAATAGCATTATTCTTCACATACTCTGGGGTAAATATACTGTATGCAACTGTCAAACTCATCCGCGCACTTGCATAGCAAATCTAATACTCTTTAAGCCTTTGAAAATTCCAAAAGCTTAAAGCTATTAAAAATATCTTTGTTTTTTTTTACATTAAGGATTCCATTAACCATGTTAACTTGATTTAATCAGTATTTTGTAAACCAACTACCTTTTATGTTATTGGGGGATTAATTTTAAGCGCTGTGTGGATTTTAGGACAAATAGTCTGGTATGTGTCGGGTCTGCCTGATGAATTGCTAAAACTGCGCTGTGTGCACTGATTATTTATTTCATGCAGTAAAGAAGCCTGCACGTCCTGGGCAGCTGTTCCTTATTTTCTGTATTTGATTTGGGATGCTGTTCACTCTACTACATTTTATCTACAGAGAAACAAATCAAAGCACTGTAATTCCCAGAATAGCCCTACTACATACTACTATCAGCATAAGCGTCACACATGTTGACCTTGTGCCAATTATAAACCATATAAAAACTAGAATAGTCATAGAAGAGAAATGTAAATGTGGGTCATGTACAGACGAGGCTGATTTACCGTTCGCTGACACTTAAATGCTAACTACAGCAGCATAACGATTAACTAACCAATACAGTACAATGAGAATTTACGTCTGTTACTATATCACAGATGTATCCTGGTTCACTGGAAAAGTAAATTGGTTTTTCATAGAATAAACATGAAATGAGAATCACATTTCTTTTGTTTTTATGATTTAAGACGAAAAGTCATAATATATGCTTCCTTCCATCATAATATAATCCCTACAGTAAGTGTGGGCCTTTTTCTTGTCCAAAAACGTGCCCTTTTTATGTTTACATATATTGGATTTGTGTATATTAGCATATTATACTAAAAACATGTTTTCTTTTAATACTTACGGGAGGTTACGTATAAAGAATATGAAGAATAAAACTGTACTGTGTAAAAAATGTGCGGCATATATTGGTCTGTCATTATTCATGCTCTTACATACGGTGTGCCTTTTCTTATTGTGTCTATGGTGTGCATCTTGCTCCTTCAGTATAAATGCATTGAGAATGGTTTGCGTCGACTTGCATTTTTCTTTTATGACAAGAAAAATATTGATGCATTTATGGTGCAGAAAAGGGTCTCATGCATGCAATGTATTAATTCCTATTATTTTATATGTGCGCCACCAACACCATTTAAACTCTGCCTCTGACCAGCCCACACATGTCTGTTTTCTCTTTGATCTGAACAACCTATTGGTTTTATACATTAGCACAGGAGTGGCCAACTCCAGTCCTCAAGGACCACCAAGAGGTCAGGGTTTCACAATACCCCTGCTTCACACAGGTGGCTCAATTAGTGGCTCGGTCAATGAATGGTTACAAGTGGTGCAACGTTAATCACCTTTAGTGGATATGCGTTACGACTATCGATACGTTATCGGGGGGGGGGTAACATTTCGATAAAATATTAAACGGACCTCTGAGAATTGAGATAAAATTAATTACTTTTGTGAAATTTACTTGTTGATTTTACTTGTTGATTTTACTTTTTGAGTGTCGGTCCAATACACTTCTCGTTGATCGTAGACCTGAGCACCAACAGACAACGAAGTCTTCTAGAACCGGTGAGTGCATGCACCAAATAAACAGTAATATTGTTTTTTGACTGCTACATTTCCATAGTTTTATATAAATGCAACATGGTTAGTCTACTCTGCCTGTCTCTTCCCCCCTGTCACATAAGCCCTAAGCAATCTAGGCTGTGATAGACAATCCTGTGGGCTTTTGACCCCCCCCTCACCCCCTCATGCTCCTCTCTGAGTGAAGGAAGTGTGGTGGTGACTCATGGCCTGTGTATAGCCTATCAGGTATAGGTACAGACCTTGAGCCCTCCCCTTCTGGCTCCTCAGGGAGGCTGTGCCAAATTTAGGAAGTCTGTTCTCCTTCCTTAGGAGAAGGAGTGGAAGCTTCTTCTCCTGGCTGGGAGTGAGAAAGGCCATGCAGCCCTCATGGCTGACTGGGCCTGTAAGATCTGATGCTCCAGACTCATGGGCAAGCACCATCCAGAGGCTTGGATCCTCTGAGCCCTTGCATCCGCATGTTTGAGAAAGAACTGCAGTGACTGCAATAAACCATCCCTTTTATACTTTTATATACTCCTGCCTGGATATCAGTCTTTGGGCAGGGAGGATGGATAGAGTGTGTTTTAGTGGAGACTGTCTCCAGAAGACTCTGGAGCCACTACAACTGGAGGCGCTGACACTAACAGCCTGTCCTGGTCTCCATACCAACGCAGACATCTCAGCTCTCTTGACCCTCACAGGTATGCCGCACCACAACAGCTAGTAGCCGCAACACATATCTCCTAGAGGGTGGGAATACATGTGCTACATAGAAAAAACAGTGCCACATAATTTAGAACTCAAAATGTGGGTAGGGTTTAAATAAATATATAAAAAAAGAAATTGGACTCTAAAAATGTTCTCTCTTGAATTGAATATCCTGCCATCATATTTTAAATTATTATGTCAGCTTCACATTTCATATTCACACTGAAATGATGTAAATATGTTTTAGGTGGGAAACATAATACATTCCCTCCTTAAAATAAAATATGCTCATCATGCAAAATAGATCTTCCCCTAAAATGATCTCAGTGACCATAAGGGGGAGAAGGAACAAACTAAATACAAGTTACCATATGCTGCCAACATGTTTTGCCAATACAAGTTTACAAAATCAGGGCTAAAGTTATTTGGAATCCAAAAGCAAACGCACACCCCATAATTCAAAGGGTATTTTATAATTTCCACATAAATGACAACATTTATGACCTGTGTTTGCTCTACAGCTGTTTAGAATTTGGGCTTTAAACAAGGACACTTTTTCAGCTTTCCAGAAACATGCCTTACTGTAATGTCAACACACGTTTTGAGGGCCTCTTTCACTCAATAACAAGCCTTTAGATCTATTAATACTTAACATATTGATCTAAAAACGTAAATACAAATACTTAAAAATGATATTAACAATAGTAATGTAACAGTAGTAATAATAATAAGTGTAGCGCCCTGCTACAGGTATATTTCCACAGCCTGGCATATGGTAACAACTGGTAATGCTAGGGTTAATCAGCAACCTGGTGAAGTCGCATCCCCTCATGTGGCAACTATTGTAGCAGCTTACAGGCACATGTCTGGGCCTGTGAGCTGCTGGGACTGACAGGACTGACAGGATGAGGGCCTAGCTACAGTTTTTGGTTCTGCCCAGTACTGGGACAGAATAGCCTGGCCCTCCTCCTGTATAAAGATTTTGGTTCCTCCAAATTAGCTCAGTTCAGTGCTGATTCTACTGGAATTCTGCCTTACCCATTACGGGGTGAGTAGAGGGTCAGTCTTCCCCAATGGGGGGAAGATACAAGCTTGTCCAGTCCACATGAAGGCCTCTGGCTTTTTGGCAAGCATCCATAACTGTCCAGGGATGATAAAGGGACCCCAGGGAATACCACATGCAGCTTAAGGTATGAGCTGAGCAGACCAGACTGGCTAGAATCAAAGAAAACCCTCCTGGCCTTGGTTAACAAGCAGGGATAAGTTTCCAAGATGCAGGTCCTTGAAGCTACTGTAGGTGATCAACAGCAGGCTACCCTTGCAAGGAGTGGGTGGAACCATACTGTGCAATATAGGTCATGAGGTCCAGTGTACATCTGCGTTGCCCCAAAGGCGGACAGCCTGATGGGGCTCCCCAAGAGCTGCTCCCCTCTGCACAGGACCAGAATGCTATGGGTTAACATGTGCTTGTACTTTGAGGAACGTCAACCCCACCCACTGGAATGTTAATGAGCCAAGAGGACACAAAGAACTTTGTTTTCACAACTACATTGAATCTCAACCACCCCAGTGTACATCTGTGTTGCCCCAAAGGCAGACAGCCTTTGGCACAGCCAAAGGGTGTGAGCCGTTTGCTGATGTTTGGGGATGTTAAAGTGATGTTAAAGCTGCTCTATTTTAATCTCAAACTCACAAACCCTTTATCCCCTGTACCCAATTTTCCAACTCTATTTGTCCATGAAATGTCTGTGACTTGACTGCATAACCCTGTTCTTTTAATGTAACCATGTATTTTTTAAACTCTGTGCCCAGGACATACTTGAAAACGAGAGGTAACTCTCAATGTATTACTTCCTGGTAAAACATTTTTATAAATAAATAAAGTATTCTCCATGCCTGCATGGAACTCTTGACTGGAGGGGGAGTGGTTACTGGCGTAATGCTCTATGAATGTGCACATTGAAAGCCTGTCCTGATGCTGCGGTCTATTATGTACTATTTGCTTGTGCTACAGAGGATACATATTCACTGATCCAGTGTATAGAGTCAAGGGGGCCGATTCACTAAGCTCCGTTAAGTGGCTTTAAGAGCGCAAAGTACCCTTTAAGGCCGATAAGGCTGCAGTGAGATTCACTATGCAGTGATGATTGTGCTTTATCGCTCTTAAAAGGGCTTTTTTCAGCCCTCAGCGCAAAATGCGCACCATCAGACTATTGCGCTGCTTTTTGCCAGTACAGGAGATTCACTAAGCAGCGCTAAGTGAATCGGCCTTAAAAAACGCGCCTAACAAACGCGCCAGCTAAAGGCAGGCGCAAAATGAGCTGGACTTAGAAAATATTTCTTTGTTTACCTTTTTGCAGGCACACTATCCATACAACAGGCCCGCGGATGTCCCCGGCTGACTACGGGGGTCCCCCAGGGTCCGCGCGTGTCCGGGGTCCCCGCGGGCGTTCGGGGGTCCCCGCGGGCGTCCGGGGGTCCCTGCGGCCGTCCCCGGGCCTGCGGTACCAATGGTGTGCCCCAAAAAATAAACAATACTATAAAAAATACCCCCGCCCCCTAACACATACACTACAGTAATGGACAAAATTACTATTATCCACATATGGATATTAATGCATTTGCCCATTAGATATACATTAATCACAATAAATACAATAAATACATAATTTCCCAGAGTTCCCACGCTCTGATTGGCTACCATACCATGTGAGGCCAGCCATGTTTGTTTGGGTGACGTCATCTTAAAGGCAATTGAAGCACAGCCATTCTGATTGGCTGGCGTCATTGCCTTTAAATGACGTCATCAATTTTTTTTCCTTCGGCCAAAGCACATGGTTTTCACAGCCCAATCAGGACCGTGAGAACCATAAGACGAAAATGTGACATCATAGGCCTATAAAAGCCTATGTCATCTCATTTTGAAGCTAGACGGCGAGGAGGAAAGACCTCCTATAGAAGAAAGAAGATCAGGGAGTGGCGGATGAAGATAAGAAGACCCAGAAGAAGACAGGAGAAGATCCCCACTATGGATTAGAAATAGAAGAAAGAAGATACAGACACTTGTGGATTGTAAGGGTTTATTTATTTATGGTTACCTGGTTCCTGTTGTTGGATTACTTGTTCGAGAGCTTCCGGTTCCCCTTGATTTCGGTGAGTGGTTCATCTAATGGTAAGTAAACAAAATAAATGTATTTTATTTTTATTTTACAGGTTTTTTTTATTTTTTTTCATGGCGTCCATTTTTTTTTATGTCCATTTATTTGCCTTGAATATATGTATGTCACTATGGATATACATACATACAGGACGTCAGTGGTTGTATTGTATATTTATTTTTAATGTTATTCAATTGATTTTGATGCTCTTTTATTGCACCTGTATTTATGTCTGTAAACTATAGATGGACAGCCATACAGGTATAATAAAAACTTGTTTGCTTGCCTTGTTTTGATATTTTTTGGAATTGCAATTTGCTGCTTTGTGTAAAAATGTGTTTCTAATCTACATTTCATTTTTTCAAATGTTTATTTAAAGGCTGTTTGCTATAGATTATTTCATTGGCTTATTTTTGGAAGCTAGATTTATTGTGATGGTTACTTTGACATAGATTATTTTTCACAATGGTTTGTTTTTAGGATTTGAAGTGTGTAATTGATTTGGATTGTAATTGATTGGAGATTGGATTAATTGATGGTAATTTAATTGTGTTGAGATGCTTTGTTTTTATTTAATAATTGTATTTGTATCTTGTTTGGAATTGTGTATTTGAGTTGGAGCATTGGTTTGCATAGTATACATGATGCACAGATTAATTGTATCATGTACACATTGTCAAATTGAGTGTTTTTATTTGGATTTCTTAGATATTGATTTTGCTTGGTGCTGTTTGATATTGGGAGAGATTTGTATTTCGGCATGTACAGTATATCCTTAACCATTTATTTGTATATTGGTTAATCATGCATATACAGTATATATATATATATATATATATATATATATATACATACATATGTATACATACATAATATATACATACATGATGAAGCCACTGTACAAATAAATGGGTGAACGGTGGGTATCGGGTCAGGGTGGCTTAACCCCTTAATGACTGTAGTGGTTAATAACCGCTAAGGTCATTAAGGGGTTAGGGGACATTAGTTTGGCTCTTTTTCTTCTTGTGTATATTTTTCAGCACCCCAGTGTATGGACGGTGAGGAAGATGAGGATGGCCTTCATCGTGGGTGCCGGACAAGGGTGAGTAAAAAATGTTTTTATTGTATTTATTGTGATTAATGTATATTTAATGGGCAAATGCATTATTATCCATATGTGGATAATAGTAATTTTGCCCATTACTGTAGTGTGTATGTGTTAGGGGGCGGGGGGGGGGGATGTGTGTTGTATATAGCAATGTTTATTGGGGGAAATTGTCCCCAATAAACATGCTATTATGCCTTAATCCCTTCATTGCCTTAGTGGATAGCCGCTAAGGTAATGAAGCTGCTTTAATGTATTTTTATTAATAGTGTGCGGGAGCAGGGGGTCTTTTCTGAAGCCAGGGTCACGTTTGATGTGTGAATGGCTCCCGATAGCATTAACTTAGTTCCCTTTTAAATCACTCCAAGCCCTGTAATATTTCCTCCACTTTATTGGGAAAAGCAGCAGGATACAAATACTTGTGGATGGTATGTAGTGGTGATTATTAGTTAGAAACCGGTAAAAAGAGATGGCCTCACCATGGGGATGAACAGAGAAGGGTCTTGTACTCACTGTCTCCAGGGTGGAAAAGGAAGTGAGGGGCAGTGTGGGTAAAGGAATAGTCTAAGGGCCGACTATCTCTGAACAAACAGGAGGGGGGCAGACTAGCCCATTCTGGTGAGGATCTCAGAAACTGCAGTAGCAGCTCACTGATTCCATGCCCAGAGGCAAGAAATGCAACATTGTTGCAAGTTACACAGGCACAGTATGTGTGTGCAAACTCCATGCAGCTGGGAATAATATCTGACAGGCAGAAGCTGCAAAGGAGAGAGGGAGTTGAGTCAGAAAGTTAGTTCTGGTTCCATGACAGGGTCCCCTGAGGTGAACCGCATTGATTTGTGGCTCAGGGACCCCCTGCTTCCCGAGTTACAGGCCCCGGTAAGGGGCATCGGATGCCAGTGTCGCCGCCATCTTTATAGAGCCCACGTCGCGTCTTGGACGCTATAAAGATTTTGCCGACGCCCCATACCGGGGCCTGTAACTCGGGAAGCAGAGGGTCCCTGAGCCATTAATCAATGCGGTTCAGCTCAGGAGACCCCCTGCTCCCGCACACTATTATTAAAATGTACTTTAATGCAGCTTCATTACCATAGCGGCTATCCGCTACGGTAATGAATTATTATTTATTGGTATTGGTGTTTTAATACTAGTGTAGATGTGCAGGGGGTCTCCTGAGCTGAACCGCATTGGTTTCAGGTCCGGGGGCCCTCTACTTCAGGAGATATAGGCCCCGTTATGGGGTACCGGTATCTCCTGCACTTATAAAGCTCCCGCGTCACGTGACCGGGACATTTACATTTTGCAGGGGATACCGGCACCCCATAACGGGGCCTCTATCTCCTGAAGTAGGGCTTCCCCGGACCTGAAACCAATGCGGTTCAGCTCAGGAGACCCCCTGCTCATGTACACTAGTATTAAAAATCATATTTGTACAGCACGATCGCCTGTAAGAGCTGTGCATTGAGACGCAGCGTCTACATGCCGTTCTTACAGACTGCTTTGTTTATAATAGTTATCCTGCTATCTAACTTTAAGCACGATAGCAGGGGAGGAAGAAGGTGATCGCGCGATATGGCCCATTTGGGCAAGGCAGGCCGTAAACGCGCCAAACAGCCTTAGTGAATAGCGCTTATGGCTTCACCCTTTTTCGCCCGAGCGATGTAACCCATTTCAGCGCTAATTAACGTAGCTTAGTGAATCGGTCCCATGGACTGTTGTATGCTGAATAAATATCAACAAATATCAAATATCAACAAGTTTATAAAGTTCCTGGCGCCCTTTTCCTTTTTACCTGCACCTACATCCACTCTTCAACAGCCTTGGCCTCAGCCCACGTGGAGGAAGACCCCGAGATAAGAAGTAACCCTATGAGCTAACACTCTATTGAACAGGTCTAAACCCTGTCATTAACATCAGAGACACTGTGTTATTCGTGAACACCCCATCTCCTGCAGCCAGGGAGGGGGGATAGGGGTGTTACATAAGATATATGCAAAATGTAGCTCTTCGCCGAGTCCACTGCAGTGTATAGGTTACCATGGTAACCGTAGAAGATTTTTAACACAGAATACTAACATTATAATAGTTAAACTCATAGGCTTCTGCAGGGGATTTCTGCTTTAGACATGTGTTAGCCACTTAAGATATCACGTCTACCTTGCTTTTCTTCTTCTTTTTTTTTTTTTAATTACAAAGGCCTTTTTTCTTTTTACTCTATGGGCTAACTTTGTAGCATCCTCTCATATTGACTACACTTCCTTGTTACCCCTCCTCTATAAACCATACCACAAAAATCAACACACCCCAGGTCACTTAAGCACATAAGGCTTACTGAGATATACTGTATTTGGAAATCTTCCTCCCATCGCCGCATGCATCTGTCTAACCAGGAAGAGATCTTTCATGGGTATTCTGCTGTACATTGCAGTTCACATGTATGTACTGTATTTCCTTCTCCACTTGTATATCCAATGAAGCTGTGTTGTGAATGCCATTTGCGCTACAGTATATAAAATTAGTAAATAATAACAATGCTGCTTTATATACCAAACAGCTTAGCAATGATTGAACACGACATTAAACAATATAAGTATAGAAGTTGAAACCCAACAGAATCTTTAGTTCTCTTTGAAGCACAGAAAAATATATTTCATGCAAATCTTTCTTTCTAGGCAGTAATTATCATGGTAATCTGCCATTTCTGAAGCCATCATCTGCATTTCATTATGAGTTTTGTCAGCAACAGTATAATATCCTTTCTAAGCTCTCTGTATTTCTCTGGAGTGACGTACATCATTGAATTTGTAATTCAGGATAAGCTTAATTAAATTTCATTGTTTTTAAATAGATGCCTGAAGTCAACTCTGTTCTTTTTAGAAAGAGGATATTGTATGTTATTTAGATGTGGACTCCTACAGTATATCCAGAGCTTCTACTCTGTACATTTAAGAAGATGCACTACAGAACTAGATTTGAAATATGACAGACACTTTTTCATCAGAGGTCAACACCATCACAAAAAGCCCTGTGTGTCTGTCTATCTGTCTGTCTATCTATGTAGCCCCCTTTCCCCCGTGCTTAGGGCAACTACTGGTGCTTATGATACCTGGTTGGCTAACAGGAGACCTGATCCTCTGCTAAAGGGTACCTGGGGTGACCTTGGTCTCTAATATACAGCACCTCCACCTGGGAGCCTCTGAAGCACCGGAGTGCTCCCTACACTGCCTGCATTCCACGGGGTATGCGCCCAGCCCTCCACCAGCAACCGCAAGGTAAGGGGCCAAGGGGGGTGGGGGGCAAGAGGGGACCAGGCTACATATACATACACACACACACATAAACACACAAGGGTCGTGACTTGCCTTTAAATAGAAGTATTACCTTAACAATGACTGACCCTGTAAACCTTTAGTCTTCTTTTATGGAAATGTTACATCATCTTTGCTCATGCCTAGGAATAATAACGATCAGAGAGTCCTGTTGGCGAAATCAGAGCTGTGTGATGACCAGACTAGTGATTACATGACCCTGGAGCTGTTAAGTCCATGGCACTCTTCTGGCATCATGGATATTAAAGAACCAATATTATTTATGGCTCTTTCTTGACTTAGAATATACTCGTAGCATAGTTACCAAATTTCAAGTCGTCATTGACTAGGTAGTGTGAATTCCTTGACCTGGGAGACTGAGTGAGCTCCCCTCCGTGCCCAGAACCTATATAAAATAACACTCAAATAAGGACAAGACAAGGGCTGGAGGTACAAGGCCACAATTTTTTATTTAACCATTAAATAATTGGTAAGCGCTACCCCTGCCAGAGTGCTTGCTCAAAGGGTGAAAGATCCTTGAACCGATGACTCGTGACACCCAAGCCAGGTGCTTGTGACCCGGCTGTTGATATGATTGGGCTCCCGGACCTCATGTTTAAATGAGCCCCGCCCACTCCCAGCCCCACTGGGCTTTACGAAGTACGGAGACCCTTCTGGCAAAAGATAAGCAGACACTCCCCAACTGCCGCCGTGACAGAGGCAACAAATACCTCAACACTTTGACCCTGTAACAATATATGCAAAAAGCAATGGGCGGGAGGGAATTGCTGGCAGGGTGCGGACTGACCCCGTGCCCTGTCAGCCGAACTAAATAACCTCCCTCGCCCCTCCCCTCCTCCCCCGCATCATCCCGATCACCTAATGGAAGATGGGAGAAGGGATAGCCAACATGGAAGAAAGAGGGGAGCCTGGCTTCGCTTAGGGCTCAAAGCAACTTCATTAGCTGACTTTATCAGTTTTATATTTTATATGCTATCATTATCAGTCATGCTTAATTCTAGATCACTAGTAAACTGGTCAGAAGGACTAACTCTGCTTCTGAATGGGACCCCGCAGCATACAGTACGTGTCCTGTCCAGGCCCCCCTTGATGATGTAGATGACCAAATATGGCCATATATCCTCCCCCTCATGATGTAGAGCCCCATATAAGGGCATGCACATAATCCCGGGGGAAGAAAATACAGCCCGGCATTTTACAGTGCTGCAGGGATGTGGCTCCAGTCAGAGAGACGGGGAAACGCCTGCACACGGCTGTGCTGCTCACCTGGACACAGAGTACCGGTATTCTCTCTCCCATCAAGGATGGGATTAGCGCTGCGGGGTCCCATTGAAAAGCATAGAACCCCGAAGCATTTTTCTCTACGGCCACAAGGACAGTACTGTAAGTCTTACTATATCTGTACATTGCACACCTAAATTAGCATATATCCCAGGTATGTCCCTTTTTTATAGTGTATAACAAAATGTTCTCTGAACTGCTGCAGATTTGCAAAGAATTAGAAACGTGTGTGAAATTTCCCGGGCCGTACTTGGACAAGTTTGCCCATGACTACTTTTATGTTAATTTATACTGCTCTCTCGTATACACCATTGTTTTAGCTCATGCTTTCTTTCTAATCATTCTAAATCATGTTTTATTGTTAACTGGACATTGCCTATTCCAATCTGCCTACTGTAAAGCCAAATAGCTCCGGCTGTACTTTTTGGCCTTTTGCATTACTAGGTAACCACCAGGGATATAAACTAAATATTATGCATTAACTCAGAGTTTAACTGCATTGCATGGTACATATTCAACTATTACAGCTGTTCATGATTACAAACCAAAGACAAAATGCAGCTCATTATACTGCAAGTGCTGGCATGGTTAATACCTTTCCTTTTCTAAAGTGTGAAATTATTATCCAAAACACAGATTAAAAAAAATTAATAATAATATATATATATATATATATATATATTTATTCATTTCAAGGGGCAGTGACCACCTTCTTTACTTTTTTTTTCTCCAAGGGGCAGTTTACAAGGACACTCTGGCCCTACCATGTACCATCCTGTGGAATGGACACGTAACAGGGTATGTCTCTTTCTACCTGGCTTTCCCCCTGTTATGTAAGTCCCTGCTAGCTGCAGGCAGTAACAGGTTAATCTGTGGGCTTGTTGACCCCCCTCATGCCCCTCTTATGAGCGACAGAAGTAAGGTGGTGACTCATGGCCTGTGTAAGCCTATCTGGTATAGGTATAGACCATGAGCCCGCCCCTTCTTGTTCCTCATAGGAGGGAATGCAGATTTAGTTTAGTCCTGATCTTGCTCTGGAGGAGAGAGGAAGCAGGGAGCTGTGAGTCTCTCCCATGGCGGGAATGAGCATGCTCACCCTCAGCCTTGAGGCTAAGGGAACATCTGACCCAGGAAGATGACCCTATACTATTAGAGTCAAGCACCATCCAGAGGTGGGAACCCTCTGAACTTTGTACCGCTGTAATACCATCATGTAGTGACTGCTGAATAAAGCCCTTTGTTAATCATACACCAGCCTGGATTGAGTCAGTGCATGTGGTGTATGGCTGATGTGCTTTAGAGAGGACTGTCTCTGATATTATTAGAGACCCTTGAAGCTGGAGGCGCTGAACACAAAAGGAAAGAACTACAGATGACACCAAAAGCCTGTCCTGATCTCTATATCATCGCAGATCAGCTCAGCTCTCCTGAACCAACAGGTATGCCTTAGCACCACACGGTAGCAATAGAGTGGATCTCCCAGAGGGTGGGGAAAACAGTGCTACAGACAGAAAAGTTATTGCAATGAGTTTTTGTGGGTGCTCGGACTAACGCACAATTACCAATGGAAGTTAAGCAAGAAGCTTTTTTATTTTTTGTAAACTTGCCAAACGAATATTCTGTGGTCTGATAAAACATACAGTATTTATCTTAATGGTGCAAATTATTACAAACAAATCGGCCTCCGAGTCTGGGCTGGTGTCCGTGGGGTGCACCTTCTGGCGGGTTCCGGGGTCCGCTGCATCCTGGAAAAGAGGGTCTGGTTCCCTGGTATCTCATTGGAAGCACAGTCCCTCTGTGCTAGAGAACTCTCTGCTGTTTGTGCAGAACACTTTTAAACCTGCTTGATGAGGCAGGTGGAGAGCGGCTAATTGACTCTAGCTGAAATTAACCAGCTCCCTGCTGGACTCATCAGCTACAGACAGCCTTTATGTGTGCTGCAGTTTAAAACAGGGAAAATGCCCTGTCACCTTGTTAAGTACCAACAGGTATATTAAAAGTTCACTGACGCATGGAAAAGTTCTGTGTTTAACTATAACAGGTCCCATTTAATTTGTAAGTCGCCAGTTTATTCTTGCTTCCCAAATGCATAACCTTACATTTATCTTTATTAAACCTTATTTGCCATTGACCTGCCCAAGTTTCCAGTCTGTCCAAGTCCTTCGGAAGAGAAATTACATCCTGCTCTGATTCTACTACCTTACACAATTTAGTATCATCAGCAAAGATGGAGACTTTGCTCTCGATGCCAACCTCAAGGTCATTAATAAATAAGTTAAAAAGCAGAGGTCCCAGTACCGATCCCTGAGGTATTCCACTTTCATCTTTAGCCCAACCTGAAAAGATTACATTTATGACAACTCTCTGTTGTCTTTCATTCAACCAATTTTCAAACCAGGTGCAAATATTTTTACAGAGACCAATTTGCTTGAATTTTGTACACAAACCTTGTGTGGCACTGTATCAAAGCATTTATAAAATCTAAATAGACCACATCAACTCCATTACCCTGGTCTAAATTCCTACTTACCTCCTCAAAGAAACAAACGAGGTTAGCTTGGCACGACCTATCCTTCATAAATACATACTGACTATTACGAAGAATTTTGTTATCTATTAGGTATTCCTGAATATTATCCCATACTAAGGCCGCGTTTATAGGGCCGGCGACGTGACCGATGACGTCACCCGTCGCCGTCGCCATTGGCGAAAGTTGAACTTTAACTTTGAGCGACGTTGCTGGCGACAAGGCCAGTGATGTCACCATCGGGGAGGGCAAAGTGCAATAGGCACTCTGTGATTGGTTTAGAGACAGTCACATGTGGCGACTATCTCTCCCAAAATCAAATTCTACTGACTTCAATATTTTTGGTCTCTACGTCGCTCCGTCACGCCTACTATAAGCGCATGCGACGGATTCAATGTATTTGTTTTGGCGTCGCCGTCACCAGGCACTAGAAGCGCAGCCTAAACCTTCAAATAGCTTCCCCACTATTGATGTCAGGCTTACAGGTCTGTAATGTCCAGGTTTTGATCTAGCTCCCTTTTTAAATATAGGTACCATGTCTGCTTTACGCCAATCTTGTGGCACTGAGCCTGTGCAAATGGAATAATTGAATAATAAATGTAATGGTTTGGCTATTACGTAAGAACCCTTGGGTGCATGCACATATTGTTTTATTTTTAAATGAAAAATGCTTTTTTTTAAGAAAACACTGAAGTGGCCACATTAAGCTTTAGTTATAATACACATTTCCAGAAATAATTGTTTAACGTATTTTTTTGAGAATTAATTTCTTGAAAAAGGTTTTACCAGAATCATGAATATTTATGCTCTAGTTTTCCCTGAACCCTAATAGTGTACAAGCATTACAACTTTGTTATGAACATTTTAGGTTTCCCTGCAGAACGATTTTCTTGTCCTTGGTTAGCTTTGTAGCAGCCAACTCTAACAAACAGGTGACAAATATGTCCAATTTAATACAAAACCCATACCTCCCCCCATAATCAACTCTTGTAGATCTAGTCGAACATGCAACCAAATGGTTGATAGCTTGTACATAAATCAAAATTAGGTGGCTAAATGAGACTTCTATTAGAGATTCATTTTACCTGTAATGCAGTCTTTTATTTTGAGTTATGCTCATACTGTAGCTTTACTAAAAGTTACTTAAATAGATTATACATATACTGTAAGTATGTATATAGATACTGAGGATATTTGAAGGTTTCAAAAACCGAACTTCACTGATTGGATGTTCAATTTGTATTCCGAGTTCCAAGCATTCTGAGAAATCAACATTGCATTCAAACTTGAACTTTTCCGAGTTCCAAGTTGCATTCCGAGTTGAACTTCGGAAAAAGATGTTCAAATCCGATGGAAATTCGAGCCAAAACCCAACAGTTGGATTTGTTTTATTGTTTAATTTTTTTTTTTGGGTGGGGGTTTAATAAAATAGTCAAAGTTTTCAATAAACCCGCACATTTTTGCTAAAAAAAATGTTTTAAATCAGAATTCAAAATAATCAACAATTCCAAAACGTACTTCCTGAGACTTTGGGGTGATAGGCTGGTAATGGGAATATCCCTCCAGTCCTGCAGATAGGGTCTGGCAAAGTAGGTTAGCCCTTACAATGGGATAGGGGTTTGTTATTTTGTTGTTTTTGTATATTTTGCCTGGATAAAGGAACAGACTAAAAAAAAACAAAGATATAATTTCACCGTGCAAGAGTCTCCATTTGCATACCTCTGCACACATCTTTTACAGTAGGTAAGAAGAACGTACAGAGGCAGTAGGCGGGCGTTCTGGTAAGTGACGGGGACAACAACATCAGAAATATGTCTTTATCCATTTGTGTTGTGTTTTATGATGTGTGGATCACCCAAGCTTACAATGAGGTTTTTTTGTTATTTTGCTTTTAGGGGCTCTTATAAATGATTGCAGAAGTTTGTCTTCTGTTCATAACGGGGATAAGAGTAACGTCACTCATGCTTCATGACTGGAATGCTAAAATGGACCTGTGTACAGTATATGCTGATGACCAGATAAACTTACTTGGATGTGCTATAATAGCATTTTTGCTCTGACCATGATATAACACAAGCAACAAGGTCAGGTGTTGAATACTTTTTTATGGAGGCTTTGTGTTCTACTGACCCGTGCATGTACTGTATGCTAGGAAGAAGAAAGCTGCAATTTTCTGCATGAATCTGCAGTAACATCTGCGTTGCCCTGCTGTTCATTAGATTTTGCAGAGGAGGAATCCTGCCAGCAGCAAGTGCTGACAGCTACATCCTATGTTTGAAAGGGGTTTGGAAACACACATGAGGTGACAGCTCCATCCATTCCAATTATTTTTGCACCTGTTGAGCTCAAGAGAGTGTGATGTGTAGAGATTCGCTAGCCCCTTTGCACATGGGTTTCCCAAATAAAAAACTTAAACAGACACATTAATCATTCACTATGCGTTCAATAGGAAATCCACTCTTAGTAATATTGAAAAATTGCCTACAGTACAAGCACTGGTAACATCAATTATAACTAATACCACATATTACCTGAATATAACAGGAACAGCGCTGAAAAATGTACAATAACTAGAGCTATTTTTCTCAAACTATTTTCCAATTAGTTTAAACAGTGATTTTGAGATGAAACACTAGTTGACATTGTATTAAGAAGTATTGACAAATCACATCTGGTCGATTTAGTTCATCTAAATTCTTTAAGTGCCACGAAGTTCCTCAAAGCTATGTGGATTTTTATAATGGCCTGGTTGTGAATTTGTCAACACAAAGCTGCCGTGCCTTTGTAAATTAGAAATGTGTACTTGATGACATCATTAACATTTGGGTGACTAAGTAAAGTGATAGAGGAAAGGGAAGCTATGGGTAACGGGTGGCTAGCAGAATTGCTAAATCTATCTATCTCCATGTGTTGTGTAATCCTCTGTATGATCAGCTCACACAAGTTTACACTGCCCCTTGGCAGGTTCCTCTCTCTTCCAGATCAAGCGCTGCTGGAAGGGACCCTCAACGGCTATAAAATACACATTGGTACCGAAGCACCCTTTTCAAAGAACAGGCCTGCAACATATTCAGTACTCAACAAATTCCCACGGTGGGCCGGCAGCATCACAAGCCAAGATACCCAGGATTGGATTGCTACTAAACCACTACACCGACTCACATCCGCTCAGCATTATTTGTGGATTATATATTAATCTGTGTAGTGATCCTCAACTGAGGATCACGAGATAGTCACTTAGAATAGTAAACTAGTTATATCATCCAAACTGTGCCTGTGTTCTTCCTGCCGACTGACCATAGACCAAGTGTGGCCCGGTAAATTATAGAAAGGGACTCAGGCCCCAGACTCAGCTGTAGTCATAAGTCTGAGAGCTAAAAGTAGAGGGATTACACATATATAGTGCATACACAGAGCGAACCCTGCTCCTATGCCCAGGGTTCCTTTAAACATATTGATATAATACTTGCACAGATACAAGGGGACGTTTTCTGAGAACCAATATTGCAAAGTCAGGAAAGGGAGGCAGGAGGCCATAAACGGGTTACTCCTGAACTCCTTAGAGTGATCAATGTGGTATCCTACACATTTAGAACTTAGTTCACTTTACTGGGTTATGAAGCATAACTATTATTTGTTTTTAACAATTTCCTAATTTGTTGATTTTGTTATGTTCCAGTTTGGCTTCAGTACAGTAGTTTCCATGACTAATCCCTGGTGTCCATTGTTACCCCCCCCCCCCCATGGAACCCTGATTGCTAGTGTTTTCTTTCAAGATTGGGAAATGGCAAAAAGATAATAAAGTATCTTGACAAAGGTCTAAGTTGATGACCGAAATGTCGATCATGTTTTAATAAATCTTTTTGAATTCTTTTCTACCAAGTCCTCTACAGTGCCATTTTTTTTCTTACATTTGGGAGAGCTACTTAAAAAGATAATAAAAACATGGTTTTATGGATATTAAAGGAAGTAAAAAGTCAAATGTATTTTGAATCAAAAAGTGCAAATCCCTAGAGGGGCCAGCAGCAAAGGAGATAGAGAAATTAATATATCACCTCAATACCAGCCACCGGGTTTGTGCTTCAGTGTGGTTTGGATTAGCGATTAATTTACATGTAGACATTTCTACACAAAGGGGTTTGTTCTATATCAGACATACTGGCCGATCGGATCATTTACAGACTAAATTGCCCATTGAAGTATGTGTAAATGGGCTGTTATACAGTAGAATAAGCCCCAAAGGTGTTGTGTTACCCTCAGGTATAATTATGTTGCTGACCATTAACAAGTCTTGTCCTAACTGATGGAAAACAAGCACTAGAGTTTTAAAGTTAATAGTGACTCTTCAAAGTACATATGTTTAAGGACTTGTTTACTGTATACCATTAATCTGACACAGAGAATTTAAAATAGTGTGTTGATGTATAAATTAAACTAGAGATGCTGTTCCTTGTTGCTAAAGCATACACAATATAATTACAGGAGTATATCATACTGCCCAACCTAGGAAAGCTGGTGTTTAGCCTCAGAGGAACCTTCCGCCACCAGCTGCTCCACCGCTGGACCCTCCGCCGCCAGCCGCTTCTACGATAAGGTACGTTTTAGGGTAGGGTGTTAACTTTAGGGTTTTAGCATCATGATACCAAGATCAGACAGACGGTTAACACCAGGAAAATAATAATTATGTAACCATCTTTGAAGATAGAATATCTTATTTGACGTCACTGTCATTTTTGTGCTATTTTTGTATACGCGCATTTATCTTCAAGAATAAACATTTCTTTTTAAGTGCTAAAACCAGAATGCCGAGTTCTGTTAAGCTGACATCATCTATAGAAAAGATCAAGGACATTTTACACAGACGCACTTACCAAAACTCCCTCCCACTGTCTCTGTAAGTTCTCCCCACTTACCAGAACTCCCTCCCACTGTCTCTGTAAGTTCTCCCCACTTACCAGAACTCCCTCCCACTGTCTCTGTAAGTTCTCCCCACTTACCAGAACTCCCTCCCACGGTCTCTGTAAGTTCTCCCCACTTACCAGAACTCCCTTCCACTGTCTCGGTAAGTTCTCCCCACTTACCACTTAGATTGTAAGCTCTTTGTGGCACTTCAGGGACTCCTTTTCCTATTGTTGTGTCTGAAGCGCTTATTCCCATTGTTATAATATTATGTCACGTGTATTGTAAAGCGCTATGTACCTGGCTAGTGCTACATAAATAACGATATACATACAGATGCAGCCACCAGTATTAAAACACTTACCTGGGAAATTCTGGGACAAAACGACAAAATATAATTTAGTAATATTATTAGCCCTTTGAGGCTTGGCAAAATGTTTCACAAGTATGTACACATGCAGCCACGAGTATTAGAACTCTTGCCTTTTAAATTATGGGGCAGTCTCACAGTAAATGCCTCAACATTGCTGCAACATTGCCTCAACATTTCTGTGAGGTTCTTAATGGCCCATCGGATAAACATAGCAGGGGTCCCTGTAGTCCCATTCAAACTGAATGTTAATCCGACGGGCCATTAAGAACCTCACAGAAATGTTGAGGCAATGTTGCAGCAATGTTGAGGCATTTACTGCGAGACTGCCCCATAATTTAAAAGGCAAGAGTTCTAATACTCGTGGCTGCATGTGTACATACTTGTGAAACATTTTGCCAAGCCTCAAAGGGCTAATAATATTACTAAATTATATTTTGATGTTTTGTCATTTTTCAGCGAAAATATCGCCAGACAGTAGCAAGACATGGTGTGTGGGCCTGTGTATAGTCTTCAGCATTACAGAATTTAGCAAACTAGCCTATCATGTGAAACTGCAATGCACACTGACTTAATACCTGCAGAATCGCTTGCGGGCCCTGACAAGGTTGCAATTTGTTTTGCAGCAGAAAAAGGGCATAAATTATGCCTTTTTCCAAACGGTGGTTTTTTTTTTAGTTAGATTTTTCTTTTTTTATGGCATCATTTGTTTGCTCTTTTACATTTCTGGGGTGGCATTTAATTTACAATAGACCTAGAGGCCTTGGTAGACGGTGGGATTAGGTGAACTGTGGTGGGGGAAGTTGCAATTGGAAGAGGGTAGGTGTAGGTGTGGTGGAGGGTTAGCCCACTGCTATTACATCTTCCAAATACCTCTGTATAAAAGGATGTATGTTTTACATGCTTTGTTTTGGGTGACATGGCTAATTCATTGGAGAATTGGTAAGCGTGTTAACATGTTGGTTGCTTGGTTTCTTACCGAGAAGTGGGTTGTTTTTCTCTCGCTCTTGCTGGTTTTGTACCGAGTTAGTATGCAGAGGCTTAAGTGATGAAAAAATGGTAATTAAAACAAGTTTGTGATTATGTATCTGGGCCTCGAGTGTACTACAGGAAACTTCCACATAGGGTAATCCGTTTTTGCATAATTGATTTTTTAAATGAATCCTTCAAACACAAGTATTTTGTTTTTCCTATGTAAAATGAATATTTATCAGATAAAGATTCCCTCTCTTTAATATTGATGTAAAAGTGGTATGTGTTACCTGTCTTTTCAGGCCAATTAGAGAAAGATGAGAAATGCAATTATATGATATATACCACCCACATCAGGCTATTTTTGGTGTTTAATCCTTCATCACATGCCTCCTACAGACTTTTCTCTTTACTAATATATCTTTCAAATGTCAAATACGTGTTAGCAAATGGAAATGAATTCTGGTAACACTGCCAAAATGGGGAACAGCACAACACTCCTGAAAAATATTTGTATCAACTAGACAAGTAGCTTTTGACTAACAGTTAAAAACGTTTCCTTTGGAAAAAAAAATAAAAAATACACAGGTATATAAATATATGTGAACCTTTGAAAAGGCAACAGAAATACATTGATTTACATACAATGTATTACAAAAAGAAAACAAAGAAAGAAAAGTATTCCCAGTGAAATCTTTAGGTCAATGTAATGCGATGCATGGAATACACCAGAAGCAAATATATGGTAACGGTAGATCTCAGCACGCTGACCTATTTAGCCAGGTGATCAATTGTCTTCTTTGGTAGTAAGCAAATTTACTTTCTTCAAACTCAATGACGTTAACACTAGACTACACCTTTTCATCAAAAGGATAGATAGGAAAAAGCAAGCACCAACAGTACAGGACCAAAGAACAAATAAAATAACATCCAAAGAGCGTGTGCCCATTAAAAAGAATTATTTAATGATTCCAGCAAAAAACAGCCACATTATGGGGTACAGGGCCCCCCCACCAACGCGTTTCGACATTATGTTGGATCACTTAACTGTGAGGTCCCTTACTACAGTGCTTTTGGGGACCCTAGTCCACTAGTCGGTTTTTCATGGAGCTTTGATTGTTTAACTTATTTGGGCCACAACTTGTGTTTATCCATTGGGGAGTACACATTTGCAGGAATCTTCAATCAAGTGTATTTTCAAAATAATAGGCTGTTTTTTGGAGCACCACACACCTTCTACATCTTGTACACCTTTTCATCATTTCACCTATTGATCAAACGTGAGTCACTTCCACTGCAGTGGTGATGGTTGTGATTAGAAGAGGCTTCTTAATTCTTCTTTCTTATTTCTTTGGTCAGTGTCCAATTACAAATCCTGCTTCAGCTAGTGAGCAAAGGTCTCCCCTTCCCCCCCGCTTATTATTTATTGCTTCCCGGAGCGGCAGCCAGTTTTGCAGTTCTATAGACATGCCACTATATGATAAGGGTTTAAAATGACAATATTGGAATAATATATATATTTTTTTAAAGTATAAAGAGAAAGTGGATTGAAAATTTAAAAAATATGTAGCCAGGCATTTAAAGCTGCAGTCCAAGACATTTTCTACATGTGGGTTTTTGTTAATAAATCAGTTCTGTTCTATGAAATAATACTTGCAGCATTTTTTTTAAAACAACTCTAAATACCATCTTTAATGAATTATAATGTAACAAGCATTTTTGTTTCTATAGCAACCATTTACAAAGTTACATCCCTTTCCTCTTGTGAAACAGGCTCTGACACACCCCTTTTCAAACCCTGCCCTCTCTCTCTCTAGCAGTGCACCATTTGTATCTAGTGACTACCTGGTCACATGATCTTCCCTACAGCACTTTGCATCTTTGGCCCTCCTGCTGCACTGACAGCCATTTAGTGAACCCCTGAGTCGAATCTCTTAACCTATTTAAAACTGCAAGAAGATAAAGTCAAAGTTATTACTCTGGGTAAAGATTAGCAAATACCACAAAGTTAAATTATTGGGTTCATTCTTTAGATCTTCCAACAGTTCCAACCGTATGGCATGAAATCACTAGTTTTAAAGATCTTCCTTTGCAAAATCTAATTTAGGACATTGTTGTCAGATACTACCGTATGTATTTATTTTCCCCTAAATTCATTCTTTATTTCCTGTGTTCCATTTATTTCACTTTTTTTAGGATTACAAGCAGTCTCTCTGTTTACATGATGGCAACCTCAAGACCTTGACAAAAAAATGTACTTACTGTAAGACCTTGACAAAATTTTTTTACTTTATGGGCACAGGAGTGTAACTTCCCAAAATGGTAAAATGTAGAATGTCAGTTTTGGTAACTCAACTAACTTACAAGTTACTGTACAATATTGCCAATTTTTTTTTTTAAAGATTCCTAAATTATTCTTTTGATTCAATAGTGGGCAAATAAACAATGACATCCACATTCAGTGTGAAAAAGATATTACACCATTTTTGCCAAAAGCTACAAACAAGTTTCCACTCTCAGTGGCACAAAAATCTGGATCAGACTGTGTCTAAGGCTAGTGCCTTATCTGATATGGAAGTCACAGGTTCTAAACATCAGACAATGAGATCTATTACTAGAGTCCTATTGTATGCAAAACTATGTCTCTAGGGCCTAGATTTACGAAAGGTTGATATTGCTGTGTTAAAATTTAGCATTATAAAGTAATAGGACTTTAACACTATTTTGTTTAAATTCTACTGTATTTACTGAGAATTTAGTATTCATAAATGGGTGACAATATTCACCAAAAAAGCCACAACTCCACACTACAAATAAGCGTTAATTCATAGAAATTTGGAGTAATTAGCGTCCCTGAAGCACTGATATTTGTCTGGGGGGGGGGAGGGGTGGAGGAGGAAGGGGGGGAGGAGGGAGGGGGAGGGTGATGTTAATATCACACTTTTCTACAATGGGGTTATGTTATAAGCCTTTTAACAAAACCCCGTGGAAGAAAATTATAGAACCACTTTGATGCTCGAGACTACCAATGCATAGCAAAGGATTGTCTTCAGGCATCAAATGAGTTAACATACTGTACAGTACAACATAAACATGCTACAGACAAAGCACGCTAAGCAAACTATTCATATATGCAAATTTTACAAGCTTCTAAGGGGTTGATCTATGAATAAGTTCAACATTGTTACTAGTATGTATTTTTATCATCCATTCTGAATTGGCTAGTCTTACCTACAGTTAGGTCCGGAAATAATTGGACACTGATACAAGTTTTGTTATTTCAGCTGTGTACCAAAATACATTCAAGTTACATTTAAATAATGAATATGGGCTTAAAGTGCAGTCTATCAGCTTTAATTTGAGGGTATTCACATCCAAATTGGAGGAAGGGTTTAGGAATTACATCTCTTTAATATGTAGCCCCCTCTTTTTCAAGGGACCAAAAGTAATTGGACATTTGACTCAAAAGCTGTTTCGTGGACAGGTGTGGGCTATTCCTTCGTTATTTCATCATCAATTAAGCAGGTAAAAGGTCTGGAATTTTTTCCAGGTGTGGCATTCGCATTTCGAAGCTGTTGCTGTGAACCCACAACATGCGGTCAAAGGAGCTCTCAATGCAAGTGAAACAGGGCATCCTTAGGCAGCAAAAAAAGAAAATCCATCAGAGAGATAGCAGGAACATTAGGAGTGGCCAAATCAACAGTTTGGTACATCTGAGAAAAAAAGAACGCACTGGTGAGCTCTGCAACACAAAAAGGCCTGGACGTCCACGGAAGACAACTGTGGTGGATGACCGTAGGATCCTTTCCATAGTAAAGAAAAACCCCTTCACAACATCCAGCCAAGTGAAGAGCACTCCCAAGGAGGTAGGCATATCATTATCCAAGTCTACCATAAAGAGAAGACTTCATGAGAGCAAATACAGAAGGTTCACCGCAAGGTGCAAACCATTCATAAGCCTCAAGAATAGAAAGGCCAGATTAGACTTTGCCAAACAATATCTAAAAAAGCCAGGCCAAATCTGGAACAGCATTCTTTGGACAGACGAAACTAAGATCAACCTTTTTTAAGGCAAAGAAGTGGAATATTCTGCAATGGCCGAGTCAATCACCTGATCTCAACCTGCTCGAGCGTGCATTTCACTTGCTGAAGACAAAACTTAAGTCAGAAAGACTCACGAACAAACAACAACTGAAGACAGCTGCAGTAAAGGCCTGGCAAAGCATCACAAAGGAGGAAACCCAGCGTTTGGTGATATCCATGCGTTCCAGACTTCAAGCAGTCATTGTCTGCAAAGGATTCTCGACAAAGTATTAAAAATGAACATTTTATTTATGATTGTGTTCATTTTTCCAATTACATTTGAGCCCCTGAAATAAGGGGACTGTGTATGAAAATGGTTGCAATTCCTAAACGTTTCATACAATATTTTTGTTCAACCCCTTGAATTAAAGCGGAAAGTCTGCACTTCTATTGCATCTCGGTTGTTTCATTTCAAATCCATTGTGGTGGCGTACAGAGCCAAAATTATGAAAATTGTGTCAGTGTCCAATTATATTCCGGACCTAACTGTATGTGGCCATGATATGCATAGGCAAGATAGGCTTATCACCAGCCTGGGGAAGGCGATACATAACTGTTTAATATTTATGTTTCATAAACCTGCATGCCAGATGTGCACCAATGATATTTATGTCCTTTTTAAAATGCTACTGTGTACTGGTGATTCTTATTGTATTCAGGTTGTGTGCTGGTAAGGAAATCCTCCTCCACAGCACAGTAATTAAAATGAAGACATAGTAAAATAAGGCACACATTACTAGCTTTATGAAGCTAGCAGTTTGCCTTGGCTTTTATCTCTCAGTAGGAGTTGTGCAAACTGCTCAATGCTCCAATCAGTATAACAATCTAAGCATTTTTACAACAAGAACCCTAGTGTGCATACGTCAGTAGAGAAACACTACTTTTTAAACAGACTGTGTAGATCCCCCATCTAGGAACTTTGAAGGTTGTTTACTGAAGACTTGTGGCTGCAAAACTGGAGCAGAGTCTGTGCCAAAGAACCTTGGCAGATTTAAGGGAAAACTACAATTGCTTACAATGAAATTAATTTTCGTTGATAAATCGGCTGCTGTTTTTTGCACAGGTTTTGCCCCAGTTTTGCAGCCATGAGACTATAATAAATTAACACTTTTCTGAGTAGCATTTCATTATATTGTATAACAGCTATTTATTATGAAGCAGTCCTTAGTAGGCCCATAAAGGATCGTTTTTAATTTCTACTAAATTTATTTGAAAGCATTATTTTATATGTAACTGCTTCAATTAGTGTGACGAGATTTTCAAAAGTAGAAACTGGGACACTTTAAACACATACCCCCCCCCCCAATCCTCTCTCTTCCCCACACCACCCTCTCTCTTCCTTTCCCATTCTCTCTCCCTATTCTTCCCCCCCCCCCCACCCTCCCTCAGTGAAAAGTCCCTCCTTCTGGAGCACGGGGGTCCATCCTGGCAGCAGACACCGGAAGTTATGACTGACATGTAGGTTGAAACGCTGGGGTGTGCCCCGCCCCCAGCCTACTCTGCTGCCGCCCCCTGCCCTCCTTTACCACTGCCCGCCACCACTGTTTTCCACTTCCCCCACCATCACCATGATGCCATCCAAACAGGAAACCTGAACATTTAAACAATTTGGAGAAAATTACCCGGACATTTAATGAAAATCCGGGGCGTATGGTAGGTCACCTTAGCCTCAATAGACATTATAAAACAACAAACATGATGAAAAATGCCCATTAACCGAGAACAGATTCCAATGAAATGAAATACTATACTCTACTTTATTTTATTTGGGACAATGTTACACAGTAAAGGGGATATCGGCAAAAGTACAATGACAAGTACAGGTTAATTATTTGGTTCTTTACTTGAGCTGTGAACATACACTATCTACCTTTGAAATTCAAAGAAAGCAATTAACGCTTAGTAACTAATGATAAGAAAAGAGCAAATAAAGAGGAGGTAGGCAAAGATAAGTAAGAGATTATAATGATTAAAGCTATAAGTATTTGTGGCATAAAACATTTTCCTATGGATTGTGAGTAGGGATGTGAAAATATGTTGCTGAAATTCGAGTCAGGCAACCTTTGCATAAACGTCAAGCTTCGCAAAACATTTTCTTGCCAAGTATTATGAGTTTTATTTCATGTTTGCCAAACTCACTTTTAATGTGAGCCCTCTATTATATAACCCTACAGTTTTAATCCTTTGGGTGCTCCAGGATGTAGCTACAACGTCATGCTTTGGTACTCCACTGGCCTCAAGATTTAGTAGCTACGTCCATAAATCCTGCTCGTTTTGCTAGGCAAGATCTCGTCCCGTGCTCCTATGGAGCTCAGGAATTTATCTACACTGATCAGGATCGGAAGGGGATAACCCCGATCAGGACTGCGGGGTCCACCAATGTGCTCAGTGGGACCCTCCGCTACTAAATCCTGGGGTCTGGCACTCAAAAGGCTCCATGACGTAGTAGCTACGTCCAACAATCCTGCTTGTTCTACTAGGGCAGACAGTGTCCTGTGGATACTATCTGAATTGAGGGGGAACTCAAGGCAGATGACCTCTTTCCATCATCAGTTATCAGAGTGCCAGAAGGACCATGGCACTCTGGCCCCGCAGCTCCATCGACACTCAAAGGGTTAAGTATTATATTTGAGCTATTAAAAAACAAACAAATATAAGTCTAAATAGTTTTGATTTTGGGAGCCCCTTTCTGTAATCAGTGCACAAAGGAAAATGTCCAAGATTTAAGAAGACATCCAAGATTTAAATATCCTTTTAAAAGAATAATTAACAATAGGTTATTAATTCAGGAGAACTGCTATTTTTCCACTCTTACAGTCTTTCTGACCTCCTTTATGTGCCACTCAATATCCACCCTTTCTTTGTCGCTTTCTGTATCACCCAATGTTGCCCCTACTATCTCACTGGGCCTCTCTTGCAAGTCTTTTGAGCCCCCCGAGGTTGGTTTAAACCCCTTGCCAGGGTGTAGCTATAGCATAGCTATAGCCCGGGCAAAGCCTGGGTGCCCACGCTCTTGGGGGCCCTGCTCTCTCCACCCCTGTCGGTGGCCCATTTGTCTCTCTTCAGATAGAGACAGGCTTGGGAGGGTAGGAGAGCGGAGGATGTCGGCTGCGGAGTTGATCACAGAACAGCGGGAGGAGAACAGGGCTGCTTAATCACTTCCGGGCAGCAGGTGATGCTGCAGAGCTCTTTATAGCCGCTCCTCTCTACATCTTGTGTATGTTGGTACTGTAAGTGTGTGTGTGTGTGGGAGGAGATAGGATGGGGGAAGGGAGGAGAGAGGATGGAAGGGAGGAGAGAGGATGGAAGGGAGGAGAAAGGATGGGGGGTGGAAGGGAAGAGGGAGGATGGGGTGGAAGGGAGGGGGAGAGAGGAGGAGGGGGAGAAATGAGGAGGGGGAGAGAGGAGATGAGGAGGAGGAGGGGGAGAGAGGAGATGAGGAGGAGGAGGAGGGGGAGAGAGGAGATGAGGAGGAGGAGGAGGGAGATGATGAGGAGGAGGGGGAGAAATGAGGAGGGGGAGAGAGGAGGAGGGGGAGAAATGAGGAGGAGGAGGAGGAGGAGGAGGAGGATGAAGGAGATGATGAGGGGAGAGAGGAGAGAGGAGATGAGGAGGAGGGGAGGGGAGAGATGATGAGGAGGGGGAGAAATGAGGAGGAGGGGGGAGAAATGAGGAGGAGGGGAGATGAGATGGGGAGAGGAGATGAGAGGGGGAGGGGGAGAGAATATGATGGGGAGGGGGAGAGATGATGACGAGGAGAGAGGGGAGAGGTGAGGAGGGATGATAAGATAGAGGATGGGGGAGGGAGAAAAAATTGCAGTCAATATTAATATTAATGGAGCCTTGAATTTTTTTTTGCCCGGGGGCCTGCGAATGTCTAGCTACGCCCCTGGCCCCTGCTATCACTTATCTTCCTTGGTTGAATTCTACTTAGCTACAGTACCTTCCTAATAGAAGTTATCTGAACACCTGCAGCATAATATGGCTATAAGAACTGGTTAACTAGTATATCTTTATTCAGCATTTATTTGCATTTTAGTTGATTTCAGAAAAAACTCAAATCTTTGCCAAGGCTTTCTGCTGAACCAACATTCAAGTATAAATAGGTTTTGTTTACAAAAGCATTCAAGACTACATAGGCAATTTGTTGGAATTTCAGCATTACAAGCCAACATCTATTACTCCTCGCTGTTGAGTACACAGCGTAAAACTTATGTAATGATGTCAAATTCCAACTCCAGAATTGCCATTTTATCAATCATTGGTGGAAGTATTAATCAGCCCTAATATGGCTTTTAGTGGTTTATTCAATAAGACTTGAATGGGAGTCTTTGGCCAATTGCGTTGTGATCATCCGCTCCAGGGCTTATGTTATAAGCCCCTAAGTCTGAAAGAATACTTGCCTTTTAAACATAAATACAGCTCATACTTAAAAATACTTTAAGCAAATGTATTTGTGCACTAATCCTCAGGTACAGACAGGGTTGTCACCTTCTATGGCTAACCCAGAGACTATTTGCAATACATTTTTTTAAAAACATTTATTTATATATTTATTTATCTTACCTGAGGCATCTCCTGGCATCATCTCCCCCTGCAAGGACTAGTCAGCATGGCTCTGTGATGTTAAATAGCGCACATTGCCACGACGTGATGTCACGGCATAAGGTTGTCATGCAACACAGCGCCGTTTGACGTCGCACAGCCATGTTGAAGAGATTTTTGGGGGGGGGGGGGGTGCCAGGAGTGCTTCACTTTAAGTACATTTTCGCTTTACATACATGCTCCGGTCCCATTGTGTACGTTAATGTGGGGTATGCCTGTAGTCAGTTTACATAGGATAGAACCTTTTCTTTTATATTTTGTGGAAAGGTCATCTCTGATAGTCTGGGATAAACTACATTTTTATAGCCTTCAACCGTATTACTGCCATATTCTCCAGCACTGAAGGTGTTGAAGCACCATATGCAGTGGATCTTCAGATAGATCTTAATGAAGCAGTGCCGCCAACTGGGAAAACTACAGGGAAAACCCAACTGCTACACGACAACCCCCTGTGGAAGGGTCAGACATTAGCAACACTCAAACTGTCCAACCATGGGATGCCATGCTGCTAACAGAAAGCACACCAAGCTTTCACCAAGAGAGGAGTACAGTATGAAGGCCCAAACAAAAAGCCAAGGTTCTAGGAACCTCAAGTCTCTGTTCCCAACATTCATTTTTTTTTGTTATTAAACATATTTTCTTTTAATTCTTGCATTTTAGTAAGACTTTTTTTTTTTTTTTTTTAATACAACTCATTACAAGGACAGTTTCATGGAGCTTCTGTTTAGGCCACAAAATGCACAAGTAGACGGTACATGAAGGGATAGGACCCTATGGTGGTAAGGTGGTCACCTTTTGTTTGTATAGGAAAATTGCTCTGTCTTGTGACGGATATCAATGTTGACTCCAAATTGTCACTGACACTGCAAACATGAACACTTTGATTGTACCCTTTTTAAATCCAAGCTACATTATTAAATATTCTTTATTGCTACAAAAAAAACCCCGACAAATATAAAATGAAACAATTATGCATTTGAAGACATTTCTTGCATGTAATCTCAATGTGTCCTGAACTCAAAAGCCTTTGCAACGTGTACACGACTTCTTGATTAATACAGCAGGAACTAATGTAACATACATTGTTCTTGGTGAATCTGTAAGGGCAAGTGAAAATCACAGTACATTGCACCCCAATATCAACCTAAAATGGATGATTTATGGCAAAGTGTGGGTGTGACAAGAAGCTATTCAAGGCAGGGAATCGTTTCTCTCAAGGTTTTCTTTTTATATCTAGTGCTCATTTCTGTATTGTAGGAGTTTCTATATACACAAAATAAGTTATGGTGAGTAAACCAGTGACAAAAACACCACCGTACAGCAAAAAATAAATAATACTTATAGGCACATTTACATATCTCAAACAGGTCTGAAACACCGCCTTTCCCCAGAGTCACTCAGCACACAATACCACTGTAGCCAGGGATTCTGGGTAATTAAATGCCAATAAGCACTCAGTGTGTCACTTTCTGCTTCGTATCCATTTAAACATTGATCCATGTAGCTTATGCCTGCCATATTACACAGCATGTAGAGCAAAGCTACACTCAGACTACTGTTTCAACCTTTTGCCTCTGAACAGTGTGAGGATGGTTACTGGCCTTGTATTGTGAAACTGGCCTAGAACCCCCCCTTTTCATCGCAGTAAACGGTACTACCATCTATTCCGTCGCCAAAGCATGTTGCGTAGGATCGATATTTGACTCCTCTCTTTCCTGCTCCATTTATAGAATGACTAAAATTTGTCGCTTCTTCCTATTGCCAAGATCTGACTTTCTCTGTCAGTCTACTGCTAAAACTCTAAAGCATGCCCTTATCCTGTCCCGTCTGGATTATTGTAACATGATATCAGGCCTCCCTGCCTCACAGCTTTCCCCTTTGCAATCAATCCTAAATTCTACTGCTAGAAGAATTTCACTTTTACCCCAAACAATTCCCGCTCATCTCCTCCATAAAACCCTCTTAAGTTTCAGATCACTTACAGTACAAAGTTCTCCTCCTTAACTTCAATGCTCTCCACTCACTTTAATTAACAATAGTTGGAAGGAAGGGCATGGACAGGGATCCATTACCAAAATAAAACTAAATATGTGGAGTCATGACGCTGCGGGGGGTCAAATGGCAGCACAACGTCACGAGATGCTGCCGATGCTGGAGGAAAGGTAAGGGGGGCGCAGGCAGGTGGGGAGCGCAGGCAGAGGTGCGCAAAAAAATAAAGTTTGCGCACCCCTGGACTAGAGAACCACAACTCCACCCCAGAGGTGGATGCATAATAATTACAAAGTATCATTGTAACGCTCCTTAAGCCTGCTATTAAAATAATGCCAAGTTAAATGTCACATTTAACATGGCCCCTTTGACACTAGCGATCACATGATCTCTCTGTCACTGATGATTGAACAGAAGGGGAGGAGCCCTCTCCCGTTCCACTTCGGAGTGTAAAACGCGATCTCCCCTACAAGAGCAGTAAGATTATGATGTCATGGAGTGCAAGAACCTATGAAACAGTAGCTACGTCTATAGGGGGCACCCAAAGGATTAATGTAAAACTTGACTTCTTTTTTTAATACTGTAAATGGCTCTGCAAAAGTCTGACCAAAAACAAATGTATTTTGCATTCCTTGCAGGAACACAGTGCACAGACTCGTGTGCATTTTTGGTGCTAGGGCATTTGTAACGTTTAAACGATGTGAAAGCATAGCCTTTGTAACACTCGCTTTGTTTATAAACGTGCAGTTAGCGTCTCTAAGCCATGCCACGGCATTTTATTGTCATGGAATTTCTAAAGTGAGCACGTTGCGATGAGAATTAAAATATAAGAACATTTATTTTTTTAATTATTTTTTTTTAAAAACAAGAACATTAAAAAGGAACCAAATGAATAGACATCGCGACTTCAAACACAAAGTACACATATGGGGATAGCCACTCTCTAATTCTACTAAAGCCTTGTGCACTGATTAGATCCAATTCACTTCCTAACCTTCCCAAAATTATGTAATCCCTGAAATCCAAAAGCCTCGAAGGGCTTAAGTTATAAAGCAGCGGTGATGTCATACCTCTAAAGGGTTGCCATGGAAATAGTTTCCACTTCTGCCATATGTCCTGTGGCAGGGAATGCTAGGATCCTATACCCCACGAGAGAACATTACTGCACAGTCACTGCAGTTGGTCAAATGTAGGAGTAATGTCACAGGATATACTTTATACTGGAATCGTAAGGCTCTTCTGTTTTACTACCAATTTTTTTTTTTATAGAAGGTCACCAACATAGACACAGTAATGGTTTTTAACCTGCTTTGCAGACGAAAATAAAATAATGATTGCAGAAGGTTGAAAGGTTTATTACTTACAGCTTGAAGTCAAGAATAAACAGATGGGAAGCTATAAGGGGACCAGGTCATGCAATCTAAATGGTCTTTTTAAGTCTTTTTTTTTTTTACGGCTTATTATTCAAAAATGCAACTAGATGTTTTTAAGAGCATACCGGCACTAGCAAGGAGCAACCTACAATATACATTTTTATTATTAAAGCAGTATTATTATACCTTAGGTCCTATTAAATCTCTCTCTCTCTCTCTCTATATATATATATATATATATATACACACACACACACACACACACACACACGAGAAAAGTTTGAAACCCTTAGTATTTTCACATATTTCAAACCTAAAATGTTACTGTGACGGGAGGGGGTAACCAGGCTATACAATAAAGGTTAAGCCCTCTGGTTACCCCTGAAACCGTGCGGTCCCTGGTAGCTCCATAAGCCAGGGACCTGGGATAATACATGTGGAAAATAAAGTGACCCCTGCTTTTTTCTGTTTTCATGTTACCTTAGCCCTACAGCTGTGAGATTTCTTGTGTCAGTTTTAGGTGGGATATTTGGGTGGAAATGCAATGATTTTGTTTGCAGTTCGGGGGCCAAAGTTAACCGTAGTCGTTTAATTCGCCCCAGCGAGCAGGCATGATTTGCCGGTACGCGGGGTGAGTTACACCGGGTGTCCACGTGTTACATCCCAGTGTCCCCCAGACTCCTGAATTTCCAGCCCAAATAGCCCCAATCCATTTCCCATATAAGTTTAAGGTTCCCCTAAAGTATATTCTTTATAAAAGAGTACTTTATAACATGTTTTGCAATTACAGGCTCTATACAGTCAGCCAGGGCATCAGCATAGACGCCGGCATGTCTGAATAGAGTCCGTAGCTCAAAGAAGAGAGGATGTCCAGAGGTGGGCGAGGAAAGGCGAATTGCCAAGTCTGGAGAACAAAGGGCACCCTGTGGGGACACCTTTTGTGTCTGCAAGACTTGGTGGAGCCTGCCCAGCGGGTGGCATTGGGTTAGCTGGGGAAAGATGGCGAGCGTAGGCGCTTTCCCCATTGGCTAATCCATATTTTCTGCTCACACGGCTTTCCGAACCGGCTTAGCACACCCCCTTCTCTGACGTCAGCCGAGACGAGCCCCTGTTTCTATTGGCTGGTGGGGAGGAATTTCCACGCTCTGATTGGTCGCTCCTCCTTCCTCCACGCTGAACATAGCTCAGCGGAGGGTATGTAAGGAGAAGTCCCAGTGTAAGGGATCGGGGGACCCGAGGGTCCCCGTCACCCTTGCTCCCAGTACTGCTGCTCGTCCCAGGCCCCCTCCCCGTCAGCTCATTACCCGCTCCGGTTGGACACCACGCCTCCACGGCACACGCCGCCTCCGCCCACACGCTGCAGGGGCGCGCGCGCGGGAGTGTTACAGGGCGCGCGCGCACCCGCACCCGTCCTCTTCTACACTCTTCCTGCAGCCTTGGCTCCACCTCCCAGCAGCTGGAGGCTATTCCCACTAGGGAACACCACACGAGGCATCCTAACCTATCTCTGGGACCACTCAGTCAAGCCCCCGCTCCGCCTCTTGCTCCCATTAGTTCTCCTGCATTTATAGTTCCTTTCTGCCCTCTCCTTCCTCGCTCTGCATAGTTTTCCTGTGGCTCTTGTAGTACGGAGGTCTATGCCTGGCTCTCTTTTGTATTGCAGCTCTCGCTCCAGTCCCTGCCCTCGTTTGATACCCTTGGATTTGATCTCGGCTCTCGTTAGACTTCGTGTACCTCGCTACTCCCTGGACTCGGCTTTGGACCTCACTACGCTGCTCTCTCCTGCCCCTGACCTACGGCTTTCGGATCTTTACCCTCGGACCTCTGGCACCCCGGACGCGGCAAGTATCAGGCTAACCCTTTCTCACCAGGCCCGGCAACGCATCATACCACACTCCGGGCACGCCCTCACTGCTGTTGGTGCGTATTATACCCTTACCCACCTCAGTAGGGGGGACTGTACAGGTCTGTGGGCAGTCAAGCGTTACACCCAGTCAGAGAACCAGACGATTTTGTGGCTTGAGTCGATGAAGCTAGGGCGGGCTTTTCAAAGTTGCTCTATCCCAAAAGCAGAGCTTCGTTTTGAAGTGAAGAAAGTCTGCCCTGCACAGACTAAGTCAGACGCGAGGACCAAGTTCTCATCTGAGAACATAGCGGTCGCGGTCAGGAATTCCTGACGAAAACTGTTCCAGGAGTATCGGGACTAGGCCCGGGATAGGAGTTTCTGTTGAATCTCGGTTCAGGACGTCCGGAACAAGGTTCCGATCTGGGTAATCCCTTGCAAGCCGGCACCCTGCACCAAGGAAAGGCTAGATCTCATAACCTAGACCCGAGTAAGTATATTCTGTATTTTGTGTTTTGTTGTATTTTCAAGGTTTTATCCAAATAAACCCCATTTTATTTCACTGCCTTGCTTTGCCTATTGGCAGATCCCAGAAATATAAATGTGTTAAGAGACCTGGTCTACCGTAACAGCTATTAGATCCAAATCTAAGCCCTAATAATAGATAAAGATAACCTAATCAAACAAATGACACAAAATCGTGATACTTTTGCAACATTTATTTATCCACAACTGATTCAACATTCAATATCTGTGTGATATTGAATATGTGAACCTTTAGATTCAGTACCTGGTGGCTCTCCCTTGAGCAGCAATAACTTCAACTAAGCATTTCCTGTATCTGCTGGTCAGTCTCAAACATCGGTTTTGAGTAATATTGGCCCAAATACCACCTTACAGAACTGCTTCAACTTAATGACATTTGAGGGCTTCCTTGCATGGACAGCTCTCTTCAGATCCTGCCCATTGTTGGGGTTTAGGTCCGGACTTTGACTAGGCCATTCTAAAACGCGGACTTTCTTAGTCTGCAGCCATTCTTTTCTAGATCTGCTTGTATGTTTAGGATCATTGTCTTGCTTCATGACCTACTTTCGCTTAATCTTTAGCTCATGGACTGGTGGCCTGATGTTCACCTCTAGAATTCTCTGATACAATGCAGAATTCAAAGTTGTGTCAATGATTGCAAGCCGTCCAGGTTCTGAGGCAGCAAAACAGCCCCAAACTATCACACGTCTACCACCATGCTTGACGTTTGGGATGCTGTTCTGTTTGGACGCACTCTTTGGCATGCACCCAACATTGTGTTTCTCATTGAGGCAAAAAAGGTGTACTGTTGACTCATCTGTTCAGACAACATTGTTCAAGAATTCTTCTGGATCATCAATGTGCTCTTTGACAAACTTCAGACGGGCAGCAATGTTCTTTTTAGAGAGCAGTGGTTTCCTCCTGGCTATCCTTCCATGAACACCATTCTTGTTCAGTCTTTTTCTGATAGTTAACTCATGAACACTCACATTAGCCAATGCGAGAGTGGCCTGCAGATCCTTGGATGTTACTCTGGGGTTCGTTGTGACTTTCTGGATGATTTACCGGTTTGTTCTTGGGAGAGATTTTGGTAGGATGACCGCTCCTGGATAGAGTGACTGTGGTTTTGAACTTTCTCCATCTGTCCGACAGTGGATTGGTGGAGCCCCAAATCTTTAGAAATGCTTTTGCAACCCTTTCCAGATTGAGCATCAATAAATGCGTTTCTGAGGTCCTCAGACATTTCTTTTGATCACGGCATGATGTGTTTCCACACACCTGTATGGTGAAGACCAAACCCACAAAGTTTCTAATCTGTCTATAGGGTGGGGCTTCCCAAACTCACCCTAAAGATTTACCTAATTATTTCAACACCTGATTCTAATTATTCCCTTTAATTTAGCTGATAAAACCAGGGTTTCACTTACTTTTGAACATGCCCTGACTCTTAATTACTCATTGTATATATATTTTTTTTTTTCAGTAGCTCTTTGATTCTGGTATACTCTGGAAGAAAAAAAGTTAGAACTTTAACTATATTATTGTTGTTTAAATCCTACAAGTATACAACATAAGGAATCCTTAAACTGACCCTTATTTTTGAACATATTAATTTACACTGTGCGTAAACCAGTATCTGTAAAGGGAGGATCTCAAATAGTCCGGCAGCAACATGATGAAGTCTGACACATGCATATGATCAGCGATCGCATTCTATTAATAGAACCTCTGCTGGGAATTCGTTCTATCCAAGCACTGCCAAAAGGTGCACATCGATTTCTTCCAGTAATTATATCATGGGACTTTGTTACTGTGAAAATATCTACGTGAAGGACAAATCCAATCCTCGCTCACTCGCTCACTCTCATTATGTTTCTAAGTAATGACATGGTGAAGTCGGACTTGTGTCTGTATGGTTATATACAGACTGCCACTTACAGTAAGAGTAACAAGATACAAGCACAAGTATGATATACTAGGAGGGGTATGTTGATAGGTGTAACATAAAGCATTTAGGGTAATACTGCACTGTACATATAAGTTGCCTGGCACTATCTTTTCTTTCCAGTTCTGCGGTCATTCATATTGTGTTTGGATAACAAAATGATGCAATGGGATATTGTGTTATGTAGCAGAATATCCAATTGGTTGTAGTACAGTTTGTGCAGACCACCTTTCTTTGCTAGTTGATATTTGAACGTAGCTGTATTGAAAATCCCTGCGGTGCTTTTCTGATTTAAAAATATAAAGGGGCTATCTCTAACCAGCTGTTTTCTTCTTTATCTGGGTTGTCTTAGGAACAGTTAGTGAACGGGTCTCTTTAAATTAATTTGAGTAAAATTAATGTGGTTCAGTGACATACATCAGATGGTCTAATCTAAAAGGAATACGCTATCATCATCATCTCTCATCGGGTGGATTGGTACAGTATGTATTAGGAAAAATAAGCTCATAACCACAAAACATTGCTTAAGTAAAGCAGAATACTCTAAATTAATGCAGGCATATCCAATTGGGAATTATAGACTCCTTCTTCAGCAAAATGGTTAAGGATTATTGCTGGCTGCTTAATTGACTCTAATATGCTTTGACTTGGACTCTATTCTAATCCATTAGAGTTTTATCACTTCCACCGAGATCTACTTCTTTCACTGGCATGGTTTCCTTTCTATAGATGCATTGCAGTCACTTAACCCAGGGGTGCGCAAAGTTTTGATCCTGTGCCCTCCTGCCTGCTCACCTCCCGGCTCGCGCCCCCCACCTCCTCATGATGCTCGGCTCCGGCGTAAAATGATGTTGCGGGGTCATGTGACGCCACGTTGCCATGGCAACGTGATGTCACGTGACCCGCAGCGTCATTTGGCGCCAGGTTACCATGGCGACGCGTCGTCGAAGACCAGGTAGGAGAAGCTGCAGGGGCCTCGCGCGGTCCCCCGGCATTTAATTTAAATGCCCGGGGGAGAGAGTGGGACCTCTGTAGCCGCCCCCCCACCCCGCAAAATCTCCCACCCCCCACCCACTTTGCGCACCCGACTTAACCCATTCACTGTCAGGGTGATGGCAACGCATTTTGAAAGAGTGAAGGGCTTAAAACAAGAGAATGTTTTAGGTTTGCTTTTCAGTCATACAGTATACTATATTCACCATAATCTGAATGGTTGCTAAATAATATTTACAAATAACAACCTCATTCACACTGAAATGTTCTATCAATGTCAAAATCATTTGTGTAAAATTATTAAGATGTTCCATAGACACAATTTAGATTGTAAGCTCTTTGGGGCAGGGAGTCACGTTCCTTATACTTGCTTTAATGTTACATGCTCTTATCCCTGTGTGGAATATGTAATTCCCTGTAATTGTCATTATGATTTTATTGGCAAGGTCTGTGCTACATAGTAATAAGTAATAATAACAGTATAGAAAGCAAAAGTGTTTTCTTCAACACTTTGGCACCTACAGGTATTTGTTACATGGTAACTTTGTAGTTGAAAAAACGGATCGATATGTTTAGGTGCTATGTAGGGATAAAAAGAGTGGAAAGTCACTGAACTCAATAGTATTGTTCAGTGCAAAAATACGTTAAACTGTAATAGTGCCAATCAGGCAAGGAAAATCCTATTGACTTTAACATCAGTGGGAGTTTGCGTGTCCGATCAGCACTAGAACAGTTTAATGAATAACCCCCACTGTGCCAAACACAAAGAGACATACAAGTGATTAGTAAAGTTGTAACATTCAGTTTTTTCATGGATTGAATATTGCCAAGACTTATAACGTCAAGTTTGTGAGAAATAAATGTACCTACTGAAGCCCCACGTGTTAACTACTAGAGCACCTATTATGTACAGTATGTGAGAGTATCAATCGTCTGTGCATGTTCTCCCACTAATCAAACCATCAATATTTTCAGCCCGGGGAAAAAAAATTTCGCTGTCAATTCCTATCTAATAGTTTATTGATTAGCTTGTGAATACTTCACTTGGCAAGATTTTCTCCTGTACTATACATACCAAATTTGCATATCGCATGGATCTGACAAGCCTAGAAAAAAACTATCGAAAAAACACTTAGTGAAGGATAGACAGGCAAGTACCATTTAAAGGAGCAATTCATGCAATATCCTGTGTGTGTTTTTTTTAATGAATCAGTTCTGTAGTATTAGATAATACTTACTCCCTTTTTTTTTTTTCAACGTAACTCTTGATACCATATTTAATGGCTTTTAATATAATGAGTTTCCTTATATTTCTATAGCAGGCACGTCCCCAGCAGTGCAAAATCTTTGCAACACTTTTCTATTTGTAATTATTTGTTGCCAATATTGCCAGCAGTATGAGCTGCAAACTGTACCAATAGATAATGTTACCTTAGTAATATTCGAATACATTGTAGCTGCGGAGTTACACTGACTGAAAGATTGATTGAAACTTAAAGGCAGCCATTTAGTGAACCCAGGGAAGCAGGATTGTTGCTGATCGATCACAGTGGAACGAATCAGCAGCTGGGGTCATTTGTTTTCAATAAAGGTAATCAAAAGCTGCATATATTAAAATCAGCTCCGGACCTGTTGGAGAAGAGGGACTAAATGTCCCCCCAAAGCCACAGCACAAGTCCACCAACGTGTTTCGGGCACTATGCCCTTTCTCAAGGTGATTGTGGACTTCTGTGCAGCAGGCTGTACTTCAAGCTGAGGATCATTGCTTTGTGGGTCAAGAGTTATTGGTGCCGCAGTTGGATGAGGAGGATGAAAGCCTTCATCCAGGCAAGGGTAAGAAACACATTGATTGTATTTTCTTTCAATGTTGCCCATTAATTGCCAATGTGGTTATCTGTGCCCATTGAGGGTATAGATAGCCACAGTGACAATCACTGGATTAAATGGATAGTGTATTTTTTATTGTATGTAATTTTATTGAACTGTATTGTTTATTTGAATGGGCAAAAGTGCTATTAGCCATCTTTGGCTAATGTCACTTTTGAACATTCCTGGGTGTTGGTGGTAGAGTGGATGGACAAAGGGGTACTTGCCCCAAGGTGGGTGTTTAGGCCTCGAAGGAGGGGTTTACACCTTCATTAGCTTAGCCATTACAACCACTAAGGTAATGAAAGGGTTAACCCCTCCTGCAAGCCTCCCGGGAGGCCTAACCACCCACCCTTGGGCAACTACAACCTTCACCCACCCCCTCTACCACTAACAAACCGGGCACTTCTATTTAACACCTTTATTACCTTAGCGGTTAGCCACTAAGGTAATGAAGCTGGGATGTAATTTTATTTGTATTACATACGATTGAAGCAGGGGGCCTCCGGAGCTGAAAGTAATGTGTGTCAGCTCCCCCGGCTTCAATCCTATGCAGCAAAAATAAATTATACTCCTTCATACAGCTGCGACCGCCTTTATCCTAAGGCGGCCGTAGCAGCGCCGCTCTGATAACCGCGGCCAGACGCGGTCTGTTTTCTTTTTTGAAAATGAATGTATATCGCGAACCCGATTTCACCACCCTTTAGATGGCATATGAGAATATGCGAGTTTAATGCGATGTGCATGTCGAAGATACCTGAATAGCAGTTGCTGGCAAAAAATTTAAGTTTGAGCATTTTTTTGAACTACCACACAGCCTGTAAGTGATAACGCTCGTTAAAAAGCCGTTTACAAGCGATTTTGACATGTTGAAGCTTTCTGAATAGCTACATATGCACAATCGCTTGAAAAGTTCACTTATCAAAGCTACCTGAATAGGCCCCTATGTGTTTCCCCTAACGCATCAGCGATCCCCATACCAGTCAATATAATATTTTCACCATAGTTTGAAACACACTAGATATATTAACATTAGGATTACATTTAAGGACTTTTATTTTATCTAAATTTCTCCTTACACCGTATGTTCAATAATCAAAGCATGAAGGCCTGATGTTTATTTAGCTAACAGTAGTAGTAAATAAATAACAGTACACAAAGATATTGTACTGTAGCTTAGGAAATATTGTATTGATCTACAGTGCATTATCACCATGAACATTACTGTTCTACTCCTCATTGAGTCCCATTGAGATCCATTCATTTTCATTGATAAATTACCTTTGAGTGTGCTGTTATTATTACTATATAGTTGATCTATAGCACTTGTTTCAGTCAGATCTGTAACACAGCATCCCTTTATGTGATTGAATATGCCACTTCATACATAATATTTTTTTTGTGCGTGAAGTGCATTTATTTCATGGGTATGGTATACTCTTTAAAAAAATAAAAAATAATAATAAATAAAAAATAAGCAGAAAATCAATGCACAGTAAGAAAAAGTGGACAAATGATCTTGACTTTGGTTGTGTGTGGTTAAAAGGGGAAGTTTATTTGCTTTATCCAACTGCTGCTCAGCAAGGCAGTGCAATAACAAAAAATGGCACTATTTCTGTAACATAAATTTCAAAAGGTTATATTTTATTTTTTCCATTTGTTTTCACAGTGACCTTTAAAACTTTGTGAAATGTCACTGCCATTACTAATGGGTATTTGTAAATAGCATTCACACTGAAAAGAAATACAATACCCTGACCTGGTATGAGAAACATAATATACGTACAAAATCTTGGTTCAATAACAGGTATACTGCACCTTCTGAGTCTCACTGACTCCCTGTGCCTTAACTGCAATATTCACATGGTAAGCACTGAAAAGTGGCACATTAAAAATGGTGGAGTCTGAATTGTGGTGTTCTACAATATTTGATTGTGTTAAAACACAATTGTTTCCCCCTTTTTTTCTACTGAGTTGTATATTTAAAGCATGTGACAATGTATAATTCTACATTCCTAGCTAAGCTGGCAATCGTTTGGTGCTTCTGTTATAAAGCTGTAAAAAATTCTGATTGTGTGCCTAACATAATGGTCGCCTTTCAGTTTCAATCAATGCTTCAGTCAGTGTAACACAGCAACTACAATGTATCCCGATATTACTAAGGTAACATTATCTAATGTTAAAGTTTGCAGCTGAATCTGCTGGGAGTATTGGCAACAAATTATCCGAAACAGGAAAGTGTTGCAAAGATTGTGCACTGCTATAGAAATCAAGGGATGCTTTAAAACCAATAAAAAACCGTATTAAGAGTTATTAAATAAATTAAATTAACAGTCATTATTATCTACTACTACAGAACTGATTTTTTGATTAAAAAAAAACATATAACATGTCACATGTTTTTGTTGTTGTTGCTTTAAGCAGTCTGTGTCTACAAAGCTTTGCAGATACTGTACTGTGCTTGGATTGAAGGATCAGTCTTGCAGTTAAGAGGGCAATACAAAAATAAACCAGCACCTCCAACTGAAATCAGGATCGCAACAGTACTTTTTGAGAAGCATTCTCTTACTTGCAGTACATCACAGTATACGGTATAGCTGTTGGGATTGTGTTACTTTCCTTGAATTTTTTTTTGTAGGATACTTTTATTCTTTAACAATGGTGCTGGAAATGTGAAAATGTTTCATGCACGGCTTCGAGGACTATTAAATACTGTACACAATCTTCCATGTATTCATTTTTTTTTTTTTAAAGTATGTTAAACATTTAATGATCTGTTGTGGAGGATATCAAATAATAAACTTGTTTCAATTGTTCAATCTCTACCATTAGGTCTTATTTATAGAAGATACAGATCAAGATGGTGCAATTTGTTGCAAAGCACGGAGAACGTTTTTCATCTACATAAGGCCTGCACAACACGCGGCACGCGGGCCGCATGCGGCCAGCCTGCACTCACTGTGCGGCCTGCGGCAGCTTTCTGCTCTCCCCCTCCCTCCCGAGTCCGCTCTCCCGCTCCTCCACGAGCCCGCACTCCCCCGCGCCCGCTCTCCCCCTCGCAGGGTAGCAGCGCGCTCTAGCATTGAGGCACTTCCGTGCCTGCTGCTTGCTAGAGCGTGCGTGCAGTCCTGCCTGCTCTGCCGCCGCCTCCACCGCAAACCAAGGTAGGGAAGGGGGGGAGGGGGAGGGTGGCGAGATGATGTGATTTGAAGTGCAGGGGGGGGGTGATTTGAGGTGCAGGGAGAGTGATTTGAAGTGCAGGGGAGGGTGATTTGAGGTGCAGGGGAGGGTGATTTAAGGTGCAGGGGAGGGGGATTTGAGGTGCAGGGGGGGTGATTTGAGGTGCAGGGGAGAGCGATTTGAGGTGCAGGGGAGAGTAATGTGAGGTGCAGGGGAGAGCAATGTGAGGTGCAGGGGGGGAAGTGATGTGAGGTGTAGGGGGGGTGATTTGAGGTGCCGGGGGGTGGGGGGGAGAGGTGAGTAGGTGCGGGGGGGTGGTGATGTGAGATGCAAGGGGGGGAGAGTGATGTGAGGTGCAGGGGGGAGAGGGATGTGAGGTGCAGGGGGGGAGAGGGATGTGAGGTGCAGGGGGGAGAGGGATGTGAGGTGCAGGGGGGAGAGGGATGTGAGGTGCTGGGTGGGTAGTATGTGTGTGGTGTGCAGGCGGGTAGTGTGTTTGATGTGGAGGGGGAGTATTATTTGTGTGGGTGAGGGTGGAGAGATGGGGGTATGAGAGATAGATGGGGAGTCTCGTAAAGGTTGATATTGAGGGGTTGTGGGGGAGATATATGATGAGGGGTGCTGGGACAAATATATGAGGATGATGATGATGGGTGCTGGGGGAGATATGAGGATGATGATGATGATGAGAGGTGCTGGAGGAGAGATGATGATGATGATTATTTTTCCGGTGCGGCCCAAATCTTTTTTCATTGGAGCAGTTCAGCCCTTCTCACTTAACAAGTTGTGCAGGCCTGATCTACATCATTTTGCACCAGTGGCGTATGTATGGAGCTTCTTGTGTCTTCTGTTTTGCTCTTAGGCACAGACGTTAATGCCACCTAAATCATGGGCATTCATTTGACTCAAAGAGAAAGGGAATATGCATCAAACTAAGTCCCCGCTAGCGCTGATCGAACTGAGCAGGCAGCGCTTGGAGAAGACTTACATATATAGATATATGTAAGTCCCCGCTCACGCAGTGCGCGCGGCATTCGTGCGCGTGCACACGCTCAGCCGCTATCGGCGCTTAGGTAAACAAAAAACCTATACTTACCCGTTCGCTCAACTACCCGCAATGCCCCCCCCCAACTCCCCCGTGCACGCGTACAATAGGACACCCGGCGCTCATGCTTGGAGCGCTCTCCAAGCATGAGCGCGCTCAGTGCCAGCGGGGACTTAGCCTCAGTTGTAGGCTCAAAACTAGACAGCTCGTTATAATTAGAAGTAAACACGAGTTATTAAAGTAATCAATACAGATATGGTGGATGAATGAAACTTTCACCAATAATGCTTATTACCACGATTTGCCACCGTAACATCGAACCATTAAAGTTTCCCTCTGGTGATGCAGCGGCCTCACATTTTGCCGTGCAAGGCTCAGGATTGCTGGGCTGGAAGAGTTTTCCAAATGTGGAAGATCAAGAACTAAAGCTATCTGGAACACTGTGGGAAAACCAGCGAAAAACCTGTCCCAGGCTCATTAAATTGTCATTTCTTATGTGATAACTCTGATGCAGCTTTTTTGCACCACTGTTCTCACTAGGAGATTTTGATAAATAAACTTCCTCATATTTTGGACAGGAGAGTTTGGTCATCTTTTCTATAATAATGGATATCACTGTATTATGTGTACCATTATAATAGATAGCTGGATGCTTCTACATTGTACTAACATTTTGTTCTGCTTCATAATCAACATTATTCTACACACACTCGACCAGTATCTGTGTGCTTGGGACATATTAGCACCTAATTCCCTATGGGCACAGCGCCCATGACTGTTTGGGAATACACGGCATCATTAAGCAATGTTCAGGGAAGGATAATTCCACGTATCAAGAAACAGTGCTTAAAATGTTTGGCAAAGTTTAGTCACATTTATGTTCTGTGTAATAGAACTATAGCTCAATATCTGACAGAATAAGAATGTCTGCTTTAAGTATTGATGTACAGTGTGTTACATTTATATTGCATGAACTTCTATAAACAAAGTAGTTCCTCCATACCTAAATTCTAGCGCATTAAATCAGGGGGTTAGTGGAACATTCCAATATAATGTCAAAATATTTGCCTGCCTATACTGTACATCCTGATGAAATCTGTAATCCTAGTTACTGGAAACAGAGAACGTGAACATTTTCCAGTAGCCGACAGTGAACATAAGATTTACAAAGTCTAGATTTATATTAAACCCCACGGTACATTTTCAGCCAGAGTACTATAAATATTTGCAAAATGTATATTCAATTCACCAATCATTCTGTACATCATTCGAATCTTACAAGTTTGAGACCTTGTTGCGCAACGTGTGTGTGATGTTGTATCTTCTCTTCTTCCTATAGAAAGTGCTTTTGAAACACCATCAAATATGTCCTTTCTTCTCTCCTTTCATGTCATTTCCTTTAATGACCACATTACATTAGCAGAAAAGAAAAAAGGAGAGGAAGGGGCTGGGGGGGTGGGGGGCGGGGGGGCTTGAAACATTGCTTTTTAAGACCAGTGCGTGTCTGTCTGCATACTCACTTCTGTATTCTATTTTTGTACATGAAAGTAAATATTTTTTGCTGAATTTGCTAGGAGCATGTGAGTTTTTCTTGTTTATCCATAACCTGAGTGCTGATCCTATGGTGTAACACATTACATCCATATCAAGAGAAATTAGATAACATTTTTAAAACATTGTTGTAAAATATTCACACGTTATTTCATTCTAAGTTTAATTTTTTTTTTTTATTTAAAAAACCCCTCTGGTTTTATGTTTTTTTTGCAACCCTATCATTTTTTTACATTGGCTGATCTCACGAGGGTAACGTTGCAAAAATATCAATAAATCAAAAATGTGAAAGCAGAATGCAATGCTGTCCTAATTCTGCGAAATAAATCATGCTGTGATATGTTATGAGATTAGAAATGAAGCTCAGCGGACAAACACACAACTTTTTTTTTAAACATAAAATAAAGTCGAGTTATAGATTACATTACTTTCATTATGTTCTCATATTATTATCATTTATCATAACAACAAATATGTTCTAAAAACACATCTCACATCAAGAAAAAAAATTGCCGTCTACAGAGATTTTCAACCTGGGTTCATATATATACTGACCAATTCTCCATTCTTTTGTTTGTTTGTTTGTTTGTTTTTTTAGAGGAAGACACCTCAATTTCTTATTAAAAAGCATATACTGTAATTTCTCTGCTCTTTCCCAAAAATAATTCCATTGTCCCAATGAAAGTCCCCAGAAGTTTTAGAAATGTTCTACATTTTCTTCCCAGATCTCCTTGATTAGAAACTTCCCCAGCGTGGTGGAAAAAAATTCCCTGGGAAAAAAAGCTTTTTTCTTTTCTACAGGGCTCAATCTTTTATTTTGGCAATACTATTTTAATGTAATAATTAAAAATAATGTTATTTTTTGTAATACTGTAATGTTATAAATGCCCTCTCTCTAGCAGTGCACCAATTGTATCTAATGACTGCCTGGTCACATGATCTTCTTTGGTCCTCTTCTTCTGCACTGCCGGCCATTTAGTGAACCCTTGATCGTGGTTTCGCTGATCGATCACATGAGAACGGATCGATCGGCAACTTGGCTAATAACTTATCATTGTGTGGATTGTATTGATGCACATATTAAAGGGCGGGGGGGGGGGGGAATAAATAAATTAAAAAAAACCAGCAGCTTGAACTGCAGCTTTAAAGGGTTCCACGGACTCGAGCACATTTTGAAATGGTCGTTACCGTTCTTAAAAGGTTGAAAACCACTGTCAGCATCAATCGTATCTTCCTTTAAAGAAGAAAAGCAATCTCCTAAGCCACTTGAGGTAACAAAACTCTGTAAGAGATCCTTACTGGGATGCAGGCCAAAAGGAAGCAATACAGATGTGCTAAATATGTTCATAAGAATACAAAACACATGCATTTCCCAGTCCCTGTATTGATCACTTTCCAAAGAAATCTGCCAGTATAATACTTTTTATTTGTCTGTTGTGCAATTGACACTCGTATCATACCGTAAGTGGAATAAGACTGCCAAGCAAATCTTGGTCGACATTATTCTTTAAAGTACTCCAGCTTACAGAATACAAGTTACAGGCTTTTGTAAGTTGAAATGATGTAACCTCACAGATCAGAGAGAGTACAAAAGGCACTTACTAACCAACGAACCCTGCTATCATCATGTACATACACAAAGCACATAGGCTTTAGCAAAACTGATCACAGCTCCTTATAGATTCATTTTTAGTGAAGATAAAGGAGTGTTTTTTCCGATATGATTTAGGTTTACGCAGATTTGTTTTTAAAACTAGTAGCCATAGTTACGCCAAAAAAATTTGGGGGCAAATTTGACACATTTCTGGTAAACCCTTCCAACTGTTTGAAGAACTAAACAGGTCCAGTTTTGAATATCTCAAGTCTGCAGAGGGCTATACAATACTGTATATGTATTTATTATCACAGTGAAGTGCCCATGTTAACAATATAGATGGACTGTATTGCTATGTATCTGCTGCTACTAATATCTGAAAGCTAATAATCCACCATAACAACCATAATAGAGCATGTTGTAAGAAAACGGATGCGTTTCTAAGGGCACTGGAAACTGTGCTTACACATTTGTGAATTGTAATTGAATACTTCACTATAACATGATGACTAGAGGGATGACTCATTAAACTTGCAATCCCATTACAGGCAGTCCTCGTTTTACAACGCTTCACTTTACAACGAATGGCTTATCCAACGCTATGCAATGCATACCTATATTCATTTTTACAACGCCAAAATGGCTTATCCAACGCTCTTACGACGCTTTGCAACGTTGTGCATGTGTGTATATACATACACATTCACATAAATAACGTTGCAAAGCGTCCTAAGAGCGTATATATATAATATTATACTATATAATATTATATTATACTATATAATATATTATTTATTATGTTATATTATATATATAATACAGTATATGCACTATATAATTTATGTGTGTGCTGCATATCTTATTGCCTGCATAAAATATTTGGTGTATTTTAGTGTTAAAAATGCCTTCAGGAACGGAACCTTTCATTTAAACAGTGTTCCTATGGGAAAACGTGTTTCGCTTTACAACGTTTCGCTTTACAACGCCATTTTGAGTAACGCATTGTGTCGGATAACCGAGGACTACCTGTACCATCATTAAAACAGATAGAATGCATACCTACAAAAATGAAATATAAATGGCAATCATTCAAATATTCTGAATCCTGCCCCAATGTCTGTCTTCACACACAACAAACGATAGATTTCCATCAACGGATCACACTACCTTTTAGTGCCACACTGAACAATTCATGGTTATCCCCATTGAATTTTTAAAGTTGTTTTTCACTTGTTGCACATCAATGAAATTCTTGAGTGGTCATTTACACTGCCACATCTGAACATGTAACAATGATCAACTCCATCCTTCAGGCTCACCAGAAGTAAACAACTATTAAAGCATCTATAAAACAACATCCTTCAGTAAGGGATAATTATTTCCTGTTACAAATGCAATGAATGATGGTGCTCCAGTTAAATGATGGAGTGCCATATATCAACATTATATATTGTGCAGAGGAAATCATGTGTGGTCAACACTACAATCAATGAAGTGGATGTGATGGGAGTGGAGCAATGATTAAGAGCTAACTATCATTATTAGTCCCATAAGGCAACAATCAACATTCACTATTTTAGGCTATTGTATAATCTCATGGCACAGCTAAAGAAATTGGGCAAATAAAATATAATTTAGATTGTTACTGTAGCTCTTCGGAGCAGAGACATATTGAGGGACATTCACTCCTTGTTCCCCTATTACCTGCCATTCAAGTCAAGAGTAGTGAATGTGGGATTGCTGTGTGATAACCTGTATCAGAGCTTAGCAAATCCCCACAATTGTGCATGGAAAATTATGTGTACAGTACTCCAAAAACTGTTTGCATTATATAAGAATAACAACTATTATTATTATTATTATTATTACAAGTACCGAAAATGAAGAAGCATTTTCTTTTCACCCTTAAATACAGAATATATAGCAGCCAATTGTTACTTCCACCTTAGCTCACCCTTCTCTGTCAGAGAACAAAGTATTAGAAGGGCTAAGAGCTTTATTTAAAAGATTAGGAGTACCAAACACAGATCAAAATAAACCCACAGACGTCTTTGGTGAATCCGTATTATCATGTTATTATACTGTATACTACAAAAAGGGGGCACTTTGCCTGTGGAATATGAGGTTTTTCTCAACACACAGTGATATCACACAATATGGATAAAGTAAAGGAATTCTATCCACTTTAACATTTCAGCTTACTCTGTTTACTAATGTAAAGTGATTTAGAGATATGGTTTGGTGCCCGATTAAAAATAAAGGGATCCTTCCATATAAAACATGGCACTGCTATTGAGTTATTTAGATCCTGGTGTGAACTGCAACTTCAAACAATTGCAGAAAAGGTGTAAGAGAAAGCTCGAGAAGTCAAACGGAGTTATGTAAAACAGTCCCTGCTACAAAAATAAGGTAAAATCAATACCCTAGATTTACCAAGATCCAGAATGTAAGAGAGGGCCTGAAGATGATCAGTACGAACAACCCAAGCTTGGCTTCCACAACACGAGGTTCCATGGATTCTCTAACATCTTCCATGGCGAACTAGAGTACATCAACAATCTCAGACCAACAACATGTAATCTGAACCCCGTACATCCTGGCTTGTGAAAGCCTCAAAAGGAAGCAGCATCCTCAACCAAACAATAGATCAGAGAAAGTTCCCAGAGAAACAAAAATCAACACCAGATACCTCAGACGTAAATAGCTTCAGACCAGTTTTCCATCTCCCATTCCTCTCCAAAGTCCTAGAAAAGGTAATAGATCTAACTACCAGCCCATCTAGGGAAAAGAAAACATTCTGACAAAAATCAGTCAGGCTTCAGTAAAATTCACAGCACCAGAAATACCATAAGTGTGACAGATGACTTGCTGATTCTAGAACACATGATCTCCATCGATTCTCATCGTGTAGGAACATGGTTGACCACAGCCTCTTATTACACAGAATGGAAACTGTTGCAGGGATATTTGACCACACCCTTGAGTGATTTGCCTGCTTCTTAAGCAGAAGAATCCAAAAGTATCCAGGAATATTGTAAAATAATCATTACATGTGGAGTACATCAAGCCTCTATTCTCTCCCCTCTTTAACATCTATGTGAAGTCACTGGATCTCATTATTACAAGTCATTATCTCAAGTATCACCAATATGCAGATGATACCCTGCTGTATGTAACTATTACTCCGGATACGATATCTCACTTAGCTGCTATTGAAGCTTTCATTGCAGCTATAAGAACATGGATGTAATGACAGTTGCCTATAATTAAATATGGACAAGATGGAGACTATCATATGACCATATAACCAAATTGATAAACTAAAGGACCTGAAAAAACTCAAATTCCAAGACCACGCTACAGCACCCTCCTAGACAGTGAAACACCTGAGTATCTCCAATGATAGTAATGTCACAACAAGAAAAAGTCAGACAGCCAACTCCTGCCTCTATCACCTCTGCTCTTTTAAGATACTTGCATCAAACCCTGGTCAGCTTCAGACTTGATTGTGGTAACTTACTCTATCTTGTCTTACCAAACAGCCAGATCAATCATTTGCAGAAAAATCATAATACAGCAGCTAGAACTATCGGAATCCTGTGCAGACAAACACATTAGTGGAACCCTGAAAGAACTTCACTCACAACCAATCAGACAGAAAATGTTGTTCAAAGTCACTTCTACAGCAGCCTCGCATGAACATACATCTCGACATGCTGTCTTAGTCAACCAGACTACTCAGATCAACCAACACGCACTGCTCAGTGTTACTTGATTTAAACCACCAGAATTGTTAAAGGGCACAGACTTTAGAACAACCTCTCAATCAGCGCCAGGAAACCTCCCACCTTCCACTTTTTTTTAAAGAAATCACTTAAAAAGGCAATTCATACAATAATCTTTATAATCTATATTTGTATTATTCAGCTCTTAATGTTTTAAAATTAGTTTTAACATAATCTGCATCCTTTGATTTCTATAGCAGGTTTTAGCCCACCTCCCCCAGCAGTGCAAGGTCTTTGTAACACTTTCCTGTTTGGGATAATTTGTTACAAGTGAAAAAATAAGTGCAATATAGCGCTCGCGTGACAACCTAAATAAATAAACAAATGACAATAATAAATAGACCTGCGAATTGGAGTCCGAAAAAGAGTCCTTGAGCTGGTTAACTCTGGTTATCTCACAACCAGGAATAGATGCAAGGGTGATAAACCTCTTGTGGCGCTGAGGTAAGGAATGACTTGTGAGATTCAATTGGACTGTAGATATTGTCCTGTTCCTTTAAATGAATACCTCAAGAGAGGGGAGACAAAACCTAGAAAGCACTGCAATAGTGCATTACCCAAGGACCATATGCATGAGTTAAATGAACAGAGCAATTTTTTAAACTTGTAATGAAACAATAAAATTGCGTACAGATGTACATCAAACTTTAAAACATCTCAGTGCTGAAGCACTTGGAATAAAACTTTGCTCCTCCGTTGGGAAAAATTAGAATCCTACTCACCAAAGGTGGCTAGGACATACGCCAATGATTATTTGGTCTTATAGCTGTTTGACACCGCTCGCCGTGGGGTGAAGTACGTCAGTGCCTCGAGGAGATCCGTCTTCCGTGCTCAAAGTCGATTGCTTCCAGAGTCTCACCGATCGGCTCCTCTGCTGACGTCACCGCTAGTATTACACTCCGAGCACGGAAGGCGGATCTCCTCGAGGCACTGGC
>CM071570.1:73874630-73907083 GCA_036426205.1 Ascaphus truei
TTTGCTATCACTAATACACTTTGATTTTCAACATTGAGTGCTGTCTCTTGTTTACCAATCCTTGGAACGGTAACGTATAACTATTTTCTCTATATGGGACGTGCACCTGTGGCTTACCAGCACTTATTGGGGTGCCAACTGCCTTATCTGACTATTAAACTAGTAATGAAACAATAAAATTGCATACAGATGTACATCAAACTTTATGTACTGAAGCACTTGGAATAAAACTTTGCTCCTCCGTTGGGAAAAATTAGAATCCTACTCACCAAAGGTGGCTAGGACATACGCCAATGATTATTTGGTCTTATAGCTGTTTGACACCGCTCGCCGTGTGGTGAAGTACGTCAGTGCCTCGAGGAGATCCGTCTTCCGTGCTCGGAGTCGATTGCTTCCAGAGTCTCACCGATCGGCTCCTCTGCTGACGTCACCGCTAGTGTCCACTGCAACGCCAAAATTATCCAACGCGTTTCGAAACTGAGGAGTTTTGAAACGCGTTGGATAATTTTGGCGTAGCAGGGACACCGTAGCAGTGGATACTAGCGGTGACGCAGCAGAGGAGCCGATCGGTGAGACTCTGAAGCAATCGACTTTGAGCACGGAAGACGGATCTCCTCGAGGCACTGACGTACTTCACCCACGCGAGCGGTGTCAAACCTCTATAAGACCAAATAATCATTGGCTTGTCCTAGCCACCTTTGGTGAGTGAGGATTCTAATTTTTCCCAACGGAGGAGCAAAGTTTTATTCCAGGTGGCTCAGCACTGAGATGTTTAAATTTGATGTCATCTTACGCATTTATTGTTTCTTACAAGTAAAAATTGCCTGTTCATTTAACTCATGCATATGGTCCTTGGTAATGCACTATTGCAGTGCTTCTCGGTTTTGTCTCCCCTCTCTTGAGGTATTCCATTTAAGGACAGGACAATATCTACAGTCCAATTGAATCTCACAGGTCATTCCTTACCTCAGCGCCACAAGAGGTTTATCACCCTTGGGATAATTTGTTGCCAATATTCCAAGCAGTTTGAGCTGCAAACTGTAACCATAGATAATGTTACCGTAGTAATATAAGAATACATTATAGCTGCTGAGTTACACTGACTGAAGGATTGATTGAAACTGAAAGGCGGCCATTTAGTGAACCCTGAGAAGCAGGATCTTTGCTGATCAATCACGGTTGAATGAATTGATCGGCAGCTTAAGTAATTCATTTCCAATAAAGGTAATCAAAGGCTGCATATTATAAATATATATATATATATATATTTACATATACACATTTACATTTTAAGTGCTGCTTGGACTGCCTCTTTAAGACCCACTTTTTCTGTAAAGCATTGGGGCACTAGCCTCAAATACTCACCATATTGACTTTTGCTGCAAAACCCTTGAGGAGTCGGCATGCTCAAGAAACACTGATTGGATGATAGATCAAAGAACAAACTCTATGGGATTCTTTTCTTTGATCCATGTGGTACTCATTTTAGTACCACTTTTTGGCTCTGTTTTGCCGCCAAAGTGTTCTGAAGCAGAGCTATGCACTGGGGACTTAAACCAGAAAAAATATTAATGGATGCTTCTAAGGTTACTACTAAAAAGTGGCTTTTGTCACTCAAATATTATACGTTTCCACATTCCTTCATCAAAGGCTCTGCTAAATTACTGTAGGAAAGTCACAAAGTGCAAAACATTGAAGCTCTTCACCCTGAAAGGCAAGGCCCAGAAATCTTAATTGATATCACTTTTCTAATTTTAAGTGAACAACTTTAGAAATTAGAGGCAATTCCATTGGAATCTGCCCAGGGTTAACACCACTCCGGGTTTGACCAGTAGACTACGGGTTTCGGCCACGTATCTCCGGGCTACGGCTTAACCAGAAAAATCTCTGGGCAGCGGCATCTCCCCCTGCAAATCCCATCAACATGGCTGCGCGACATCAAATGGTGCCGTGTTGCCATGAGAATGGGATGCTATGTGACGTAACGGTGTCACATAATGCCCCGTTGCCATGAAAACGGAATGGTACTTCGTGCCGCGGTGTTACATTGCCATGACGATGGGGTGTCACGGGAACGCCGTGGCGCTATAAGGCGTTCCATTGTCATGGCAACTTGACGCCATGACATCATGTCGTCGTGGCAACGTGCGCAGTTTGACATCGCAGAGCCATGTCGCCTGGACTTTGCAGGGGTAGATGAAGGCGGGAGATGCCGTTGCCGCCGCCGCCGCCACCAGTTAGAGAGATAAATATATAAATAAAATAAAGAAATGTAAAAAAAATTATATTGCAAAAAAAGTCTCCGGGTTAGCCTTCAACAGAAGGTGGCAACCCTGAATCTGCCACAAAGGAACGCTTGCCCATTTTTTCTCCAAATCTTTATTTACGACTTTCTGCAACGTATTCTGATTCATTTTTAATTACTGGGTTGAATCTAGCATTAATTCTTACTACCAGTACCTGGTGTTAATTAATGTAATGGCATGTTGTCACTACATGACTTTAACATGCTGTATCAGCAATTAACACCTAACATGACAGCAGAGGCCTGTTCACAACCAGACAGACTGGGTAATAAAAAAATGCCTGCTCTGCAGATCTTTAACTTCCAATACTGTACTCTCTGTGCAAGCTTACAAAACACACACTTTCCTTCCCTACTGTCTGATTTTGTTGGTTGCACTTATTGTATTTCCCAGTATGGTAGGGTCTCTTTTGTAAAGTACTGTGGGCGTATATAAATAAAGATATACAGCACAGACATACATACTGCACAGCTAAACATTTACACAGCGCACTCACCAGAAAAAAGCATTCTGCCCACCCTCTGCTGGGACACAATACCACATCATAACAATAAATCCACCCTTCACGTAATCTGCATTAGTAGCCGATAAACAAGAGAGAAAGAAAACCCTGTAAAACACAAGACATATAAAAAGAAAGAGCAGTATAAAGTATATTGTGGGAAAAGAGATCCAACGTGTGCACATACTGTACTGTATATACTGAATATACTGTACTCTAGGTCACTCTCTAAATAATTGTATTAAGGTAGGTAATGTAAAGGCAACCTATACCCCCAACAATTTAAGTACCCTTCTTGGGTAAGGTAGAACTTCTGCCATGTTGCCACATTAGAGGTGCTGTTTTCAGGTATCTTATACATCAATGAAATTTCACATAACTTTTAAAGCAGCAAAAGTTTCCAAAGCAGGAATTGATACCCAAAAGGGGCTTCTACTCTCCATAGATAACAGCATGATACAATGGGGTCTTTGTATCAAGGCCAAAAAGTGGTGCAATTCTGGGACAAAACAAATACTCCAAATGTATCAAAGAAAAAATTATATAGATTTCCAAGGGATTTTGTCTTTGATACATTCCGTGAACATTTTGTGGTCCGGATTGCCCCACTTTTGCATTGATACATATGCCCTATAATAACATAGCAATCCCACGATGTAGCTGATGCCGAGGTGCAGGCAACACAAAAAGAGTGGGCTCCATTTCTGATCTGATCAAACTGGACGATACATCGGAGCTGTGAGCCCGAGCTGCCTAAGACCGCATGCTAGTGTCCATGATGTACCAGGTACATCTTATTCAGGTTCAGGAGCGGAACGCTGTGTTCTTCACATGGCAGAATGTTAATTCTCCTTTCACCCTCCCAGCCAACCTGAAACAGAACTCAGAAGCGTGGCCAGAAAGAGGAACCAGTAATTGCCAAGGCAGAGCCTAATGCATTCTGGGCTGTGCTTTCTCCTGTCACAGCAGTGATTGGCAGATTCAGTGTATCAGGAAATGTTAAATGTTGTTTAAAGGCCTCCGTTGCTGGTCTATTAAAAAAACAAACCTCCAGCTTTTGTATGTACCAGATTTATTTTATTGACCCGACGCTGTCCACAAATGTTACAAAATGACCAGGCTGATCAAAATCTGGCCCTAATTACAGGCTTTGACCTTTAAAAGAATCGAATCAAATAGAAAAACGCTAGAAAAGAAATAAAATAAGGCAGGTAATCTGCTTTAGAGGGCATTACACTGAGCTTACTTTCACACATTTCTAGAGAGAAGTGTAGTTTTGTGAATCATGCAATGAAATCCCTTCTTAATTAAATACTTTCAATTATAACAACTGTTGAGGCTAAAAAAAAAGCGTATTACTTTTATTGATATATTGTGTGTGGGAATGTGGAATGAAATAACAGACATAGCTCAATATTCGATTTTTTTTGCTTGGAATAGAAATGAAAGCATGTAGCAAGATACTATTATACTGTAGGAACCCCTTTAGTAAAAAAAAGTACTCACACTCAAGAGGAGAACACTACTGCAATCCATTTTGATCCATGATTTAGAGTACTGTATTTATTGGGGGAGATGTATCAACATATCAAGTCTGTTTTGGTGCATTGCTCCATTTTCTGCTTGCGTTTGTGTCGTAAGAAACTGTTTCTTACACTTGACGCAAATTATTAGGCAGAAAAGTTTACGCCATCTAAGAGCCGGCAGATTTTTTTGCACGCAAAAGATGTTGATTCATGGAGACAGAGTTGGATACATCTCATTATAATCTGTGTGCCCTGTAACTACTTCCTGACTCCTATTATCGGTCTCCCCCAAATCACAAGCTTATGTACATGGGGCAAACCTTTGAGCAAAGACCTTGATACATTGACACAAAGAGACCGGATGAAAATGACACCATTTGTGTACATTTTGTTCCAAATTCCCCCCATTGTGTTATGTGCCCTTAAAAATCTTATCTTAAGTACAATATTCATCGGATACACTGTGATAAAACACAGAGTACTCCTTACAAAAAAATGGAATCGTAATTTTGTGTCAGTGAGTTCTAAAGTTTGACATAAACAAAGTGCAAATACTGTATTGTATCTAGCTTTCTATTCTCAAAATGCATAGTCTTTGCATCGGAATTCAATTATAACATTCTGTGTTTCTAGAATGAATGCAAGCTTTAATTATTTGTTATTATTTTATTATTTATTTGATGCAGGTCTTACTGTATTTGCTAAAGAAGTCTGATTTATTACTTACATATGGAATTAGGTTTGCATTAAACATGAGCCGATACTGTATATACTATTGTGCCTATAACGACCCTGCAAGGAACTGACAGGATGGGATATGAGCTGTAGACGAGAACAGCTGGGAGAAGGCACTCTGGAGATACAAGTCCACTCATGTACAGTATTCACATTGGGAGGGATATTAACTTACTGTATGCTATATCAGTCCTGGAGAAAATAAAATACTTGTGCAGTTTGCAATATAGTCTATTTGTATGCACGCCATACTATGCATATTTATTAATACATGTTCATTCAACACCTCATAAAGGGAACAAAACTGATGTGTCAAATAGGATATATCACGTACGAAATTATCCCATGTTAGTCAGAGACTCCATTGTAAATTCCTGGAAATGAAACATGTATGCTAACTGTGTCAGCATAATCCTAAAACAACAAACCCTATTGCCTCTGAACAATAAGGGACATGTTTACAAAGTTGTGTTACTCCCATAAGGCCCCATCCTGCGCCTTCACTTGAGTACTATGTTTTTATGACGTGTACTCTTAACTTGAATGAGCCATAAGGGCCCATATATACTAAGCAGTGCTATGCCATAAGACACTTTTTGGCACTAGAAGACTATTTACAGCCCATTCACATATATGGCTGACTAAATTTGGGCCATGTGTTTGCGGGTGCCGGAAGGTGTCTTATGACAGCATTGCTTCGTAAATATGGGTCAAAGTCTGTTCCAAACTAGTTTTGTTATGACCAAGATTAGAAACGTATAAGACTTTGGCTAATAGTACCCTGCAACCTCTTTAAATAAACAAGAGCACTCAGTGCTCCGTTACCATAATGTAGCTCCAGGCTTTTGAATTCATTGGCATATGTTACAAGATGATAACCCAGCTCTGCAGTTCTTTTTTTTTTATTTATAACTTGTATTTTCTTGTTTATTTTCAAAATATAAATGGGAAAGGGAGGAAGGGATTACTGAAAAGAAAAGGGGGGTAGGGAGACGGGTAACATGGTTTCTGTTGTATTGTATGTCTTTATTTATATAGCGCCAAAAGTGTACTCAGCGCTTCACAAAGAATACAGTACAGGGAATTATAATAGCAAAATCAGACAATAGGAAAGGAAATCCCTGCCCCGAAGAGCTTACAATCTAAGAGGTATGATGGGAAACTTACAGAGACAGCAGGTGAGGAAATAAGTGCTGTAGATGGCAGTGCTTGGTCACAATGGGTGGTAGGAGTGACTGGGTGTGGGACAATAGCCATGAGTGCAGGCTATTGGGATGCTTGATTTGTGGGGCAAGTTTTAATGTTGGTCAGTATTAAATCAGAAGGTTAACACCATTTGCATGGGAGGAGATGGCAGGGAGGCGTGGGTGAGATCAGATGTGTATGTCTGGGTTCAGGATAAGGAGAGATAGCCCCAGCAGCAGGAAGGAGTAGAAAGAAGTGTTAATAGAAGATTTGCGGGGTGCTTTTTATTAAGGGGTAAATAAGTTGTTGGGAAAGAGGTGTATAAATAATGGTGTAGTGTATGGGCACAGACAGGGGAGGAGAGATGAAGAAATGTGGATAGGAGGGGAAGTTGGAGAGAACAGAAACGTTTACAAAGGAGTGAGGAAACATTAAGCAGAAAAAGCAATAGGGAGGTCATAGTGAGATGCAGGAGAGACTAAACCAGGTATTGGAGGACAGGAAGAGTATAAATTATCAGAGCAATTAGAAAGTCAAGTTTGCACAATTACAAGGTTGCAGTTGTTTTAGTTTTCAACTCCAATTCTAACTCCACAGACACTTTATATGACACTTTGGGGCTACACAGCCATATGGCTCACAGACAAGATAGACTCACTTAAATACTCTAACACATTCACTTGACTAACAATTATGGGAGGGGTCTGCCTATTCAGCTCATACCAGGTAGTTGTTAATTAAAGATCAATATCAGATGGGCTTAATTTGATAGTGATTAATTACTAATCAGTCCGCCTATTGAGCCGGAGATCATTGAAACATGCAGTTTACAGCTTCAAGTTTCCACAATGCTATCAGATAACGTAGATGGGTGTTAGGCATTTGGTTGATTTGCTTCACAGTAAGCCATCCATGGTTCTCTGATCCCCTGATATTTGTTATATCTGCCAACAGATTCGTTCATTTCTCTACAGTAGATTCATTATAGCATTAATTTTGTTTTTGACTGCCCTGTTTCCAGTGGCTTCCTATCATAAATTTAGTTGCCAGTAGAATATGGGTAATAGTATGTCAAGGTTCCTATCTAAATTGTCGTCAGGCATATGTATCAGCACTGTTTCTATATTCCGGGGTGGGTGCAGGCCCATAATCTGGGTTATTAATCTCTGTATTTTTCCCCAGAACAGCATGATCTTGGGACATGACCACCAAATATGTTTAAATCTGCCCTTTTGTCCACAATTACTCCAGCATAGGGTGGAGGTCTTGGGAAGGAGTGGAGATGAGCTTGGGTTTACCACCATCTGTGCAGGATTTTGATATACATTTCTAGGACTGCTAAACATCTTGGGGACCTGGCCACTCTATCAAAAATGTCCCCCCACTCTTTGTTGTCCAGATCACGCTTTATGTCTTGGTATAGAAAATAAACCGGCTGCCAGCTCTAGGAGCAGTGCTGCACAAGTGGTGTACGATAATAAGTATTGCCCCGGTGACAGAGAGATGGGAACTATATGAAGAGTTAATAGGGAAGCCTCCGTGAGGGAGTGCGTCAGCAGATGTGTGTCTAAGGAAATCACTTTAGTAAATAAACTGCTGATAAGTAAGCACATAAATCCAAACGGAAGCTTAGATGAGGCGTGGAGTTAAATAATTACTCACGATCAAATCGCCATGTACATTTTCCTCTTTGAGAAAGCGCTAGTGACGGCGTGAAACGCGTGGGAGGAGCTTGGTTTTTCATGTGGAAGTTTCACATTTTTGATGTAGTTTAAAAAAGTTTTCTATCCAATTTTTGGATGTCATACCGATCCCTTCTTACTCTCACGCTTTATGTCTCTCTCCCGGTAGTTGATGGTTTTATTTGTTTGCTCTGTGTTTTTGTGATAACAAAATTTGGTATAGTTGCTTTCTTGTCCCTTTACGGTACTCAGTTTTTAATTAAACGTTTTCAAATATTGTTCGTGCCTATGTATTTCTTTTGCTACCTGGATTGATGAGACAAATTGTTTCAATTGGAGGTATTGATATAATTGCTTATGGGGTATATTATATTCGTCATGGATGATTGATTTTGACGAATGATTTTGGTGAATGATTTTATTACATCCCCCTTCAATATGTCCCCACACTAGGCCTGCCTCCCTCCAAGACCCATAAGAGCCCGGTTGGAAGGTGCAAAGTCTGTGTAACCCAAGATCTGAGTCATGGGTGATGGAATGGAGGAGACATATTTATGCCTGCAAGCTGTGTCCCATATCTTTAATGAGTGTGCTTTGACAGGGTGTGTTTTAATCAGTGTACCAGTAGGTCTATTCTCCTTTTTCAGCCAAACCAGTGTCAACATATCTGTTACCTGTGCCTCTGCCTTTCTTATATCCACCCAGTGCCTCTCTGCAGAAACTAATAGATCAGTGAGCTCAACTTGGCCACCTCATATTATCCTGTCAGGTTCGGTTGTGTAAAAGCCCCGAGTTGTTTGGCAGGGTTATAGTGCTATTCTTAGTCCTGGGCTTTTTGCCCCTCCATATAACATTTGTTATCTCATTCTTATGGACGTTATCCTCCCTGACCCAGAGATCTGGTGAGAGTCTCAGGCTCCAGGTTTTAATGAGTGCAGGGTAATTCACCTCATAAATTTCCTTATGTGTTTTGGTATAAATGCTCCTAGATATTTACACTTTTCTGTTTTCCATTTAATTGGTGTAAATCCCACTAGTGGGATTACTATTGTCTACTGAAGGGGTTAATGTCTAGGGAGGTCCCTAGCTAAATGTAACTAATTCCATGTAGCTAAAGATGCTTGTGTCAGGTGTTTGGCTACTCCTCAGTTCCAGAACATGCTAGAATAGTTACCTATATATGAATCCTAATAGACTAAGGGTGTCTGTATCTTCCCAGATACAGGGGTAGGATGATGAGATCATACAGGGGTATAAAAGTAACTACAGAAGCTTCCAGGCCCCATGGCTCCTGGAGGATACGAGAGGAGGGGAGTCTCACTGTGTTAAGTGCATGGTGTTAATGGTCTTATATGTCCATACATTTTGCTGCCCATGCATGTGCCATTTGCCACCTTAAAGAGTTTGGATGTGTACCCGGATGTGCGCATTGTTGCTGTGGGAATAGATTATTGTACTTTTATCTCTGTTATGAATCTATCATGTAGTCAGTCCCATTTCCTTACTATCCGGAACATAAAGGACCAGGCAACCCTATCAAAGAATTTATCTGCATCAAGGCTTAAAATTACACTCTGTCTATACAGTATGTCATATTGCTGTTGTGTATAAATATTTATGATTCTGCGGATATTGTCTGTCTCTCTGGTGTAAATCCTATCTGGTTGGGATGGACAAGTTTATTTAAAACCCTATTGAGGCATGTTGCCATTATTTTGGCAACAATCTTTATATCCATATTTATCAGGGATATAGGCCCGTAGTTTGGGCATAGTGTGGGGTGCTTTCCGTTCGGTCTTACATTTATTGAGGCCTCTAGTAATTTGCATTTTATTTCCTAATCTAACTAGGTATGGATTCAGGAAAATCCCATACTTTTTATAGTACAGGTTTGAAAACCCATCTGGTCCCGATGCTTTCGATTTTTTGAGGGATTTAATGATCTCCAATACTTCTTCCTCAGTAACTGGGGCCCCCCAAGGAGTCAGAGGCCCAGGTGTCTAATGAGAGATGTTTACCTAGTTCTAAATACTCATCTATTCATTTTTTCTAACGTTGGGTCTACCTGTTCAGGTGGGATAAGATTATATAGGCTGCTATAGTATTGTACAAACTCCCTATTGATGTCTAGGGGATTGTGTGTCAGTGTGTCATTTCCGGTCTTTAGTGCATGTATATTTAAACTAGCCAGCTTGTTTCAGAGTTTTGAGTCTGCAGTTCTTTTTAATCATTAAAGTACTTAGGAGCTTATTCAATAAATCCCCGAAGTCAATTGCAATGTTGTTCAATTTAGAAATCAGCAGCTCCCACCAAATAGAATCTGGTATGGTCAGTAATGACAAGAAAAAGCAGAAATACAGCATTTGTATTTGCATACCAATAATGCATCATTTTTATATAATAATAATATATAGAACTTTTCCATACAGACAATGTGTTTGAGGTACAGTAGAGCCATAAAAAATAAAAAAAAATAAAGGTCCGAGCTTGCCACTGGAACATATCCTTGACTTTGGAAATGCAAGACTGTTATCACTTAGGATTTTCAATTGTATCCGAAAAATAGTATTCAATTGAACTGTAATTTTGTATACATCTCTGGGAAATATTCATAGCCATTTATTATATTTACTAAAACTTACAGGGGAAAAAAATAAAGTGTTACCTTGCAAGTTCAATTATTTGTCTTTATATAAACTAGTTTCCTAACATTACAATACATCAGCAAAGCCACTGTTCGGTTTTGTATAGTATGCCGAGCTATGTATTTATTTGTAATGTTAATGCATTATGGTTGTCAAGTGGTTTTCTTCCGTATCAGAAAATACTCTACAGAAACCACATTAGTCATTAGGCTAACCATTAAATACAAATGCATGTAGTGCTATCCAAAAAAATAAACGTTCCAAGGCAAAATACCGAAAACTGTTCAGCAAGTAAATAATGGAATTCAAAGTGTACAAACTTCACAATAAATAACCACAAACCAAAATCATTCTCCATAAAATGAATTCATGGAATATAATTCTTTAAGACTTTTATTATCCACTACAACACATTACAGTGTAATCCTCGCTGTTCTATTTGTAACCAAATAACCTTAAAAACTATTTCACAAGCCGGACATTTTGGGGGAAATCTATTAAAGTATAAGTAGTCACACAAACACTAAAATGATTAACATGTTTGTCTCATATCTTTGTGATTTCTGTAAGTATTATTTTATTGACAGGAATCCAATAAAGTTGCTGTAAATGTGTTTGGTGAACACACAATGTCAATTAAGATTTCATGGGATATCGTGTACATTAGTGTAATCCTCTCTGCCTGGCTCCTAGGGAGTTTACATAAGTGTCTCTTATAGTGGCTACTCAGGATGCTGTACCTTACTCAGGGTGCAGTAGAGTACCTTACTCAGTGTGCAGTACAGTACCTTACTCAGTGTGCAGTACAGTACCTTACTCAGTGTGCAGTACCTTACCTTACTCAGTGTGCAGTGGCTTACTTAGGATGCAGTACCTTACTCAGGGTGCAGTGGCTTACTTAGGATGCATTACCTTACTCAGGGTGCAGTGGCTTACTTAGGATGCAGTACCTTACTCAGGGTGCAGTGGCTTACTTAGGATGCAGTACCTTACTCCGGGGGCATTGCCTTACTCATGATTGTTATAAATGTCATTTGAATATGGCATCAAACACAAACTATATTAAAGGAGCAGATGCCCTACAAAAAAGTAAATGTCCCAAGGTGGAAAGGGTCTCCAGAGCTGAAGCACATGGGGACTGCCTGCTTCCTGAGATCCTTACCTCCGGTAGCAGCTCTGCATGTTTAAATGTCCTGGTCACGTGAGCCAATAGGAAGCCACAAGGGATGACGTCACGGCTTCCTATTGGCCCACGTGACGCGAGAGCTTAAAATCTACTATTCCGGAGATTTTACCGGCACCCCGTATGGAGGTAAGTATCTAGGGAAACAGAGTGTCACGGAGCTGAAATTAACACAGTTCAGTTCCAGAGACCTCCTGCTTCAATCCTGCAAAAAAAAAAAAAAAAGGGAAAGCTGTGTAGCCATGTGTTAAAAATGGTATACAGTTCTCTCTCATGCTGGCAGTAAGCCTGGTAAGTATACAGGGTTGCCAGCATAAATCATGGAGGTTTGCCCTCACACCCTGGTGAGGTGTCATATGTACATGAGGGGAGTGGTAACAGACCTTGTGTCCATTGTTAGTGACACAGGAGGTGGAGCTATTCCCTTGGTATATAAGGCACAGCACTGCCCAAACGTTAGTGTGTGCAAGTCTATGTTCAAGGTCAAGTGTGATAATCTAAAGGGATTCTGCAGCAAATAGTTTGACCTGCAGCAGTAAGGCTGGCAGGGCCTACACTGTGTCCAGGGACCTGGCACAGGTGTGATCTCCCTGAGGGGAGAGGTGATCCAACTCCATTGGGAGGGCAGATAGATCTTCTGAAAGGAGAGCACAGAAGATGAGCGGCCGAGCTGTTGCTGCGAGGGGCAGTCCGCCTATACCATCAATCAATAAAGATGCCCTTGTTCACAAGAACCCCAATATGTGAGTGTGAAGTTACTCCACAGCGGAAGGCACCACCAAGAAGGAGTTCCTCATCAGAACCATCTCCTTGCGGACGCAGAGATCCTGATGAGGTGGAGGAGCTGCACTGTATGTAGGTAGGACTCTAGCACACTACCTCAGCTGCCTCTCTGGGTTGATATTCCCCACACAACATCATGCGGGAGACTCTGGAGTCCTGTTGCCAACAGGTGCACCACCAGACACGACCATGTAATGGGGACCGGTTAGACAACAGGGGCCAATGTGAGATTGGGTGGGTCAGGAAGGTCCAGAAAATCCGTTACAGCAGGATTGCTGCTTTAAACATTTTAGGAAGTGCACTTTAAAGGGTGAATAAAAGCTAAAGAAAGCACTCCAAATTGTTTGAGGTGACTTGCTTAGTGTTCTTCAAAAAATGCATCTTAAATATATCTTTTTACTGTGCCAATAATCATATAAGATTCAACCGTGTACTTGGCATACCCCAGACGCATCTCACTTATCTACAATTTAGTCATTTTGGGCCAAAATGTGTGCACTTGTTAAAGACGTGGGTGGAATAACTTTATTTCAGTAAAGTAATGTGCAACAGGGATTTTTAGGAGGACTGAAATACATTTAGGAAACAGTATTGCTGTAATTCATATTTAAATGAATCATATTTATATAACAAAATAACCACGGCTAGGTACAATTTAGCAATACAGTAGCTAAAGGGCACTATATGTATAATATAAGTAATTTTTAGCATGCGTTTGTAAGAGTGAATACACGGTTTAGCAAGTGTATGTGTAAAGAAATAAAAAATAGTACGCATTGCTAATTTATATTTCTGTTGATTACAATATAGCACCTTAAACGTAAATACAAAAATTACTGTGAAATGTGGAAGTGCTCATTTTTAATGTGCGAAAATAATCTCTGAATTTTATAAACATAAAAGCCTTCCACGTTAGTCGCCATTTTAACCAATTAGCATGAGCACACATGAAAATGCATTATGAACATACTCGTGATGCACATTGCTCCTTTAAGGTTTTAGTTCCACTAATATTATATCAGAGTAGGGATGAATAATGGATTGCACTGCCAGGGAAATCCAACTCCAAATGGAACCGGAAACATGAAACGAAAGCGCACACTCCAGTATAAAAAATGGTCTGGTTTATTGCAGGTGGGTTATAACATCAGGACAACACGAACGCACCTACGCGTTTCGTGCACAGAGCACTTTATCAATGCCATATGTATACCTGTGCTTCTTCATTCCCAGATTTGCTTATTTGGTCGGGTGTTCATGGTGTTTAATCTGTGGTGGTCAAGTGGACTCCACTAGACACTTATCCCCTCCTATAATATATGCATTTATTATCTCAGGACTTTCCATTGTCATCTTGAACATTTATATACGTTATGGATAAGGAATTCTTTCTAATTATTGATGCATCACATTTTTCTCTACTCTGCACTAATATTATATGACTTGGTATTAATCACTACATGCTTCCATGGAAGTCGCCTATACCCCTCCGTGGGTGAAGAGGCAGAAAGTAAGTAAGTAATCACTACATAAGGATTTATAACTGGAACTTTAAAAATAGTACTAAAAAATTCTACCAATGGGAAATCAGAATGTAGGACTTCATCTCCGATTCTGGAAACATTCATATTATTTGAAAACAGAGTTTGTTTAACAATCTGGTTTCTATTAATATCTTTTTCCGCAACTAAGTAAATGTATGGCTCTTTCTACTATTAAACAGAGCACTGCACCATTCTACTGTCTCTATTGGTCTTTGATAACTTTTTTTTAATCAACATGAAATATATCCATAGATGTCCACATTATTAGAAGAACCTTACTTTTACTAATTTTGCAGATTTAAAAAAAAAGAAAAGAAGTTGTTAGTTCAGTGAAATAAACCAAAGCTTTATATAAGATAGAAATATGGTTACACATCCCAATTATCTGCATACATTCAAAGTATTTGTCATAGCTCAAGTAGGATTGTTTTCTAGTCTCAATAGACAAAGATGAACAGAAAAGTGCAACCGGGCAGGAGCTCTGGGTGAAACAATTAAAGTTAAATCAAGCAAGAAAATTACCCATTCCCAAGAGAACTACACAATATAATGAAATATATTAACACTTCATAAGGGAGTTAAAGTGCAACACCTCACAACAACATCTGTATTTCAAATATATAGATTCAGAAACATATTTGCAATGCTTATTTATTTTAATTTAATTATAATTAATTCATTACACACACACACACACACGCACGTTTGCAGAAGTATTCACCCTGAAAATTTGTCACATTTTGTTGGCACCTGAGCGTACTCCACAGCACTTTCATATTAGACTTTACATGTAGAATCTACAAAAACTGCCCCAAAGGGATAAAGTTTGAAAATGTACATAGAATATAATAAAGTAAGATTTACAGAAAAAAAGCAGATTAATCTCATTTGCATAAGTATTCAACCCCTTTGTGATTGCAGCCCGAAATCAGCTCAGGTGCAAATTAATTATTTGAAAGGTCACAACATTAGTGAAATGGTTTCGGCCTGTGTGTAATCAAAGCGATTTAACTTGTAGATCATTTCTCTCAGATACTTTCAAACTGCAACTCAGATACTGTAGTGATCCAACAAAGCAACCATTTGGAACATTCGAAAAATAAGTACAGGCATACCCCGCATTAACGTACACAATGGGACCGGAGCATGTATGTAAATCGAAAATGTACTTAAAGTGAAGCACTACCTTTTCCCACTTATTGATGCATGTACTGTACTGCAATCGTTATATACGTGAATAACTGATGTAAATAACACATTTGTAACATGTTCTATAGTCTCCCCGCTTGCGCACAGCTTCGGTGCAGGTAGGGAGCCGGTATTGCTGTTCAGGACGTGATGACAGGCGCATGCGCGAGCTGCCGTTTGCCTATTGGGCGATATGTACTTACTCGCGAGTGTACTTAAAGTGAGTGTACTTAAACCGGGGTATGCCTGTACAGGATAAAGTGGTAGATAGGCACAAAGTAGGAGAAGGGAAGGCTACAAGAAAATTTCAAAGGTGCTGATTATCCCTCTCAGCACAGTGAATTCCATCATTAAGATGCAGAAAATGCATCATACCACTCAGACACTAACCAGATCGAGTCTCCGTCCCAAGCAGAGCAGCCACCAATGACTTCGAGAGATATGCAAAGTTCTATGTCTGAGATGGGAGTCAGTGTTCACACATCAACAATAAGCTGGGCTGTATGGACGGGTGGCAAGAAAGAAGCCATTACTCAAAAAGACTAATCTTAAATCAAGTATGGAGTTAGCAACAACAAAAAAGCAAATAGATGATACTGCCGATATGTGGAAAAAGTTTTTGTGGTCAGACGAGCCCACCACTGCACATAACCCAGTACCCACCACCCCACCTCATGCATAGTGGTGGAAGCATCATGCTATTGTGATGCTTCTCTTCAATAGGGAATGTAAAGCTTGTCAGGATAGAAGGGAGAATGGATGGTGCAAAACTAGGGTTGCCAGGTGGCTTCTCCAAAAATACTGGACTCATTGGTGAAAGGTGCGTCAGGTCACTATGTCCAGGGAGGAAAATACCGGACACATACATGTCCAGTGTTACAGAACGTCTCATTTTTTACTGGACAGAGTATCCAAATTCAGGACAGTCCAGTTCAATACCGGACACCTGGCAACCCTATGCAGAACACAGTCGAATCCTTGAGGAAAATCTGTTTGAATTAGCCCAGACTGGGGAGGAAATTCACATTTCAGCAGGACAATGACCCGAAGCACAAAGTCAAAGCCACACTGGGGTGGTTGAACAAGAAGAGAATTAATGTTCTTGAGTGGCCCTGTCAAAGTCCTGACTTGAATCCAATCAAACGTTTATGGCGAGACTTGAAGACTGCAGGCCATCAACGATACCCAACAAACTAATCAGAACTGGATCAATTTTCCATGAAGAATAGGCAACCATCTCACTTTCCTACTGTGCAAAGCTAGAACAGACCTATTCAAAAAGACTCTCCCCAGTAGTTGCTGCACGGTGCTTCTGCAACCAGTAAATTTCCTTTTGTACATTTCCTTTGCCGACATTTAACTTCCTCCTCAATTAACAGTGGTCAGTTTAACCACTACAGCATTGTACTGTATCTCAGAATAAAAAAAAGGTTGTTTAATAAACTGTACATATGCACATACATTATTTGTAGTTCAACAAAATGTGACATTATTGGTAGGACGTGAATACTTCTGCAAACCCCTGTTATATTATATATTTACATATTACATGTTTGAGGTGTCTAACAGCTTTGTATACATACTGTAGAAATTGTTGGGCAGTGTGCCTCAAAACTAATTAACATGTCAGCCTTCTATGGTTTTTATTCTCAACCTTTCCACTTGACAATATATTTTCTTTGCATTCCTGGAAAAAAAATCATGTGCACAAGAATTGGATGCTGTTCTTTTTTTGGCTATTAGACTTAATGGCCTGGGATCATGTTCAACTCTTCCACACTGGTGAAACTAAATGCAGCAATGTAGTGGCTACTTGTTGTAGCCACCAACACTGAGTTAGTGAAGTACACCCTGACTCAACAGCGGTAACTCAAACTATTGCACAATTTACAGACGTTTACCCTCTTACAGAACAATATAGGTCTCTAATGTTTCAGCAAAACAACTTTTACAGGACCTTTGTTAAAGTAAAAATGTATAGAATATGTATTATAACTTTAGATCATTGGCCAAATACAACTTTTCTATTGAAAATGTTTGTCATATGTCAGACATAGATATACAGATTGCAAATATATGTACAAATCAGATACTGTAATGTTTAAATGTTCAGAATAAGGTAGTTGGAAGAGTCACAATCTTATTTACAATGGGAATGATGCAGCCAAAATCACACTTATTTGCCGTCTCCTGGTCCGGGCCGGCCTTACCACTTGTGGAGCCCAAGGCGGCATGCTGGCAGCCGAGCCCCTCCTCCAGCCAACGTTGCCCCTCCGGCAGTGTCGTGACATCATTATGTCACAGCGGTATGTGATGTTGGGTTGCCATGATAACGCGACGCTGCAGGGAGGAGGGGTGACAATCCCTCTCCAGAGAAGGTAAGACCCCCCCCCCACCCTAGACTCCACCCTACAAACACATAAAACACGCAACGCACACACCTACCTTGGGGGGAGCATCGGTCCTGCACCGGCCTGGGGACTCACCAGCTCCCTCCTCCAGCTCTCCTCTCTCCTGTCGGGCAGAAGTGGGATCCCAGCACCAACAGGAGGAGGGAGGAGAGGGAGCGCAGAACTCCCCCTCCCCCCCGAAGGTGTGGGGCCAAAGGGAACCATCTTGCGCTATGGCCAGCCCTATATCTTAAGCTATAATAATATAATTTCTTTATGGTATGTGATTTATCAAATATCAGCTCAACGGCTTGAAAAGAAATGCACAAAATAATACTAAATGAGTAAGCATGTGAGATTTAATTAAGTAAAGGTAACTAATCATTTTTTCTAATATCTTTTCCAGTATTTGTCTTTCTGTAAATACGGACATTCTAAATACTATTGCAGACAAAATGCTAATTCTTTTAGTTATATTGCCAAACAGAGTCCTTAATGAATAGTGTGTGTCTGTTGAAACCCATTAGTGTGATGGCTTAATGGCCTCCAGATGTAAAATACTATCCGCATGTTTAGATACAAATCCAACGACGAGCTGCTACAGTATCTTACATTATTATTACAACATACTGCTGTAAATTTTCTTAATTAAAGTCATTACTTTTCTTTCAATTAGCTTGCACTGTAGTCCTACTTTTACATACAGTACTGCAATCTACTGTGGATGAAGAAAGCTCATGATCTTTCAATGTTAAAAGCAATGGGAGTATGTCCATTTAAATTTATTTTTTTAATGTGCTTTATTTCCCCAGAGGTTTTGCTCCAGTTTTGCTCTTAAGAAACCCCAATACATGCATGAATGCAAACTAAACTGCATTGTTAGTATCCTTACTGCATTACCTAACTTCCAGTTGGCTAAAGCATGTCAATGTTGAGTGATTTAGCCAGTGACACAAATAATAGGCCTGTGGTAAAAGCAGCGCAGGAACACACAATCTTATAATGGCCACATTAGCTCTACAACTACGATCCTCTGCAAACAGAACCGATTTCTGATGAACAAAGTGAATACTCCATGTTCTGAATTCTGGTAAAGGGAATATTATTTAAACAAAAGAAAACGGTTAGTAGTATTTACTAAGGAATCTGCTCAGGTAGAACAATACAATGAATAATCCAGGATACCATTTTGTATCTGTCGTTCAGGCAATTTCCCTCAATATGGGCATATATTTTTTTTCAGATGAAATGTCATTTGTTGTCGAGGAGATTTAAATGTGAACCTGTTATCCATTAAATCTAATGTATTTGCTTTAAGCTTTCATAATGCTGAATTTCATATTGTTCAACATAAAATACTATAATAAGCAGAAAAATGAACATATTAAAACACAAAGAAAGCGTTTGCAATTTCATGATTGGAATTCTGAATTTATGTCTGTGTGGGTGGAAGAGATTTTTCATGAGGTTTCTATTCTCTCAGGTGTCTACTTCCAGAGCATTATTTAATGAGAAGGGAATTGATTTTATTGCAAGATGATAAAACAGCATGTATTCAACGCCGTAAAAAAACACTAAAGCTACAACTACAGTGATGCCAGATTTTTATTTTACAAGTTCCGGCATACCACAACATTACATAATTGCTTGGTAACTGTGGGATGCAGTAGGTTTGTTTAACTTGGATTGGAGTATTTCATGTTATTTTCTTCATGTGTCCCATATCTGTGCTATGTGCTTCAGAACTTTTAAAGATATGCTATTTATAAAATGTTTGCAGCCAAGCTAGATTTACCAGTTTATATCAGGCCTTTAAAGATTTGCACAAGGTCCACTTTCTAAGTTGCATAAACCCTATATATGATCAACAGGAAATGTTATAACAGTTTAATTTTATATAGTGTTGTCACGAGTGGCACACCTGTTAACCCTTGTCACTTATACAAGTCACGTGCTAACACACACAGCTAGTTAGCTGACCCATGTTTCACCACCGCAGAGTCCTTCAAATGAGTAATATCTCACATCAATGTGTCATAATATATATGAAATCGCTTCCACCACCAAAAATTTATGTAAAGTTGTGGTGCAGGGTTTTTGGTCCCCGTTTACCAAGAAAAATATGTACTTTACACACAGAAATGTATTGTAACAAATTGTGCCAGAAAATGTAATCAAAGCGTGCAAAGTTCAATTAAAGCACGAAGACAAAACGTATTACATGTTAGATTTAATATATAAAAGTAGTACAGTTCTTAAGTTACAGAAGAAAGTTTAGTACAAAAACATACAGTACAATATATGCAGACAGTTCCATTAAATAAAAAAGGGGGAAAGCAGGGTTACTATACGTTACCACATAACAATATCTGATTCCTTCCAAAGCGGTAGTTATAGCATGAAAGATGAGCATTCACGTCTAATTCGCATCAGGACACACCTCTTGTTAAATTCTAATTTCATATCCCAATTGCATGGTTTTTATCCTAAAAACCTTCTAAATTGAGCACAGCATAAGCCCACCTTCTGGGCATGTCCTTAACCCTCTACCCCCTCCTTACTCTCTAATGACATTTAAGGCTTGGGGAGAGAAAGAATTTACCTTTGAATTAAAACATATCTTTGTATCAAAATATGCTCATACTGTAACTTTATTTCTACACTTCTAAGAAAGCAATCTTCATTGTTGTGTTTGTATAATTAAAAATACACTTGTGGGCACCACTTTTTCCAGCACACTACCGTACTACGTTTGCATGAGAAAACAGATAACAGAGATATAACATAGACAAGTCTGTCATTTTTGGTCTTCACAAACAGTGGAACCAACCAGTTAAAAGTATATACTTCACCTTCTTGTGAACCATATTGTATGCCACATATCTCATATTTAGTAAATGTCTAAGGAAACGCAAGGTGAACTTCCTGTCACCTTTCTATGTTACTCAAATGGGATATTTCAAGAATGTGAGGTCCATATGAGGCTGATACGCAGGGCGTCTGGTAGGTATGGATACAGTCACCAGACTTCCATAATATACACATACCAATGTAGTCGGCATCACTGATGACCACAGGTTAAGCTGGTACTCTGGATACTTTCACCTGTGGCCCTTATCTACACATCTGCTTGTTTTATGGGTAAATAAATTCCTTACATTTATTTTATATATAAGAAAAATAGGTCTTTTAAAAATGTCCATTAGCCGTTGATGTCCTAGATTATTAAAACACTGAATATTTTCATGGCCTTATCATGACAAGTGTATATATGATTTCATATGATTTATACAGCATTACAAATGCTACAAAATAACATTATATTGGGTACATGTCTTGGTTGTTTCAGAAGGATAAGCGGTCTAACAGTTGAATGATCTGATAATGATTCTGCAGCAGAATTTTTGAAAGTGATAACCATCTTAGGCTGGAAGTCAGAAAACATTTTTTTCTTAAATCTTTGATTTATTAAAATGTCATGGACCCAATGGACAAGCTATTCACGTTATCATGGAAAAGCCTTATTATCCTTCTACAAAAAAAGGTTTAATGTAATATAATAATAATTGATCAAGCAATGGGGCGCGGGGGTTACAGAAGCGTCTCGTGCTTCCCGAAGGCATTTAAATTAAATGCCGGGAAAGCGGTGGAGGCCTTTGTAACTCTCTCTTACCTTGGTTCAGACATCTTCTGGTGACGCATCACATGGCAACTTGACGTCATGATGCCAGAGCCACGGTAAGGGGTGGGGGGTGCAAGGAGAGGGGGGCAGCCAGTAGGGGGCGCAGGGGAAAAAGATTGCGCTCCGCTGGCCTAAGGCACAAAGAGATCATTTCCCCAAGGTCACAAGGAAATTACACTGGGATTTGAACCAGGCTCCCCTGATTCAAACTCTGTTACATTGTTTACTGAGTCAGTGTCTTTACTCACGCACTCCCCTCTCCTACCACAATGTCAGCTGGCATATCCAGCACAGCTTTAAATCACCAGAGATAATATTTTAGGCAACCAGGCACCCAGTATTTTTCCATGCGTGGAATAAGCTTTACGTTAACTTTTTCAAAACCTAAATGTGCCCAGAAAGCTTTTTCTTGGAAAATTTAGAACATTGATTTAATGCCAATATCAAATTAAATAAACCAATAACAAAACAACTATTCTGAGTGGATCACCACTTCAAGGAGTAAATGAAATCAAATAAAAAATAAATATTAAAACCAAGAAACTCAAAATTTAACAATTAAAGACACAAGGTCCTAATACCCTATTTCCTCAATTCTAAGACGCACCTTTTTTCCCCGATTTTCACATGTCTGAAATCGTGGTGCGTCTTGGAATCGATGTATTAATTTTTTTTTAAAGTGCCTACAGTTCTAACCCCCTCTTTTCACTTACCATGTTTCAGGAGAGGTCCCATGTCAGCGGAGGACAAAGTGTACGGAGGCGGCAGGAGAGGTCCCACGTCTGCAGATGGTTGAAGATGGACAGCAGGTGTGCGGTGGCGGAGGCGGCTAATAGATCATAATAGCAGGAGCAGTGCGGCATAGGGGAACGGCTTGGGAGGTGCACACTGTAACAACGGAAGTTGGCCATTGCCTGACTTCCGGTTACAGTGTGCACCTCCCAAGCTGTTCCCCTATGCTGCTCTGCTCCCCTGCTATTATGATCTCTTGCCGCCGCACCCCACCGGACGCCCGCTGTCTTCTTATCTTCATTCACCTGCAGACTTGGGACCTGTCCTGCTGCCGCACACCCACCCGCTGTCCATCTTCAACCATCTGCAGACGTGGGACCTCTCCTGCCGCCGCCGCCCGCTTCATCCTCTGCTGACATGGGACCTCTCCTGAAACATCGTAAGTGAAAAAGTAATTTTCTTCAATTGTAAGGGCCAAATCGATGGTGCGTCTTACAATCGAGGAAACACGGTATTAAGAGCTTGGATCCTTGAAATCCTAGAGACTCTTCCCCATTCCTGACTTGCTGCCTTTTCACAGCCCTTATCTTCTAGCTAGTAGACCTACAGTATAAATACATCAGAAGAAACGCTGAAAGAAGAAGAGGGGATCCTTGATAGTGTAGTATTTATTAAACTTGCTCCAATCAACGCACTTACAAAGTGTGCAACAATGCGCACAAAGTGAAGCTCGGCATCCAGTTCCACTCCATGTTGCCCAAAGTGAGGTCACGATGCCTATCGTTTTATTGTGTGCAATAGCCACAGACATTAGCCATACCCACTGCATGGAACGTCTCGCTCCACCACTAATGTGCCTATTCCTTCCAATGCGTTTCGTGAGGGATTCCCTACTTCATCAGGGCTCAGCATCACTCCACTATTTCCCTTGTATAGGTGCCCCACTTCTTATGAAATGAATTATCAATAAAAATTATTAGTAATTAAATAATTAATAACAAATATACAGTAATGAAACAGTGGGCATTTTTAAAAGGGATAACAAAATGGAAGTACACACAATATATAAAGATACAATATACGAGTGATCATGATAATATCAATCCATATAATAATTAAAAATATTACAAAAATTTAATTGAACACAGTAAAGTTAAAATAAATACAATCTCACAACGAAAAATGAAATAATATAACATGAATGGGACTAAATCAATCTCTACGTTCAACCCTTTGGGTAATAGAGTACCTTATTTTTAAATCCAGTAACGCTCACATTTTAACACTGCCTTTAATCTTTTATCCCCTCTTTTATTAACTGCAAACTATCTGGATTACTCCTCTGAGCTTCAGCGAAATGCAAGGGGCAAACTTTAATTATATTATAAATGTGCTCCAAAAATCAGACTAAGATAAATATTTAGCTTTACCAATGTACTGTAACTTACAGCTACTGTACATTCCAACAGATACTGTAGATGAGAGATATGTTTACAGTTTATGAACTGCTTTATAATAAATTTATCTTGTGTTATTTTAGACATAGATTATTTGTTACTTATATTAATGTAGCTGCAAACTTTGCATCTCTAATATTTGTAGCATCCCATATATTTTGTAATAAGCCAATTGTTTTGTAATCCTACAGGCCGTTAATGTTTCAGCATACTAGCGGAAAGCAGATTTTTCTAGGTTAATTTTCGAAATACAGGGTTTGTAATGTAATTAAAATAATTTTTTTGAACTGGCTGACAGAGTAAACGATTCCAATGTTCTTGAATTATCTCCGGGATCTTAAAAAGCTGCCTCATTATACAGTATCTGGTCATGAAATAGATATTGTTGTTTGACTTATCTTTATTTACAGTATTACACATTTTAAAATATTTTATATTTCAAGTCTTAACCATCCTTCTATCCATTCCCAGCTTTCCCATATTTAGTTTGTTAACTCTTTTAAGTGCCACTTTAATATTAGCATTATCATAACCCCTCTGTAAAAAAAACCCATTTCATTAATTCAAAGTCTACAGAAAAATATAGACTTCCCGTGGAGGAACCATATGCTATATAGTATTGTTGTGCCAGTAGACCTTTTGTAATATGAGGTCACCAGCATGTTGATCATTATGATGTAGCCCCTCTTCGGGGACTACTATTGCAGTTAAGGGGTTAACGACATTAAGGGATTGCCACTTCCTTATATTTCTTGTGACCTGTGATGTCACTATAGGGAGTATAGTGTGTAAATACAGCTCCACCCTATGTACTAGAAACAGGTTCTTCAGATTTCTGACTGGGATCCTCACTGTGAATCCTGTAAATCGGTTTATGTGCAAAGCTAAGTGTATTAAGTCGTGTCCTGTCACCATTGGTTGTTTTCAGTTAGGAACATTCCCATTAAGTAAGCGCCAGTAATAAGGGTATAAGATTGCTCTCACTATTGAAAAGGAGGAAGCATGCTCTTGATAGGAGTTCTCGGCATAGTAACTCTATGTTTGGACCGGCCCAACCGCAAGCTTCCTAGTGCAATCCTGATCAAATAGGTATGGAAGAAGTATGCAGTACATAGTAGCTGAATTACTAATCCAGGAGCCCAAAGAGGCCCATTCGATATGGAGCATTACCAAGAGACTGTCACTTTTGCCCTTAATACTGGTCTAAGTACCTCCCCAGCGTTGTGCTACCAGGTGATGATATTGTTTGCCACAGGCTTCTGTCAAGTTTCTGTCCAGTAACCAGTATGTCAATGTATGTGAAGCATTATTGGCGGATGTCCAATAACGCACCTTTTTGTTTATAAAAGTTCCTGGCAACAACCCTTATTACAGCAACCCCCAGCCTGCACCTACCCAGCACCCTGACAAGGTATGAGAGACTGAGCATGTGACGGTGAATAGCTAATCTGATGTGACCTCCTTTAGAGTCAGGTAAGGAGGGTTACAATTTCTTTCCTTTTCTGAAATGCATAAATATGCTTCATTCTAATTATTCTAAAGTGCTATCTATTTATTTAATGCCCCATAACGCCTATCTTTGTAGTAAATTATGTTTTGCTATCATTTTGAATCTCCCACATTTTTATCATACAATTTTTTATAATTTCCTTAGCTTCTATAGTGAACATATTATTGTCCTAATGAAGGGGTGGCCAACCTGAGGACCCACGGACCACTTGCATTTGGAATCAATTAAGGAAAGGGACTCGGGAATAACCACCTTGGGGGGGCATGAGCTCCATCGGTTTCCTCTTCTGTTCACCAGACAGACCCCCCCCCATGAGTCAGGAGTCTTACCACTCCTACCACTCTCTTTCGCAGTCCCCTCACCCAGGCAGCCGGCTCTCCACTCTGCCATCCCGAACTTCTGGGCCAGCCTCCCGCTCCACACAAGCTTCCTTTGTTCCCACCACTGCACTTCTCCGCATCATTGCTGTTGACCCGTGCATTTGCAGCACCAGCCCCTAGGGGCCTCTTCTTCTCGCCTCTGTCCTCAGGTTGTCTATCTGCTACCAACCTCTATGGAAAGTCCGTCTCTGAGCTGGCTGCCATGCTTCTCCTGGACCTCCGTTACTGTTTGTAATACAAACATCTATGTTTTTATTATGCTTGTTTACTTTTGGCAATATTTAGTTTAGGTTTAGCTATGTAGTTAAACGGGATGTAGGGGAGCAGTAGGACAGTGGCCCGCCAAAAATGTGTGCCAATTTAGTGACATGCCCGAAAAAAAGTTAATTCAAGTCATTTTAGTTAGTTGATTACCAAAGGAAACTGATTAGTGATTATAATCTGTTTATGCACCGAGATAATATTTATGTTTTGAAATCACTTTTCTTCGTTGTGCGGCATACAGTATTTACCACTTTAAGGTACATATGGGGTCACCTTTTTTATGTGTATTAGGCTTTGTTGCCTTTGCATATTCTTATTTTAACATTTGTACATGACATACCAAACATCAATAGGACTTTACATGCCATGGTACCAAATTGCACCTTATTGCACTTTATTGAATAAGCACCACAGACACCAAACCTTGCATATTTATATTTAATAAAGACCAATAACTTTACCAAACCATAGCTTTTTATTTTTTATGAAAACTACATGATTCTTCATTTTCAGGAATAATGCATTGACTACATTAGCATCTGTGGATTTTCTTATTTTACAACCAACATATGCTAATTACAAACCAGTCATGCAGCTTGGACATGAGTCATTAGCTGCAAATCAATACTTCATTCATGGTTGATTAGTAATCAATATAATGAACCAGAATAACAAGCTCAGAGCTCGGAGACAGGCACCCAGCAGTTCTAGGATCTAGCCTATGATGAGGATCAAATCTATACTTTCCTTTCTTTTCAACTGTTTATTTTAGATGTTTTTGTGTTACACAAAGAAAAAAAAGGGGGGGGGGAAGCATGGGGAGAAAAACATCCAATATCAAATATAATATACACGTCACATGGTCTGATAACAGTACATACTTAAATATATTTTGCTTTAATTTAGTCTCATGAAGAGTGGAAGGACAAACTGAAAAGAATAAAAGAACAGAAAAGAAAGAGGGGGAGAGAGAAAGGGGAGGGAAGAAAGTAGTAAGGGCATAGATAGAGTTCTACCACCCTTGTGCTTGGACTGAAATATCATCCAGGTAATTCCGTTTACCAGAGTGGGTCTCTATAGTAGAGCCTGACCTGGGTTATAGCCTGCTCTACCTTGCCTTGTCAACCAAGGCTTCCAGACTCGGGTCAATTTTAGTTTTTTTTTCTCTTTAGTAGGCTATCTTTTCTATTATTAGTATGTATCAAACTCTCTTTTTTATGGTCTCTAAATCTGGAATTTACTGCTTATTCCCTCCTTTGTTACTCCTTGTAACATGCCATTCAAAAGAAGGGAATGCCATAATACTCCAGTACATGTTACTTCGTCATAAACATCACAGGATTAAATCTAGTTTATGCTGATTCTACAGTTCTGATCAAATTATTATTTTTTAACTATAATTGCTGCTAGGAAGATGTGCGATATTAATTTATAGGAGGTTCTAGGTAAACCGGGAGGAGGCTTCTCCAGCAAAGCCAGCCAAGGGTCCGGAATAAGAGTATAGATCACTAAACAGTTGGCTAAGACATAGATGTGGGTCCATAAAGATGTTAATATTAGGCAGGCCCACCACATGTGGAGGAGAGAACCATTCTGACAACAGCCCGGGTAGCACAAGGGGGAGTTGTCATTATTAATGGCATGCAGGCGCACCAGTGTCAGGTACCATCTGTACAGTAACTTATGTGTTTTTTCTGACCACCGTGCAGATGGAGCTCAACGCCGCTGCAGCCTCGCTGATGTCTTCAGTCTTCGATCTCTATAGCTTCCTCCAACTCGGCTTCCCATTTCAACATGAAAGTATATGGTCTCCAGTGTTATGTTCAATCTTGGTAACCATGGATGTAGCTAGCCTCTACACCAACATTAATCCCGAGGAAGGCATAGAGGCTAACAGGAGCCATTTCAATAATCATGGTAATCAGATGGGTCGTCCACCTGATTATCTGCTATTGCTAATGGAAATCATTCTGCACAATATTTTTTTCAAGTTTGAAAAGCAACCCTATCTGCAACTCATGGATACAGCTATGGGGTCAAATATGGCCCCCTCTTACGCTAATCTATTCATGGATACATATGAGCAGACGTAGATCCTTAACGACAACCCATACAACAGACATATCATCACATATTTATGCTATATAGATTACGTGTTCTTGATCTGGGGGGGGGGGGGGGGACTGAGAGTGAATTATTATTGTTCTTTGACTACCTTAACAGCATTTCATCTACAATCCGTTTTACGGCTAGTTTTAGCATTACAGAAGTGACTTTCCTAGACACAGTAGTCTACAAACATAATGAATCACTAGCAACAAGAATTTTCCATAAACAAACCGACAAGAATACACTGTTGCTAGCCACCAGCCATCATTCATCTCCGTTAAAGTCAGGTCTACCCTATTCACAGTTCCTTAGGATTATAAGAATAACAAGTGTTCCACAGGAATTGGAACAGGCATTGAGCAAGATGGCACAACGCTTCAATGAAAGAGGATACAACAGTAATGACATCACTACTGCATTATCTAAAGCCAGAGGACTGGACAGAGAAAGATCGGCTTCTCAAACCTCCAGGAAAGAGTAAGTATGATGATCGCTTCAATATCAAAAGCACATACAGCACAACCTCAGGTTTTATTAAGCAAAGTATCCTGAAGTACTATCATATACTTCAACAAGATAACACAATTGGAACAAACTTTGTTAATCAACCACAGTTCTGCTATAGACGGGGTCGCAATCTGGGGGATTTCCTTACCCAAGCAGACCCAACAACCAAGTATGCAGTAAAACCAACATGGTTACAGAGACCAGTGGGTGTCCATAAGTGTCATGGATGTGTCAAGTGCCAATTTGTGATATTGGGGAAAACCTACCCACATCCCCATAATGGCAATAAAAGCAAAATGACAGATTACATGAACTGCGAGTCACAGTATGTGGTTTACTTCATCAGATGTCCCTGCGGCTTGTACTATGTGGGGAAGACCATAAGGATGCTTAAGGAATGGCTGAGCCTTCACCGATCCAGTATACTCAAGGCTTTGTCTGACATGACAGAAAATAAGGAGGACCTCAAACTTCAACCAGTCACCTGGCACTTTAAAGAATATCAACATGGATTATCCACCCTTCGCTGCATGCCAATCATGCAAGCCCATGCCCCAGCAAGAGGAGGCGATCACAACCGAGTACTTCTTCAATTAGAAGCGAAGATGATCTACAGCCTCAATATGCTCAGACCAAGAGGCCTCAATGAAGATTTTAAATTAAGTTGCTTTTTGTGATACCAGCAACGTTCTTGATACCGGATTACAATAACTGCTGACAATAGGAGGTTTCCAGCATCCACAGCAGACACGAGCGGATGAGAGAATGACAAAGATCTAAATTGTGGAGGATCTCTCGTCACCCAGTGATTGACTGATCTCTTGGTAACCGATTATGTGCTTGACGGAGGAAATCAGGAATGTACAGTACATGATGATTACCAATCATGATCGCCTTTTTTTCAGATAAAAGTTTAATATACTTGGGAGCAAATTGGGATTGTTTGGTATTTGCAAATGGTGTTCTGTGTTACATACATTCATGGATGTCTAATTTTTATTGCAGTAATTGACTGATTATGCCAGGAGTTCCCTTGATGATTACTAATCAGGATTCACTTTTTCCCAGATAATTACTCTTGTGTTTTTTCAGAGATATTATCAACCGAGCCCAATGACATTATACCTGGCTGTTGACAAGTTAAATTATCCAGCATTCAGGACCATTTAGTCATGACTTACCTGTATTACTAAGATATCTTTTGGCATTCTTCAAAGGCACATTTTTATAGCTGGGTATATGCTGAAATTTGGCATCTTTTATTACATGGTGTTTATAATGGGCATTTAGTGAAATGCATCTTTTGGTACTTTGCCTGGGGACTGTGCTCTATACAGTATATCCACAACATTAGGCTAATCCACGGTGTTTTTTGATTATGGCCACTATTGCTCTGGTTTTTCCATATGACTGTTCAGGCTTTTCTGCATGTTTTGTTCTGCTATCACCACATAGGCTAATCATTAATTCTATTGTGTATCATCTAGCCACATCGTCAATATGTACATACTTTATGTTCCCCAAACCCCATGTCACTATTTTTGGTCTATTTTTGTCAGCAGCTAACCTCTTGTCCATAGTAGACTTTTGTATCTACAATTGTCCCATTTTTTAGCCATATGAATTTCGCGCATGCGTACTGTTACGAGATGGCCACCATGTCGCTCCAGAATCCTAGCACCGGCTGTTCAATGCCGCGCATGCGCAGCAGTGACTTTCTGCCAATACATGTATTTTTGCGCATGCGCACCAATATAAGATGTCCGCCGCATCGGTCTGGATGCCTAGCAATGGCTGGTCGATGTCGTGCATGCGGAGTAGTGATTTTGAGTTTCTTTTTGGCACTGACATGAATTGTGCATGCGCGAGGACACTGTTCCAAGATGGCTGACGGATCGGTTCAAAATGGCCGGGACAGCACATTAGAGTTCCTAATTAGGCAGGTTTGTCTGGCTTTTGGGCATTTTAATTGTTTTTGTGCTTATTATCACAATTGCACCTGGGTTTAGGGGTATATTAGATGGTTATGTCATTCCCTCACTGCACCACCCTGAGGAAGGTCCCGTTTGTGGGGCCGCAATGTTGGAAATGTGTGCCTTGTTTTCTACATTACATATTTATTTAATTGCATTACCTGAGTGCTGTCTGCTAATTTCGTGAGAGAGAGAGAGAGAGAGAGAGAGAGAGAGAGAGAGAGAGAGATGGAGAGAGAGAGAGAGAGACAGAGAGAGAGACAGAGAGAGAGACAGAGACAGAGAGAGAGACAGAGACAGAGAGAATTGTTATATTTTAAATATCTGAGCGCTTCTTAGGGGGATTCTTGTCTTTTTATATATTTTTCCCCGTTAGCACCACCAGTCCTGTTGTTTCATTGAGGGGACACACTGGCGTGTGTATACACATATATACACACACACAAATATATATATATATATATATACACATACACATACACACATATACACATATATACACACACAGTTGTGTGAAAAAGAAAGTACACCCTCTTTGAATTCCATGGTTTTACATATCAGGACATAATAACAATCATCTGTTCCTTAGCAGGTCTTAAAATTAGGTAAATGCAACCTCAGATGAACAACAACACATGACATATTACACTGTGTCATGATTTATTTAACAAAAATAAAGCCAAAATGGAGAAGCCCTGTGTGAAAAACTAAGTACACCTTATGATTCAATAGCTTGTAGAACCACCTTTAGCAGCAACTTGAAGTATTCGTTTTCTGCATGACTTTATCAGTCTCTCACATCGTTATGGAGGAATTTTGGCCCACTCTTCTTTACAATGTTGCTTCAGTTCATTGAGGTTTGTGGGCATTTGTTTATGCACAGCTCTCTTAAGCTCCAGCCACAGAATTTCAATCGGGTTGAGGTCTGGACTTTGACTGGGCCATTGCAACACCTTGATTATTTTCTTTTTAAGCCATTCTGTTGTAGATTTGCTGGTGTGCTTGGGATCATTGTCCTGTTGCATGACCCAATTTTGGTCAAGCTTTAGCTGTTGGACAGATGGCCTCACATTTGAGTCTAGAATACTTTGGTATACAGAGGAGTTCATGGTCGACTCAATGACTGCAAGGTTCCCAGGTCCTGTGGCTGCAAAACAAAACCCTCCACCACTGTGCTTGACAGTTGGTATGAGGTGTTTGTGCTGATATGCTGTGTTTGGTTTTCGCCAAACGTGGCGCTGTGCATTATGGCCAAACATCTCCACTTTAGTCTCGTCTGTCCAAAGGACATTGTTCCAGAAGTCTTGTGGTTTGTTCAGATGCAACTTTGCAAAGCTAAGCCCTGCTGCCATGTTGTTCTTAGAGAGAAGAGGCTTTCTCCTAGCAACCCTTCCAAACAAACCATACTTGTTCAGTCTTTTTCTAATTGTACTGTCATGAACTTTTACATGTAACATGCTAACTGAGGCCTGTAGAGTCTGAGATGTAACTCTTGTTTTTTTTGCAATTTCTCTGAGCATTGCACGGTCTGACCTTGGGGTGAATTTGCACAGAGTATATCTACTCATTACTGACACAATGAACTCTCTTCCCATGAGTGCTAAAGGCCATGTCTATACATACTGCGCTATATCTATGCACACACAGCTATCTCTTACACATACATATACTCTATGTAATTCCATCCCTATATACCAATAGGGACCACATGGTGTCTGCACACACTTTTAGTAATGCAACACTCTCATATTTCCACACCTACCCACACCATTGATATACACTCCCACTCCACACACACCTTTTGTAAAGCGCTGTATACACTGTGGGCTCTTCATTCATTTATATTTACATACACACACACGCACACAAACACACACACACACACACAAACACACCCACACTTACATCACTAACATTCAGGGACTATTTAACACCTAGTCATAAATCACATCTACACACGGGGGAGGGATAAGCATAGATAACATTCCAAGATGCACTGTTTTTAAGTAAAACCCTTGCTTGCTTTATTCATTGTAACACCGCCGGCAGAAGAAGAGATCAGTGTATCTCGAAAGCTCCACAAATAAAAGCATTAGCCACAGAACGGTATCGTCTATTCATTTTTTATTTTATATATATATATATATATATATATATATATATATATATA
>CM071570.1:73907171-74360619 GCA_036426205.1 Ascaphus truei
ATCGTCTATTCATTTTTTATTTTATATATATATATATATATATATATATATATATATAATGGAAATATAACTGTATGCTCATTTGCATGTCTTAGGCAGGTCTGCAACCCCGCTTTTCACCATTATCACCCAGCACACAGCACTTCCACTGCAGCAAGGGATTCTGGGAAATTACATGCAAATGAGCACACAGTGCCACTTTTAGCTTCAAAACCATTTTAAACATGGTTTCCTATAGGCTTAAGCTTGCTGCATGGTCCCAGCTTTAAGCACAGCCAGGGTTAAGATGCATAGCCAGTAAACCCACCCACAGACAGCTGTTTCGACCTTAATGGGTCTCATCAGTGTGGGGTTGGTTACGCTGGCTATGCAAAGCTGAAGCAATGAGGATGGGGTTTAAATACTTAGTTAAGTTATGGTGAGTAAAAAAAGTGACAAAAACCCCCCACAGCAAAGCATAAAGCTGTGACCATGCAGCAAGCTTAAGCCTATAGGAAACCATGTATAAAATGGTTTTGAAGCAAAAAGTGGCACCGTGTGCTCATTTGCATGTAATTTCCCAGAATCCCTTGCTGCAGTGGATCCACTGCAGCAAGGGATTCTGGGAAATTACATGCAAATGAGCACACAGTGCCACTTTTAGCTTCAAAACCATTTTAAACATGGTTTCCTATAGGCTTAAGCTTGCTGCATGGTCCCAGCTTTAAGCACAGCCAGGGTTAAGATGCATAGCCAGTAAACCCACCCACAGACAGCTGTTTCGACCTTAATGGGTCTCATCAGTGTGGGGTTGGTTACGCTGGCTATGCAAAGCTGAAGCAATGAGGATGGGGTTTAAATACTTAGTTAAGTTATGGTGAGTAAAAAAAGTGACAAAAACCCCCCACAGCAAAGCATAAAGCTGTGACCATGCAGCAAGCTTAAGCCTATAGGAAACCATGTATAAAATGGTTTTGAAGCAAAAAGTGGCACCGTGTGCTCATTTGCATGTAATTTCCCAGAATCCCTTGCTGCAGTGGAAGTGCTGTGTGCTGGGTGATAATGGTGAAAGACAGGGTTGCAGACCTGCCTAAGACATGCACATGAGCATACAGTTATATTTCCATTTGCTATAGGCTTTGCTGTGGAGAGTTTTTGTCACTTTTTTTACTCACCATAACTTAATGGCATTTGTACACTTTCACTTCTCACTTTTTGGTTACTCCCTTTTTTCTTACTGTGTATGTATAGTTCAGCCAATATGTTCCCTCACCCACTACACATTATTGTCTCCTTTAGGGCTTTATTTTAGCCTGTTAAGCTCCACCATATAATATTGGTGCATTTGCTTGCAATAATGTTATTGTTGATGTTTTGATATAGCTGCTCAAATTTTCATAGGGGTACTTTGTGGCTTTCCTTGCTACTATTCATATACTTTTATGGTTGGTTACTAACATTCACATGCTTATGGTTCCGATTCTGTAGGGCATGTCATTAATGTTCTGGATATGTGGTCTTTATTCATGTGGCTCCCGAGACCCGGATTGGCCATCCAGCCTTTTCAATATGACTACACAAGACCCTGCTCGTGTTTACATCACGTGCAATCCAACAGCCAATAGAGCGGTTCCCAACACAGCAGTGGACAGATTTGATTGTAATTTTGCAGTCACCTGCATCTGTGTGTTTTTTTTAACTTTAATTGATGTTGGTAGGTGTGTCTTTAGGGTATAAATGTCACTGGGTCTCACTTGTTCTCTGCACCCCCCTGGATAAAGATCTCTCTCCGGGATCGAAACGGTGGACTTTTTGTGCAAGTATTTGTGTACTTTTATATATTTTATACATTTTTTCATTACTGAACTGCTGAGTGCCTTTGTCTCTTTTCCTTTCAGGTATTATATGCTGTGTATTTTTATGACCTTAGCACCAGCTATTACTACTCCACCACTGGAGTGCAGGATCTCTATCCATCCACATACATACTGTATACTGTACCCTAACCCTGAATTGGAGTAGAAGAAGAGGCAGCACATCGTAGGTACTGTACGTGAATCAAATACAGTGTAATGATTTTTTTTTGTGCAATACACATTATTTGATTCACTTACCTATGATGTGCTGCCTCCTCTTCTCCTCTGATCCATGGGTTTGGGTGAAGTATACTGTATGTTTATTTGATTCCTATGAGGCGTACACTCGTCATTGTATGCCAACGTTTGATAAACTGTAAGTGTGCCTGCTGTTTATATACAGTACTATATGTATAGGAGGGTTTAAATTATTGCCTCTGCTTTCTCAAACCCAGAATATCATCTCATCTTACAATGTCTTAATGAAAAATGCGGAAGATAAAAAGAAAATCATAAAAAGACGTAAAAAGCAAAAGTATGTTTTTAAGATGAAACCACGAGGTTGTGTTGGACAAGATTTTAGTCCCATTCATTCATATGAAACTGAATGCTCAGAAGTGGCTTCTCAACATATTAAAAACGAGTCTGGGTCTTATGCTAGTAAGTGCCTTCAAATATTAGAGGACAATAGTAAATAGAAAGAAGAGCGTGGATGTGTGTGGTACGTCAAGTAAGTATCATCCTCAATACGTCATTGGAAAAAAGGACCGTTGTTTGAAATTTTGTTTTCTACGTTTAAGAAAAATTGAAAAAAAAGGATGTTTTTGGTCAAATGCTAATAGAATACATATGATAGAAAAAGGAACATTTGTTTCACCGAATCCCACCTACAGTGTGTACCATTTATTTGTCTCTGTTTTCTATTCATCCAACCTATATTTCCATGTGAAATTTGACTTGTTTTGAAGAACACAGTTGAAGACAATACCGCAACAATTTTACCATCACACATACAGTATCTCGTCACATCCCACTTCATCATCATGTTGACTTTGTTTAAAACATATTTGTAAAAGCAATTCAAATGTGAAATGAAATTTGCATTCTTAAAACCAGGGGTGGGCAACTCCCGTCCCCTTAGGCCACCAACAGGTTTGGTTTTAAAGATATCCCTGCTTCAGCACAGTTAGCTCAATCAGTGGCTCAGTCTTAGAGGCACTGATTGAGCTATCTGTGCTGAAGCAGGGATATCCTTAAAACCTGACTTGTTGGTGGCCTAAGAGGACTGGAGTTATCCACACCTGCCTAAGAAGTTAGTGTATGTGCAATATAATAATCATTTTGGTTTGGAAGAAAATTCCTGTCAGATCTTATCTTTTTCTCTACTTTGAGATTACCAAGCAGCTAACATACCATGAGGATCTCTCTAGGTAGTTAATATTTCTCTGCTTTATTATTTGCTCAGAGATTAAATGAATCTCTTAACAGAATCTATTTTTTACTTTTTACTTTTCAAGAGGAGATCATTTGTGCCTTCTGCCCAGGGCTCAATCTTCCTCTTTTGTCAGTTGCAATTGATAGCAATTCTGTCCTGAGCAACATAGTACTTCATTTTTGGCCAACCTGTGACACAAGTGTTTTTTTTTTTTGCTGTAAAGTTTTCTGAACTAAAGAGTGAATGCAGCCTTTTAAATTAAATATGAAGCAGACGATACACAGAAAATAGTACTACTACATTTTAAAAAGCAAGAAATTCAACATACTGTACACGTTTAAATGTACAGTAATTTGTAGTAGCTCTCCCCCCGCCCCCCTTAGTAAAACAGGAAATAATTAAAAAAAAAAAACAACTTAATTTACGATTTTTGTGGTTAGGCTCATGCTACACCTAAAGAGCTATTTCCAGTTCTAAGAGAAAGTATTTTTTAATGAATATACAGTAGTCATCAAAACTTCCCAGTGCTGTCTACATGCTGTTAATTCACAAAATACGGTGCATTTTATCACTGAATTCTGTAAAGTCTTATACATTTTATAAAAGGCTCAAACTGACAATCAATGATATGTGGCATTAATTAAAAGTACGTTTCTTTAAAAAAAAAATGAAAGCATGTGAAACTGTGTGGCTATCTTATACAGGAAGTGAATGAAGCAAGTGTAATCTGGTACATATGTAGACCACAATGTAATAATAACCCTGTCACTTGCAAGAGCGGAAGGTATAGGCAGAACTATTTTCTTAATAAAATGTTTGGCATTAGAGCTATGTTACAATAAAGCTTTTACTGTGGTTTTACAGCTCTGTTGAGACTCACAATCACAGATTACATTTTACACTTTGCAATCCACTACAGTAAAAGATCTATAAAAGAAATTGAATGGCCTTTCCGTTTCCTGTTTTTATTTGCATCTGTGCAAAAGTCTGTTTGCTAACTAGATGTAGCAGGGTCCCCCTCCTTACCTCCGGTGAGGGGGAAATGCGGCAATGCCGGACGGAGCTCTGTGCAGTATCGGGAGTGCGGAGGCAGCCATTGTGTGCCTCGCGCATGCACAGAACGGTGAGCGGCGCATGCGCAGTCAGGAAGTGCGGTAGCCATTTTAGATTTGGCTACGCATACACTACAGCGGGACTACATGTCCCAGAATCCTCGGGGTCAGGTGCAGGGGGAGGAGGAGGATATAGGATATCTTTGGCGTGCAAAACCCCAGCGAGTGAGTCTGACGGAGGACGGCAAAGGAGCAGGTAGTGTCCAGGGAGCAGTGCCCCTGGTCTAGGCCTAGGCTTGCCCTCTTAGGCCCCAGCTAGGCCCTGAGTCACCCCAGCGGAGTGTGGCAGGGAAGGCCCCAGATAGGGACACTCCCCCTTAGTACTGTTGCACCAGTCACCGGATGGCCACGCGGTGCCCTGCGACCTGTGACCAGGTCACAAGATTCTGGACATTCAAGTGAGACACTCCAGCTGGAGCTCACCCACGAGGTGGATCAAGATCCTAAGGAGTGAGAGGATTGGTGTCGGAGGCCCCGCGGTGTGGGACCTGACTGATCCTTATCTGACAGCTGCACCTGGGTACAGGAATGCTCAGGAAGGTATAAGTGCACCAACGGTTCACAGGAGTAGCGCTACCTCACATTGGGTGGGATTGACTGGGAAGGACACCAGGGGTATTGGTGCCACCGCACCCTCAGTATGTTGGGGGGAACCACCATGTGTGGGGTATTGAGTGTACCTTGAAAGTTACAGTTATTATTATTATTGTATGTGTGTTCAGTACACATTCATTATATACCTTGTGTGTGTATCATTCATTACTGTGAATGGTTCCTGTGAGGGGTTATCCTGCCAACGCTGGGATCCCTCATAGGTGCAGGCGCTGCACTGATAAAGAGAAAGAGATCACCCCAGGCTCCCAGTGGCAGAGGCTTAGGCCTCCTGTGAGCAAACAGGTATAGCAGCAAATGTAGTTTCCCTTAGGCATAGGGAATGGGGGCTTTTTGGAGGCGCTGCTGAGATTCAGACCTGGGGTACACGAGATAGCAGAATAAAATGTAGGGAACCATGTTTGTACCCTCCAAGCAAGAAGTCCGTCAGTGGGCCGTGGAGTTTCAAGAATCTCCCCACCATGTGGTCATGGTGGGGGACATTCCGGCCTGTACACCCCCCCCCCCCCCAGGAAGTCTGCACCTCCCTAAAGTGGTTCCCTGGTTTAGCCGGATCCCGGCCCCTAGGCCGAAAGTGGGTCCCTACCTACCATATAGTCATAGTTGCCGCAAGCAACGAGTTATGTGAAGATGATGACTCCCGGGCCTGCATTTTCCAGAAGCCCTGCCCACAGGTTGCTTGTTGGTATACACAGATCTGCCAATACCAATGGTAACTTTCAGTCCGGGACCCACACCAGAGGTAATTTACCGGGCTGACCTCCCACACCACTCAGATATCCCCAGAAGGAAAGAAGCTAGCCCAGAGTCAGTCCATAGCTGCCGTATGATTGCCCCAGCCACCGGTTGACTGGAGGCTCGGACTTTGGGGAAACACTACAACAACTGGTGGAAGGCCTCGCAGTCCCACAACTACCACAAGCTCAAAGCTTTTTCCGGGTTATCACCCACTCCCGTCGGAGAAGAAGAGTTTGGGGCATGGAGGAAACATATGCTACATGTGCTCGAGGAATGGTCCTGCTTCGAAGCCGTAAAGAGGCAGCGAATAGTCGAGAGCCTATGGCCTCCCAGCAGCCGAACTTGTGCGAATGCACCGCGAGACCGAGGGGGGAAGCCACCGCCCAGGAATTGGTCGAACTCCTCAACCAGGCCAACACTGCCGAGGAAAAGTTCTTTAGAAACAAAAAGACATAGAAGGATCATTTGTGTGGCATTTCTATAATACAATTTGCTGTGCCTTTCTGTACTTGTTCTTTTATGCTCTATCATCTCTTCTGAGCTGTCCTTTTTATGCCCTCTTCCAAATCTTTGAGACTGACTTTCTAGCTTATTTGTTTGCTACCCTCTCTGTAGAAATTCGCCGATTTGTGACCCTCTTTAGTGACTGCCATTCTCGTTCGTGGTGTATTGTGTCATGTCTGCTCATAATCGGTCATCTTCTTGTTGTACTGGTCAATGGAATTGAATATCTGTTCTTCCTTTCCGGGTCTGTTCTGTCTCCAGTGTTGTATTTCCCCTTGTTTTCTTTGCCATTGCTGTTGCACAGTACAGTATCTTTTGCTCCAGTCCTTCCCCCTGTTGCTATACTGTTTTGCAGTAGAGCTGTCATTCAGCCTGCTGCCTAAGCAACCATCTTATTCCCACCACTGGGGTTTGGTGCTTTCCTTTCTCCCTGTCACTTAGTGCAGTCCATGTCATTTCACTAAAGGGTTACCTACAGTTACTTCCTTTGGGAGTTTGCTGCTTTCTGCCCTGCTTCTCCCCACTGCTCACTGTGATACGTACAATAGCATAGTTTCTTACAGATTTCTTCGTTTAAAACATACTCATAAGTTTTCCCTTAATTTCTGTTCGTGTTCCCATAATAAATCATCAGAAACTCAAAGAAGATTCCATTTTGTATGACAGAAGGAATTGAATTATCTGCATGTCTTAATTTATTAAGCCATAGTAATCCTGGGACAGAACAGGGTCCATCGTTTACATTTTTTATTCCCCCCCCATTGGTCTCTTTCTCTCTTTCATATTGATTATTTTGATAATGACCTCTGCTTTGTACTTTTGTAGTTCCTACTTTCTTTTAACCTTGTCCCAGATACCCACATTCTCCCACTTTTTTTTTTAGAAAGTAAACATTATCATCAACAGATGGAGGTCTTAAACTTGCACAGAAGATACAGTTTCCCTACAGTATGTCAGTTGGCTTCAAATTACCATTGGCTTTAAAGAGATATATTTATATGACCTTGTCACGGGAGACCAGGACAATTTACACCGGGGATCAGTACACTAGACAGAACGGCAAAGCTGAACCAAAGTGAATTTATTGGAAAAAGTTTCCACAAACTTCCAGTACATAAAACACACACACAAACTCACCCAACTGGGGGAAAAACCTAAAGTCTTAGGTGCGAGAAACTCCGTCCGAAAGCTTTCCCTGATACGCGTTCCCAACTTGCACCACTGTCCTTTGTAGTAAGGGCAGCACTGCCTTGCTCTCCGCTGGTTAGCAGTTTTAAATTCCCTGCCGTTGCTTCACTCCAAACAGCTCCGGCCAACGCTGCACACACAGACCACAACAAAACTGGATGCTCCAGATCCCTGCACTGGGTCTCCTCAGTTCCATTCTGCTGACTCCCTGTCAGCTCTTCCTTTACAGCGGCTCTGCCAGTCCCCTGTCAGAACACAACCTTCGCAAAGAATATTCAGTCCAAAATGAGGCTGGGGAAAAGGCATATTTATACCAGTGTCCCAATCAGGGAAATGCCAGCTAGTCTGGGTAGGAATAATATCCCTGGCCCTAGACTCGGTTGATGAGATTACTGAAGTTGAAGGTGGGCCAGGACAATGCCAATACAATCCTCTTTCACAGGAAAACAATACAGATATAGCCTCAGGCCTCAGGGTTTACAGCTTTCTTGCAGAACAAGTCCACTCAGCAGGCATTCAACCTCTCCCTGGTTCCTCAACAATGGGCCTAATTCCATCACAATGTCCAGGCCTACAATACTAACTCTTCATGTAATTACGACTTAGTTTGCAAGAGAGAATTAACCCCTACAAGTTCCCACTCTTGGACTGAGCTGTATATCACTGTTTCAGACTGCTACAATAAATTGTACATACATAAATAACTACATCATATCATTGACAAGTAGATGTAATGGCGGGCTTACCCTTTATTTACATGCAACCAAATGTACCTCTACCATCACAGACCTATCTAACAAAAATGTACCTGTAGAGTTGATAGATAAGTATACATAAACTAATCATGAATCACACTAGTAATTTTAGATAAGAATTTAGGGGAACCCACCTCTACATACTATACACAGGGCCGCCACCTGGGGATGGAAAGGCGGTATGTGTCTGGGGGCAGGGAGGGCCACTGCATCCTAGTGTAGAGGAGGCCTCCAGCATACAGAGGGGGCATGTCAGAGGGGACCCCCATTTTTGTTTGTTTATTGTCTACCCCAAACCCAATGCACCCCTTACGTCAGACACTTTTCGGCTGAGCAAGTGGTTTCTATTTTTCCCGGGCCAAGAAAGGTGCTTGCAGGAGGCGGCTCGCTAAGGTGCAGGCTGGAGCCCACTATGCCCTTACAGGCCTGTTGATCTGGCACTACATGACTGCGTCACCAGCAGGGGGCCCAGGCCCCTTGACTCAGCGGTCCCTGCTATCCTCTTGCCTGTGATCCGGACTGTACACATGAAAACAACATTCAGACCCATTCACTATTTGATGGCATTGAGGTGTTCTTATTAGGGGTGTAACTGCTACAACTGGTTGCGCCCAGATGTTATAGATTGTAATAGCCTCATAAGCCATTATGTAATGATTGTAATGCAATTATATGCTACAGTTTATTAGGCATATGATGTTCCTTAATGACTGTAATGTAATCATAACCTAAATAAAACACTAGGCAGGCAATTACTGACAATGCTAAGTCTCTCTAAGAATGATGCATGTTTACTCCTAGAAGAGGCAGAAATCTGTAACCGGCAATGTGTCTGAAAAGCTATTCGTATTCACATCATTGTCTCCAAATATACTGTATGACAATAGCCCAGATATACTAACTGGAAATTTTTTAGCACTCTTAAAATTTACCTAATTTTAAGACCTGCTAAGGAACAGATGATTGTTATTATTTCCTGATATGTAAAACCATAGAATTCAACGAGGGTGTACTTTCTTTTTCACACAACTGTATAATATATATATATATATATATATATTATATATATAGTATATATATATATATATATATAGTGTTCGGAACAATTATATCCATTTACCGCCCGGGGCGTGTGGAGTTAACCCCTAGGGCAACGTATATTGGCCCACGCAGACACCGTGTATTTTTTTATAATTCCGACTGCGCTGCTGTTTTTCCCGCGACTGGTGAGAAAGAACAAAAAAAGCCGGAGCGGGTTCATGTTGTTGGGGGAGATTACCACCCGCCTCCGGCTCTCTCAAGCAAACTTCCTCCCCTCAGCGCTTCCACTCCTCCCCCTTCCGGCAGCCAGCCCCTTCCACGCCGGCATCCCTGCAGGGCCATCTGTCACCCCCCCTCCCTCCCATCGGGCCATCCACACCCCCCCCCCCCCATCCATCCACCACCCCCTCGCATCGGGCCATCCACACCCCTCCCTCCCCTCTGGCCCATCCACCACAACCTCCATCCCATCGGTGCCATCCCCACCCCCCTCCATCGTCATGCATCCCCCCCAGGCCATCCCCCTCCATCCATCACCACACCCCCCGCCCATAAGGGCCATCCAACCCCCCCTTCCCATCAGGCCATCTCACCCCCCCCTCCAATCGGGATCCACTCAACCCCCCCTCGCATCGGGCCACCACCAACCCCCTCCCATCGTGCCACCACCACCCCTCCGCATCGGCCATCCACCCACCCCTCCATCAGGCCATCTGCCCCCCCGCCATCATGCAGGTCCATCCACCCACCCCTCCCATCGGGCCATACCACCACCCCCTCCCATCGGGCCCTCACTCACCCCCTCCTCCCTCGGCATTCCCCATCATTCACCCCCCATCCCATCGGGCCAATCCACCCCCACCCTTCCCATCGGGCCATTCACCAACCCTCCCATCGGGCTCAACACCCCCATCGGTGCATCACCACCCTCCATGGGCCATTCACCCCCCCCCATTCCGGGCCATTCACCACCACCCCCCCCCTCCCGTCATACCCCCCCGTGTCGCACGGCCACTCACCTCTACCCCCCCTTCCACATCGGCATTCCCCACCCCCTGCAATCGGGGCAATTCCCCACCCCTCCATCGGGCCATTCCCACCCCCTTCCTAGCCCCCCCCGTCCATCGGGCCATCCACCCCCCCCTAGGCCATCCCCCCACTCAATTGGGTCAACCCTCCCCTCCCATCGGGGACCTCCACCACATCCTCGAATCGGCATCACCCCCCACCTCGCACGTGACATCACCTCACCCTCTCATTGGGTATGCACCCCCCTCCCGTTCACCCACCCCTCCATCGGCATTCCCCCACCCCCCTCCCATCGGGCATTCACCACCACCCTCCATCGGCAGCATTTCACCCCCCCCCCCCATGGGCCATTCACACCCCCGCCTCCACGCGGCGCACCTTCACTCACCCCCCCTCCATCTTCCCTTCACCACCCCCCTCTCCATCGGTTCCATTCCACCCCCTCCAACGGGATTCCACTCCTCGTCCATTCACCCCCCCCTCCCATCGGGACCATTCACCACCCCCCTCCCATGGGCTCCACACCCCCCCCCTACACACCAATCTCTCCCGCCCGCCTCCGTACCCTCCCCCCCTCACCCCACGACGTGCCTCTCCTGCTTAAGCAGTGGGTAAATCCCCTAACCGGAGCCTCTCCTTCCTGCTTAAGAAGGGAAACCTTTCCCGGTGACTAACTCCACTTTCTGGTCTAAGAAGGGGAAATCCCTTACCCGGCCCTTCTCCGATTCTATCGGGAGATAGCGGCGTCCGTCCGCCTCTGGAGGGGGCCCGGCCCCTTGCAGAGGCACATCCCTGCCGTTGCGATGCCCCCGTCTGACCAGTTGCGACCCCCCCTGCCTTCGGATTCCGCGTGCAGAAGGCCCCCTGCCTCGACCGCCCAACAACTTGCTGGGGCCATGTGCGCCCCCTGCCCTCAGGTGCAAGTGTTTGTGATTGTGTGTGGTGTACGTGACAGAACGTGTGTGGGGTGTGTGCGTGTGAGTTGTTGAGTGAGAGGGGTGTCCTGTGTGTCTTTGAGTGTGTCACCCCATCTCTCCCTTCTCCTGTTCACCCTCTCCCTGTGTCACCCTCTCACCTCTCCCTGTGTCACCCTCATCCCGGTGTCACCCTCCCCTCTCCCTGTGTCACCCTCCCTCTCCATGTGTCACCCCACCTCTCCCTCTCCCCTGTGTCAACCCTCTCCCTGTTTCACCCTCTCTGTGTCACACTCCCTGCTCCCTGTTCACCCTCCTCTCCCTGTTCACCTCCCTTCCCTGTGTCAACACCCTCCCTCTCCTGTGTCACCCTCCCTCCTCCCTGTGTCCCCTCTCCCCTCTCCCTGTGTCACCCCTCGTCCCTCTCACCCTCTCCCTGTGCCACCTCCCTCTCCCTCTCCCTGTGTCAACCCTCCCCTGTGTCACCTCTCCCTGTGTCAACCCTCTCCCTCCTCCCTGTGTCACCCTCGAATATAACCTCTCTCCCTCTCCCTGTTCACCCCTCCCTCTCCCCGTGTCACCCTCTCTCTCCCTCCCGTCTCCCTGGCACCCTCTCCCTCTCTCCTGTGTCACCCTCTCCTCTCCTGTTCACCCTCCCCTCTCCCTGTGTCACCCTCTCCCTGTCCCTGTGTCACCCTCGTCCCTGTCCCTGTGTCACCCTCTCCCTGTCCCTGTTTCACCCTCTCCTCATCCCTGTGTCAACACCCTCCCCCTCTCTGTCACCCCTCCCCTCTCCCTGTCACCACCCCTCCCCCCTCTCCTGTCCCCCTCCCTCTCCTGTGTCACCCTCCCGCTCCCTGTCACCCTCCCTCTCCCCCTGTGTCAACCCTCCCTCTCCCTGTGTCCCACCCTCCCTCTCTCCCTGTTTCCCCTCCCTCTCCCTGTGTCACCCCTCTCCGTGTCACCCTCCCTCCCCGTGTCCCCTCCCTCTCCTGTTGTCACCCTCCCTCTTCCACCCTGTGTCAACCCTCTCCCTGTTTCACCCTCTATCCCTCTCACACCCTCTTTCCCTGTGTCACCCTCTCCCCTCCTGTTTCAACCCTCTCCCTGTTGTCACCCCTCTCCCTGTGACACCGGCTCTCCCTCTCCTCCCTGTTGGTCACCCAACCCTCCGTCCCTCGCCCTGTGTCAACCTCTCCTCTCTCTCCCCTTCCCTGTGTCACCCTCTCCCGGTGGTCACCCTCCCTCTTTCCCTGTTCCCCTCCCATCTCTCCCTGTGTCACCCTCCCTCTCCTCCCTGTTGTGGTCACCCTCTCCCCTGTTTCAACCCTCTCGCCTCTCCTCCTCTCTCCCTGTTGTCACACCCTCTCCCTGTGTCACCCCTCTCCCTGGTCACCCTCTCCCTCTGTCCCCTCTCCCGCCCTGTCCTGTGTCAAACCCTCTCCCTCTCTCTCCCTCTCCCTGTGTCTCGTCTCCCTCTCCCTCGCCCCTTGGTGTCACCCTCTATCTCTCTCTCCTCTCCCTTGTCACCCTCCCCTCTCTCCCTGTGTCACCCTCTCCCTCTCTCTCCTCTACCTCTCCCTCTCTCCCTCTCCCCTGTGTCACCCTCCCGCTCCATGTGTCAACCTCCCTCTTTCCCCTTTGTCACCCTCCCTCTCCCTGTGTCACCCTCCCTCTACCTGTGTCACCCTCCCCTCCTGTGTCTCCTCTTCTCCTGTGTCCACCTCCCTCTCCTGTGTCACCCTCTCCCTTGTTCCAACCCCTCTCCCTGTGTCACCACCCTCTCCCCTGTGTCCCACTCTCCCTCTCTCCCTTGGTCCACCCTCTCCCTCTCTCCCTCTCCCTGTTGTCACCCTCTCCCTGTTGTCCCACCCCATCGTCCCTGTGTCACCCTCTTCGCTTTCCCTGTGTCACCCCTGTTCACCCTCCTCCCTCCCGCCCCCCTCCTCCCCTCCGCCCCTGTGTCCCCTCGGTCGCCCTCGTCCCTGTGTACCCTCGTCCCCTCTCCCTGTGTCCCCCCTCTACCCTCTCTCTCTGTGTCACCCTCTCCCTCCATCCTGTGTCACCGCTCTCGCCTCTCCCTGTGTCCCCCTCTCCCTGTCCCTGTGTCACCCTCTCCCTGTGTCACCCTCCCTCTGCTCCCCCTTTCACCCATCCCCCTCTCCCCGTCACCCTCCCCCCTCCAGTCCTATTTCACCCTCTCCCTCTCCCTTTTACCCCTCTCCCTCTCTCTCCCTCGTCTCCCTCCTCCCGTGTCACCCTCTCCCTCTCCCTGTGTCACCCTCCTACCTTCTCTCTCGCCCTCTCCCTGTGTCACCCTCTCCTCTCCCTGTGTCATCCCTTCAGTCCCTCTCCCTGTTCACCGCCTCGTCCCTGTGTCACCCTCTTCCCTCTCCCTGTGTCACCCTCCCCCCTGCCTGTGTCACCTCACCTCTCCCTGTGTCACCCTCCTCCTGTTGTCACCCTCCCTACTCCCTGTTGATCACCCCTCACTGGTCACCCTATCCCATCTCTCCCTGTGTCATCCTCTCCATGGTGCACCCTGCCCCTCTCCCGTGTTCACCCTCTCCCTGCGTCAACTTCATCTCCCTGTGTCACCCTCTCACCGCTGTTGCACACCTCTATCCCTCTCTGCATAAGCCTGGGTTGCTACCCTAGATTCAAACTTCCCTCCTCCTGTGTCACCCGCTCTCCCTCCTCCTCCTGGATGCCCTTACCCTCTCCCTGTGTCACCCTCATCCTCTTCCCTGTGTCACCCCCCTCTCCCTGGTCACCCTCCCTCTCCCTGTGTCACCCTCCCTCTCCTGTGTCACCCTCTCTCTGTGTGACCACCCTCTCTCTCCCTTTGTCACCCTCTCGCTCTCCCTGTGTCGCCCTCTCCCCTTGGTGTCGCCCTCTCCCTGTGTCGCCCTCCTCTGTCCTCCTCTCCCTCTCTCTGACACCTCTCTGTCGCACTCTTCTTCGCTCTCTCGGTCGCACTCTCTTCTTCGCTCTCTGTCGCAACTCTCTCTTTGTCTCTCTTCCTCAGTGTGTGTGTCTCTCATTCTCCTCGCTTTCTCTGTGTGTCTCTCTCTTTCTCTGTGTGTCTCTCTTTCTCTGTGTGTCTCTCTTTCCTGTGTGTCTCTCTTTGTGTGTGTGTGTGTGTGTGTGTGTGTGTGTGTGTGTGTGTGTGTGTGTGCCGCTCTCTCTGTGTGTGTGTGTGTGTGGTGTGTGTGTGTGTGTCTGTCTGTCTGTCTGTCTGTCTGTCTCTCTCTGTCTCTCTCTGTGAAGCGCCGACGTTCAGACACTGGTTAAGGGGTTCAGGAAACTAGTCATTCACATCTGGCTTTTATTTCTAGATCCGACATTGACACACACACACACACACACACACACACACACACACACACACACACACACACACACACACACACACACACACACACACACACACACACACACCACACACACACACACGACTAATTGTAGTATAATGTAATACAATAAATACATTTATGTCAAAAACGAATGTTTGTTCTGACTAGGAATTTATTAAATGTATTTTTTTATATATTTATTTTAAGCGGGTGGTTGGGGGGGGATCTGGGGGGGAGCTAGGCGAGTTGGGGGGGTGCGGGACTAGTGGCTATAGATTTTTTGGTTGGCGAGTAGATTTTTGGTGATTTGTCGAACACTGTAATATATTAATATATATATATTAGCTCAAACAACCCCTGTGCAACGAAACTGAGCACACCTGAGATACCGGAAATATGCTAATAGGAGTCATTTGCGTATCCTTAGATGAGAATAGCTATTATGAGGGACAAATTAAAGTTAGGTTACAGTATTTGAAGCCAACCATGTCAGAGCTAATGTATGACTTAACTCTTTGCTAATAGTTAAACAACGGCCGTGGATTCGAGTTCGGTAGCCTAACATTATTTGTCTTGATGTAAAGGAGCTCAGTGTCATCTGGAACATTGAGAGGAATAGGCCGTACTGAAGGTCCCTTATGGCAGCACTTCTTAGTAAATATGGCTCAATATCTATTCTGCTACTTTAGGAATGTACGCTAGTGAGTGTCCCAAAAAGACCAGCAATATTTTTTTATTTTTTTTATTCCTCTGCTTATTTAATATAAATCTTTTTTGTGTGGAAGATAGAAAGAATGCTTCATTCATTTGCACTGTTTGCACTCCAATATATCTGCTCATTCAACAATGAGGAAGCGATCAACTCGTGAAACGTGTTGAAATCTCTACTCTGTATGCTATATTTATATACAAACACAGAAAAATACTAAACCACTCAACCTTAATAAACAAGTAAGAATGAAGTATCCAGATGTCAGAATGATGGAAATCCCACGGTAAGTATATATGGAAAAAAAACCCAGCTGATGCTGGAGTATGATATGATATAATGCCTTGAGACCTACCTTGGATAGAACATGTTCTGAAGTGCAGATCTCAATCTACATCATGTATATCAATGTACATGGATCGAGTTGGGTATAAATGAATATAAATCCAAGTGGAAATCAGTGAAAATGCAATCAAACAAACTATAAAAGATAAAATAGATAACCATGTGTATCTATACATGTGTATATGTGTACCCACTAACATATATACAAGAGATATGAGTATGTGTACCTTCACACCTAAAATGAAGGGGCTCTTTAGACAAGAAGTGACAACTCCAGTTACGACAATAACCCTATAGTCAGAAAACAATGCAGAGATCAAAACTAGTAAATGAAATGGTACTGGTTAGGAAGGAAAAGTATGATTAAGAGTATGGGGTCCAAGAAGTAACAGATTAATCATGTTTCAAGCAGGACCAAAGTGGTGGCCAAAAGAAGATACATCTTGCTACAATAACAGGAACCTGTCATGCATTGGCTATCCCGACAGAGTTTACCAATTTATAATTTGAGGATTACACATAGAACCCAGAGGAATAACTCTATAGTATAGAGCAAGAGAGCTGACCAACTTCTGCAGGGCTACTGCTTCTGACTACTGATGTTCAGGTTGCTTCTAAACTTTGAGTGTCTGACAGCTTTCAATAGGTAACCACACAAATTAAGCTAGATAAAAGTGTTGTGTAACTTAAAAGTTGAATATTTAAAAAAATGTTGTATACTTCTTAAGAAACAAACTACCTAGAGTGTTAGACTTCAAATATTTACCTTAGAACAGGGGTGTGCAAAGTTTTTGGTGTGCGCCCCCTGCCTGGGAGCACCAGTGTTCGCCCCCCGGAACTTAGAACCCGGCGTCAAATGACGTCGCGGGTCATGTTACGGCACATCATATGACCCCTGCATTTCCATTTGACATGCGTTGTCATGGCGACACATCACGGCACATGACCTCACAGCATCATTTGATGCCGCGTTGCCATGGCGATGTGTCACCGAAGACCTGGCTGGCAGCAGGTAAGGGACATTAGAGAGGCCCCACGTCTCCCCCGGCATTTAATTAAAGTGCCTTGGGGAAGGGCACGGGGCCTCTGTAACCACCGTGCCCCCCCCTAGCAAATCATGTGCCCCCCCAGTTTGCGCACCGTTGCCTTAGAATCACAATACACAATTTAGGAAGAAAAACAAAAGTCCTCCACTCAGGTGCTGGATTTTCTTGTCAAACATTTGGACTGAAAACCTTATACCAAATGAGTCTCAATTCTAATTGCCCTAAGTCATTTTTATATGCAAGAAATGTAATATGGGTTTAATTGAGCACATCTGCACATGGTGTTCTGCTCTCTGACTTGTTCATGATATGCACCAGATGTCCAATCCTAGTATTTGGTAGAGTACCACGGTCCTGTTGCCATGATGATCACGTGAGCTACTTAAGCATCAAACATTTAATTGTTTAAAAGCCCTTACAAATACAAGAACACTCCAATGCTAAGCATCATATTTTAATTAATGTAAAGACACAATCACTTTACTTGTCTCTGTGATAATTAAATAAAAACTGTGTATATAGAAGCAAAGTTCCAATAAGTCTTCGTGGAAAGAGGTCCAAAAACAATTAACTTGAAGGCCAAAGGGTGAAAAGATCCTCAATTTACGATTCAAGACTTCGTTTCGTTTTCAAACAAAGTAAATTAAAAAAAAATGTAAAAACAGTTTCTGCAAATGTTATTAAAAGGCAACACCTTATAAACGTATAGAAAATGTGTAGCGTGTTACTCATAACGTATTCCTATTACAGTAATCTGAAGTGCGAGCACAGGGTTTAAAAACTGTTTTATAATAATAAGTAGTACTGCACAACAACAGAAAAGAAAAATGCAAGGCTACATTAATAGAAATGTGTATTTTATAGTGAATTACACATTTATTTTGCTAATGTACTCGCTGTTTTGTGCAGAATTAGGTCATGTGGACTTATTTTGAGATAATGATTACCCCATCTGTAGTAAAAGCTATATTATACTGTACAGTAGGCCTTGCATATGGCAGATCACACAACACATTGGTCGCCATGGCAACTGGGCAGTGTTTTTCTCTGTGTCAAGTGTGTTTAGCATTACAATGTTCCAAGTTGTCACACTGCACCTTAACACTTGCTCCAAAAATAGACAGGCACCTCATGCCTACTGCTGCTCCTTGACAGGACTGTAAAGAACTAATAAATAAGTGGTGAGGGCTGCTGGCATACGCTGCTCTTTAGTAACTGATCAAGCAAAAGCCATAATGGCTATCAACATTTTGGCAAAATGTGAAATGATTGTCTCTGGAAGACATCCATTGCATATAATACTAGTTCAGTAGTGTTTTGGCAACAAGAGCAGAGGAGAAAGAGCAAAATAGGGTATCAATAGACTTGCATTTATTATTGCAAAAACCTTAAGGGAACATGCTGGCTAAGTAACAATAGCTGGCAATACCTAAACACCAAAAAGATCTTGGTTTTGACAAAAGACCTGTTTGTGTTGGAAAATTGTCCCTAGTTTCATCTGGATTAGCTCTGTGCAGTATTAAAACAAAATAAAATAGTGTAAGCGTGTAGAACAGGAAGGGGATATTGGCATTCACTACTTCTTGGTATTTGCTACAGAATGGGGAAGAAACTTGCCCATTTCCTGTTGTAAATCCCAGATTAAGGTTTATGTTCCAACGAATAGGAGGACAAGATAAAAATATTAGAGGCTTTTTTTCCAGTTCTGATTTAATTAATATTAGGTTTTAAAAAAAACCTCAATCACTTGGATACTTGAACCTTGACAGCTACTGTTATAGGCCCTTATTCTGTAAGGTGCGATAGCTATTGGAGCTTAAAGAATTGGGGCTATAGAGCTTTACAGTGAAAATGTATTCAGTCTGCAATGGAGTTTCTGTAATAACTCAATGCAACTTGTCAGATAATGTTTTGTTTGAAACATTTCGTATTATCATATCCATTTTTTCCACACAATGAGAATATCTTTTTTTTTTATGATTCTTAAATCTATTGCAAGTGGATTAATTTGCTATAGTCTTTAATAAATATATCCCAAAGTGTTGTGCCCCAGGTTGAGCGTAAATGCATAACACTAGAATCATATAGAATCAATAACTTGTGTATTTCTTAATATTGACAAGTACAACATATCTCCTCTAGTAAACATACCTCTTCTTATTAATAATAATTGTAATTAATAAACACCTGATACAGGGGAAAATTACTAAGCAGCGGTCAAGAATTCTATGAGCCTCCTGTGACACAAGACGCTTCCCAGCTCCTGAAAGGCTTCTTGTAGCTGCAGTTAAAGAAGTACTGTCTTTAAGGGGGTAAAGAAGTTGTTGGGAGAGAGGTGTATAAATAATGATGCAGTGGGGAGTGGGGAAGTTGGAGAGGACAGAGACATTCACAAAGGAGTGAGGAAACAGTAAACAGAAAAAGCAATAGGGAGGGCATAGTGAGATTCATGAGGAGAGACTTCCCAGGTACTGGGGGATAGAAAGAGTACAAAGAATCACAGCTTTTGGAAAGTTAATTTCTCATAGTTGCAAAGTTGTTGTGCAGAGTCCAGATGTTCCTCAAATCTTCACCTCCAAAATTAACTCTGCCAGACACTTTAGATGTGACACTTTAGATGGGACTCACAACCAAATGGCTTCACAGCCTAGATGGATGGTCTTAAGTACTCTAAAACACAGCCACTTGACTAACAATTAAGGGAGGGGTTTGCCTAATCAACTCTCACATACATACTAATTACATTTTAAATTCTGTAGCAATTGATGGTAGAACTTCAGCTCATACAGTATGTAACCAAGTTGCCCACATGGTTTGAAGTCAGGAGGAGAAGTTGATTCAGTTTTTTTGTATGTGAGTTAATATAGTATTATTATTTTAATATTGACCTCCACCCTTTACTTCTAAGGTTTACAGCATTGCTTCTTCCTATTAAGAATAGATAAAGGACTGGACCCATCTATTCTCCTGCCCTACAACAATGTGACCAAATTTCGGTTTTCTGTCATCACTGTAGCAGCGAGGAAACACACAAACTATTGTTTGTATATGTATTTCAACATATAATGATGTTGCATGCAATTTAGTTGGGCTTGTGTGATTTGGGCTGATATTTTGAGTATGTTTTAGGACTTGGGTGACCGTAAGCAACAAGCAATTTGACAGGGCAGTATGTTACTGTCTTATTTGGTGCACTTTATTACATGGGGCAGTGATTTCTACTGAGATAGCCTCATTGTCCCTGTAATTCAATTGGCAAGCATGACTATAGGCCTGCAGCCCATATTCAAAGTGGCCCATTATAAGTGACAAGACTACTGAACAACTCAAGTTTAAAAGGAAGTTCCAAAGAAGTGAAAGAAGTGGACACCCCCAACTGGCCCTGATTCCTGCATTTGAACTACGCTGGAAAGGAGGATATCATCTATACCAGACTGCATCATTACTGCTGTGATGCTGCCTTTACCATTTGTATTTGCTGTGACTTCACTTCTTCTCAAATTATGCACTTCTTTTTACCAGCCTCAGTATGTCTCTAACTCTTTTCATATATCTCCATCTCTCCTTCCTTCCCCACTTCTCAGCTCACATGAACTCCTTTCTTACCTGCGTCCTCTGACACCACACAGCTATATCCCCTGCACTAAAAAACACCCCTACAAATCATCCTCACACATTCTCTTTCTATCCATGCTTCTCCTCCTTGCTTCTGGGGATATCTCTCCCAATCCTGGTCCATGCCTTATTTCTACATGCGCTCGTCCTCGCCTGCCAATTGCAACCTCTACTCCTTCTGGTGTCAACCCCTCCAACCTCATACCCATCCCCTGCCACCCTCCCTCCTCTCTCCCTTTCTCCTGTGCCCTTTGGAATGCTCGCTCCCTTTCTAACAAGTGCCTCTCTGTACATGACTTTTTTCTCTCTCACTCTCTGCTCCTATTTGCTATAACTGAAACCTGGCTAACTCAGTCTGACTCTGCTCTGGAAGCTGCCCTCTCCTATGGTGGCCTTTCCTTCTCCCACACTCCGCGCATTGATGGCAGGGGTGGAGGCGTGGGGCTCTTGCTCTCCTCTCTCTGCCGTTACCGAACCCTTCCTATTCCTCCATCTCTTGCTTTTCCCTCCTTTGAGGCTCACACTGTCCAGATCTTCTCTCCTCTCCCTGTCCATGTGGCGGTCATCTATCGCCCACCTACCTCTACTCAACCCCCTTCTGCCTTTCTCTCTCACTTTGAATCCTGGCTCTCTTTCTTTCTCTCCTCAGACTCCCCTGTTCTTCTCCTTGGAGACTTCAATTGCCACATTGATGACCCCTCTCTCCCTTGGGCTTCCCGCTTTCTTTCTCTAACCTCTTCTTTTGGCCTTCAACAGTGGACTGCAGCCAGCACCCACAAGGATGGCCACTACTTAGACCTGGTTTTCACTAAAAACTTCTCTCTCTCCGATTTCTCCATTTCCCCTTTTCCTCTCTCTGACCATCATCTCATCTCATTCTCTCTATCTCGCTTCTCCCCTTCTCCACCTCCATCTACCCCCCGGTTCTGCAGAAACCTGCGCTCTATTCACTTACCTGACTTTGAGTCCACTTTACGCTCCTCCCTCTCCTCTCTCAGCTCTGCAATAGACCCTCACAACCTGGCCAGGAACTACAACTCTGGCTTGTCCTCGTCTCTTGATCTACATGCCCTGCTTCTCTCTGCCGCCTTCGCCCTTCTAACCCTAGACCCTGGCTAAATTCCCACACGCGCATGCTGCGTTCCTCCACTCGTTCCTCTGAACGCCTCTGGAGGAAGTCTCACACTCTCGCAGACTTCCTTCACTACAAATTTATGCTATCCTGTTTCAACTCTGCCCTCTCGCAAGCTAAACAAGCCTAGTTTTCTACTCTAATCAACATGCAGAAGTCTAACCCACGCCGACTGTTCTCTGTCTTTGATACTCTACTCAAACCACCTTCAGCTGCCTCTCCTTCCTCCATCTCCGCTCAAGACTTTGCTCACTATTTTAAGGAAAAGGTGGAATCCATACGGCAGAACATCCCCTCTGTTTCTTCCTCCCATCCTACACCTCTTCCTAACTTCCTCCTGCCTTCCTTGACTCTTTTTCCACTGTCTCAGAGGAGGATGTGTCTCTGTTGATCGCCTCTTCTCCCTCTACCACTTGCCCTCTTGACCCCATTCCCTCCCATCTCCTAAAACCTCTTGCTCCTACTATAATCCCTACGCTCACACACATTTTTAACTCCTCCCTCTGCTCTGGAACCTTTCCATCCTCCTTGAAACATGCAACAGTCATACCATTACTCAAAAACAGCAAGCTTGACCCTACCTGTCTTTCTAACTATCGACCTGTCTCCCTCCTGCCTTTTGCCTCTAAACTCCTTGAACGTCTTGTATTCTTTCGATTTCTCCATTTTCTCAACACCTATTCTCTCCTAGACCCTCTACAATCTGGCTTCCGCACTGCTAACCACCCTCTTCTCCTTCATAGTCTCCATACTTTTGGTATTCGGAACAAAGCTCTATCCTGGATCTCATCCTACCTCTCCCATCGTACTTTCAGTGTCTCTTCTGCTAACACCTCCTCCTCTATTGATCTCCCTGTGGGGGTACCCCAGGGCTCTGTCCTGGGACCTCTTCTCTTTTCTCTGTACACACTCTCTCTAGGTAACCTAATAACATCTTTTGGGTTTAAATATCACCTCTATGCTGACGAAACACAAATATATTTTCAACACCCGACCTTACACCTGCTGTACAAACCACAGTTTCTGAATGTCTCTCTGCTATATCATCCTGGATGGCCCTCCGCCGCCTTAAACTCAACATGGCTAAAACAGAGCTCCTCATACTTCCCCCCAAACCTGGCCCTACTACCTCCTTCCACATTACTGTTGGAACTACGATCATTTACCCAGTAGCCCAAGCACGCTGCCTAGGGGTCACACTCGACTCCTCTCTCACATTCGCCTCTCACATTCAAAACATTTCTAAAACCTGTCGCTTTTTCCTCCGCAATATAACAAAGATACGCCCTTTCCTCTGTTGCTCGACTGCTAAAACGCTGACTCAGGCCCTCATTCTCTCCCGTCTTGATTACTGTAACCTCCTGCTGTCCGGCCTTCTCACCTGTCTCCCCTACAATCTATTCTAAATGCTGCTGCCAGAATCACTCTACTCTTTCCTAGATCTGTCTCAGCATCTCCCCTCATGAAATCCCTCTCCTGGCTTCCGATCAAATCCCGCATCTCACACTCCATTCTTCTCCTCACTTTTAAAGCTTTACACTCTTCTGCCCCACCTTACATCTCAGCCCTAATTTCTCGTTATGCACCATCCAGACTCTTGCGTTCTTCTCAAGGATGTCTTCTTTCTACCCCCTTTGTATCTAAAGCCCTCTCCCGCCTTAAACCTTTTTCACTGACTGCCCCACACCTCTGGAATGCCCTTCCCCTCAGTACCCGACTAGCACCCTCTCTATCCACCTTTAAGACCCACCTTAAGACACACTTGCTTAAAGAAGCATATGAATAGCACTGTGGATATTCTGAACACATGATACATAAAGCTTGGCCCCCTGCAGACGCACTTACCAGGATCTCCCTCCTATTGTCTCTGTAGGTTCTCCCTACCTACCAATTAGACTGTAAGCACCTCGGGGCAGGGACTCCTCTTCCTTAATGTTACTTTTATGTCTAAAGCACTTATTCCCATGATCTGTTATTTATATTATCTGTTATTTATTTGATTACCACATGCATTACTACTGTGAAGCGCTATGTACATTAATGGCGCTATATAAATAAAGACATACCATACAATACAATACAATAAAATACTATAGGTGTGGGTAGGGGTAAATCTCAAATCAGTCAGGAGCAACAAAGTTTGTAAAGTACTGTTTCCTAGTGCATTTTATTGCTCTGCAGGTTTTTCCTTCTTTACTGCTCTCTTCACAGACCTATGTGAAGAAGGGAAATACCGTAGTGACTAGGGACTAAATTGTGCACCAGGAAAAAGCTTCCCCGATGCTTCTGTGACAGTTCAAATCATGGCATTTACAGACTACAAGTTGAATGTTTCTTATACATATAGGGTCATATTTATTAATCATCAGCTAACTCAATATTGCCCATAATGCTATAGTATTAATAATTCTTTAAAAACTTTTATACATATTGTATATGGCAGGATAAATTCATGGTCCACTTTTGCGAGTTCTGTCCATGACCAAAAATACTTAACATTTACCAATTTTTTGTAACTTGATTGGTTTAGAATAGATAATTTGTTCATCCTTATTTTGTAAACTGTACTGTTCAAGTAAGGCACCATTTGTGATCAGCAGCCAAGCTGCTAGCATGTACAGTAACACTTGTTTCTGCAAAGGGAATGTGTTTTGAGAACATAGAAATTGTACTATTTGTTTAGAGAAATACTACTCACGGTTGCCAATGATTGGGCCCACGCTCACTCTGAAGTAGTAAACAAAGATTCAAGTGAGAATACATGCTCATTTACAATAAAGAAAATAAACAATGATGTCCACAGTATGTTCTGTCATTTAATTTATATATAGTTCCCTTGGTAAAATGTTTTGTCTACAGCAAATGTTTAAGTTTATCCAACAATATAAACCATTAGACTAAAATTAAAATGTAAAAACTGAAATTGTATTGAAAGGTTTAATATAAATATATATATATATATATATATATAAATAATTAAGCTCCAAATATATTCTCCCCAAAAAGGACCCCGATAGTAATTTTTTGTAGCCTTTGAATATTATCGTATATTCAGTAAATACTGTTTGTACTCATAATTCCATGGGGCATAGTAGTCAACATTGAAAACATGATACTGTATATACAGTATATGTAGATTACTATAGGAGGAAGCAAAAACGGCACAAAACACTGCACACCAAAAAAAAAACATTATCAATGTAAAAACTAAAAGAATGAGGTCACTGGGTATTCAAAAGAAGACAAGAAAGCCATCTGTTATATATAGATAATTGTTGATAAATCTCCACACTCCAATTTGAATATTTGATCCAAAAGAAAATGTATTTTACATAGCAACGTTTTAGCCTCTAGGAACCTTGGTGAAGACCCATCCAAGCCTAAATGTTTATCTTTGCTATCTAAAATACATTTTCCTTTGGATCAAATATTTAACCTGGAGTGCCTGGAGATTTATCAACAATTATAGGAACAAGCAAGAAGCCACAATTTTGCTTTGATTGTCCATACAAAGTGTTGATTCCAAATTAAAATAAATCCCTTTACTTCAGTATTGATCTCCATGTAAAGAGAGATATATTGGTTTAAGAAGACATTTAACATCAGACACATTACTTGAGGTCTTCGCACAGTTTATTTCAGCTGGATAGATGCAGCTGCAGAAACTTTTTCTTGAAATTAGTTCAGTAATAATCACACATCACAATTACCCACACTGTGTGCCCATTTGCATGTCATTTCCCAGAATCCCTAGCTGCAGTGGAAGCATTGTAGGCTAGGAGATAAAGCAGGGTTGCAGGCCTGTCTGAGACGTGTGAAAATTTTTATTTTCAGTAATACAGGAAAACCCCGTTATAGCGCGGTCCTCGGGGTCCACCCGAGACCACCGCGTTAGTAACGGGGTCGCGAAAAAACAAAATGGCCGCCACATTTTTTTTTAAATGGCCGCTTGCATCACTGCTACCGCGTCTGCCGGAGGGAAAGCTGAGAACTCTCCCAGCATTCCCAGACCCAGTGGGGCAGCGGCATCCACACACAGCTCTTACCTGGCATCTGGCAGCTCTGCTCCCCATCTCTGTTAGTGTTAGGAATGCCCAGCGTATCACTGCTGTGTTACGATCGCACTGCGCATGTGCATGGGATCGGCTTTCAAAGAAGAGACTATGGCGTCCCTGCTTTGTTTACATGAGCCATGTGCCGTGACGTCACATGACCCCGCTGGAACGGATCTGCAGAGGAGCAGGGGGAACAGGCAGCCCACATCTCACAAGCCGCACCAAGTGTAGCGAGTGCACAGAGCGCCCACAGAACACCGTGTGAACACCATGTTTGAGAAGGGGGTTACTGTGAGTAGGGAGGGGGTTACTGTTTGAGCAGGGGGGATATTTTTAGCAGGAGGGTACTGTACTGTGAGCAGGGGGGGGATACTGTGAGAGAGGGGGGTACTGTAAGCAGGGGGGGGGGTACTGTGTGAGCAGGGTGTACTTTGAACAAGGGGGGACTGTGAGCAGGGGGGGATGTTTTGTCCCAATTTTGCCCGACCATCCCAAAAAATAAAAATAAAATAAAATTTAAAAAAAAAATGATTAAAAAAAAACGGGAGCCACGTCAAAACCGCGTTATAACCGATTTCGCGTTATAACGGGTCGCGCTATAACGGGGTTTACCTGTAATATAATTTCATTCTCTTTTGTCTCCATTTTAACTTCATTTAAATTAATATTGCCAGTCAACACAGGGGGGGGGGGGGGGGAGGTGTCTATCCGTGAAAGTTTGCAAAATTGGGCAAAGAAGTGGTACAAAATAGCACCAAATTTATCAGAGAAATAAAATCCTCTTGAAAATAACTGAGTTCTTAATCTTTGATCAATCTGGTGCTACTTTTTTACTTTGTTTTGCAGCCAGGAGAATTTGATATATTACCCTACAAAGAACACTATAAAGCAATGGTTAAATAATGAATTGTACGGGCGTGCGTGGGACATCATCGCGGATGCACGCAGCCAGGGAAGCTCTGTGTACTCCGCTGTTAGAAAACATTATAACCCCTGATTGCCTCTCCAGTCAGCCCCGCGAGACACCGCACCAGCCAGGGGAACCAGTGGGGATGGCGCAAAAGAAAACGCTGAAGCCAGGGACCCCAGATCTCTCCCGCTACAGCCGCGGACAGCCAGCGGCAGCGGAGAGGAGGAATAAAGATGGCGCCGCCGAGTTGAGCGCACAGCTGCAACAACAGCCTGGGAAGGTGAGATACAAGTTGCTAGTCCTGAGGGGGACATGCTTGACAGAAAGGCCACCCTGAGAAACTCGGCACAGAGGGCCACAGCAGAGGAGGAGGCAGTGGGGAGAGCTGTCCCTGACAGAGAGCTGAGTATGGAAGAGAGATACACAGTAATTACCAAACAGGACCTCCAGAACATGTTCAGAGAAATGCAAGCGGGCATTTAGTCAGCTCTGAATAGAGCTGTAAAGGAATTTAAAACAGAAGTTTCTTTATTGGCTAAAAGAACTATGGAGCTTGAAAATAAAATGGACATTAATTTACAAAATCATGTAAATACTGACGATGATGTCCTGCATCTCAATGAAGATAAGAGCCATGAGGGCTGGTATAGACTATCTGGAGAACAGAGAGCGAAGGCAGAATTAACGAATCCATCATGTCCTTGAGTCGGTCTCCACAGAAGCCCTCCAGCCATACCTTAAGAGACTGTTTACGTCAACTGAACCCCAGTTACAAGATGGTGATCTTCTGATGGACAGAGCACACAGAGCCGTAGGACTGGGATTTGAAGACCCCAAAAGAAGCAGAGATGTGATCTCAAGACTCCACAAATATGCAAACAAGGAAAGGATTATAAAAGGCTGCAGAAACTGGCTCAATTGAATTTGAAAACAATGCCATCCAGATCTTCCAGAGCCTGTCCAGGGTGACAATTGAGAGGAGGAGAGGGCTGCGTCCAGTGACGGCGGTGTTTCAGGAAAAGGGTATTAGTTACTGGTGGGCCTTTCCGTTCCGCTTGGTGGAAAACCATGAAGGCAGACATTATCTTTTCTGTTGGCGCTGGGTCTGACTCCCAGGGAGGGCTTGGGCCAACACCGAAGACCACGAGAAGATAACACATCGATCGGCTAAGGCGCGGTTGCCCGGAGATAAAAGATTCAGGAATGACAGCGGCTTTGAGGGACTCTCGCCAAGTCCGCAGCCATCTCCTTGACCACCAATTTGGCGACCCATGGCAACCCAGGGAAAGATATCCCGGATGTCTAGCTACATGTTTTCTCTCTTCTTTCCACTTTTCTCCCTGTCTCCCTCTATACTTTTTCCAATCTATTACAGGGACTGCTTATTATATGGTTTGGAGTCTGGAAAGAGGAATCTAATAACAATTAAGAATGGGACCAGACAGGGTTCCTCCTCCCTCCTCTTCTTTTTGCCCTAACAATTGAACGCCTCGCGGCAACAATCAGAGCTTCCCCAAATATACAAGGGATTAATATAAAAGAAGTGTTACAAATTATCACTTTTTGCGGAAGATATTATTCTTACTATAGCTTACCCATTGACATCTCTCCAGAATTTACAATCTGCTTTCTGAAGGTTTTGGGCGCTGTCTGGGTATAAAGTTAATGGGGGGAAATAGGTAGCGCTAAATTTAACATTAATGGGAAGGGAGGTCGACATTCTTAAACGACATTTAGGGATATACCTCACTAGGGATTACGACTCATTATATAAATAAAATTACCCAGACCTTTTTTCTAAGATTAGAAAAGATCTACAAGCTTGGAATTCTCACCATATTTCCAGGATAGGGTGTATAACCGCGGTTAAGATGAATATTCTCCCCAGGCGTCTAGATTTTTTCCAAACATTACCAATTTCTATCCCACATATAAATATAAAAGAAATCCAAAACCATATTATGCAATTTATTTGGAAACATAAACAACCGAGAATAGCTAGGTCAATTATGCTGGAGTCCAAAGAAAGAGGGGGTCTAGCGGTTCCAAATATTCTAAAATATTATATAGCTTTTCATTTGAAACAAAAGGTTTATTGGCATTCCCCGGGAGGGACCTATGCTTTGGTGGATCTGGAAAGCTCACTTAAATACCCGATTGTCCTCCCTACTCTGCTCTGGTTGAGCTCTAGGACTGGGCCTGGGAGACAGCCTGAGCCGGCGGTATTTGGCTTTACTTTGAAAATCTGGCAGTTAGCAAAAAAGAAATACAAAGTTGTCAACTCCATCTAGACTTAAGCCCCTGTTCGGTAATCCAGGGTTTTTGCCGGGGGTTCAGGGTCGGGATTTTGAAACCTAGAGACAGAGTGGAACTCTAGAGATGGGCGATCTATTAGAAAAAGATAAGTTGATGTCCTTTGAGAAACTGATGAGAAAATATGGTTTACATTGGACGGAGGTGTTTAAATATATGCAGGTCCGACATTTTGTGCACTAGGGTTTCTATGAGGAGGAATTCCCTAAATATACATGATTTGAAAATGTATGCAAAACAAAAAAATATCAAAAAGGTCCTGATCTCATCCCTTTTCCATGGTTTAATCCCCCAAAAGGATACCCAGGACCATAAATATATTTTCAGTGGGCTTTGGATTTCCAGATGGAAATAACAAGGGAGGACTGGGAAGATACAGCTGAACCCCTTTATAATGCGGTGCTCTGAGTCCACCCGATGCGCCTGCGTTATAACCGGGATCGTAAAAAAAAAATAGCCGCCGCGATCACAGTTCCGAGTCCACGGGAGGGGGAGAGCTGGGATAACTCTCCCAGCTGTCCCAGACCCGCAGCTCAGCGGCACCCCATAGGACTTACCAGGAGCAGCATGCTAGGGATCCGACACCACAAACATGGTGTCCGGGTCAGCCATCGCGGAGGCGCTCCTGTATATGCAGCAGCTGGCAGCTCCTCTCCTCCGGCTGACAGATCAGCGCGAGGGAAGGGAGTAGGGGGAAGGGGGGGGGGGGGGACAGCAGCAGCACAATCTCAGAAGAATCAAGAGAGGTCGGAGTGTGTGAGTGTGTGAGTGTGTATGTTTCTAAAGTTACAGCCACTTTGCCTGTTAACTTCTCATTAACTCCAGCTATTCGTTTTCTAGCAATGATTGAGTCTCGCCCTTTCCATGCTTGTGTTTCTCTGGATGTGCAGCTATGATCTGTTTGCTGCTAGCTGTAGGGGACAGCCTTCATTTTGTAGTTCTCTTTGACATACAGTACATTTGTGTTAATGAAATTGGCAGATAATAAAATGTGGAATAAAGAATACTAACTTTTCCCAGAATACACATTCAGCCATTCTTAAATTGCTGTACACTTTAAAAAAAAATTTTTTTTTTTAAATTATTATAAATCTCAGAGTACACTATACCATCATTAAAAATAATTTCCCCCCTTCTAGAGATCCAGGCGATCGTTATAATTTTTTTTTTAAATCAGAGTTATTTTGTGGGGGGGGGGGGGGAGCTGGTAATGAGGAAGGTGATATAAATGCTGACTATTTTAATGTGGGCCGCAACTAATTTAAGTAATTAAATGAAAGCTGTAATGAATTTGTACTATACTTCACCAGGTCTGTGACTGAGCTTACTTGTTTATTTCTAAGTGCCAAGCTACAACAAGTTTCAGTGGGGCTAAAGTATTATTGATAGCTTACAGTAAGGTGGTGTGTGTGTGTGTGTGTGTGTGTGTGTGTGTGTGTGTGTGTGTGTGTGTGTGTGTGTGTGTGTGTGTGTCTGTTAGCAATAAAGCTTTGGTGGGAAAGAATTTAAAAAATGTAAAAATTAAACATTTTTTTTTTTTTGAGATGTTCTAAATCGGGAGCCACGCTTAGCCCGCGTTGTAGCGGATCGCTCTATAATGGGGTTGAGCTGTATATAGGATAATGTGAGCAAAACTTCTATATGTACAGTTACAAAAGAGAATATTTACAAAATGTTGTTACACTGGTACTACACCCCCAAAAAGGTTAAAGCAAATGTTCCCGGAGGCGACCGATAGATGCTGGAGGGGATGCGGACAGATATGGGATTTAGCACATATAAGGTGGTTTTGCCCAGTATTGCAGACCTAATGGAGGACAGTTTTGAAATTGATAGATGTGACGGGAATCAAGGTTCCGCTAGACCCAATTTTAATTATCTTGGCTATACCTATAGAACATGTAAATCATTACTCAGCTAAATTAATGATGCATATTTTAACAGCGACTTGGTGCGCGGTAGCTGCAGCGTGGAAAAAGACACTACCGCACTCCAGAAGACAGGTTATTTGAAGGGTTAACGATGTACAATTGATGGAAAGACTCACCTCATTTTTGAATCACACCACACAGAAGTTTTATAGAGTCTGGGAACTCTGGGATGTTGAATAGGGGTGAGGCCCCAAAGGCTAGTGGAGTGATGAGTGTAGGATTTGACGCTGATAAAATATTATAGAATTCAAAATTTTGTACAATATGTTATGTGATTATTGTCATTGTAAGAATTCTGTCACAAAATGGTTGTTCCCCCTTCCCATTTATGTTTGAAAATCTTAATAAAAATATAAGTTTAAAAAAAATTATGAATTGTAAATTGCATTACAGTCTCTTCTGACAGTGAAGGAGATTAATATTTCTAATTTAGGTATTATGGGCTTTTGAGAAAAGTTCATGTCTAAATGATAAATTGCTTAGGCGTTTCACTTAAACTTGGTGGAATTATAGTGAGTCTAGTTAGGCCAAATGTATTTAGGGAAAGACAGCTCTTTTACAATTGATTTTTTTTAAACAGAAACTATGTAAAAAAAAATTGTGTATTTCTTCCTCTCAGAGAAACCTCTGAAAGCAGCTATCTGTGCTACTGTCTATTTTGTGTGTGTGTGTTTATGTATGTATATGTATATGCAGTGTTCGACAAACCTATACATTTGCTCGCCCCGGGCGAGTGGATTTAACCCCCGGGCGAGTAAATATTGGCCCAAGCAGCACACGTTTGGTACTAGGTGGCGAGTAGATTTTTTTGTGTGGCGAGTAGATTTTTTGGTGATTTGTCAACCACTGTGTATATGTATATTTATTCTGTACATTTATTCTGCACTATATATATATATATATATATTATAGTATAATGTCGTCTGTAAAATGCCTACAGTCATCTCTCCTGCTGGCAGTAAGGCCTGGTAAGTGTGGGCATGCCAGCAGTAATCATGGAGGTTTCCCCTCACACCCTGGTGGGGTGCTCTGTGTATGGCTGGGACTGGTCACATGCTCTGACTCCATGGTTAGTGATGTCAGAGATGTGTCAGCCTCAGAAGCTTACATAAGGCACAGCACTGTGTTCTAAAGTTAGTTGAAGTTGATGTGGAGTTGCAAAGTAGTTGGTTGCTGAGTGTTGCTGGAAAGCTCTTGTCAGAGCTGGGGAGGAGTTCTGTCAGTTATGTTATAGTAACTCCATGGGAGGCTGTGTCCAGGGACCTGGCACAGGACAGTGATTCCTGCGGGAATAGTGAATCCCTGATCTGGGTGACATACCTAACCAAAGGGAGCACTGACGAGATGAGCGGCTGAAGATACTCCTTGTGGAGGGCAGTTGCCCTGCCGTGTCAATAAAGATGAGTTCAGCCAGAAACCCTCTCGTGTATCTATCTGGGATGAGTGTACAGAGAGGAGCACCACGGAGGAGTTCCTCGCCAGGATCATCCCCATGCGGACGCAGGGACCCTGGTGAGGTGGAGGCGCTGCACTGGAACTAGGTGAGACTCAGCACACTACCTCAGCTGCCTGTCTGACGGGTTCTCCCCACACACCATCATGCGGGAGACTCAGGAGTCCTGTAGCCAGCAGGTGCACCATATGACATATCCACACTGTAATGGGGTCCGGTTAGACCACAGGGGCCAATGTGAGATTGGGTGGGTCAGGCCGGGCCAGAAACACCGTTACATTTGGAGGCGAGCTGCTGAGATGCAGATCCGTCAACAGGACAGGCTTTTAGCTAGGTCACTTGGAAACAGGGAGAGTGTCTGCTGCCACTTTGTGCTGAGTAGGGACGGACCTAGGGGTAGTCAGGGGGCTGACGGGATATTGTCAGTTCGCAGGGACAACCTAGGGGCCTGAAAGGAGTGAGGGGTCTGGAGCGGGCTATAGCTGACCGAGTCACCTTGAGGCAGTGCTAGTTGGTAGGATGCCAGAAGGGACAGCCTGTTAACTTGGTCAGGAGTCCTGGAGAGGGTCTGCGCTAGGCTGACCAAGACAGGTAGACGCCCCAAGTACTGCATGGCAGAGCCAGCCAGAGTACCTAGCCATTCCAGACACTCACCGTAGGGAGCACAGACTGGGAGGAAGGAGTCACTGCAGACACTGAGAGAGTGAGCCTAGCCTGAGGTAGAGCAACCCTGAGTCACACCTAGAGAAAGTACACATGTGGTGGTGCATCTGAGCTAATCTTTATTGTACCGGTGTGGTGGCTGCCCCGCAGAGTGGAGCCTCATGTACGACAACTGTTATGAGAGAGTGGAGGATCCGCGTGGCGCGGAGAACGTAAAATGGCGGACAGAGGCTGATGGGGAGGGCACCCGTGGCGTGCAACCCACTGAAGAGCAGACTGTCGCCGAGTTGTCATTGACCAGGCTGCTCTGGAGCGGAGCGAAGGCTATGGCTGCCCCGTTTTTATCCTGTATGGGACAGCGAGGGGCCACCTTTGAAGAGTGTGAGGAAATTGTTATAATTGGGGGAGAACCCCGTGAGGAGAGCGAACAGATGGACTTTTTGGGCTCAAAAGTCAACCAAAATGGCGGTTCCCGCTTGCTAGGGAAACCGCATGGGCCAGGCGCAGAAAAAATGGCTGCTGCAGGACTTGCACAGAGCTGGCCGGGAATGGCGCGAACAGCAGAGCCCCGCCCTGATGGGGGACATGGCGCGAAAGCTATGGCTGCGCCGGGATGGACAGTGACTAATTCAGCCCCTGTGCTGAGTCAACCGCTGAGTTTATGGGACCCTCCCCTGATTTCTACCAGGGGGAGTGACTTTCAATTATGGCCTGTGGGGATGCACCCACTGGGCCCAGGGACTGATATCCAGACGGCGCCACTACAGAAAGTAGTTCCGGCCGTGGAGGTGAATTGCAAGAAAGCGTACCTTGTGCAAAAAGCTGCTGCAAGGAGAAGGCGGGAACTAGCCGCGGGAAAGGACTCCAGCTCTGGGGAGGAAATTGGCGCGAAAACGCTAACCGCGCCCACCAGGACTGAGAGAGGTGCGGTCTTAATTAAGGGGCATGATATTCCCCTGTGGGACCCGCCCATTATTGCAACCCCTGGGGGCGGGTTCCAACTCTGTCAGAGAAGGGAGGAGCCGAAGCAGGGAGTGGCGGATCCAGCAACTTCCACCAGTCAGTTGCGAGGAACCACAGAGAAGGAGAGACCTGTACAGGAAGTGACTCCTGTACCAAGAATGGCCTGCTCCTCCACTGTGGGCACTATGGTCTCCACCCAGCCCTACTCAGTGCCCGGCGGGGTGCTGGTGGTGAGGGTGGCCAATACAGAGACGGTAGTCGGGCTCTGCCTACAATGCGGGCTGCCCGGAGGTACTGTGAATACGATGGCACGTTGCCCTCATTGCGGGACTTTGTATCTGTGGCCTATGCCCACATTCGTCCCAATACAGGCTGCTGACCCCCCGGTGGATGTGACACGGCGCTCTGCTGAGTCCCCGGGCGCGCTGTGGATGAACCGCGCGAGTCCCGGAGATAGGGGACTGGAGCCGGTCAAGTCGGCTGGGTCACTGGCCATTGAGGCGGCTGGATTAAACCCCGAGACCGGGGCAAAGAGACTTTCACCCCGCCCCGCGACCCCTAGGTCGGGGCGAGGGGACTACTCTGATGAGGACCTCCGTGAGCTGGCGGTAGCAAGAACGGAGCGGAACAGACAGACGGGAAGAACGACGCCCCGTGGGGTGAGTGACCGGACGTCCCCCGCAGATAGGCGATCCGACCGACGGAGTCCCGCCATCCCAGGACCTGGCGGAGATGGGAGAGAGACGCCTACACCCCTGCGGATGGGTAAGCCAAAAAGCCCTATCCCTTACCTGGTCACAACAGACGGCGAAGCGCTGGAAGGGCCGCGCCAGGCCCAACGCGCACGTGGAGGAACGGCATCACTTCCGGTGGCGACGGCGGAGCAACCGGATGTCGTCATAGAGGAAGAGATCCCGCATGGGGGTCCAACGCGAGATGGCGACGCTTCCGGTTCCGGGGAGGACGTCACTTCCGGTGGCGACGGCGGAACCCAGGAAGGGGAAGCAGCGACGCTTCGGCGATTGGGAGAAGGCCCCCGACCGCTCGTATTGCCCAGAAAATGGAGAGACGGTGTCAGGACTGAGGAGGGTGAGACATCATCCTTGGACCAGTCTACGGACAGCCAGGAGCGGGTCGTAACCCCGTGGGGTCCCGTCCCATGCCCCTATACCCAACCCCAGGCCCTAGCTAATGCCCCTACCCCTATCACACGGTCACCGGGTTCACCGCCCAGCTTGGAACTTGTGGACATACCTTTGGGGGGGGAGGAAAAACGGACTGGGGAGAGGCAGCTCAGTGGAGCTACGGAAGGTGGCTCCCGGGGAGGAGGAGAATTGAGGGTGGCGGGTACAGCACCCCAACCGGCAGTAAAGGCTCCGGGGTCATCAAGGTGGTCCAAACCGCGGTCCACAAGGTCGTCCGGGGTGTTTTCGTTTGATGATGACAGGGAACCAGGGCTTAATCCCTTTAAGGAGACCCGGTGGTGGGCTCCACTATTTGAGGGGTACTCCGCATGGATGGACCGTACTCGGTTCCTCATCCGGCGGGAGGACGTGGTAGATTTCTGGTGGAGAGAGGGAGAGTTTACACCCGAGCAAAGGGACAGGGAATTACAGGAGAGGTGGTTCCAGCTGGAGCGTAGAGACATAGCGCCCATGGGTCCCGACACACTGTCAGATCCAGTTGATCCTGATGAGCCCCTATCATGGGTGTTACCTGGGAGGGCAGGTAGTGCTGATCTGACCAGGGTCAGTAGGGCGGAGAGGGCTATAATAGTCAAATATAAAAAATCCCATGGGTTGGAGTATCCCTATGTTCCGGAGCCCCTGATGGATGAAATTGAGGACAATAGGGAATCGTGGCTCCAAGAAACTATAGAGCTGTACTTAACCAATAGGGGGAGCGACATAGTAGGTAAAAAGGCAGAAGAAAGAATAGACACCCTGATGCGAGTGTGGAGCATAGGGAGAAATGTTCACAAACATAGAGTGACCTATGTGCCAGAGAGAGGATCACCTAGGCATTATTATGTTACGGTCCTGGATATGGGTAACAGGGAAGTGAGGAAACCTGACCCAGATCACTATTTTAGGGGGTGTACTGAGCATCTCCTGGGGTGTGTGGCTGCTGGTCGGGGCGGGCTTGGCGGATGACTGTATTCATATGTACTGAAGTCATGTTACAATATGCTGAAAATTTGTATGGATGTTAACCTAATTATGTTTTGGTTGCAGTGCTTCCTGGAAAAGAGTATGCAAAATTAGGTCCCAGCGAGGACGATGGGTTCACCAGGGGGAGAGAATGTAGCGGTCATGTAAAATGCCTACAGTCATCTCTCCTGCTGGCAGTAAGGCCTGGTAAGTGTGGGCATGCCAGCAGTAATCATGGAGGTTTCCCTCACACCTGGGGGGTGCTCTGTGTATGGCCGGGACTGTCACATGCTTGAATCCATGGTTAGTGATGTCAGAGATGTGTCAGCCTCAGAAGCTACATAAGGCACAGCACTGTGTTCTAAAGTTAGTTGAAGTTGATGTGGGTTGCAAAGTAGTGGTTGCTGAGTGTTGCTGGAAAGCTCTTGTCAGAGCTGGGGAGGAGTTTGTCAGTATGTTTATAGTAACTCCATGGGAGGCTGTGTCCAGGGACTGGGACAGGACAGTGATTCTGCGGGAATAGTGAATCCCTGATCTGGGTGACATACCTAACCAAAGGGAGCACTGACGAGATGAGCGGCTGAAGATACTCCTGTGGAGGGCAGTTGCCCTGCCGTGTCAATAAAGATGAGTTCAGCCAGAAACCCTCTCGTGTATCTATCTGGGATGAGTGTACAGAGAGGGCACCAGGAGGAGTTCCTCGCCAGGAATCCCCATGCGGACCAGGGACCTCTGTGAGGTGGAGCGCTGCACTGGAATAGGTGAGACTCAGCACAATACTAGCTGCCTGTCTGACGGTTCTCCCCACACACCATCCATCGGGAGACTCAGGAGTCTGTAGCCAGCAGGTGCATCCATGACATATCCAACGTAATGGGGTCGGTTTAGACCACAGGGGCCAATGTGAGATTGGGTGGGTCAGGCCGGGCCAGAAAACACCGTTACAAATATATATAGCAGTGGTCGACAAATCACCCAAAAATTTAATCGCAAACCAAAAATCTACTCGCCATCTAGTACCACACGTGTGCAGGTTGGGCCAATAGGAGCTCGCCACGATGGTTAAACCACTCGCCGCGGGGCGTGCAAAGTATAGGTTTGTCGTAACACTGTATATATATATATATATATATATATATATATATATATATATATATATCGAGCGTAGATAAAAATATCAGTAATTAATAAAATAATACACAATGTGTTACGGAAGGTGTTCGGGGTAGTAACCAAGTCCCAATTTTCTTTGATCCTAAAGAGAATGAAAAAGGGCCACAATAGTGAAGTATGAAACGGCAACTTTATATAGAAATAGCAAATTGGCTACTTACAACATAGCTGATAAAATCAGGCAGTGTGGGTGTGTGTCACCTCACAGACAATCAGTGTACAGATCAGCTGGCTCCCTCTGTGCTTGGAATGCTGAGGCCAGAATTCTTAACTCCTGCAGGGCTGTTTTGCTCTGCTCGGTCGAGTGCTGCTCCAGCAGTGTGGTTACCTCTCGGTGCTGGAATTTCCCGTCTGGCTACCATGATCAAGTCCACAGCTGAAACTGCGCGTTCGTAATACACGGACTATTGAACTATCTAATGTTTTCTGGGGCCAAACACTTGATCCGTAAACAGATATAGCATATAGCTTGCTCCAAACTGGAGAGGAGGAGCTACAATTAATGAAATCTCAAGACTAGAAACAAAGTGGATACAGCGTCGTCTCACTTCGATGATCCGGGTTGCTGTTCCAGCAGGTAGACTCCAATGCGGTCTCCCGTCGATCAGCCGGGTTGCTGCTGCCCACGATCAGTACTACACACGTGATCGGGGCTACCGATCGTGGGGTTATACTTCCACAGCAGCAACCGGATGATCGGGAGACTACACTGTACGAGTAACAACTTCCATGACAGAGGATTCCAAGCAGAGAGGGAGCCGCGGATTTGCATGCTGATTGTTTGTGCGGTGACATACACCCACATTGCCTGATTTTATCAGCTACATTGTAGCTAGCCAATTGTCTATTGGCATATAAAGTTGCATTTTAGTACTTCACTATTGTGGCCTTTTTTTCATTCTCTTTAGGATCAAAGAAATTGGGAATTTGTTACCACCTTGATACCATCCGATTATATATTGCATATTTTTATTTGATTATTTAATGATATACTGATTTGCGCCCTTCATTCATATTGTTTGGTTATGTATACGTATATATATATATATTACCTTACTGTATTTAAAATAAGACGTCCCCCGAAGCTGAACAGCGACACTCCGAGCTACATGACTCCGTATTTAACGTGGCTATTCAGTGGTTTGCAGAAGTATTCCCCCCCCCCCCTGCACATTTTTCACATTTTGTTGGCACCTGAGCGTACTCCACAAAGCTTTCAAATTAGACTTTTCAGGTAGAATCTACAAAAACTGCTCCAATGTGATAGTGATGTGATAGTTAAAAAATACAGTACAATATAAAGATGATTTACAGAGAAAAACAGATTAATCTCAGTCGCATGAGTATTCAACCCCTTTGCTATTACAACCTTAAATCAGCTCAGGTGCAAATTAGTGTAATTGGTTGAAAGGTCTCAAAACTAGTGAAATAGTTTCAGCCTGTGTATAATCAAAGTGGTTTAAACTTGTAGATCATTTCACTCAGGTATATAAAGAATTTCAAGCTGCAACTCACATAGTGATCCAACAAAGCAACCATTAAGACCAAGGAGCTTTCGAAACAAGTCAGGGATAAAGTGATAGAGAGGCAAAAAGTAGGCGAAGGGTAAAAGAACATTTCAAATGTGATGATTATCCCTCTCAGCAGACTGAAGTTCATCATTGAGAAGTGGAAGATGCATCATACCACTCAGACACTAACCAGATCAGGTCACCCTCCCATACTGCCGAGCAAGCAAGAAACAGGTGCGGGATGTCACTCTGAAGCCAACAATGACCTTGCGAGATCTGCAAAGTTATGTGTCTGAGATGGGAGTCTGTGTTCACACATCAACAATAAGCCGGTCCCTACACAAAGCTGGCCTGTATAGACGGATGGCAAGGAAGAAGCCATTACTCCAAAAAAAATCATCTTAAATCACATATGGCGATTGCAAAAAAGCATATAGATGATACTGCAGACATGTGAAAAAGATGTTGTGGTCAGAAGAGGCAAAATTGTAACGTTTTGGTCTAAATTCAAAGCATAACATCTGGCGCAATCCCAACACTGCACACCACCCAGTCAATTCCATCTCAATGGTCAAGCATGGTAGTGGCAGCATCATGTTAAAGTGATGCTTCTCTTCAGCAGGGACGGGAAGTCAAACTCCGGACTTGAACCCAATTGAACACTTATGGTGAGAATGGAAGATTGTAGTCGAGCAACAATAACCAACAAACTAATCAGATCTGTATAATTTTTCCCATAAAGATTATTTATTTATTTCATTTTATTTATAAAAATGTTTTACCAGGAAGTAATACATTGGGAGTTACCTCTCGTTTTCAAGTATGTCCTGGGCACAGAGTTATGATGACAAATACATAGTTACATTAAGTGAGCAGGGTTATACATTATATACAAGACATTGCATGCACAGATAGAGATAATATATATTATAGGCATATGTAACAGTTACAGACCAGATTAAAATGTGAGACAGCTTTAGTTTTGAAAGAACGTAAACTGGTGGTGGTTGTGAGAGTCTCCGGTAGATTGTTCCAGTTTTGGGGTGAACAGTAAGAATAATGCAAATTAGGCAAAAATTTCACCATCCTACTGGGCAAAGCTAGTAGAGACCTATCCAAAAAGACTGTCGGCAGTAATTGGTGCAAAAGGTGCTTTTACCAAGTACTGACTTAAGGGGCTGAATACTAATGCAACCAGTCAATTTCATTTCGTACATTTCCTTTGCTGCATTTAACTTCCTCATATAACAGTGTTCAGTTTAACCACTTGGTAGCTTTGAATAAAAAAAGTTTGTTTTAAAAACTGTGCATACATTATTTGTAATTCAACAAAATGTCACATTATTGGTAGGAGTGAATACTTATGCAAACCACTGTACTGTATATACCCCATTCGTGTGTCCTGTAATGTATATTAATAAAGGTCCAATGTAGGACCGAAATGACGATCTTGCTTGACTAAATGCTGCACCAATTTGCACAAGACTAATGGAGTGCCGACTATTCTTCTGACCTTATTCTTTCTACAGTTTGTTGGCCGGACGTGCCTCCGTGGCAGTCTTTTCTTCAGTACTGCGAGTACTCCTCTTCCATTACACTATCAAAGGAAAGCCATGACATCATCGAGAGATGACATTGCAGCTTCTGATTGGATGACCCTGCAGCCATCTTTATTTTTGCTTGCACATACTGGCAAAAGTAAAACATTAAATACCTTGACAATAAGGGGGTCACATGAGTTCATGGTTCAGCTCAGGAGAACCCACTGTTTGAAATAAAGGAAAATGCAATGGCATCTCATAACTGCATTTGTGGTGCGTGTGGGTATCTACCGTATGCAAGACATTAAGGGGAAGATTCTACATTCTACATTTTTCTGCAGGTTAAAGCACCCGATACGGCGTTAACGGCCTTTGACTTGAATAACCGTAAACGCTGGATAGGATTCGTTAGGCTGCGCTTATAGTGCCGGCGACAGCGACGCGACGTCGCGGCAAAACAAATGCATTGCCGCCGTCGCGTGCGCTTATAGTAAGCGCGACGCGACGGATGGTCGCGATCGCTGGAAGTCATCTCTATTTGATTTTCCAGCGTCGCGTCGCCGGCGCTATAAGCGTAGCCTTACCCTACAAAGAACCTTAGTGAATCGCCCTATCAAGAGGCTTGGTATTAGTTTATTGATTTAGAAAGATTTGAATGGTTATTTACTAAAAACCTCCCGAATGCAAAACCAGTTAAAAAAATAAAATTGCACCAGATTTATCAATGGCAAAAATTCTATTATTTTTAGGATTCCTTTTTTTATATAAATATGGTGGGTTTTTTGTTTGCAGCGGGGAGACTTTATTTATTAAACAGAGCCCTTGATCTTTCTCTTATTCACCATGTTACGTTAAGTCTGCGTAGGTGAAGACCCATACATAGGACAACAGTATGTCACAGGAGGAAGGCAGGTATGGTGGGTTTTGTTTCTCGCTACAGTAGTAGTAGCAAGGCTGAAAACTACCTGGATATTTATAGACAGGGATTCAGCTGCAATTTATTAGCTTGGCGGCAGCAGGGCAGACAGAAAACTTGGACTGAATTACAGTACTACTCGACCTCAAGACAAATAGAAGTTTTAGACAAGGAGTGGTCAACAGGCCAGGATATCCCTGTTCAGCACAGTTGGCTCAGGCATAATTTCTGAGCATACAAAAGGAAACTTATCAAAATGTGGCGCTCTAAATATTCAGATATCAATCATAAAGAGTATAAATTAATATAACAGTGATACTTATATAAACATATAGGAAGATGCAGCTGTGACCCGGCTGAGGTTTGCTCGGTCAATCCTCTTGGTACGAAATGGCGATGGGGTCTCCGGGAAGCGCAATATATGTAATAAAGAATAAAACCGTGATGGTGCAATATTGTTAAAGCAAGGTTAGTGAATTAAATAGTGATGACAACGGCTTTCTATATAATAACTCACAAAATGTGAGGTTTTGCAGGCACATAAAGGTATCTTTTAAGGCATTCATCAATCGCCAGGAGATGCAGAGATCAGTGTTTCCCAGTATGTATGGACCCAGGAACATATTTTCAGATACAGGGAAGCATTTTAGATCGCAATGGATCTCTCTGGCTGGGTCGATGGTGTCTCACGCTCCCCTCTCTCGTGGCGTGCGTTCCACCAGTGCGTTCCAGACACCGGAAGTGATGTCAACGCCGCGTCCACTTCCTGGGGTTCCAGCCGTTCAGGGATAGAGGTCACTCTACGCGTTTCACCACATAGGTTTCATCAGGAGTGACACTATTGCTTAATAGGGATATATATACCCTCAATTCTATTCTTATTGGTTGTTAATCCACCTGATTTTGTTCAAGTTAATCAGCATGTTTAAGACTATAGTGGAAATGGAACGAGACTATCTCTGGACCGCATATGTTATTTACTCATCATGGCAGTAATAAAGTGCAATTGACATACATTTTATACATAGTCATAAAATATACTTTTATACACTTGGTTTAAAACATTTATTGTGTCCTCAGACCAAATTTGGCAATAAAAAATAATAAAAATGGTTATAAAATCAATTTTTGATTAAAATGTTAAAAAACTAAAGTGCAATATTTAAACAACAAATTTAAAAACGACAGTAAGAGAATCTTCTATACTAGGGGGATGGAGATAAAAAGTGCATACATTGTTTTGCAAAGGCAGTTTCTAAAATGAGAGTAAAAACAAATGATTAGTTCATTTTAAAATCATAAAAAAGGTTTCAAATCGAAATCTAAGTTCAGACCGGACGGAGACATAGTTTTTAATTCATACATCCAGAATGATCTCTTTTGATCAATGTGGTGTCTGTTTCCCCTCTCCAATGGGGCATAACTTGCTCTATTGCTTTGAATTTTAACCCTTGGGTCCGCGTTATGTGCCATTAGAAAGTGGTTTGGAACACTATGGTTGTCATTTTTCTTTTTATATTCCTATGTGTTCCAAAATACGTGTTTTCAGGGGTCTAATGGTTTTCCCTATGTATGGAGACCACACTCGCATTCGATCAATAAACAACAAGTTGGATCTACAGTTTAAATGATGTTTTATATTGTATACCTTCTTAGTAATGTTAGAAACCAGGAATCCATTTCACCCCCTAACAATTCCGAAACCAGGTCTTGTCCAAAGAAACAAAAGACGCATGTCAGAGGGAGACGAGGGGGCAGATTACGGAAAGGCAGAAGCAAGAAAAATACAATAAATACCACTAAAAATATTTTAATTTGAGCAAAAATTTTTTAACGGATTGTGAAAATAAAGTGATTAGTAAGGGACTTACATTTGCTCCCACCATTGGACCAAATAAATTTGGGAATATAAAAAGAAAAATGACAACCCATAGTGTTCCAAACCACTTTCTAATGGCACATAACGCGGACCCGAAAGGGTTAAAATTCAAAGCAATAGAGCAAGTTATGCCCCATTGGAGAGGGGGAAACAGACACACAGCATTGATCAAAAGAGAGTCATTCTGGATGTATGAATTAAAAACTATGTCTCCGTCCGGTCTGAACTTAGATTTCGATTTGAAACCTTTTTTATGATTTTAAAATGAACTAATCATTTGTTTTTACTCTCATTTTAGAAACTGCCTTTGCCAAAACAATGTATGCACTTTTTATCTCCATCCCCCTAGTATAGGGAAGATTCTCTTGACTGTCTGTTTTTAAATTTGTTGTTTAAATATTGCACTTTAGTTATTTTAACATTTTAATCAAAAATTGATTTTATAACCATTTTATTATTATTTTATTGCCAAATGTGGTCTGAGGACACAATAAATGTTTTAAACCAAGTGTATAAAAAGTATATTTTATGATCTATTGTATAAAATGTATGTCAATTGCACTTTATTACTGCCAATAGATGAGTAAATAACATATGCGGTACAGAGATAGTCTCGTTCCATTTCCACTATAGTCTTAAACATGCTTGATTAACTTGAACAAAATCAGGTGGATTAACAACCAATAAGAATAGAATTGAGGGTATATATATCCCTATTAAGCAATAGGATGTCACTCCTGATGAAACCTATGTGGTGAAACGCGTAGAGTGACGCTCTATCCCTGAGACGGCTGGAACCCCAGGAAGTGGACGCGGCGGATGACATCACTTCCGGTGTCTGGAACGCACTGGTGGAACGCACGCCACGAGAGAGGGGAAGCTGAGACACCATCGACCCAGCCAGAGAGATCCATTGCGATCTAAAATGCTTACCTGTATCTGAAAATATGTTCCTGGGAGTCCATACATACGGGGAAACACTGATCTCTGCATCTCCTGGCGATTGAATGAATGCCTTAAAAGATACCTTTATGTGCCTGCAAAACCTCACATGTTTGTGAGTATATATATAGAAAGCCGTGTCATCACTATTTGAATTCACTAACCTTGCTTTAACAATATTGCACCATCACTGTTTTATTCTTTATTACATATATTGCGCTTCCCGGAGACCCCATCGCCATATCATAATTTCTGAGCCACTGACGGAGCCACCTGTGCTGAAGCTGAGATATCCTGAAAACCTGACCTGTTGGTGGCCTTTGAGGACTGGAGTTAGCCACCCCAGCTTTGCACTTCCAAATATCAATCTAAATTGTAACTTCTCATTGTTCATCAATAAGGGTTTGTTTATTTATTAATGTTTAAAAACACAATTAAAAAAATGTATACGTCTAAAACACAGCTTCGCTGCCTTCATATAGTCTGGTAGTTTCTACAATGTGCCACAGGACTGCGTACCCACAGCCCTTAGGGGTCATTATTCTAAAAATTCTACTTTTAAGTTTACACAGAGCACAATTATCAGCGTTGGCATGTAGATGAATACATTCAATGTAATGTATCTAGCACTGGAGAGAAGTTGGAATGCGGAGAAGCAGTTTCAGCTAAGTGATATTTGAGTGGCATCTGTGCAGCCAAAGACATAATTTTGTACAGGAGGGCCCCGGGCATGCGTCGGGTTCTGTTTTAAGGGCCCATCGCAATGTGAAAATCGCCGGAAAGTGGAAGCGGCGATTTTCGGCTTGTGTGCATGCGCAGACCTGAAATTCACCGGTGTGCGCAACCTCCAATGTGCGCATGCGCAACCTCCGTTGTGTGCATGCGCAACCTCCGTTGTGCGCATGCGCGAGCTCTGACTTACCCGTTCTGCTCATGCGCAGACATGGCGACCCCCTTCCGGGTACCGCCGCATCGGCGGATCGCTGAAAAGCGGGGCGCCGAGAAGCGGGGCCCTGCTGTATACACATTTTTTAGTATTGTTTCCCTTGGGTTTGTATTCAGTGCTACACCCAGAGTAAAGGGAAATAATCTAATTTGTTCCCATAGCTGTCCATGCAACTGAATAAACAGGCAACTCAAATCATGTGACATGCACCTAATGACACAAGTGAAACCAAAGTGTTAACCAAATGGCATATTTTGTGTGACATCCATTAAAATGTGAACAATTTAGCTACAACTCAAGAAGACACTCATTGGCAACTGCATATAAAAATAAATAAAAACATACACACAAATTGTGATTGTAGATGTGGTATCAATCTCATTATATATCATGACTATACAAGTTATATTTATTTATTTTTAAAAATGTGTCGTTATATAGAGCCATTCATGTACATAGCGCTTCACAGCAGTTATACACGTGACAAATCATATAAATAACAAATAATACAAATAACACATAATGGGAAGAAGTGCTTCAGACATAAAAGTAACATTAAGGAAAAAGTCCAATCGAATTGGTAGGTAGGCAGAACGTACAGAGACAGTAGGAGGGCGTTCTGGTAAGTGTGTCTGCAGGGGGCCAAGCTTTATGTAGGAGGTGCAAAGTATCAGCCACGGAGCTACTCATATGCTTCATTAAGCTGAAGAAACAATTGTAGACAGGTACATTCTGTTGCTATCCAGTGTGACCGAAAGGGGAAAACACATTCCTGTTTTCTGCATATGCTAAAATATAAAAATGTAGAGCTAACAAATTGGTAAACAGAAAAGATTGTTGTCCATCATTTTTCAAATAAGGAACTTGTATAGTAAAATACACCAGCATTGGTAAATATGAAAGATAATTCTGTATTTCCTAAAAAGGTCAAAGTTAAGGATTGAAATGTAAACTAATTGCTGCACATATTCCTCTTGTCACAGTTGCCTGCAAATAAACTCTGGCCAGTTTTATCAATTGCAATTATATTTTATTGGCATCCGAGCTGCGGTTTTGCAGCCAAAACTCATGTCAACTAAAGCTCGTACGCTGCATTCCATACAGGTCTCATATCCTATATTAGTCTTAATCCAAGAGCATATTTTTCCATCCTTACTGTACAATGCAGACCAACTTTTCTCAGCTGTTTTAAATTATTTTAAATATTAACATTTTCTGATGTCTGAAAGTTTCTTTTTTTTAAAAAAATGTTTTGCTTACACACAGAAGGTAAAACAATTCAAATAATATTATTGTGCCAGAGTATTTTCTATCTAGTACATTAATTCCTCTTTGACCAGACTCGTGACATTTTGTTTACCATCAACGTCACATATTTCACAACATTTGGCACTTTTGTTACGACGCTCTATCAAGGTTACTTAAAATAATGTGGTTTGTATTTTCTTATATTATGATAGAATCATCATAGATTTAAAATAGTCCAGAGTTTGCTCCCATGCCTCATGCAATGTTGTCAGCTTGTGTCAGCCTCATACTGTATAGCAGAGACTGCGACTATTCTAACACAAACCAGTGGCAATCGCCAAAAGACCCAGGTACATGCTGGATACATGCCTTAAACTTGTCTTAAACTAGCCCCAGCATTTCTGCATTGATTAATTGCCCAGCAGATTAACAGCGGGGGTCCCTGGGAGTCCCATTCAAACTGAATGGGACTGCCAGGGACCCCTGCTGTGTTATCCTATGGGTCATTAGTCAATGCAGAAATGGGTCCTATGGGTCATTAGTCAATGCAGAAATGCCTTAAACTTGCCTTAAACTAGCCCAGCACATACCCAGAATGTAACTGGGCTAGTTTAAGGCAAGCTTTATAATAGTCGTGGTCTCGTCTGTATATATGAAATAAGACAATACAATTGTAAAATAATTGGGGCAGTCGGATATCAGGAAGACTGTACTAACACTTAATGGAGATGAGTTCAGTTTCTTCATTGTCAAGTGATTGCTGTTAAACTCACCTTTTTGTCAGACAAAAAATGAAATACACCTCTTTTATTCTGAGGGGTCTATTGTCTAAACTGCACAACAAACCAAAATCAGTGCCAAAGACTGCACTAGGTTTAACGAAGAAAAGAAGTCCCATTGAAAGCAACAGGATTTTTTTCACATTGATAAATGTGTTGCGATTCATTTGCATTCCTTTTGTCCCAGGTTTGCAGCCCCTGAGTGATATTAGAAGTCTGTGGGTGTACAGGGCCAACTAGATGGCCAATAAGACTGTTATGTTCAATTAGTGTCATAAAGGCAAAGGACTACTAGCAACATTGGTGTGGAAAAGTGTAGATTTGGTGTAAGTTGTGATAGGGAGAAGGAGCCCAATGCAGTGCAGGCCCTCTCCACATGTAAGGAGGTTAGAAACATGTGTCAGAAAGCTACATCAGTTCCCAAAAGCATTATATTAAGAAGCACAAGAAAAGCTCTGCTGACACATGCATACAGCAACCTTATCATGACCTTGACAATGATACACCGCCCAGTTTTTATAGAACACTGTTAATGAGTGTTAGTGAGAAGGCGCGGCTCAGTGAGTAAAGACACTGACTGGCACAGAGTTTGAAGCAGGGGATTCTGGTTCAATTCCCGGTGTCGGCTCCTTGTTACCTTGGGCAAGTCATTTTATCTCCCTGTGCCCCAGTCACCAAAAACATAGATTGTAAGCTCTACAGGGCAGGGACCTGTGCCTGCAAAATGTCTCTGTAAAGTGCTATGTAAAAACTAGCAGCGCTAGACAAGAACATGCTATTATTATTATTATTATCCCTTATTCATGGACCAACATACTAGAAGAAAGTACTGTCTAAACTACATCTTTGAAACACCAGAAGATCTCTTCTTCATGCATATTGTCAGAGCTATCAGAGCGAATGCCCCTGTGTCAGGTGATGATCACCACAAGTAGAAAGACAAAATGTAGTAATTAGGAAAAAGATGTATATAAAAAATAAATATATATATTTTGTTCTTCCATCATAAACATTGCCTAGGTCTATCATATTATAATGGTTCATTTATAAAGCGCCAACATATTTTGCTGTGCAGTACAAGGGGGTTCAGTTACGTAAATTACAAAGAGGGTTACATTCAAGTGAAGACAAACATGCACAAACAGATACAAAGAGATAATGAGGGCCCCGCTCATGAGAACTTACAATCTAGAGGGAATGAGGGACAATGTTGAAACAAGAAGGTTAGATGGCTGCACATTTTAGGATGAGGTGTGACTCGGGTTAGAATATGACCCAGTCTGACAGCTGAAGCCATTAAGGTTTTTTTTTTTTTAGTTTGTAGGGGAATGTTTCATAGGGTGGAGATTGCTCCAGCCACACAGGGTGTCTTAATGGGGTTAGAGGGTAAGGGGAGTTGGATTTTGAAAAAGTGAGTTTTCAGGGAGTTTTTAAACATCTGAAAGTTGGTGGAGATTCTGATGGTGCGTGCTAGGGAATCCAAGAAGCAGGGGGTAGCACAGGAGAAGTCTTGGAGGCTGGAGGGAGAAAAGGTAACAAGATAGGAGAAATGGCAGATGTCATGGGCAGAACATAGGGGGTGTTTAGGTATGTATTTATTGGTGAGGGCTGACACGTAAGGTACCGCAGTGTCATTGAGACCTTTGTAAGTCATTACTAGGGTTTTTACTTTAATTATAGAGGCTATGGGAAGCCAATGTATGGATTTATGTAGTGGAGCAGCAGAAGTAGAGTGGTGAGTGAGGTACTGTAGATGAGCAGCAGCATTTTGAGAATGTGAGAAGTGAGAAAAGAGCGTATTTTGGCAATATTTTGGAGGTGGAGACGGCAGGACTTCGTGATGGACTGAATATAAGGGACGGGGGAGAAATCAGAGTCAAAGATGACCCCTAGACAGTGAGGGAGAGTTTGGTTTAGTGGTGGCAGTGGAAGGGGCAAGGAATATTAAGTCTTCTTTGGACATGTTAAGCTTCAGGTAGCGTGCAATTTCCAGGAGGAGATTACAGAGAGACAGTTAGAGACACGGGATAGGAGAGAGGGAGAGAGATCAGAGGAGGAGAGATAGATTTGGGTGTCATCTGTATAAAGATGATACTGAAAGCCAAAAGATCATTTTAGTTCACCAAGAGAAGAAGTGTAGAGTTAGAACAGCAGACGGTCAAGGACAGAGTCTTGTAGAACCCAGACAGAAAGAGGGAGTGAAGAGGAGGAGACACCAGAGAAGGAAATACTCAAGGAGTGGTTGGAAAAGTAGGCTGTGAGCCAGAAGAAGGCAGCGGCATGGAGGCCAATGGAGTGGAGAATATTTAAGAGAATGGGATGATTCAGGTGAATTAGTAGGGAACAATTACCCTTAGAATTAGTTCTGAGTAGATCATTGGTCACTTTTGTTAGTGCTGTCTCGGTGGAGTGTAGAGGATGGAAACCAGATTGTAAAGAGTCAAGCAGGGAGTTGGAGGAGAGAAAGTAAGTCAGGCGGTTGTATGCAAGTCACTTGGAGGCAAAAGGGAGAAGAGAGATAGGGCAGTAGTTAGAGGGTGAGGATGAGTCAAGTGAGGCTTTCTTTAGAATGGGTGTGATGAGTTCATGTTTGAAAGAAGATGGGAATGTGCCAGAGGTGAGACAGAGGTTAAAAAGGTGAGTTAGGTTGGGGCTTAATGTGCCAGAGAGGGTGCAGAGGAGATTTGAGGGAATAGGATCAAGGGGGCAGGATATAGGGAGATGTGATGAGAGGAGCGTTGAGACCTCAGTCAAGGGGGAAAATGAGGTGAGAGTGAATTTAGGTCTGTGAGGGGAGATAGGTGTTGCATGTGGAGCTTTACATAAAGAGATGTCATGTCTGATTGACTTCATCTTGTCTGTGAAATAGGTTGAGGGCCATGATGGTAGAGGGGGTTGTAGGTGTAGTTGGGCGGAGAACTTAGTTAAAGGTGGCAAGGGAGAGGGTGGTATTATAGGAGAGCATACATTTATAGTGGAGGAATTCTACTTTTGAGTGGGAATTCCACCAGAAATGTTGTACAGTGCGTGAGCACTTTTGGAGGTAGCGGGTGAAAGGTGTGTGCCATGGTTGTGGCTTGGAGTGTCAGAGGCAACGTGTGGTGGTGGAAGCAGTCTTGTCTACGGCTGATAAGAGTATGCTGTTGTATAGAGAGGTTCCTTGGTTTGGACAGGAAAAGGTAGAGATGGGAGTGAGAAGAGGTTTGTAGATATGTTGAAAATTGTATGGGACCTAGGGTATGTTTCTCTATGTGCGTGTGGAAGGAAGTGTTGTGGAATGTGCATAGGGTAGAGTGAGAGTAAAGGTTAGGAGGTGATGATCAGAGAGACAAAAGGGCATGTTAGATGGGTTAGAGACATGGCAGAAGCGGGAGAAAACCAGGTCAAGGGTGTGGCCATTGCAGCGAGTAGGAGAGGTAGTCGACTGGGAGAGACCATAGGAGGTGGTTAGAAAGATAAGATGAGCAGCTGAAGTGGCGGTGGGGTTGTCAATAGTTATGGTAAAGTCTCCCAATATGACAGTAGGTGTGTTAGAAGAGAGGAAGTGAGGGGGCCAGGCTGCAATGGTGTCAAGAAATTGGGATGTAGGTCCAGGTTGTCAGGCCTAGAACATTGCTTTTTTTTTCTATAAAAACTACAACTGATAAATACTTTCCCAACTCCGCCTATTGATCCATATACAATTCTTGTAGACTTTACAGATGCAAATGACTCCAAAACGTATATATGATGAATGCATTGATATCGTGCTCGTGGAATGTGATGCATTGTTCATTGTAAGAGTGGCCATGCAAATAAGCTTGTAAAGTCTTTCAATTTCACCTTGTTGGTCCACTCACAGGCACCTTCTGAATGCATATATCTTCTGTATTAGTAATTCGATACAACATAACCCAGAAGTGAGAACTACTGTATTACTCACTCATTTGGAAGCAAAACAACTTTGAACACATACAATATAAAATACCATAATGAAAGCTAATTAAATTGTCAAACTCTTTCCCAATCAATGGTTATTTATCCAACACATCCTTATGTGGACCAGTATTAGGAGAACTATGTGACCACATCCAATAAATGATAAGGTAAACTAAAGCAAGCAACTGACAAATACAGCAGATGATTAAATTGTGCCATAAATTATGGGCCGGCTCAGAGTTTGGCAGGGCCCGGTGCACTTTGTGTGCGCGGGGCCACTTACCTCCTTCGGCTCCAGCACCTCCTCCGTCCTCCTCCTGAGTCGCCTTGACGTCACTTGACGCGCGGGTCCTCTTGCCCTTCCTTCGTGTCATGTGACGTCGCGTTGTCACATGGTAGCAGGAGGAGATGCCGGCACTTACAGAGGCCCCACGCTCTCCCCCAGCAATCACAGTTTAAATGTTGTGGTGGTTAAATTAGCGACCACCACATTTAAACGGTGATTACGGAAGTTGGGCGGGGTAGGAGCATTGGGCCACTGTAATTCTCGGGTAGCTCCTGCTACCATGTGCAGACGCGGGGGCCAACATAAAGCCGACCCTGTTAGCACGTCTATCCATATTTCAGACTAAAACAATATAATTCTAAATGTATTCTACCTTATTTGATTCTTGGACTACAGTGGCAAAAAAAATAATTAATTGCATGTACTACCTCCATCACATAAAAGATTATTTCAACAAATGGACAAAATTAACCACAAATTGGGGTTGATTTAGGGTATAACAGTAGCAAATATAATGTTTATTTGTATGTCACAAGAATATCGCAAAGATCTCCAATGCTCAGTACATTATTCAACGTAAGAGTGGAACTCAGATTGGTTCGTACCTGGCTCAGTGCAGTTCTTGCGATGTGTGTTTTCCTTTTGAATTTCAGTGACATTTTCCTCGCTTGTCCAGAGTAACCCTCGTCCATTCCATGTGTTACTGGCTCCCACTGCATTGCTCTGCTTGTCATACGAGTAGCTGAGGTCATCATAACCTATAAAAGACAGGAATCTTTATGTATGAGAAATCAGCACTGATTGGTCACATGATGTAGGTTGAACACTAATTTCTAATACAAAAACGACCACTGCGTTGTGCTAGAAGCTGCACAGGCAGTCTTATACAACAGTCAAATACATAGATTGTTTAAAAACAATACTGTAGGTGTGTCAGTCAACACTTAGAAAGATTGAATTGTTTTCTGTGAAATATTAATACATTTTTACTCTTCATAAAATTAAAGCGCAATGCCACCAGAATTGGATATTGATTTGTTTACAGCATTCAAACAGGGGCATGGCGGATTCTCAGAAGCCCCCCTTACACTTAGCAGTGTAGTTACTTGTGTTTCAGCAGAGTATTAAAACGGCCGTCCAACAGGATGCTGCAATCAATGATGTTGCATTTCGTATTAGCCTACGCGACCCGCAAGATTTTGATTTCCCTTCAGGGAGCTGAAATTCTGGCAACTACAGAACACTGGTAAGTAGCTCAAGAACGGGGGAACCTGGAGCTAAACATAACGCAACTTAAATGTTCATGACTACCTGGCCACGAAGGTCTACTGAGGGCTGAAAGCTGCAGACCAAGCAATATCCTACTGTACACATCCCCTTCCTCTCCTGAAACAGGCTCCTGTACACTTCTTTTTGAGCCCTGACCTCTCTCTAACAGTGCACCAATTGTATCTAGTGACTGTCTGGTGATGTAATCTTCCCCGCAGAACTTTCTCATATTAATATGCATATGCGTTCCACTGACAGCAGAATACTCCTCTGCAGCCATTTAGGGAACCCCGAGCTGAAGCTTCAACGATCGATCGGCAACTTAGCTAATTACGTATCATTGTGTGGATATTGGTGCATATATTAAAGGCGGGGGGGGGGGGGAATGCAGCTTGGACTTCTGCTTTAATATAGACTACAACCCTTGCATATCAAAAGGCAAGTAAGGCATTGCATTCCAACCTCCCTAGGGCACTTACCTCCAGTACCCATCATCACTACCACCACCCCACTCCAGCACACCTCACAACCCTCCTGTTCCCGGTATCGCGACAGAATTGCTGGAAAAACACGGCGCTGACGGAGGTGGTTGCCGCGATGGCGCTGCGGGGGATCCATTCCTTCTAAATGGGACCTAATGCAGCACCAATCCTCCCGGGCCGCAATCAGCGCAATCGCGGCACCAGAAAAAGTAACATCGGTAACATCTTTAGGCCACCTTAAGGAGATCCAATGTAGCCTCATTGTCACTCAATGGCACTCTCCTTGACGGGGGCGGCCTAGGTTGCTAATAGTGTGTAACGTCTCAATCATATCGGTATCTATTTTTCTGGAGCTCTATCTTAATAAACGTCACACATTTCAAGTGACTTTTTCTATCCTCACCGTGGCAATCGACATCTTTAAAGCTACCTTACACCTTTCACATACACTTCAACTGGATTCAGAAATAAGGAAAGGAAAAGCAGAGCAGGAAATATTGGCACTTTAAATACTGAATTAAAAACGGCTTTTTCTAATAGAAAATAAATGCCCCTGCTGTACTTCGTCCCATCCTACAACAATGAATACTAAAACATTACTGCTTCGTTTGCATTAATATTTGAACTAAAACGACTTGCTAGGAATAACATTTCAAATAATTATTTAAACACCCAATCTGTTTTTGTTTTTTGACAACAATGACTGTTCATTAATATTGTACTGGCAGACGGTAGCTGTATTCCTTCCAACTGGATTAGAAGTTAAATAAAAAAAATTACAAATAATAATAACTTTCCACTATGTAGTTAGCATGAAGCTTCCCATGGATGTAATGAGCATCCAGTGCTTTTTATGTTTGTCTAAACATAGGGAAAAGATTAAGAGACATTTTCCCTCTGGGAGCGAAAGGGTTAAGTAAAAAAACCTTTAACAACAACTGCTTGCATTTTATTTCCCTGACATTGCACAATAGTCATGCGATTGGTAAAATTATGCCAGACACAGACTCAGCTGATCGAGCTGTAGATGTTCCGACTTATTCACTTCCTTATTTTTCCACACACACCGTGCATTTCTGTGCATGTCTCGTCTATATACAGTACATCAAGCCTGAAACTTTGGTAACATACAAAATACACGTACAGCTTTAAAAAAAAAAAAAAAAAAGGTCTAAGTGATTCACCCCAAGTTTAGCTAGGCCTAATTGATTTTTGGGACGGATTTGTTTCTTTTTTTTTTTCAAAGCTTAAGTTAATTTAAAGCATGTGGTTTTTTTTTTAAAGGTGGGAAGCAGGGGGTCTCTGGAGCTGAACCTCATTCATTTCAGCTCTGGGGACCCCCTGCTCCCTGAGATACTTACCTTCAAAGGGGGTGCTGGTATCTCTACAGGTTGCAGCTCCAGAGGTTTAAAGGTCATACTGACCGCCATTAATTTTTTAAATTTTATGTTTTTTTTCTTTATTATATATCTTCTTGCCCTTCTTAATGGTGTTTTTTTTTTTTTTTTTTTTTTTTTAAATTGGATGCTCTGTTCAGAAGATATATACATATTTGGTATATTAAATTTCTGGGAGGTTAAAATGGAGATCTCTCCAGAGAACAGTGCAGTCTGAAGATTACCATGGAAACCTCAGAAGCTTGAGATGAAGAAAATTATGATTTTCAAACGTTACATCAATTTCCATTCAGGGGCTAAATACTAACATTCTAAGGAGCCTATTCTCGTAACTGCGAGTTGCGGCAAAGTGTGTTCAAAGAGCCCTTTTCGGTCGGATTGACATGCTTTGCAATTCTGTAAGCCCTTGTCGCAAGTCCGATCAGAAAAAGGCTTTTTTTTCCATACGTGGTTTCACTCCGGTTCTGACAATCCAATCAGATTGTCCAAAAAGCCTCCAACTTTCATTTGTTGACAACAACTGCAGCTCTCTTGTCAAAATTTCTTCTAAAAAATACCTAGCATTTCTTTTTTACGCCACCTCAAGGGTGGCAAAATTGGGACTGTGAGTTCCCTCCAGAGCCTGAAATAGAGGTTTAGCTAAGAGATAGCAAAACTCATACAGTATGTCATACCGGGGATGGCGTTAGTACCACCTCAGGTCACTCCGCTTCAAAAGACCGTACAATCTGGGCGTTATGGCTGTTAAACCATGCGGTTTGTCCTTTTTTATAGACACGGTTTAAACCACCCGATTTGCAATAGAGAATAAGGATTTTTCTCACATTTCCTTCTGCGACGTCTGAACATGCCAAACCGCGCGGTTTGGCAACGACAACTTTGGAACTACTAGAATAGGCCCGTAAGAGTTAAACACATATTGGCTTCTTGGAGGATTGCTGCTTTAATAACCTAGAGAAAAATCACTTACCTCAAACATAAGTAATTTATTGGTATAGAGGGCACAGAGGAAGAACTAGCGTTCAGCATCTGTCATTGTTAATGGTAATTCAGCAAGGTGCCGGAGGTCCTTTGCAATGCGTTCCATGCAACTCTGACCCTGAAGGGGTCAATAAAAACATGATGTCATTCATTGTTTTGATCTCTGCTGCACTGATGTTCCATGTTAACATTCTGAGTATGTGAGAGGGTCTTCGGGTACCGATAGGAAACATGTGTTGGCCTGAAAAGGTACAAGGTGGAAAGACGAGCTCCAACCTTTTACATCCTACAAAAAGTTTTCAACTCTTGCAAAAATGCATTTAAAAAACAGCATGGTGCCTGTTTTAGGGAGAAGTATGCATTCCTTCATCAGGATCAAAAAGCCACATGTCGTAAATAGAGAAAATGCCAGGATAGATTTTTGTACTCTTTGTTAAATTAAGTGAGCGAAAATTGTAGAACTCTATCAGCCTTTTCCTCCCCCCATTCGGATTTATTTACATTAACCCTCCACTTGTAGTGCACTTAATTTTACAGTGCACTTATTATTGGTTTATTTTGATATTTGTTTGTCTGGTTTATTTTGTTCTACTTGGTTCTAACCAAGTAGGATTCTCGTTCAAGTGATTGGCCGGCTTTGCCAGCCAATCAGCAAAACCAGCACAAAATAGGCCTGGTACATATACTGTATACAGGCATACCCCGGTTTAAGGACACTCACTTTAAGTACACTCGCGAGTAAGTACATGTCGCCCAACAGGCAAACGGCAGCTCGCGCATGCGCCTGTCAGCACGTCCTGAACAGCAATACCGGCTCCCCACCTGTGCCAAAGCTGTGCGCAAGCGGGGAGACTATAGAGCCTGTTACAAAAGCGTTATTTACATCAGTTATGCACGTATATGACGATTGCAGTACGGTACATGCATCGATAAGTGGGGAAAAGGCAGTGCTTCACTTTAAGTACATTTTCGCTTTACATACATGCTCCGGTCCCATTGCGTACGTTAATGTGGGGTATGCCTGTACTCAAATGGGAGACACGTAAAGAAGATGCGAATAGAAACTTTTGATGCATCACTCCATTTTCTTACATGTTTCTTTTTTCACGTTTGATTGTCACGGTAGCTTATCACAAGATATAATGAACACCAAATATCTGGGTTGAACTGAACGAGGCTTAGATATAATAAAATATATTTATTCCTTAAAAAGGTGAACACAGCAATATAGTACAATTAACAGACAAGAAGGTAACACTTACTTAGGGTTGGGGAATGGAGATGTATCAGCTAGCAATTCTCCAGCAATCCGGTGACATTCAAGATGGTATCAGAAGAAGAACTAAAAACTGTAGGGTGGACACAGTTTATATACCTGTGTAACCCTATTCTTAACATTGAATACAGACTATTGGTGAACAATTATCTGTATCCAATCCCTAATGTGGAGACACAGATTAACCCATGCCCCCCAGCTAATTAGCCCATGTGTACTGGGACTCTATGGGTAGCCCCATAATTAAATCAGGGGCGACGACCAGTTTACCAAATTAAGTATCTGCATTGTTTGTAGGTGTAGACATAACACTTACAAACCACTCCAGTTTGATGATTCTCCACCCTCAGGTAACAATTAGAGTGGCAGAGTCTGTTGATTAGTACTGGTCTGTTGATTAGTACTAAGTGTAAACAATCTGGGCAGTTAACTTTTAATCACAGTGCTTAGGCTCAATCAGCCGGCTGCCCTTCATGACCTATTAGCATAGCAGATGGTGTCTGCATTTTCAGGGCAGATCCAAAATACCATACATATACACTTTAATATCTACACATATTAATAAGTTCCATTCTGGTGGGCTCAGTGGGTCGAAATTTGCCAGTTCTTAATGCCTACAGTGACTCCACATATTTGCCAAATATCAACTCTCTGTGACCTCCAGAACTGGAGATACAGAAATGCACTTTAAAACATCTTTAAAATACAGGATTATAATGAAACATGGGAACAGGGTGACATACATTTTCATGACATGACAAGGTGTAAACCACCTTCCTGGACCGCAGTCCAGTTAACCCCTTGCCTCCCTGGTGAGATCAGGGGGTGGCCATATGGGGTGCAACCCCTTTAATACCGGGCCAACCCCCCTCTCCCTCTACATTGATCCAAACTGTTTGCCAGAAAAGCTGACGCCACCTCATATCTTGTGGACTTTTCTAAACTCAAATGCGAGTTAAAAAAAGGGATTCACAGACGCAGAGTTTGATACATCTCATTATAATCTGTCATGTAACAGAAAACAAGGTGAGGCCAATGATCAACTAAATCACCTAACTAATAGACCAATAATTGTGAGCTAAACATAATAAACAAACAGTGGGTGCATACTAACTAACTATACTGTCTCAACCTGCGCTGACCCCAAACTCCATTCTTAAGGAGTGGGATATAACAGAACACAACTAGAGAGCAAAAGGGTACTCTCAAAAGGAATCCAATATGTAGCACACCACCAAATGAAATAAAGTATGATTTTTATTAAAAGAAAGGGGTTACATAAAACATATCACTGTATTATTAAGAAACAACGATGAAAAATATATTGAGCGTATAGGCGGTAACACTATCAAGGCTTCTTAATTAATAGGTTAAAATAATGCCTAATTAAGAAGGTAATGATAGATTAGAGGGTGATAAATAAACACCATCACTGAGAGATGATGTGTCATGGGTCGCCTAATTGGATCGAAATAAAATCAGTGTTGATGTTGATATTAGGCTAGCATATAACTATATGATGCACACCATGACTGAAGTCACATCGTCATGGTATAAACTAAGCCACTGAGGGAGATATATTTAATGGTGAAGACAAAAACCCTTAGATGTCATAAAAGGGAATAGGTCTACTCAAGCTTGGGAGAGCGTGCGTGCCCGCGCCACGTGTGCGGGGACTTCCACATAAGGACTACAATAAGTAAAAGTGCCAAGCGCCGAGCGCACAGCACGCTCAGCGCCAGCAGAGACGCAACCTAAGACAATCAAATATTATAAATCTAATAGTCCAGACCAAAGTCAGGCTAAGGCCTCGGCCAGGCTCTTCGCTTGCGTGCTGAGGCGCGCTGAGGCGCAGGGAAAGCGGGTGCTTTCCCTGGCCTTGTGGTTGCTTGCCCGGGGGCGGGCCAGTGACGTCCCGGAGCTGGTTCGCCCTCATTGGGCGAACCGCTCACGTGACCGGCCCTGCGCTCCGGCATGCGCTTGATTTTTAAAATTGCCTAAGACCTACGCTTCCGCGCGCTTGCGGAAGCGTAGGCAAGCCCCTACTAAAACCGCTCTAATTGCGGCTGTAGGGGCTCAGTGGCAAGCATGAGTGAGCGTCAGCACGCTTCAGCGAGCAAGCGCTTACCATGGACGAGGCCTAACTCGTATAATGTAACCAAAAATGTAATAAACAGTAGGTTACAAAGTAACTCAGTATTACATGCTGTTTAAAGCAGGCTAGTCTGATTGATACAATGTCTCAGGCCTATACTCCGAATGGCTCCTAAAGTAATGTAGCAATAATATGACAGCCACATGGTTGGACAGAGCATCATAGTAATGTTGGAATATAAATCAACTAGCATTCCTATACATATCTCCCTAAATCATCTCAATGGTAGCGATTGAACCGCCATACAATATTAAAACAGACCCATAGCGGTGTCTGATGCGTGCCCAATTTGCGTGCCCAACGCATGTTTCCTTCCAACTACGGAGCTTTGTCAGGGGAAATTATTAATATATTTTTAATCACTGTTTCTTTATAATACAGTAATATATGTTTTATGTAACCCCTTTCTCTTAATAAAAATCATACTTTTTTAATATCGCTTGACGGTGTGCTACATATTGGACACCTCTTTGCTCTCTAGTTTTGTTCTCTAATATGTCATGTAACTAAGAATATTACAGAGCTTTCATACAATCAATGGCAGTGACCGCGCAGAATATCGCAACATATCCACCATAACACACCGGCGAGTGGAATACCCTTTGCTATATCTTTTCTTCTATCGTCATTACCAAATCACAACAAAACTTGGAGCAAACACCTAAACACAGTAACACAAAAGGGACACAAGATGAAAAGAACATAATTTGTGTAAATTTTGCGCTAAATCTGCCTTGATACATCACTCCATTTATCTCTTAAATGGGACCGGTCAGTTCTTATTAAAGCAGAACTCACCATGATGAGCACATAATGGGTATCTAAAATACACATCGTGCCGTTATCCCAGAAAAATAATGTTACTGTTTTTTTCTTGATTATTTTGTAACTGTTTTTTTTCCAGCCGGGAGTCTTTATAACAAAAAGAAATAACAAATAGATTTGAAGTTAATAATATTTACATTTTATTTTACTTGTTCAAAAATGATCAATTATACTTGGTAGGTAGAAAGATAGATGGATAGTTTGGAATCACTGAAGCAAATAAATATATTTTTTAATAGTATGGCCCATATTAACTAAGCACTGCTATGCCAGAATAAGACATTGTACAGCCAACTCACTTTGGTTTTTCATCTGTACTGGAAGGTGTCTTCCGGCATAGCACCATTTACTAAGTATGGTCTATACTGTATGTTGGATAGCACTACCTGAGAGCATGAGCAGGATGTAACACAAGCGATACAGATTTTGGACAATCAGTGTATATTTTGTATAATAGATGTATACTGGCAATGGAATAAACACAACCAATGATTGTGAGCGTAATGTTGGCCGATCGCTGTAACTGTAATTCGAGTCGAAGGCAGTTTTTTGTATGAGATCGAACAAAGTCTAAAGAGTCCAAAACGGTTTGGTCCAAATTACCAACATGTTTCCTTGAAAATGCTCGCCGAGAGATTTTCATTAATATAAATCTCATAACCAAAAGTTTGTAGGACGTAGACAAATTATATATCTATGGTAGACAGATTGTTAAATGAGGACTTTTTTTAGCTGCCCCGCGCCTCCAGGTTTTGGTTTTAATTAAGGGACTCAATGTCATGTTAAATGGAAATTTAGTCTGCATACTTGTAAAATTAAATGTTTTTTTTAAATAGAGAATTAAGCTCTTACTGCATAATTATGCTGTCCCTAGATGAGTTTTTAAATTGTATAGTGAGTTAGTTTTGTATATTCTTGGCCTGCAGACCAAATGGTAATTATGACCTTTTATGCGAAATTAATTTTAATGACAGCCTTACTGCCTTTTTTATTTTGAGACTTGCTTTCCTGTGCTTTAAGCTAAGTGCTGTGGTTCAAAGGAACAATTGTAGTAAGCAGACAAACATTATTTTTCAACAACTTTTTGAAGTACTGTACAGTAATTGGCTTCCATTAAAAAAAATCCACAGAAGGTGAAAATCTTCCTTTTTTGAGTTGCATAAAAAAAGCTGTGGCTTTGTTTTCCAACTCGCACGCTGAAAATATTACCTTATCTTGTATTAATTTTGCATCACTTACATTTTTCGACTAATGACGCATCTTAATTACTTTCCAAAAAGAAATACTGAAAGGAGTGGGGTTGACACTTAAGCTGGTAGATACAAGATTCCACATACAAAATAAATTAGGTAACTTCCAAAATATTTGGTGACCACTGAAACATTACAAACTGAAATATATATTTATATTCCTAATTGTCAAATTGTATTTATAAAGACTACATTTAATCCGTTAAAAATACCACTACCATTAGTTCACTTTGTCAAATTGTATTTATAAAGACTACATTTAATCCATTAAAAATACCACTACCATTAGTTTCACTTAGTTTCACAGGGTGAATCCTGTAGCCTATCGTCTCGATCTTCCTCCCACAATGAAGGTTCCGTCCGTGTTCCACTTTGTCCACTTTGGACAAGGGTGGAATTGTCGTGATGATGGTCACGTACAGTATTTCTTTATTTTGTAGCACTTTGCTGCTAGTGCCTTTTCTTCTCTTGCATAATATTTATTTTAACATTTGCAGGGGGGTGGAGGTGGGGATGTGAAGTCAAATTTGTTTATTTTTGTGCCTTTTCCCCCCGAATATTTTTTGCTTTATGTTCATTTCCTGAGAAGGTGCTGTAAATCGACGAAACGTGAAAAAACGTAGAATATTTTTTACATTCTTTGTATAGCCTGATCTGTCCTCCTCTCTTGTGCAGTGTATAGATATTGGCGTTGCAGTTTCTGCTGGGACTGAGCACCCACTGTATTTTTGTCTGTATAGGTGTGCAGCTCCACTCTCCATTATTGCTCTCTGTTGTGTCACATGTATGAAAAAGATTGCAGAGAGATTCCCCTATGAGGTCGGGCAGAGCTGGGCTCGCTGGGTCCTCCAATTGGTGGGCTACAGATAGCCAGCAATGCCGCACTCTGAAAATACTCCTTCAACATAATTAATGTGATAGGTCCTATTTCTCCCTGTCTCCTGATCTAACTGTACAACATAGTTGCACTCGTTCATCCGCCGGAGAACCATATACGGGCCAGCCCAGGCAGCCAGGAGTTTGTTTTGCCGAGTGTGCTTCAGAACAAGCACTTGCTGCCCAGGGATGAACTCTCTATTACGGGCATTTTGATCATACCAAGTTTTCTGCTTGGGTACCCAGGTGGATGATCCGGGCAATATAGTCTGTGTGAGAGTCCCGAGCAGTCTTGTCCTCTGACCGGAAACCGCTCTGATAGTAATGCGGTATTGTCTTAGTAAGACCATCTTCACATATTCGTAGTCCTCACTGGCATCCTAGTTGATTGCCTCGTATGCCTCCTGTGCCCATCCGGTCAGCTGGCGGGAGAGAGTACCGGCGGCATTGCTTATCAAAACTCTGCAGGTACCCATCGATGTCCATGACACGTCTATAAACTTCCCAAAACTCTGGTGAGTTATCGTGGGTGGACGGTACTGAGAGTAGCCCCGAGGTGTGCTAGCCATGGTGATGCTAGGAGGTGTGCCAAGCTGGCTCGGGATGCCACGTGGGCGGGACATACGAATTGACCAATGGGAAACGCATTGACATTCTGCCGCTTCCCCCAGTCAAATCTATTGCCACCTACTGGGCAGGCTCCACTGAGTCTGGCAAACCAGGGGGTCCTCCCCACAGGGGTCTCTGTTCTCTGGACCCAGTACTCCACACTGCCCCGACCACTTAGCACCCCGACACCTCTCAACATCTTGTCTCCTCTTTCAACTACGGACTCTATACAGACATGCCGGCGTCTATGCTGATGCCCTGGCTGACTGTATAGAGTCTTATAGTAAATGCCTAAAACATTATAACATATACTTTAATAAAGTATACACTTTGGGGGACTGTATACTTATAACGGAAATGGATTTAGGATATTTGGGCTCGAAATCCAGGAGTCTGGGGGACACTGGGTTGCCCCGGTGTAATTCGCCCCACGTACCGGCAAATCATGCCTGCTCGCTGGGGAGAATTAAAGGACTACAGGTAGCTTCGGCCCCCGAACTCCTTCAAACAAACTAATTGCATTTCTACCCAAATATCCCCCCTAAAACTGACACACAAGAAATCTCACAGTTCTAGGGCCAAAAACAGAAAATGCAGGGGTCACTTTATTTTCTACATGTATTATCCCTGCTCTCTGGCTTATGGTGCTTATGTACAGTAGCTACAGCGACTCCACATTTTCAGGGGTAACCAGAGGGCTTAACCTTTATCATGTAGCCTGGTTACCCCCTACCGTCACAGATATTTTATGCATGTACAGTATGTATCATCATCACCTGCAGCCCTTGTTGATCCACTGCTGAATGAAGGCCTCCCAAATGATTTTCCATGTACTGTATTGCAGCTGCGAGCCTCTCATCTCCATGTTGCTCCAACAAATTTTCTGATGTCATCCTCCCATATTACTTTTGGTCATCGTCTTGGTGTTTAAATCTTTCTTGGAATCCAGTCAAGTAGCATCTTTGTCCAACCATGGTAATTTCTTTTTGTGATGTGTCTGGCCCATTGTCATTTTAATTTCTTCACTCTTCTCATCATTCTTTTTCCTGTCTCTTCAGGTAATACCCAGCATAGATCTCTCCATACTTCTTTGTGTTATCTGAAGCTTCTGAATTATCTTTGCATTTAGGGTACGTTTCACATCCATACTTGAGCAGAGGCAGAATACACTGGTCAAAAAGATTACTCTTGAGGCACCGTGGAAAGTTCCCTTGAAATATTGTCTTGTTTCATCCAACTGCGCTCCATCCCATCTTCATTCTTCTACTGATTTCATTCAAAAGGTTCAAAGTAAACACAGTCTTAAATTCTTCTGAGTTCTATTCCATTTAGTTGAATCCTTGCTAAGTTGACACAATTCTTTATCACTTTGGTCTTGCTGAGATTCATGGAGAGGCCCACATTCTAACAAGTCATCTGCAAATCTGCAAATCAAATGTTTTTTGGTAATCTACAAATCCTAAATTCAGTGGTAGATCATATTACTTCGAGAAATCACTTCTTCTATGTATATCTTTATTTATATAGCGCCCACAGCTGTACTTTACAAAAAAGACAACACAGAGAAGGGAATTATAATACACTAAGTGCAACAAACAAAATCAGACAATAGGAAAAGGAAATCAGCGAAACAAAAAATTAATAAAGCGCAACAAATATAGTGATAACGTCAAGCTGCTGCCTGAACACCAGCAGTTTCCCCAAACCGCAGCTTAACAACCTAAACCAAAAAGTGCTCGTGACGCAAAGTGACAAAAAGGATACAAATCGATGACAGAACACAAAGACCTTGCTGAAGGTAGGAAAAGTATGGTCTGCTGAGAATGAATCACTTTATAGACACTCCTCTTCTGAAGCAGCAATGTTTCCTATCAAGCTCTATCCTTTCCTGATTAACACTGTAAGCAACAGATTGTGGGTATCCTTGGTCACAACAACAAAACTAAATATTGTACATGAACTGTACTATGCTACATGTATTTATTAATAAGCAATGAGGTTGAAAAGTACTGAACAATTGCATAGTATGGTGCTCACATAGGAGCCACAGAGGAATTGCAAAGGTAAACTGAATGGCAAAGATGTGTCAATTGTGAGTTTATTCCTGTAATGTTGATCAAACAAAGCTGTTTGTATATATCTGCCAAGTTTCAGTGCAAAGTTCCATTTTATTTTTATTCTCTCAATATTATTTTTAAATGTGCAAATAAACCCAGTGATAAATAGCACTGAAATACACAAAATACAGGCAGTCCTCGGTTATCCGACACAATGCGTTACTCAAAATGGCGTTGGATAGCGAAACGTCTTAAAGCGAAACACGTTTTCCCATAGGAACACTGTTTAAATGAAAGTTTATGTTCCTGAAGGCATTTTTAACACTAAAATACACCAAATATTTTACGCAGGCAATAAGATATGGAGCACACACATAAATTATATAGTGTATATACTGTATTATATAAATATAACATAATGATTACAGGAATAACTTAATGAGGATATCTATAAGAGAAATAGAAAAATGGAGAGATAGAGATATAATAGATATTAGAGAGTAAATTATTATATATATATATTATATATATATATATATATATATTATATAATAGAGCGTTATATATATATTATATCTAATATTATATACAGCATTAAAACAACGTTGCAAAGCGTCGTAAGAGCGTTGGATAAGCCGTTTTGGCGTTGTAAAAATGAACATAGGTATGCATTGCATAGTGTTGGATAAGCCATTAGTTGTAAAACGAAGAGTTGTAAAACGAGGACTGCTGTACTGTTGCTCAATATAGTGAAATCCTCAGGTCTGCGGACTCCCAGTTAACCTCATATGAAGACAAGAACACAATGGGTTAAAGTAGACTATCATATAGTTGTGGTGCAACTGGAACAAAAAGAGGGACCCTTAATCCCTCAAAAGTAACCACACAAAACCAACTAGTTTCCCAGCCCACAATGTACAAATAATGAATAAAAAGCAAACAAAATTGTAAAAAAAAAAAAAAAAACCATCCTGTTTTACTGATGAAAAGTATCCAGCAATCCAAATGGTGGATAGATATGATTAAGTTTAAATACAGTGCATATATACTGTACAAGATAATCATGCAAACAGTAGTCTGGTAATCATCCTAGTTATACAAATAAACAAGGAGGGAGTACAGGAAAAAGGAGACAGAACAAAGTATATAGTATATGGAATTGCCAGAGAGAAGAACAAGGGAGAGAAAAAAAAGGAGGAAGGGAAAGGAAAAAAAGGTGGAGGGGAGGGAGAGAGGACAATCAAAAATTAAATCAGGGGGGCAACCTTTCAGGGGGTGATGAGGGTTGTCTTGACATCACAAGCCCTCGAGGTACGCCGGTGCCACTGGTTTCTTTATGTGAGTATATAAAGTGTTGCAAGTCTGTCCTAGGTCATGTGCCCTGATGAAGGTTATTTTATAGATCGAAACGTTGGCTCTGTTTGGCCATCTTTATGTCTTAATAAAGAACTTTTTGATACAGTGCCCAGCTTCCCTCCAGTTTGTCAGATGTTGTGATGCTCTCGACATTTTTGCTGGCGGCACTAATTATTGGTTATATCTAAAGAAGTTGTGACTTTTCATGTGGCCTTGCCACATTATGTCTCCTTATGAGGTATACCATCTGTAAAGAATCTACAGTTCTCCAGGATCAATACTAACATTTTGAACTACAAATGACAGCTATGTATTGGGAAGAACCATCAGAATCGCCGTGAGCCATAGTTATGTCTTGGCTTGTGAAATTATTATATTCACAATTATAAGAGAAGGGACGACACCGCAGAAACTCAAGTACAGATCCACAAAGTTCTGTTAGCCTATTTAACCCAACGTTAACATAAATTAACATTAGGTTAATTATAACACCGAGGCACTAAAGCAAATAACGTGATGTTAACCCAATGCTACGCATTAAATAAGATATGGCTACCCACTAAAGGCAGTTCACGTTAACGCAGGGATTTAACCTGATATTATAGGGAGAGAAAGAGGGAGAGATGGAAAGAGACCTATTTTAGTAGAGTTCTAAGCACCTCCCCTTCAAACAACATATATGGAGATATCTGTGTTTAAAAAGGAGCATACCTTAGATACACTAATGAAATACAAAGTATATTTAAATGACACAACCCACAACTCATAAAAGATTTCCCTAAGACATATACTGACAAACCTAAGACCCCTTGTGATGAAGGGATACTGATCACCAACAGGATCAGGAGCCACAATCTCTGCTATTCAGGGAGCAGCTCTAGCATTGAACTCTGAGATGCTGGATAGCTCCCCTGCCATACTTTAGACTCGCAGGGGTGCGCAAACTGGGGGGCGCAAGATTCTTCAGGGGGGGTGCGGCAGTTACAGAGGCATTTAAATTAATGCCGGGGGATAGCGTGAGGCCTCTGCAACTTCACTTACTTTGTCTTCAGCGACACGTCGCCATGGCAATGCAGTGTCAAATGATGCCGCGTCAGCATGGCAACGAGGTGTCAAATGACGCTGCGGGGTCACATGACATCACGTTAACTTTGACGGCGAGAGCCAGAAACAAGGTAAGGGAGAGGGGGGGAGCGCGAGCAGGGAGGGAAACAGGCGGGGTGGCACAGCAGGGAAAGATTGCACATTTAATCAAGGGAGTAAACACCCACTTAGGTGTGTTAACCAATGAAAGAGCTTCATGAATCTGGGGGTACAGTAAGTGACCTAACAAGTGTTGTCAGGTGAATTGCATAACTGCTAGAAAAAATACATCTTTCCATGCTTGACGCTTTCAGGGTATATAACTACTTTAGTTCTGTAATTTCTGTTTTTCGTGTTTCTGCTGATTCTTTCCTTTTGCCCATGAATTATGCTTCCATAGTAGAAATGAGGACGGTGTAAACGACCCATTACAGTATCCCAATGAGATATGTATATACATTAGGTTACGTCAGGTTTGTTAACAATTAAAACGTTTTTAATAGTGTCAAATGCAAAGGGAGTTATAACTACCCATATAATCTATCGAAGAACTCGGGGAGGCCTGTTGTGCGTCGTGTGTGTCTTGTAACATTATAAAACAAAGCATATTCGTTTTACATCTATTACTTTAAAAGGTATAATACACACTATTAAAGTGTTAAATACCAACTATGAATCAGAAGCTATCTAGGAAAAGCACTGCTATGCCGTTACTAGTTAAAGAAGCAATACTACATTGCCCCAATTTATTTTTTTTGCATATGTAAAGCATGTGGCACTGTGTAAATGTTCCCTTACCAAAGCTGGTAATCATTTGGTGATCCTGCTATAATTCTGTAACAATCCTGATTGTGTGCCTAACATAATGGCTGCTTCAGACAATGTAACTCAGCAGCTACAATATATCCTTAAATTACTAAGGTAACATTATCTATTGTTACGGTTTGCAGCTCAAACTGCTGGGAATATTGGCAACAAATTATCACAGACAGGAAAGTGTTGCAAAGATCTTGCACTGCTTGGGTGCTGGGTTAAAACCTGCTACAGTACTGAAATCAAAGGATGCTTTAAAACTCATTAAAAATTGCATTAAGACTTGAATAATATATATATTTTTTTAATGCAGTATTATTTAATATTACTGAACTGATTTATTAAAATATACCTATATACGATTTCACATGTTCTGCTGCTTTAAAGTACACACTACAGCCATGACATAGATCAAGGAGATTACCACGCAGAAGAAAAGTATGAATGTAATTTATAATAAAATAAAGTGAAGTAATGCTCTTAAAGGAGTCAATGACCCATAATGAAATATTTGACTATTTTGATAGCTTGACAAAATAGCATAGGATTGTAATGAACAGGGGATCTTAGTCAGCTAGTTCTGAAGCTCCACAAACTCTGGCTACTCTGTGTCATGCAAGATGGTGCATGTCTTTATTGTGCGCTATTTTGTAACTATTATTAAGTATTATGTTCTTGGCAGGCTGCAAAATGCTGCGATAGAAAATAATTGCTGAATCCAGTTCGGCCAGATACAGTGCTAATACAGAGCAATCCGCATTGCACAATCAATCTGAATTAAGTTAGTCTTGAATAATTTTCCCTTTAATAATCGTGGGAAAATATACCCTCATGAGCTTTGCATCACCATTTTTATTTTTAAATACTGTACACTGTTATGGACTTTTCTTCGTGCTACTGTAATTGCTGTGTGATGACTAATTGTAAAGAAAATGTCTGAGATGCTTTCCAATAGATAATGTATCTACAGCAGATTTTAGAAATACTTTTACAATCAGGATACAAATCGATGATAGAACACAAAGACCTTGCTGAAGGTAGGAAAAGTATGGTCTGCTGAGAATGAATCAATTTATAGACACTCCTCTTCTGAAGCAGCAATGTTTCCTATCAAGCTCTATCCTTTCCTGATTAACACTGTAAGCAACAGATTGTGGGTATCCTTGGTCACAACAAAAAAACTAAATATTGTACATGAACTGTGCTATGCTACATGTATTTATTAATAAGCAATGAGGTTGAAAAGTACTGAACAATTGCATAGTATGGTGCTCACATAGGAGCCACAGAGGAATTGCAAAGGTAAACTGGATGGCAAAGATGTGTCAATTGTGAGTTTATTCCTGTAATGTTGATCAAACAAAGATGTTTGTATATATCTGCCAAGTTTCAGTGCACAGTTCCGTTTTATTTTTATTCTCCCAATATTATTTTTCTAAAACAAAGAATGTGGTTGTTATTACTGTCTACAGGCGTAACTGCTGATACCAATACTGAAACCACTTGCAGAGAAGGGAGGTGCAAGTGGCGGGGTGTGGCCTCCTCAAGCATAATACAAAGGGGCACACTGCACACATTACTTAATCATCAGACTGTTCCTCTTGTGATATCAGTGAGAGTAAAGTGGGCGAGCAAGCATAGTGTAAAGCTTAATATATTTGTGGAAGATAAGGTAACAGTTAGTATTGCATAGCAGCCTTATTACTTTTCTTACTATAGGTTCTAAAAATAAAAAAATCAGCTTTCAATAAATTATTTGGAATTACTTATTAGGAATGCCAGGCGTCCAGTATTGAACCGGACTGTCCAGCATTTGGACACTGTCCTGTAAATTTTTTGAAATAATACAGGACATGCATGTGTCCGGTACTACCTCTCTGGACATAGTGACCTGACTGGCTTGGGGGGTCGTGGGAGTTCCCTGACTAGGGAGAGCGCAGGGCTTTTGCTAAAGGGCTGGGCAGCTTCCTCCATCCTGATTGGCTGCATTACCCAGCAGCAGACAATCAGGAGAAGGTGTCATGAGCCAGGGAGGGGAGGAAACAGCATGGAACGGAGAGAGGCGAGAGGGGTGTGCGTGTCATAAATACGTAGCACATGCTTGGTGGAGAATCCAGTTTTAAAGCTAGCTAACTACTTCCAATAGGAGAGCCGGGGTTGCCATACATAAAAGGATTCCTCTAAAAGGGATCTGTAACCCCTACATGCCAAACCTTTGTGCTGCCAGCATTCAGAATCTAACAAACAGATGGAACTCGACTTTGAGGCATAGAAAATGTTTTGCCAGTAACATAAAAAATTAACATCAGCAATAAAATATATCACTTTTGTGAGTGCTTAGCAGGTCTTAACTCTCCTCTAAAAGGACCCACTAGGGTAAACAAAACTTTGGAGTATACCCAGGTCAGGGAATTAAAGCAGCAGTCCAAGCTGCTGTGTCCGTTCCCCCCCTTCCCTCCCCCCCAATGATAAGTAATTAACTAAATTGCCAATCGATCCGTTCTCCTGTGATCGATCGGCGAAGAGTCGGCTCGGGGGTTCACTAAATGGCTGCAGAGGAGTATTCTGCAGTCAGTGGAATGCATTTGCATTTTAATATGACAAAGTTCTGTGGGGAAGATAATGTGACCAGGCAGTCACTAGATACAATTGGTGCACTGCTTGAGAGAGGGCAGGGGTCAAAAAGGGGTGTGACAAAGCCTATTTCAGAAGAGAAAGGGGATGTGACTTTGTAAAAAGTTGCTATAGAGACAAAAATCCTTGTTACATTATAATACATTAAAAATGTAAAAATGTTACAAGTATTTTCTCAGTACAGAACTGATATATTAAAAAAAAACACACATGTATGCTTTAAAGTGTGTGTGTGTGTCTGTGTGTGTCTCCATCTGTTTCAAAATCAATAATGATTATTTCTCAATGGCTTTTATTTATTTAATCCACTTCTCTGGTCTATTGGGCTTTTATCTGTACTGTACAAAGTGGCCAGTTGATACATTTGTACAATCATTTTTATAGTCTTCCAAGATTTACATTCACACCTGTAACCTTGCCTAGATGAACAGCTGATGTCCAAACTTATATTTATAACGTTTATTTGGCATTTAATTTGAGCATGTAATTAATTCCAATTACATCATTTCACATCAAAATGAACAATAACATTATTTCACACTACAGTTTTACAACACTTAAAATGTATGTGTATTTGCCAAAATGTTTGTTATTTGAATGTTTCTTTTTATAATTTTTTTGGTTCAGAGATTTTATGAGAAGAGATATATATATATATATATATATATATATATATATATATATATATATATATGTTTACATTCATTCTGAATGGAACTTTGTCACCAAAGCTTTAAATTGCAGGTCCTTTAAAACAATAATATTTCATACGTGTTTTCATTCTCTCAAAGTAAAAGAATTTTTCCCAGTAAACTTACATTGATTTTTATGCCAAATGTTTTCTTCTTGACCCTTTTGGTGCCATGCAATGTTATCAGAAAGCAATTTACCAAAAAAGACATCTATTGATAGTTTATGGCTAAAAAGGATTGTCGAAAATGACAACGTCCACCTTTCCACTGCATACCAATATCAATATTAAGACATTAGTCATCTTCACTGTCAATAATCAGGCCTGCAAAACTCCAGTCCTCGAGGGCTGTAAACAGGCCAGGTTTTCAGGATATCCCTGCTTCAGCACAGCTGGCTCAATTAGTAGCTCAGTCATACTGAGCCACTAATTGAGCCACCTGTGCTGAAGTAGGGATATCTTGAAAACCTGGCCTGTGTGCGGCCCTCGAGGACTGGAGTTGTGCAGGCCTAGTTTACAGGTATTTTATGTCTAATCAACAAATATATGAAGAGTATGTTGACATTAAAATGCAGCAAGACGCTACAACATGCATTAATGCATTGTGACACAGTCAGAGGCACCGTCTATGTCAGCAGAATATCAGAATGTGCTTAGTTGCAAGCATGAGGGGGTTAACCTCTGCTGAAAGCAGCTTCCAGGTGCAATAAATTAACCTGAGCTGCAAGGTAAAAAAAGCAGCCTGAGAATAACCTGAGAATACAATCAGTGTCTCACACAAACGGCTGCGAGAAGGCTGTCAGGTTAGAGTCCTGAGACACAGCAAATCTATCTGGGAAAGGACTGTGCTGACTGTACAATATTACTATACCTGTAAGGCCATTGAATTTCTGCTACACTTTACACTTACAGTAGCTGGCCCGTTATGGTAGATAGAGAAGTTATTTTGTTTAGTTAGCCTCCTAGGTGGAGTAGGTTTTATTGTTACTTTGCCTTAAAGGTACAGTAGGCCCACAAGTCTTGTTTATTTCAAGTCTGTGGACAAAATAAACCACAGTAAATTAAATTCCTGCTGAAAACTGTGTCCGTTTCTCACTGATCATTGGATATATATATATATATATATATATATATATATATATATATATATATATTACACACATACATACATACACATACGTATCATATACACACACGTACACACCTCATGGACATGTAAAACATACACAAAACTCTTTACCTTAGCCCCCCAGCCAGGGCTTTTAACCATAGCCCCATATGCCCTTTTAGCTCGGCCCCCGAAACGCCTCCACAATCTTCAGGCTGCGCTTATAGTGCCTTGTGACGGCGACGTCGCTCCAAAACGAATTAATTGACTCTGTCGCAAGCGCTTATAGTAAGCGCGATGGCGACGGAGCGACGCAGCGTCTAAAAATTTGGAAGCCGGGTAAATTTGATTTTTTAGAGACAGTCGCCACATGTGACTGTCTCTAAACCAATCAAATTGCGCGGCCCGCCCCCTTTGGTGACGTCACTGGCGACCGTTGCTAAAAAAAAATGATAACTTTCGCTGGTGGCGACGGCGACGTCATCGGTCGCGTCGCCAGCACTATAAGCGCGGCCTAAGCGCAGCCTTAGTCTGTGTGCCTGTCCCTACCCCTGGTCCTGCTGCAGACAGCGGCTGGCCTGCTGTCGGCTTTGTGAACAGAGCCAAGAGTGAGGCTGGCAGCAGTTACTGCAAAGCAGAGAGTCAAGCGGCCCGAATTCATGGGAATAGGACCGGCCCAGGGGGCCAGCCCGCCCTGACGATGTGGTGAGAAAGACAAATTGGAGCAGGAAAGCTGGCTGTCAGGGTATTAGGGTCTGTTTGCCATGCTTTGTTTAAAGAGGAAGGTTTGTAATTAATTTCTGATTTCTTAAAGCAGCAGTGAGGCTATTCCACAGTCTTGGGGCGGATATTGAGGCTATCCCACCAGCTTTACTGATCTTAAACTGAGGCTCAATCAGAGCTTTCAACAGCTTTGTTCTTGGAGCAGTAAACACAACAGGGACACAACTTGCCCTTAAAGAAATGTGCATACATGTTGCCAAAATCACATGTATCTGTGTATTAATTTAAACTACTACAGACTATTTCAAGCAGCTACTCATCATAACATACACTGGATCATTCCCAAACGATGTCCCCATGTTCTTTGCTTAAAACAAATCTCAGTGCTGGAGAGAGGCTGGGACACAGTGGTTCTGATATTGTGAGTCCCTGTGAATCCATCTGGCACTTAGTTGAAATTAGGCCACACACAGGCATTCCCACACATATGTCTCACAATCATACTTTCTTTCTCTTTCATGCAAAGCTTGTCAATCTAATTAACACAATACACTCTTAGCCTGGCACATTACAGGCAGCCAGAAAAGCATTCCAATTTCCTAACTGTTCTTTTAAATCATGTCTTTTTTTTTAATACAGAGTATATGATCAGCCTCTGTATTGATGGAAGATGCCACAAGAAACCTAATTGCCCCCTTTGCATCTTTACACTTTCCACAAGCCACTCATTCTCCCTGCAAAGTTCACTATTCTCTGCTGGTTCCCTACACCCGTAGCAGCAGCAGCAGCGTTTTCAGCAATTTTAAGAGATTCAGTTCTTTAAATCTTGCACTTTCTTCTAAATCCTGTTTTTGTACACTTATGATTTTATACGGTTCCGCTATCCAGCAGGCAGCAACAATACTTTGACTTGGAAAGATGCTTTTCTGTTATTGCCCTTGTCACATAATCCTGTGCTTGAAACCATGGACCAGAGGATCCTTCCATACTTTTAATAATAACCACAGGGTTTGTGACCGTGGCAATTCACTTCGGAATGAGTTTGTCCGACACGCTGATACCCCACACAATGTTTTAGGTTCACTGTCGAGCACAAAGAAGGTATACTGCATGGTAATGCAGATGCCTTATCATGAGATCACAGCCTCTCAGCAAGGGCCACTTCACAGGTAAATGTTATGCTTGGAAGGGGGATATGTGACACCAGTTCAAGACACATTCTATGTCTACAGAAGATTAGAACATGTTTTGTTTTCAGCATGATGTGGTTAACCTCTGACAGCAGCTTCCAGGTGCAACGAAGGCCCGTAATATAGTTCGCGCGCGGCACTTATAATTGGCTGTGTTAAACCTGGCTTTATATAGATCGTCCGCGAGCGCGCACGGCAGTGAGCGTTGAGCCGGAAGATCGGAGGAAAGACTATGAATAGTGTGTTTTCGCGTTGCTGCCGCTGGACGTCACACTATATTACCCAATCAGCATATATATATATATATATATATTACAAAAAAGACACAAGAAGTCTCAAAAATGAGCACTCAAAAAATCCCCAAAATATGATACTTTAATGTCATCAATTGTAACAAACTAAAACATAGTAAAAACACAAAGCAGGACCCTGAAATAGACAAAGTGACTGCATATAGCAAATGGCCCATACTCAAAGTCTAAACCTAAACACAAATCTCAAGCTAATGCAAGGAGAGTGTCAGGTGAGATCCCAGGGAAACTAGTTCCCTAGATCAGCAAGACAGGCTGGTCACAATGTGAACAAAAAGACCTCAGGGACATTGTAAGAGGATATGTGCAGAGGTATGCAATGGAGACTTTTTAAGGTGAAATTAAATAAGGCTTTTATTGCGCCTGTTTCTTTAACACAAGAAAATCATCCAAACATATGCAAATAAGGGGTCAAACAAAGTTCTGTTCCCCTTGGGAGTATTTCTAGTGAAACCTATGCAGTCCACAACTCCCTTTAGATTAGCATGTCTCCCAGCCCCAAACATATATCTTGATATGTGCAGATATACAAAATAAATCCCCTGTTACATACCTCCCCTGTTTGTGGGAAGCTCAGGCTTGCCACGGCCAAAGCCCATCCTTCCACTCTCATTCGAGATATTTCTGTGACTTGAATGGGAGTGGATGGAGGAAGAGAACCCTCAGTCCCGCTGGGATTGGAGCCCTTTCTCCAGTTCATTCGTGTCTCCTCCCGAAGGTGCTTGAGATCAGCACTCCTCAGTTGCTCGAGGAGGACTTTTTCCAAGTATAGTCTTTTTACTGCGTGCGCGGTCATGAGATTTCCCTTGCGTTGGGTGCTCCTTTTATTGTAGGCAGACCCTATGGCAACAGTTGCAGAGCGTTTAAAAACAGCCCTTTGAATTTTCCACTCTTGAAGCTGTCTCTCTGCACTTTTTCCACTCAATGAAGTTGCTAGTTCAGCTTCTTTGGGATTGAGTTGCAATTCCACATCCACTTCCAGAGAATGTCCCATCTTTTCAGCTTCATCAGCTAAGGATTCTTCTGGTTTTGATTCAGCACGTGTACCTTTTTTTGTTGCCTGTTGGGTGGCTGAAGGTTTTGCTAGTGCTTGTTTAGGTGGTTCAAATTTTGCAACCTTGTTTTTCACATGAGCGGTATTCCCAGCTCTCACTGTACCCTTGTCTTCGTGGGTTTTTGTGGCTGTGGGATACTGACGCTTGGTCAGGGTCGATACTTGTCCTTGTTGAACTGTAATCTCATCCGCGAGCGATCCCTGTTTTTGAGTGCGTCTTGCCAGTCTCTTCTCAAGGGAATTTATCTGCACACTTTGCTTTCTCTGAGCTTTCTTCCACATTTTCATTGCATTGTGAAGCACTGTGAATTTCTTTGCTCGGGCCACAGTTACTTGTCTCAGTCTCTGGACCTTCTTGTGCCGAGTCACCTGGGCTCTAAGCTTGGCTTCTAGCGATGCTTTGGTGATGCTCATGGTAGCTTTCAGTTTCTCATGCTGCTTTGCGGGGACATACTGGGTAATCAGACGTTCCTGCAGCACTTGTACTTCTTTAGCAGCCTGCAGATTGTCTACCTGCAGAGTTTGCTGCTTCTCCTCTGCCTTCTGGAGGTACGTACGCAGACCTTGCAGTGTGTTCTGCAGTCGGTGCTCTGCTTCAAACTTCTCATCTTCCAAAAGTTTATTTATTTCTTTAAGCTCGTGCAGCTTTTCATTCTTTTCCTTGACGAGGTCTGTCAAATGAGAATTTTCTTCTTTCAGTTTTAAGTTTTCTCTTTTTGCCGTCTCTGTAATTTTCATGGCCTCCATGTATCCCTCCTTCGATTTACGCACATCTGCTTTGAGAATGCCAGTCTCCTGGTGGGAGACTTCCATATCTAGGTTGAGGGTCTGAAGCTCCTTCAGAGAGATTTTGAGATTCATATTAAGACTGAGGTTAGTTTTTTGAGAGATGTCCAGCTCCTCCGTGAGACTGTGAAGTTCCTTTTTAGAGACTTCCAGATTTGTGCAGCAGGTGCCGATCTTGTGGTGTGAGGCATCCAGTGCTGTGCGGAGTGTATGAACTTCCTTCTGGGATACGTCCACCTCTGTCCGGACACTGTTGACCTCTTGTTGTGAGGCATTCAGTTCTAGGCAAAGACCGTGAACCTCTTGCTGAAAGACAGTAATCTCCTTCAGTGCCTCCTCATACTTCCGCTTCAGCTTAGCCATCATTTTATCGGCTTGGCTCTGTTTTTCCGCCATGGTGGCTTTTGTAGTGTTTGCAGCATCTAGCTCAGTCTTGAGATCGTCCAATTCTGTCCTGGCCAAAGAGTAAATTGGAGCACATCTTTCTGTAGCTTCACATAATTTTTCTGTAGCTCTGTGTAATCAGCTTTCTTTTGTTTCAATTGTTCATAGAGCATATCACAGTCATGCCTGGCATTTTTCAGGGCATCTTCAGGGCTGGTCAAGGGATCGGCACTCACTAGTTCCGGCTCCGCTTCCTTGGGATGGTTGGTTGAGGGTTCCGCACTGTTGGCACCGGACAGACACTTCTTTGGGGTACACGATTTCTGCCTTGGGCCCTTTGGATATTCGGTTATCCGCGGGACAAATTCTCCATTTTCTATAGGCTACAGGATCTGCGGACGTGTCTGTTCCTTCCACAGTAAGTGAAGAACCGCTTTTCTTTTTCCGCCTTTTTGTTTTGGATGACTCCGTCCCATCAGGAATACTGGGGTCTCCTTCTTTCTTTGATACTTCAGCGGCTTCATTGTATACGCCAGGCTTTTCTTGCAGTTGCGTTAGCTGACAGAAATATTTGGTGATCTGCTGCTCCCGCTCTTTCTCCTGACGATCATATTTGTCATCATAGAGAGCGGTCTTTTCGGTTCGTGCCGAATTCAGGCACCCCCACCATTCTTGGGGTGTTTTGTGGGTGTGACTCGGTTCGGGTTCCCCATAAGAGATGTCTTCCTCTTTATTGGACTGGAAGGGCCAGTCTTCCGTGGGGTAGGGTTCATTACATGAACGCTGCGTCTTGTCCTCCATTTTGGGGCTATCAGGTGTAATTTTCTTCCTGACCTAAGGAGGCGCTATTGCAGCTGTTGCCACTGTATTTGCTAGAACCCCCAATTGTGGTAGTCCTACAGGTGGGCATATTTTGCTTGTAGAGGTCGTAGCTCTCACAGGCATCTCTGTAGACTTTTTCTTTTCTTGGGTAAGTTTTACAATATCAGCAGTGCTGTGCACGCATTCTCTCTCATTAGGTATACTGATATGCAGTTGCTAGGTAAAATCTTCTATTTGCTTTACACCATTTACTTGCTAGGTCCAATCCCTCCACTTGAGCAAAATAATGTGGTTTTCTGCTTGAGTTCAGTAATTTTCAATCTCAACTTTGGGTATTATGGCATTCACTCTTAACACTTTGGGTGCCTGTTTTACTCCCAAGATACATAGACAGACTTTACTTGCAGAAAAAAATAATATATTCTTTGCAGTGGAATATTTCTTTCACTCCCAGCAGGGCGACTCAACATTCAGCAATTAGCTTTGGGATACCTTTTACACAGCTCAGCAATTCCTTTTTCCCCGGTAGGGCAATTTTACTCTCAGCACATGTTTACTGAAAAATCCCCTGCTTCAGCACAGTCTTGCATCAATTTTCACACTTTACTGCATATACTCCATTCACAGTCGGTAGTCCTATGCGGTGAGGTAACATTTACTTGCAGAATCAGTATCGCTCGTGGGCCACCATCTGTATTCACTGCTTCAGCGAAACATTTGAAAACAACAAACGCCTATCCCTTTTAAGGGCTAACGTCCTTCTTGAACCCTGACTACGGCTGGAAGGCAAAACCCCTATTTCAATGACCATATTACACTTTATTGTGATGGGCAAGTAAGGTTTACCTGCTTCAGCAGTCTCTCTCTCCTCTTGAGATTGGGGAAAAGAGTCCATCTGTGCAGTGTAGATTTCCTGCCTGGATGTGTATCCCTTTAATTCTGGTCTCTGCTGCATGAGATCCTTTGTTTATGTTGCTCAGGCTGTTGATAGGCAAAAAGCACAAAAAAATTTCACAGCCAATCTCCGGGGCCCCTTTTAACTTCAAAGGCCACCTCTCGTCCCACTTCTGATGACCATATGTAAGAGGACATGTGCAGAGGTATGCAATGGAGACTTTTTAAGGTGAAATTAAATAAGGCTTTTATTGCGCCTGTTTCTTTAACACAAGAAAATCATCCAAACATATGCAAATAAGGGGTCAAACAAAGCTTCTGTTCCACTTGGGAGTATTTCTAGTGAAACCTATGCAGTCCACAACTCCCTTTAGATTAGCATGTCTCCCAGTCCCAAACATATCTTGATATGTGCAGATATACAAAAAAAAGTCTTAGAAAGGAAAGTCTTACCTGTTTATTGTAGGGGAAGGCTTCTTTGTTCTTCTGGTGTCCACACCTTTGGGCGATAAGGCAATGTCAGGATCCCGGTTTAGAAGTACTTTCCCCCGTGTCTTGCAGGCAGCCTCTTCTGGTAGGCTCAAGACGTCTGTCCCTGTGGTCAGTCCCACAACTTGTGAGACTCAGGAACAATCTCACTTCCTGTCTCAAAGGCAGGCTTTTCTAACAAACATAATCAGCCAGGTGGTATTGGTTAATTGACTAATCAGCAGTTAACCACCACACTGCTGGATTAGAGGCACATTTCCTGAACAGGGATAAATCCCCTGTTACAGACACACTAATATCATACACATATAAACCATACACACTGCAAGATGGAAACCGTAAAGCTAGAGTTTTCCCACCGTGGTGGGAAGTGTGCATAAATCTAGGAATAATGTGAAAGGATGGATACGATCCGTTAAGTAGATAACACAAAGAGCTCTAGGTGTCACCAATAAATCCTAACATAAAAAATGAACAAATGCCCAAATGTATCCTGGATAGCATGAAATCTTAGGTAAACGAATAGCATATAAAGCCCATCAGATGTAGCATTGGGGATGAAGAAACATCCCCCCTTGAGATGAAGAGTGCAGTAGTATAACTCAGATCGCCAGACAGAAATATCCGCCAGATATCAGGATCCGTGTTGGTGTGAGTCCCAAATTCAGCAGTAGAATATGTGTCGCAAAATAAAGTCTAAGGGTCACTGCAGCAGCTCCCACTCTACATGTGTTTCACCTTGCGGCTTCTTCATGGAGTGTGGAGACTGCTGGAGTAGACTCACTATTTAAAAGAAAGTTCAGGATTAGAGACAGCTGTCCCCAGCATAATATCAATAGCTATTGGCTGGAGAATCAGAAAAAGAGGAAGTGTACGTGCATCACGCTATAGCATCTACTCATTCATGAACTGCAAAAGTAAGGGAGTGATATATTATCTCACTTGTCCCTGTAACTTAATTTATGTAAGAATGACTACAAGGGAGGTAAGGTTCAGAGTGTTAGAACATGGCAGGAACATACGTAATGCACAGAAAGATAATGAAGCATTTAAAAAGATCACCTCTGTGGCTCGTCATTTTCTACTCAAACATGACTCTTACCCTAATCTTTGTCAGCCTTTGCAATAGATAAGATATCATTGGGTATTAGAGGAGAGGACCTGGAAAAGGCCTTATTGCCTAGCGAGAGACTAGGTTGATCGTTCAGCTCAGAACCATGATACCTAAGGGGCTGAACGACTACCTGGTTTTCGCAATGTTCTTGTGATATCCGAATTGGTTTTTTTAGTTCAGTTAATGCTTGGGGTTGATCCTATCAAACCAAGGGTATGTGAATGGACATGCATGCATGTATGTGTGGGTACATGTACTTATATGCATGTACTGTGGCGGCCGCTTTTAGCCTTGTGAGGCCGTTTCGGCGCGACTTTTAAAATCGCGGGCAGATGCGGCATGTTCCGGTATTTTTAGGCGCCGCGGGCGTTTCATTGTATTAGCGCTATTAGCGCTGTCTCGCCATGAATGCGGCAAAGTGCGTGACATTCGGAAAACATCCCCGAAAAAATTCGGGGATGTAGGAGAATAAAAGGGGCCGCAACAGTATGCGATTTTGGAGTTTTTATACTCATGCAATCATGTGGTTCCTAGGTATTAATTAAATTGTAGCCTGTTATGAACAAGGGAAATAGCTATATTATCATTTGTTTCTTGAGTTTTTCATGTGTTTGAAAGGTCTTTTTTATCTTCTTTATATATTTTTTTGTATTTGATATATATTTATTTTCTTTTTTTCTATTTATCTGAGGAAATGATTTATGTACACGCTGTCCACTATGTCATCATTGAGGGATCCTGCCTAAGATCCGATTATACTGCACTTCCAGAATTACATCACTGGGATTCGGTCTACAATGCTGACCATCGCGGCATGGGTTAATGCTTACTACCGCAGGTCGAAATCGAGTGGCTATAGCAGATGACCTGTGGCGCTGAACATCCTCCCCATATTGCTACAAATTGAAGAGAAACTCTCCTGATTGGATAAGCTGTTATGACGCTATGTGAAAGTGTACGTGCATAACGCAGACACAGAGATGCGTCTATGGATACCGTCGGGGCTGCTGATCTGTTCAAATAGCAGACAGCTGGGCAGAGATACACGCCTCCCTCTTTTTCTGATTCTCCAGCCAATATCTATGGATATTATGCTGGGGACAGTTGTCTCTAATCCTGAACTTTCTTTTTAATAGTGAGTCTACTCCAGCAGTCTCCACACTCCGTGAAGAAGCCGCAAGATGAAACACGTGTAGAGTGGGAGCTGCTGCAGTGACCCTAAGACTTTATTTTGTGACACATATTCTACTGCTGACTTTGGGACTCCCAACAACACGGATCCTGATATCTGGCGGATATTTCTGTCTGGCGATCTGAGTTATACTACTGCACTCTTCATCTCAAGGGGGGTTGAGTATACCATTGTTTCTTCATCCCCAATGCTACATCTGATGGACTTTATATGCTATTCGTTTACCTAAGATTTCATGCTATCCTGGATACATTTGGACATTTGTTCCTTTTTTATGTTAGGACTTATTGGTGACATCCAGATCTCTTTGTGTTATCTACTTAACAGATCATATCCATCCTTTCACATTATTCCTAGATTTATGCACACTTCCCACCACGGTGGGTTAGCTTTACCTTTACGGTTTCCATCTTGCAGTGTGTGTGGTTTATATGTGTATGATATCAGTGTATCGATTAGTGTGTCCCTTAGGTCTTTTTGTTCACATTGTGACGGCCGGTCTTGCTGATCTAGGGAACTAGTTTTCCTGGGATCTCACCTGACCCTCTCCTTGCATTAGCTTGATATTTGTGTTTAGGTTTAGACTTTGTGTATGGGCCATTTGCTATATGTAGTCACTTTGTCTATTTCAGGGTCCTGCTTTGTGTTTTTACTATGTTTTAGTTTGTTACAATTGAGGACATTAAAGTATCATATTTTGGGGATTTTTTGAGTGCTCATTTTTGAGACTTCTTGTGTCTTTTTTGTATTCTATTTATCTTTGTCTCAGAGCACCGACCTGTTTTTCTCTATTGTAGAGTTTATACTATGGTCTTATAAATACCCTAATTATTATCAGGTATGTATGCGGATTCTGTATGTTTGTGTATTTGCTATCTATATGTATGTGTATGTGTACATGGTGTGTGTGTGCGTATATGTGTGTGTGTGTATCCGTATCCTGCAGTATCCAAACTCCTGAGAATATTCATCCATCAGGGAACAATCTGCCCACGAAAGGTGAGGCAGTTTTACTGTCTAAAACTTTCCTCGACCCGCCAACACTCTGAGAGCCCTGCTCAGGCCGTTTAATATATATTTATATTTAAGCCCCCTATTAAATATGTTCAGGGTTATTTCATTTAAAGGATGCTATTGTCCCTATATATGCAAGACCCTTTCATGTCCCTAAGAAATAGTAGCATTTCATTAACAGCTTCAGCCATTTTGGATGCATGGGTTGTTGTGGCGGTGTGTGTGTGAATCAGGGTGTGACGTCATGGCCACGCCTACTCGTGCGCGTCATAGCCTCGCCCATCTGTCGCTCACAGCACTGAACTCTATACACACAAAACGTGTGTTTCACGTGCACGAGCTGTAGCCCTCGCGTATGCACGGACACGGCTACTATAAAAACAAGCCTCGTGAACCTGAGCTGCAAGGTATAAAAGGCAGCCTGAGAATAGAGACAGTGTCTCACACAAAGGGCTGAGAGAAGGCTTTCAGCCCAGAGTCCGGAGACACAGCAAATCTACCTTGGAATGGACTGTGCTGGTTACTTTACTATACCTGTGAGGGTAAGGTCTATCTATTGAACTGCTGCACTTTGTGTTTGACTGGGAGCCAGCTTAGCTGGCTAGTTATGGTAGTTAGTTAAGTTATTTTGTTTAGTAAGTCTCCTAGGTGTTACTTTACTTTAAAGGGACAGTGTACCCACAAGTGCTGTTTATTTTAAGTCTGTGGACAAAATAAACCACAGTGAATTTTTGCAAACTGTCTGATTCTCACTGATCACCAATCATCCCACCACAGCATTTACAATGACGTAACCTCGCTCCCAAACCATAACCCTGTTTTTCCTAAAAATAAAATCATACATTCGATTGAGTTAAGATATTTTTGTTTGTCCCATTGCAAACTCAACATAAACATGGTACACAGACTATGACATATCTTCTCCTGCTCATGTTTTCTTTACGCTTGCGCCATTGGATAAATACAGAATGCCATGGTAAAGAGACCAAATCAGTTTGTAAAGCTGGAATTTATCCATCAAACCATGAGTTTTCCTTGGCACATTTGGATCAATACATCAAAATAAGCCTTATGTTTGCCTAATAAGAGAAGGGCTAAAGAGAATTACTATAAAAAGAAGAGAGAAGAAACAGTTAAAACTATTATATATGTGAGGCTTTTGCTGTACAAATCAAACACTAATCAATCATTTTACAAGCTGTGTAGTTTGAGGCTTGCATACATGCTTGCAAAAGATCTAATAAAACATAACGGACATATTTCATACTATGTGAGAAGCTTTACATTGTTGTAATTAAACCCTTTCCAGTTTCTGACCATACACAAAGTTATAAAAAACCCTACACGGCACGAAGAAATTAATGTAAGTGCACCAGTCTGGTACAGTACTTTACAATTGCACAACAACCTGAAAACAACACAACAATGGTGGCTGACAATTTACCTGTACTGTTCTTTATTCGCAGATGGTCTTATCATGAAAGCAATCAAATAAAGTTTATTAAAAACACGCCAACGCATTAGGTTACTATGGAAACATTGGGGACTAGATCCACAGAGCTCCATTAAGATGAGTCTCATGTCACATTATCTAAATCGTCAACGAGGGGCGTTATTTCCCCTGAGGTTAACGCGTAAGCACAAAGCTTAAATATATGAAAAGACAGCGGCCCCTGTGCAGACTTCAGGCTATGCGAGATAGAATAGAGAATGAAATAGCGCCATCTTTTGGCGAAATACGCAGGGCGAAAAGCTTGTCCTGGCGAGAACATGGCGGGCAATTCAAATTCGCCAGTACTTGTGGCGAGAAGCGTGATTTCGCCAATGCTGAAAACACGCACGATTCCGTAGCTCCTGCGCATGTACGCGCCAATCGGAGCTACTAAATGGCGCGTTCAGGGGAAATTTTGCCCCGCCAACAAAGTTGGCTGATGTGGGCAAACACATCGCGCCACTAAATGGCGAGTTTCACGCCAAGTGAAACTCGCCTACTTAGCATTTCATGCACACCGCACTACCGGAGTCCCTGCATAGGAAAAATTAATTGCCAATCCTGTGGCGGATTTAATCCTTTCTGTAAGTACCCTCTGCATAAGCCCCACAATGTCATGTCAATGTTGCATTAGCTTCCAATAACGTTGATGTTAATGTGTCTCAGCATTTCTCTCATTCTGACCCACAAATGAGAGAAAGAGAGGAGAAGTTTGGTAGAGTTCCATTGATTCTCTATCTCCCCGAAGACGTGAATAACCTGATAAATTAGTTAATGTCACGTTAAGCACAATAAACTGACTTGGTGGATCTGGTCCTAAAAGTGACTTTTAACATTTCTAATACATTAACAGATACAACAGTACTAAACATGCCACACCAGTTAGTTCCCTTTGATCCTAGGAGAGACTGTACTTTTATTTACAATCAACTTGGTACCTTCGTCTTTATTGTAAAATGGCTTACTAAAACAATATTATGAAACGAGAACAAGGAATAAGAGTTTTTGAATGAGCAATAAAATAGTGTCCTGTCATTAAATCACAGCTAATGCTTCCTGCAAACACAAGTTGAAATCTCGAAACTTGCAAGACGCTGCGCATTTTTGCGGCCTGTGGTCTGGGACCAGACAACCACCGCAAGTAGAGACTATCAAAGATGGGACACTCCAGCGGGAGTCCCACCCCACTCAGAGGTGGACACCCACCCTGCAGTCCGACTACTACGTTGGACCTGCCGATCCCTTCAGTTGGCGGTACACGGGTGTCGGAGCACTCGGCAGTGTATTGGCAGTGCACCAACTATACACACACGTCATTGGGGAGCGCCTACCGCACACTTGGGTTGGTTTGTGGCTTCTGCTTGGGACACCGGGTTGTTAGGTGCCCAGGGCACCTCAGTCATTGGGGGAAACCTCACCAGGGTGAGTTGGAGCAAGCACCAATATCTTGGTTCGGGAAATAATTTCCATTAAAATGAATATCCTTCCCAGATTACTTACATTTTCAAACTCTTCCAGTCCATATTCCGAGAGGAGAATTAAAAGGCCTACATCATCATTTTTAAATTTATCTGGCAAGATAAAAGGCCCAGGGTAGCCAGATCGGTGGTTTGCCCTCCAGATTGAAAGGGCCTGGGGGTCCCGGATATACTCTGGTATACTACAACGGCAAACTGCGACATGTAGTTGTTTTAAAAAAACGCGACCCGGCTTGTTCTGTTGGGTGACCATTGAAGCAAATTATTCAGAGGATTACCGTTGCCATTATCGTTTGGCTACGAGAAAAAAGCTCTAAATCAGGAAAACCAAAGTTGGCCCATCAAAATCGACTATAATTATCTGAGCCGACCAAAGCTAAATTCAAACTTTCGTCAAACCACCTCCAGTTGATACCCTTTTTGACAAACCGAGTTTTCTGCCGGGTGTGGGCTCGGTCCATTTTGACCAATTTAAAATTTAAATATTAGAAGGATTGGCGACTTCTCTATAAGGGGAAACCATTAAGCTTTCAAGAACTTAGAACCAGTAACATGCCCCAGACCTACCCCTGTTTCAGTTTCTACAGATTAGACATTTTCTTCTGTCCATTCTAGAAACTGGAAATCCCGAGCCTCTAATTTTGATCACTGTATAAAAAGCAGAGTACCAAAAAGGCCTAATAACTCTAATATTGTAGGGTTCAAATTTGCAGGGATATCAGAATCCACTCCTGGCTTTGGCTGAGCCCATCCCATCCGGAGCTTTGGAGGTTCCAACAATCTTTTCCTGCTTCTGCAAATCACATGCCTCCTGCTGCCTCCTGTGCAGCTCTGGCCTGATTGGCCTGCTGTGCTATTTAGTCCCTCCCCCCCTCAGGAAGTTGCGGACATAGACTTTGCAATCCAGTTGCAAGACTTTGCTTGTCACAGACCCCTTTTGGCCTGCTGGGCCTCCTTGTATCCTGCGTATCCTGCTTTAGGTCCCCTGCTTCAACAGGCCTTCTTGCTTAGCAGCCCCGGCGCTGCTTCCCTTGTTCCTGGCAGACTTCGCCGGCGCGCTGAAGCAGCTACGCTGGTGTCCCCAGTGTTTCCTGTGGCGTGTCTTGCACCCCTGGTTTCCTGTGGCTTCCTGTTGGCAGTTCCTTTTCCCATGGTCCGTCCACCATCTCGGCTTGTACCCCCCGCTAGGGGGTGCCGTTTTGGTGCTGAAGCACTGGATTCTGCAGTTCCTGTTCCCAGTGGTCTCCACCACTCTCGGCTGTACCCGGCTAGGGGGTGCCGTTCTGTGCTGTAGCACTGGATTCTGCAGTTCCTGTTCCCAGTGGTCTCCACCTTTCTCGGCTGTACTCGGCTAGGGGGTGCCGTTCTGTGCTGTAGCACTGAATTTCCAGTTCCTGTTCCTATCCCTGAAGTACCTTGACCCAAGATTTCCTGTTGATGACCTTGGCTTGTTTCCTCGACCACCGCTCCTGTGCCGCCTGCCTTGACCCCTGCCTGGATAACGTTAACCCTACTTTCTCCAATCCTGGCCTGGCTATGTCTGATTACGGAAACCGCACTCCAGACCTGACTCCGTGGCTTAAGGTCGGTGCTTATACATCCCCACCTCAGCCCCGCGGTCCGATACCAGTTTGTGGCAAGCACGTACGTTACAAGGGAATACTGCAGATCACAGCTATATGACCAAATGGGCTGGGGACCTGGGTGTAGAAATGGATAGAGAGGACTGGGAGGATATTTGGGACAGTGCCGCCAGATCCTCTATCTGCACAATAACAAAAGAGAATCTATACAAAATAATTTTTCAGTGGTACATCACACCAGCGAGATTGAAGCAGATTTTTCCCGGTGCCTCTGACCAATGTTGGAGGGCCTGCAGCCAGGTCAGGGATATGACCCCACATCTGGTGGAACTGCCTGGCAATTCAGGTATTTTGGGGAGTGATCCAGGGGATTATTAGTGGTACGACTGGCCTTGTGATCCCTCTGGATCCTCTGGTTCATCTGTTGGCTAAACCTGTGCAGGAGGGGAGTCATTCTTTAAAATGTTTGATCTCTCATATCCTAATTGCCGCTAGATGTGCAATAGCGGCGGTGTGGAAAAACCCACTACCCCCTTCAAGGTCAATGGTTACTAGAAGAATGAATGAAGTAATGCTAACGGAGAGGCCTACTGCTTTCCTCAAACATTCTACAGAGAAATTTCACAAGATATGGGACCGGTGGCTGGAGACGTAACAGAACAATAGGAAGGGGTTAGGCAAAGAAAGAGCGTGAATAATAATAAAAGCTCAAAGGTTAAAAAAACAAACTATAAAGTAAAAAGGTAGTAGGGAGATTGGTGACGGGGATAGGAAGGGCAGGTGACTCTGGAAATTGCAATTGAAGATAGCTGGTACACTTTCCCCCCTCACCCCTCTCTTCCATTATTATTTCTCTTGTATAAAATTCGATGTATAAGCCCAAGGCTATATTGGATTCTGCGGTTCCCTTCTGTAATACTTGTATGTATAATTGTACAAAACTCAAAAAAAATTGTTTATACCAACAAAATACATTCATACAAAAAGCATATTATAGCACTCGTCCAAATATTGTAGAATACGCGTCATTTATATTTTTTAAGCTGTTCCATAATTTGGAGTATTGTATTGCTGTGAAAGTTGAAGCTATTGTGCAGACACCTTAAATATGATTCATAGAAATAAACAATGTATGGTTCAGTTTATACAAATGAATGAGTAAGGTAAGGAAAGCATGTTCTAGGAGCATTTGCATTTCCATCCACCCTTCATACTGCAACAATTACTACCTTGCCATGCTCTTGAAAGTGTCATTTAGCTTTTAGGTTGCTGTAGATTATTATAGAGCATTTGAACTCTAAGTGGTTGATTAAAAAAATAAAGCTTTTTTTTGCCACCTACAATATATTTTTTTAATCAATACAAAAAAAAAATGATCGGTTGCAACACTTTGCTCCTCGATGCATTCTTGGACTATAAGGGCGAGAAAATAAGCAGAAATGCTGATTTGTCTGTTCTGCAAATAAAGTTACTTACAGTAAATTAAACATTTCCTCTTTTCCCAGTTGCACACTTTTGGGTTCCGGAATCTAGAAGCAGAGAGCGAGCATCTTTTATGGGCACGTCTTTGTGATTTTTATCATTTCTTTATTGTGATTTGTATCTTACAATAAATATATATATATTGTTAAACATTTTGGTACATACTTTTGGCTTCACACAGACTTGTAATGGTATCACTAGAAATCTTGGCATGTATTACTTGCTAAATGTAATGGTAAGATTACTACAACAGTGTATGAAGTGTAAAACCTGTTCTGTAAGATACTGTATGACTTAGGTTAGTTATGGGGCAATTTATTACTGGGTGGAAATCTATTTAGAAAATAATTTTGAACATGTGGCTAGAACATGTCATGGTATCTTTCCACTTTTCCCCTCATATTTGCCATGAGTTACCTAATGCACATATTAAAATGAGATGTACATTATAAGATTCTGTATCATGTTTCTTCTTTTGTTAGAATCAAAAAGAACTGTTCAAACGAGTTTGTTAGACTTTGTTTGGTTACAGTGCACCTACATTCACTGTTTGGAATGTCCTGTACAATACATTTGCCAACATGCTGCTATATGTTTTACACAATCATAATAGTTATTATAATGCTGCTCCCCTACAAATGAACACCAATTCTCCCCTATTTGTTGTAAAGGTCAATTGTGTTATTTTATTGTGGTTTCTTGCTGAAATCAAGGCCCCGAAGATCATGTTATAATTTATTGTTTAACTAGAACTAACACTTTTGTAATTGTGAATTATTTGGCCAGTGAGGTAGGTCATAAATGCCCATTTTAATTTTGGTGAAATTGGACAAATCTAGTCATGTTCTAATTTGGGTTACTGAGGGTTGCCTGCATACAATACATTTGCACTGTATAGTGTAATTTTGACTAAGAAATGTGTCAACTATTGGAATACATATAAATCATATTTACAAATGTAACCCCTTCTTTGGGGACTGCTATTTCAGTTATGGGGTTAACATTCTTAATGGGTAATTGTGTGGGCTCACTCAGGTTATTTCCCCTGAGGTTAACGCGTAAGCACAAAGCTTAAATATATGAAAAGACAGCGGCCCCTGTGCAGACTTACAGGCTTATGCAGAGAGGATAGAGAATGGAAATAGCGCCATCTTTTGGCGAAAATACGCAGGCGAAAAGCTTGTCCTGGCGAGAACATGGCGGGCCAATTCAAATTCGCCAGACGTGTGGCGAGAAGCGTGATTTCGCCAATGCTGAAACACGCACGATTCCAGTAGCTCCGATGCGCATGTACGCGCCAATCGGAGCTACTAAATGGCGCGTTCAGGGGAAATTTTGCCCGCCAACAAAAGTTGGCTGTATTGTGGGCAAATACAGCGCGCCACTAAATGGCGAGTTTCACGCCAAGTGAAACTCGCCTACTTAGCAATTTCATGCACACCGCACTACCGGAGTACCCTGCATAGGAAAAAATTAATTGCCAATCCTGTGGCGGATTTAATCCTTTCCTGTAAGTACCTCTCTGCATAAGCCCCACAATGTCATGTCAATGTTGCATTAGCTTCCAATAACGTGATGTTGAATGTGTCTCAGCATTTCTCTCATTCTGACCCACAAAATGAGAGAAAGAGAGGAGAAGTTTTGGTAGAGTATCCATTGAGTTCTCTATCTCCCCGAAGGAATAACCTGATAACTTAGTTAATGTCACGTTAAGTCACTTAATGAAACTCTGTGGATCTGGTCCTAAAAGTGACTTTTACCATTTCTAATACATTAACAGATAACATACAGTACTAAACATGCCACTACCAGTTAGTTCCCTTTGATCCTAGGAGAGACTGTACTTTTATTTACATCAACTTGGTACCTTCGTCTTTATTGTAAAATGGCATATACATAAACAAATATTATGAAATACGAGAACAAGGAATAAGAGTTTTTGAAATGAGCAATAAAATAGTGTCCGTCATTAAATCACAGCTAATGCTTCCTGCAAACTACAAGTTGAAATCTCGAAACTTGCAAGACGCTGCGCAGTATTTGCGGCCTGTGGTCTGGGACCAGACAACCACCGCAAGTAGAGACTATCAAAGATGGGACACTCCAGCGGGAGTCCACCCCACTCAGAGGTGGACACCCCTGCAGTCGACGACTACGTTGGACCTGCCTGATCCCTTCAGTTGGCGGTACACGGGTGTCGGAGCACTCGGCAGGTATTGGCAAGTGCACCAACTATACACACACGTCATGTGGGGAGCGCTACCGCACACTTGGGTTGGGTTGTGGCTTCTGTGGACACCGGGTTGTTAGGTGCCCAGGGCACCTCAGTACATTGGGGGAAACCTCACCAGGGTGAGTTGGAGCAAGCACCAGATATCTTGGTTCGGGAAAATAATTTCCATTAAAATGAATATCCTTCCCAGATTACTATACAATTTTCAAACTCTTCCAGTCCATATTCCGAGAGGAGAATTAAAAGGCCTACAGAATCACATTTTTAAATTTATCTGGCAAGATAAAAGGCCCAGGGTAGCCAGATCGGTGGTGTTGCCCTCCAGATTGAGAGAGGGCCTGGGGGTCCCGGATATACTCTGGTATTACTACACGGCCAAACTGCGACATGTAGTTGTTTTAAACGCAGACCCGGCTTAGTTCTGTTGGGTGACCATTGAAGCAAATTATTCAGAGGATTAACCGTTGCCATTATCGTTTTGGCTACGGAGAAAAAAGCTCTAAATCAGGGAAAACCAAAGTTAGGCCCATCAAAATCGACTATAATTATCTGAGCCGACCAAAGCTAAATTCAAACTTTCGTCAAACACCTCCCAGTTGATACCCCTTTTTGACAAACCGAGTTTTCTGCCGGGTGTGGGCTCGGTCCATTTTGACCAATTTAAAATTTAAAATATTAGAAGGATTGGCGACCTTCTCTATAAGGGGAAACCATTAAGCTTTCAAGAACTTAGAACCAAGTACAATGCCCCAGACCTACCCCTGTTTCAGTTTCTACAGATTAGACATTTTCTTCTGTCCATTTCTAGGAAACTGGAAATCCCGGAGCTCTCTAATTTTGAATCACTGTATAAAAAAGCAGAGTACCAAAAAGGCCTAATAACTCTAATATATGTAGGGTTCAAATTTGCAGGGATATCAGGAATCCACTCCTGGCTTTGGCTGAGCCCATCCATCCGGAGCTTTGGAGGTTCCAGACAATCTATTCCCTGCTTCTGCAATCACATGCCTCCTGCTGCCTCCTGTGCAGCTCTGGCCTGATTGGCCTGCTGTGCTATTTAGTGCCTGCCCCGCCCTCAGGAAGTTGCTGGACATAGACTTTGCAATCCAAGTTGCAAGTGACTTTGCTTGTCACAGACTCCCTGTTTGGCCTGCTGGGCCTCCTTGTATCCTGCGTATCCTGCTTTAGGTCCCCTGCTTCACAAGGCCTTCTTGCTTAGCAGCCCCGGCGCTGCTTCCCTTGTTCCTGGCAGACTTCGCCGGCGCGCTGAAGCAGCTACGCTGGTGTCCCCAGTGTTTCCTGTGGCGTGTCTGCACCCCTGGTTCCTGTGGCCTTCCTGTTGGCAGTTCCTGTTCCCAGTGGTCTCCACCACTCTCGGCTGTACCCGGCTAGGGGGTCCGTTTTGTTTGTGCTGGAAGCACTGGATTCTGCAGTTCCTGTTCCCAGTGGTCTCCACCACTCTCGGCTGTACCGGCTGTGGGGTGCCGTTCTGGTGCTGTAGCACTGGATTTGCAGTTCCTGTTCCCAGTGGTCTCCACCTTGTCTCGGTCTGTACTCGGCTAGGTGTGCCGTTCTGTGGCTGTAGCACTGAATTTCCAGTTCCTGTTCCTATCCCTGAATTACCTTGACCCAAGATTCCTGTTGATGTGACTTTGCTTGTTTCCTCGACCACCGCTCCTGTGCCGCCTGCCTTGACCCCTGCCTGGATAACGTTAACCCTACTTTCTCCAATCCTGGCCTGCTATGTCTGATTACGGAAACCGCACTCCAGACCTGACTCCGTGGCTTAAGTCGGTGCTTATACATCCCCACCTCAGCCCCGCGGTCCGATACCAGTTTGTTGCAAGCAGTACGTTACAGGGAATACTGCAGATCACAGCTATATGACCAAATGGGCTGGGGACCTGGTGTAGAAATGGATAGAGAACTGGGGAGGATATTTGGGACAGTGCCGCCAGATCCTCTTCTGCACAATAACAAAGAGAATCTATACAAATAATTTTTCAGTGGTCATCACACCAGCGAGATTGAAGCAGATTTTTCCCGGTGCCTCTGACCAATGTTGGAGGGCCTGCAGCCAGGTCAGGGATATGAACCCCACATCTGGTGAACTGCCTGGCAATTCAGGTATTTTGGGGAGTGATCCAGGGATTATTAGTGGTAGACTGCCTTGTGATCCCTCTGGATCCTCTGGTCATCTGTTGGCTAAAACCTTGCGGAGGGGAGTCTTCTTAAAATGTTTGATCTCTCATATCCTAATTGCCGCAGATGTGAATAGCGGCGTGTGGAAAACCATACCCCCTACACCTTCAAGGTCAATGGTTACTAGAAGAATGAATGAGAATGCTAACGGGGAGGCCTACTGCTTTCCTCAAACATTCTACAGAGAAATTTCACACAGATATGGGACCGGTGGCTGGAGACGTAACAGAACAATAGGAAGGGGTTGCAAAGAAAGAGCGTGAATAATAATAAAAGCTCAAAGGTTAAAAAAACAACTATAAAGTAAAAGGATAGTAGGGAGATTGGTGACGGGGATGGAAGGGCAGGTGACTCTGGAAATTGCAATTAAGATAGCTGGTACACTTTCCCCCCTCACCCCTCTTTCCATTATTATTTCTCTTGTATAAAATTCGATGTATAAGCCCAAGGCTATATTGGATTCTGCGGTTCCCTTCTGTAATACTTGTATGTATAATGTACAAAACTCAAAAAAAATTGTTTATACCAACAAATACATTCATACAAAAGCATATTATAGCACTCGTCCAAATATTGAGTAGAATACGCGTCATTTATATTTTTAAGCTGTTGCATAATTTGGAGTATTGTATTGCTGTGAAAGGTTGAAGCTATTGTGGACACCTTAAATATGATCATAAGAAATAAACAATGTATGGTTCAGTTTTATACAATGAATGAGTAAGGTAAGGAAAGCATGTTCTAGGAGCATTTGATTTCCATCCACCCTTCATACTGCAACAATTACTACCTTGCCATGCTCTTGAAAGTGTCATTTAGCTTTTAGGTTGCTGTAGATATTATGAGAGCATTTGAACTCTAAGTGGTTGATTAAAAAATAAAGCTTTTTTTTGGCCACCTACAATATATTTTTTAATCAATAACAAAAAAAAATGATCGGTTGCAACACTTTGCTCCTCATGCATTCTTGGACTATAAGGCGAGAAAATAAGCAGAATGCTGATTTGTGCTGTTCTGCAAATAAAGTTTACACAGTAAATTAAACATTTCCTCTTTCGTTCCCGTTGCACACTTTTGGGTTCCGGAATCTAGAAGCAGAGAGCGCATCTTTTATGGGCACGTCTTTGTGATTTTTATCATTCTTTATTGTGATTTGTATCTTACAATAAATATTATATATTGTTAACATTTTGGTACATACTTTTGGCTTCACACAGACTGTAATGGTATCACTAGAAATCTTGGCATGTATTACTTGCTAATGTATGGTACGATACTACAACAGTGTATGAAGTGTAAAACCTGTTCTGTAAGATACTGTATGACTTAGGTTAGTAGTTGGGGCAATTTATTACTGGGTGGAAATCTATTTAGAAAATAATTTGAACATGTTGGCTAGAACATGTCATGGTATCTTTCCACTTTTCCCCTCATATTTGCCATGAGTTACCTAATGCACATATTAAAATGAGATGTACATTATAAGATTCTGTATCATGTTTCTTCTTTTTGTTAGAATCAAAAGAACTGTTCAAACAGTTGTTAGACTTTTTTGGTTACAGTGCACCTACATTCACTGTTTGGAATGTCCTGTACAATACATTTGCCAACATGGCTGCTATATTGTTTACACACATCATATAGTTTTATAATGCTGCTCCCCTACAAAATGAACACCAATTCTCTCCTATTTGTTGTAAAGGTCAATTGGTGTTATTTTATTGTGGTTTCTTGCTGAAATCAAGGCCCGAAGATCATGTTATAATTTATTGTTTAACTAGAACTAACACTTTTGTAATTGTGAATTATTTGGCCAGTGAGGTAGGTCATAATGCCCATTTTAATTTTGGTGAAATTGGACAAATCTAGTCATGTTCTAATTTGGGTATAGGGGTTGCCTGCATACAATACATTTGCACTGTATAGGGTAATTTTGACTAAGAAATGTGTCAACTATTGGAATACATATAAATCATATTTACAAATGTAACCCCTTCTTTGGGGACTGCTATTTCAGTTATGGGGTTAACATTCTTAATGGGTAATTGTGTGGGCTCACTCAGGTTACTCCCCTCTCCATCATGTGATGTAGAATGGCTATGCAGAATGGATTGCCAATCCCTTATATGTCTTGTGACCTGTGATGTCACTATAGGGAGTATACAGGGCAGGCCTGCACAACTCCAGTCCTCGAGGGCCGCAAACAGGCCAGGTTTTCAGGATATCCCTACTTCAGCACAGCTGTCTTAATTAGTGGCTCAGTATGACTGAGCCACTAATTGAGCCAGCTGGGCTGAAGTAGGGATATCCTGAAAATCTGGGCTGCTTGTGGCCCTCGAGGACTGGAGTTGTGCAGGTCTGATATAGGGTATATATAGCTCCACCCTATGTTCAAGAAGCAGGTTCTTCGGAGTTCTGACAGGGCTCCTCACTATGAGCCCTGTAAATAGGTTCCTGTGTATAGCTAAGTGTATTAAGACGAGTCCTGTCACCGTTTGTTGTTTTCAGTTAGGAACGTGCCTGTTATATCATGATATATTAAGTATTTTAATGAATCTGGTACTTCAAGGGATAACATTGGTTACAAATTGTGCTAAAAATACAATAATTGTTTTTATGACAGGTCAAGACCATTCCTGTGACTTTGCTGATATTCAAAGATGGCTTAATTGGGGGACTATCACTGATGGCCCACTAAAAGTGAAAAAAATGTATAGTCTGAAAAGCTATTGACGATAGCCAGATCATGGGCTGTCGGCCTCAAAGAATACCTTAACATTCTTGAAATATCACAGAGAGATGAAAAACAGGTCACCACTTAGTCTGAGGGCTATATTAAATATAGGATGTCATGGGATTACATCTATTCTGAAGAATAAAGTTTAGATATTTGTAATCGTTGCAAGGAAATGGATGCAAAAAGGCCAAAACACTTGATGTTCCGAAGGTCACAAATGACAGATATCCGTTTGTCACTCAAATTTATGGGTAAGCCGGTTATTCAGCAACTCGCCTGAATCTATTGATATGGCTCGCGTCTGTTTAACTATTAGAGAAATTAAGATATGAGGTCTTTTATATTTAGTCAGACTTTTAAAATCCAAAGAGAGGATTTTTTTGTTGTTAAGTGATCAAACTTGTCAGCCAGAGCTGATTTACTACAGGGGTGGGCTTAAGTTGTTTCAATTGGGAAAAAATAGTACATAAGTCTCACCAAGGTAATATGAAAATCGGAATTCAACAGAGGTGTGTTTCGGGATCAGAACACATGAATTCTCTTCTACTCCAGTGACCTCACTGGGAATGGACCTATGACATTGGTATCATTGGGTACTAGTTTAAGGCAAGTTTAAGGCATGTATCCAGAATGTACCGGGTGTACCTGGGTCTTTTTGGCAATTGCCACTGGTTTGTGTTAGAATAGTCGCAGTCTCTGCTGTATATTATATCAGGATTTCTGTTTGTTTTATACTTTTATTTTAAGAAACTGGTCTACATTTATTGAGAACTGTTCTTGTAATATGTTTCTGTAAACTAAGCACTGTATGTATGTGTAACGGTATTTCTGGCCCGGCCTGACCCACCCAATCTCACATTGGCCCCTGTGGTCTAACCGGCCCCCATTACAGTGTGGTAGTGTCGGGTGGTGCACCTGTTGGCAACAGGACTCCTGAGTCTCCCGCATGATGGTGTGTGGGGAGGACCCGTCAGACAGGCAGCTGAGGTAGTGTGCTGAGTCTCACCTAGTTCCAGTGCAGCGCCTCCACCTCACCAGGGTCCCTGCGTCCGCATGGGGATGATCCTGACGAGGAACTCCTCGGTGGTTCAACCTCCTGTGTAATCCATGGACTCTCACACACAGTGGTTTCTCTGATCAGCTCCATCTTTATTGTCACGGTGGGCATAGCTGCCCTCCACAATGGGGTGTATTTAGCCGATCATCTCGCCCGTGCTCCCCTTTGATAGGTATGTCACCTAGATGAGGGATTCACTATTCCCGCAGGAATCACTGCCCTGTGCCAGGTCCCTGGACACAGTCTCCCATGGAGTTACTAGAACATAACTAACACTCTGCAGAACTTGAACTCCTTCCTGAACCTTGCAAGAACTTTCCAGCAACTGTACTCGCCTTGAACTCTGACAGAACTAACTCTTTGACACAGTGCTGTGCCTTATGTAACTTCTGAGGCTGACACACCTCTGACATCACTAACCATGGAGTCAGAGCATGTGACCAGTCCCATCCATACACAGGGCACCCCACCAGGGTGTGAGGGAAAACCTCCATGATTACTGCTGGCATGCCCACACTTACCAGGCCTTGCTGCCAGCAGGAGAGATGACTGTAGGCATTTTACATGACCGCTACATATGTATTAAAAAAAACTTTAAGTGATGCGTTGGGCTTTAAACAAACTGTTTGCATGCTTTGTATAGGGAAAAGTACACTTTGGGACACATTTTGCTACAACAGATTTTTGTGTGTTAAGTGCATAGTCTTTCTTTAATAAACAGAAAACTTACACCCCAGCAGATACATATTCTTCAGTGGTGGCAGTGAGTATGATTATAGCCTAGTAAAGGTTAAATATGAACTAATTGAAAGCCCTTTGCACAGTAGAAAGGTGATTTGGTTAGTGTAGCCGTGTGTATTAACCCTGGTTGTATCTATGACTCATGCTCACAAGTGTGCTGTTCATGACAGATGATAGATTGGGATGGAGTGAGGGGAGGTATTGTTCATTTGAGGGACCTTTTGTGGAAGGTTAAAAGTGGGTAAACTAGAGAGCTGTGTATGAACTCTTGTTCCATATGCAGGTCACGTGCTCACAGGTGTGCCGTACGTGACAGTGCCCATTACATAAGCGCCAGTTGTAAGGGTCCAAGGTTGTGCTATTGAGAAGGGCAAGAGACGTGTTCAGAGGTACGCAATGGAGACTGTTTTAAGGTGAAATTAAAATAAGGCTTTTGTTGCGCCTGTTGCTTTAAACACAGCAAACATGTAAATCAGCAAACAAAATCCGCTCCACTCTGGAGCAACATCCAAAAATATTTGTACAAATAAAAGTACATTATTTAGTATAATTATAATATATCTATCCTTATCTAACTGCCTCAAGTGGCAGGTAGCTGGCAACGGATTTTCAAGATGATGTATAGTGGCACTTCTGCTGGTAATGTATAAATAATGAATTGTACAGCCCCACTTGAGATTTTTCAGGTTTGTAGCCAAAACTGTATTAGATCAGCCACGGCCTACGTGAAAACACCAAAATGTACTAGTTTTAGATTTTAGAAAAATATTTTGACAAAAACAATGCCACACTTAAAAATGCCACTATTTTAATTTCCCAAAAAACGCTTTTCTGACTACCTTAATCCTTTTAACTTTGGCATTGCTGTAGCATTATTACTCAGGTGCTTGGGACTGACCTTCACCATAACCTGTATGCATTATCAGAGGTGGAACACACCAATTAAGGGCCGCGGTGCAAGTTCTGTATATGCACTATTCCCTCTGGGGCCCTACCTATGGAGCGGGGCTTTACACGTTGCAGTAGGGGCCCCACCGAGGCAACAGATTGCGGAAGCTGGGCCCGACTTCTGGTGGGATTTAACTTCCGTGTTAGGACAGCTGTGGCAAGACCCCTCCGGCAGGGCACGCTCTACAGGTAAGGCCTGGTGGGATGGGAGGCAGAGTGGACCCTGTACAACTGCCCGGAACACTCTTTCGACTTCTAAAATAAGTGCTGGATAGGTGTTCCGGTGCGTGGGAGGATGGGCCCCTAAGTAATTCCGCCACTGCACATTATATATTTTGTGAAATTGCTTGTAACACATTTTGCATATAGGCTTTGAGGCCTAAATTATTACAAATATAAAATATATTTGAAGTTGTAGCTATTTCAAATTGTGTTCAAATAGAGTTGTTACGTTGCTCTGCTTCACTGGATTACTGTTTTACTGATGCTTCCTGGCACTATACCTTTACAATATTACAGTATTATAAACAAGTTGTTAGGAATTAACATTTGTGTTTCCTAATAGGATAGATTTGTTCCAAAATTATTTTCCACACCATATCAGAGCTAGGGTTGCCAGGTGTCCGGTATTGAACTGGACTGTCCTGTATTTGGATAATCTGTCCAGTAAAAAATGAGAGGTACTGTAATATGTATGTGTCCTGTATTTTTCTCCCTGGACATAATGACCTGACGCACCATTGAATCTAGTATTTTTGGAGAAGCCACCTGGCAACTCTAATCAGTCCCTAATTCGGTATCCTGTGAAGCCATGGCAGGGAAGTCTCCGAGTTCCTTTGAAATGAATGTAACTTACAATGGCGGATTTCCCATTAGAACCTGATAGGCCCGGGCATAAGGTGGCGGCATGCGCGATTGGTGCTTGCCAGCTGCTTGTGCACATCTGCACGGGCGGCAACGTGGTGTCACACAGCGTCGCGTTGCCATGGCTAGCTGATGGTGCTGATGGAGCAGGGAGGTGCCAAGCAAGTGCCAAAGGGCGGCATTTAAAAAAAAAAAAAAAAACGCCACTGAATGTAACGGAGGCTTTCCTGCCATAGAGAAGCAACATCACAGGATATTGAGTAGGGTAGCTAAGGGCACTAAAATATTAATTCTCAAATGTCAATGAAGTTTAATCATTTCCTTAAATTCTTTTAGGCAACTTTTTTCTCATCCCGATATCCCACACATCTTAGCAATTTGCAAGCTGACGCATTCACATTCAATGACCTCCACTCTTCTTAAAACATTTTGTGTTTCTCAGAACAGGGATTTCATGTGTGTTCTTGGTTAGAAAGTCCTACAGAACCAGAGACTCAAGGGCTGAATTCATGGATATGTGCCACTCACACTGGCAAGTTCATTTGTATCTGATGTTATAGCTGAACTTCCTCAGACTGATATCAGGATCCCCCTTTTATTTTATTTTTATAGTTGGGTAACCGTGACTTAGCCCAGCGGTGCGCAAACTGGGGGGCGTGACCCCCAGTGGGGGCGCGAGACTGAGTGTGTGTGGGGGGAGGGCACAGGGTTTACAGAGGCCCTGCGCACTTCCCAAAGGCACTTAAATTAAGTGCAGGGGGAGCTGCAGGGCCTCTGTAAAACTAACTTACCTTGGCTCCAGCAGCTTCTCACACGCGTCGCCATGGCAACGCGGCATCAAATGACGCCTCGAGGTCATGCGCCGGAGCAGGGGTGAGGGGAAAAAAGTTTGCGCCCCCTATCTTAGCCAAAGAAAAGTAACTTGCATTTTTTATACAGTGTTTTTGTCTGGCATTGAGTTCACATGTAAATCTGTGTACAACAGCTTTGCCTTTCATGTTAAAAAAAAATAAGGTTCCAAATACTAATATTAAACAGCACACCTGTCAGTTAATCTCAAATTTCGAGGACAGTTAACTCATGTCTAATTATTATTATTATTATTATTTTAAATTAACTTACACCCCCTTTGAAATCTGGCATCTGTAGTCCATTCTCTTTCTTCAGAAAAGCAGAAGGAAAAAATAATAGAAATAATATTGGCAGGAGTTTAAAACCAGCCCTGGAGCACGTTAGCTTGAAAATGTTGAATCCGTCGACTTGTATAAAATGCATGTACCCAACATGCAAATACAACTTAGCTGTTGGTTTGATGTAAAGGACAGTGGGATATGCCATCAACACTGAAGGAAAATAATATTGCGGTAGAAATTCTTAAGTCCTAAATAACACACTTGCATAATTTCCTTAGAATGTATATAATGCAAATGTTCCAAAAACATAAATAGGACGTTCTTATTTGTCCCAAACATCCCTGCTTTCTGATATTTAGGTTCAATGGATATACAGTACTTCATTCTGGGAATAAATCATACTAAGGATATGTAACAGTGTTTCCCCCCCTCCCCCCCCATCTCACATTGGCCCCTTACGTGAGGAAACTGCCCCATGTTACATGTAATGTAGTGTGGTGCACCTGCTGGCTTGCAGAACTCCTGAGTCTTCAGCGGTGATATGGGGAAATACATCAGGACTGGCTCATGAGGTAATGCTGAGAACTACTCACTTCTGGTACAGCGCCTCCATCTCTTCCAGGTCCCCACGACAGCAGGGAGGAGTCTCTGAAAGAGAACCTCTGGGTGCAGCTTCTCCCTGAATGACTCCCCTCTCAGGCAAGAAGGTTCTTTCATGTTGGACATTCTTTATTAACATCATTAGTGGCAGTCTGCCCATCATTGCGCCCGGTCTCTAGCCGCTCATCAAAAAGGTTGCCCACCTCAAGGAAGTCCCTGGACACCACTCCTAGTCAGGGTCCTAGAGGCTGTCCTTGCTCTTCACTTACTCCCTAATAGAGTAAGGGGAATAGTCTGCCCACCTCTCCCCTAAGGGGGGGGGGGGGGGGGGGCACAATCCTTACCAGAGCCCTGGCAGTGTGTTGGGTCAGACAATCTCATTCAGGTGGGATGAGACACTCACTAAATTCAGGAAGTTATGCATACTATATAGCTTCAGTAGGCACCACCCCTGTGTCACTGTAAGTGGACACAGAGCATGATGTCACTTCCTTCACTACACCATAAACATCACAGGGGATGAGGGAAAACCTCATGATTACTCCTGGCAACCTGCCCTTATCAGGGATTACTACTCAGGAGGAGAAAGACATATAACCCATAAACTACACAGGGTTACAGATATGAAATAAGATCTAATTTAATACAAAAAAAGCTTGAGGGCACAAGAAAGCAAAGACGTATTGTTTTTGTGAAGCGTTGTATAAATGCAGTGATATAGACACTATTATTGTGTTAAGATTCTGTCTGTTTGGAGCAGAATAAACCACAACATTTTTTGTCTACAAGAATGCAAGCTCAAATGAAACCCAGCTGCTACGGTAGATGTGGAAGTCATGTTTTATCCACTAAGCCATGCAGCCTCTTTAGAGTTTAATTTGAACTCGGTTCTCAAGCTAAAGGCCAATGATTAATCTGCTAAGCCTTTTCGTACAGCACTGAGTGTATTTTCATTCTGTTATCTGTCTGCAACCCAACATGCTTTCTGAATGTATATACACACACACACAAAAGAACGTACATAGCTCCTGGTTACATTTTTCACACACAAGTTAAATTTGGAAGCGTGGAAGAAATGGCTAAAAATAGGCTAGTTGTTAAACGTATCTTATTTTTCTTGTGCAAACACTGATCACCATGTTTTACAGAAGATAATGGTGCTCTAGTCTAATGCAACTGTGCATAATCTTAAAGAAGGTGACACTTTAAATAATCTATATATATATTTTTTTTTTAAAGGTTTGTGCTAAATTAACTTTTTTCAAAATATATTTTTTCTAAAAACATGTGTCGGTTAATAAATTCCAGTTCCAGTTCATCCTGAATATAACAGCAATTCTCCGTGTGATTCTCACATACCTACAGTAGGTGACTGAAAATGATAAACTAATGTACATAGAATAAACAAAAATGATGTATTCTTGACCCTTGTAAGTTACAGATGCATCTTACTCATAATGAAATTATAGGAAGCTATAGGATTCCAAGCAAACATATGATTTGTACAGATGCAGCGGCCATTATTTTAACAAATCCCGAATCCTGTGCGCTGCTGTACTCCACGCGGCATGAATGTGGCCAATCGCCCCAGGCACACGTGTTTATCACGGTTGCTTTGTTTGAATTTCATGGCTTGTGTGCAATTAAATGCAATGAAATGAATGAATTGTAATGTGTACAGTACTGTGCTACTGTGCTACTGTGTCAATTTCAGGTGTTTAAAAGCCAGAACACTAAAATGCCTTTTTATGCACTCGCCTGCACTCGAGTCTTAAGGCGGTACGGTTGGAAGTAATCCCGCGCCATCACATGGGTATTCCGAGGTATACGCAGCGTGATTTGTTAAAATAATGGCCGCTGCATCTGTATTGATACTGGAACGTAAGATTATGCACTTACTGTAATTAAACCATTGTAATGCATTTCAATATCACCAACTGCACACTGTAGGGTAATAAAAAGAACATACTACAACTACACATTTCCATTTATAGAAAGGAAATCTTAATAGATAAGAAATAATATTTTTTTGGGTCCAAATGAGTGCGTTACTGCAACTTCTGTGTTAAATTCATTAATGCCATTAATCTTCCTGTGTGCAATATAATCATATTGAGTTAGTGGGTGACTTCAGGAGTTACTAAAAACAGCCAAATTATAGAGCTTCAATAATGGAAATAAACAGCATGATGCATACTACATCTCTTAATGATATATTCCTATTATCCAATCATTTTAATAAAGCAATACTAATCTACTCTGTGTGTTAATGGTATGTTGTTCCGCTCCATTATTATTTGCACAGTAGTTATGTTCCTCTCTACAGCTACCTCCAAAAAATAGTGCTGACTGTTGTTCCTCGTAGTAGCACTTCTCCTTAAATACTCTGTATGCCGAGCAGTGATGACATTCCGTATAGTCTTTATAAGACGGTTTCTGAAATGTCAAACATGTCAGTAATCCACAGTGGGTATTATCAGCAGATGGATTGGAGAAACGCAAATCAGTATTCCGCAAGTAAAAAAAGATAACACCAAGTGCCTGGTAAAATGAATAGTTTAGAGTGGCCTATCTGGATGGACTAGATGGGTAGTACAAATACAGTTATGGCATTTTATTAAATAAATACGGTATAGCACTTTCCCATCATTAGTCAATAGAAGGCAACAATGACTACCACAAAGGGTCAATTGAAGGGGGGGAAAAAACTAAAAACAAAAAAATAGAAATAGGTGTATGCTTACCCTGGTAACTTAAAATAAACTTCCCAACATACTAATGTTCAAAGATGTATGTATTAAAGCTGTAAAAAATATGGTGAGAAATGTCTACAGATATTGCCAAACATACAGTACAAGTAGTCCTCACTAGCCAACGTTTCACTATACAACGAATGGCATATCCAACGCTTTACAATGCAACCCTATGGGCCGTTTTTCGATGCCTGAATGCGTTATCCGACGCCTGAATGTGTTATCCAACGCTCACCGCCACTGAATATGGGACTCACTTTACAATGGTTTCACTATCCAAAGCTACTTCCAGAACGGATTCTGTTGGATAACCGAGGACTGCCTGTATATACAATAATACCTAGGGAAAAAGGCACTATGTAAGGCAAGTATTAGATGAGAGGAAATTCTACTTTAAACAGATGTACCGTGTAAGATTTCGGCAGATACAGTGGCGACAAAAAGTTTGTGTACCCCAATGATAATTACAGAAATTCAAAAGATTTTCCATGATAACCTTCTTGAATCAAAACCAGTGTTTTCTTAAATATCCAATAGGGCTTATATTAACCAATTCCATGTCTTTTGAAACAAAAGTCATGGTATGTTCAAAAGTAAGTGAAACCCTCTTATCAGCTAAATTAATGGGTATCATTAGAATCAGGTGGTGAAATAATTAGGTAGATCTTCAGGGGTGAGTTTGGGATGCCCCACCCTATATAAAGATCAAAACTGTTGTGAGTTTGATCTTCACCATACAGGTGTGTGGAAACACGTCATGCCACGATCAGAAGAAATCTCTGAGGAACTCAGAAAAGTAGTTATTGATGCTCATCAGTCTAGAAAGCGTTACAAAGCAATTTCTAAGGATTTCGGGCTCCACCAATCCACTGTCAGACAGATCGTCTACAAATGGAGAAAGTTCAAGACCACAGTCACTCCACCCAGGAGCAGTCATCCTACCGAATTCTCTCCAAGAACAAACTGTCAAATCATCCAGGAAGTCACAAAGAACCCAGAGAAACCTCTAAAGATCTGCAGGTCACTCTCGCCTTGACTAATGGGAGTGTTCTTGACTCAACTATCAGAAAAAAGACTGAACAAAAATGGTGTTCATGGAAGGATAGCCAGGAGGAATACACTGCTCTCTAAAAAGAACATTGCTACCCGTATGAAGTTCACCAAAGAGCACATTCAGTGGTGAGAAGAAATTTGTGAACCCCTTCAGATTTTCACATATTTCAAACTTAATATTTTATTAGATCTTAATTTAAATCCTAATAATAGATAAAGATAACCTCATCAAACAAATGACACAAAACCATGATACTTTTTAAACATTTATTTCTCCACAAATGATTCAACATTAAATATCCATGAGTGATAAAGTATGTGAACCTTTAGATTCAGAACCTTTTGAGCAGCAATAACTTCAACTAAGCATTTCCTGTAACTGCTGGTCAGTCTCTCACGTCGATTTTGAGGAATTTTGGCCCATTCCTCCTTACAGAATTGCTTCAACTCAGTGGCATTTGAGTGCCACCATGCATGGACAGCTCTCTGCAGGTCATGCCACAACATTTCAATGTGGGATCAGACCGGACTTTGACTAAGCCATTCTAAAACACGGCATTTCTTCTTCTGCAGCCATTCTTTGGTAGATCTGCTTGTATGTTTATGATTATTATCCTGAAGCCAGGGTCACGAATGGTGTATGAATGACTCCAGGTAGCTTAACTCGTGTCTCACCTCTTCAAGAGCACAAACAAGTCCTTTTCTCTTTCTTGGTTTTATTGAGGGAAAACACCGGGAGTGGTGCTTGTAGATGGAGTGTGGGGAGAGAGGGCTTCTCTGTCTGCTGTGCAGTGTATCAATAATGAGACAGTGTAAACAAAAAGGCCTTGCTGGGGTGATAGCAGGCAGTTACTCACTCAGATTCCAGGGTCAAAAGGAAATGAGGAGTAGGGTCACACTAATAGGAAGTGGACTATACTAACTGTCAGCAAGGACAGGGGGGATGAATAGCACATCTCAGCTAGGAGAAATGAGCTGCAGGCACCAAACAGGCTGTGTAAACGACATGTTGCAATAATGTTGCATTTTACATACAGCGTTGCTGCTGGGACAGGAAACTGACAGGCAACTAAAGAAGGGAGAAATGATCCCATAACTAAAGGGGAAGACAGAGGAATATGGAATCTAGTTCCAGGACACTCCCAGTCTGGTATCTGGAGATACTACTATTTTAGGTATGTGTGGAACATATGTGCAATACAACATAACATGCAAAACTCATGTCCACATGACGATGGGATACCGTCCGGTACCACCAGCTTAAGTCCTTGCCATCTCGGTAAGGTAGGTGAATGCACAGCTCTAGGTTAGCTTGATGCACCACAATGTCTCTCAGAGTCCATAGAACTGGTAGCCAGTTCTTCTTTGTAATAGTCCGATTTTGGCATTAGGAGGATAGTATCAAAAGTGTGATAGGTCTCAAAAAAGTCTTAACGACCCCGTTCTGGGTCACCCGAACTTCCACTTTGCGGACCCTTTCATCTTCGCTTGGGAAGGTTTTGATTATAAGTCCCATGGGCCATTCGTTTCTTGTTACCTGTTTGTCTTTCAACAAAACCACGTCTCCTACTTGGATGTCCGGTTTAACCGTTTGCCATTTATGGCGTTCTTGGAGTGTCACTAGATACTCGCGTCTCCAGCGATCCCAAAATGTGTTAGCCAAGTGCTGCACCTGTCTCCACTGTCGCTTGTACATATCTTTAGAGTGGAAGCCTCCGACTGGGGTGGGGATGTTCCCTACTTTCTGGGTTAGCAGCATTGCTGGCGTCAAAATACTTGGCGATTCTGGATCCGTTGACACTGGAATCAAAGGCCTAGCATTGATTATTGCTGATATTTCGGCCATGAATGTGGTTAACACTTCGTGAGTGAGTCGAGTCAGGTTGCTTTTTAGCATCATAGAGTCCAAGATACGCCGGACTACCCCGATCATGCGTTCCCATGCTCCGCCCATGTGAGAGGAGTGAGGAGGGTTGAATGTCCACGTGCACTCTTGGTCGCGCAAGTATCTTTTGATACTATTGTCTTTATTATCTTTAGTGTCTATTTGTAATTCCTTACATGCTCCAACGAAATTGGTACCACAATCGGAGCGTATTTGTTTAACTGGTCCTCTGACTGCAAAGAACCTTCTGAGGGCATTTATGATGCTTGAAGCATCCATAGATTCTATAACCTCGATGTGTATCGCTCGCATACTCATGCAGGTGAAGAGTACCGCCCATCGTTTGCTGTTTGCTAGTCCGCCCCTAGTTCTACGCGAGATGACCATCCAGGGCCCAAATACATCAAGTCCTACATAGGTAAAGGGGGGTTCTGTATTAAGTCTGTCGACAGGTAGATCCGCCATCCTTTGGTCTTGGCTTTTGCCTCTCAGCATTCGGCACCTAAAACATTTGTGGAGATTACTGGCCACGCACCTTTTCATGCCAACGACCCAAATGCCCGCCGCCCTAATGGCGCCTTCGGTGAAGTGTCGTCCCTGATGCATGACTTGTTCGTGGTAGTGGCGCACCAATAAAGTGGCGATGTGATGCCGGCCAGGGATGATAAGAGGGTTGCTTTCCTCCCTGCTCAGTTGGGACTTATTGAGGCGGCCTCCTACTCTCATGAGGCCGTCGTTGTCGATGAAGGGATTCAACTTTCAAAGTGGACTGTTTTTGTTAATACTCTTCTTTCCGCGAATGCAATTGATCTCTTCCGCATATGTTTCCCTTTGAACATGACTGAGAACAGTTTCCTTAGCCTTTGTAATTTCCTCTACGGTGCGCAGCTCTTTGCAGATGTGCCAGCCGTGGCAGCCGGTAGTTTTACCGTCTGGTGTCTGGCGGAAGGAGGAGGCTATATGCCCGAGATGGGCTACTGTTCGCAGAAGGGCCGTCCACTTTGAGAAGCGTTGGAATCGATGTGATCCGAATGCGTTTCTGTGCGATACATTGGTGAGTACTACGGATACTTGTGGGGGCCTTATCTCCGTATCCTTTTCGGGATCCACGAGTTCAAAATCGTCAACTGGGGTTGGTAGCGTTTCCGCAGGCTGTGCAAGAAACATTGGTCCTGTGAGCCACGACGTATTCTGCAGTTGAGATGCGGGTACTGATCTGGTGGCGTGATCTGCGGGATTTTGTTCTGTGGGCACGTGGTGCCATTGTTCTGGTTGGGTTGACTTCCTGATTCTTTCTACGCGGTTAGCTACGTATACGTAGAATCTCCTTTTCTTATTGTAGATGTATCCCAGTACCACCTTGCTATCTGTGTAGAGTTTGACGGCATCTGGTTTGCTGTCCATCTCATTCTCGATAAGCTCCGCCAGTTCTACTGCTAGCACTGCACCACACAGCTCGAGTCTGGGTATAGTATGGTCAGGTTGTGGCGCCAGCTTAGCTTTGCCAAGGATGAACCTGATGTGGCAACTTCCATCCACGTCCGTGGTTTTTAGGTAGGCCACCGCTGCTATAGCTTTGGTGGAGGCATCTGAGAACACGCAAAGCTCTTTGCTGTGTGCGGCGGTGAGAGATATAGGTAAATAGGGGCGTGGGATTTGAAGTTGCTCGAGGGCCTTCAAGGAGTGTTTCCACGTTTCCCACTCTTTCCGTTTTTCTGGAGGTAGTGGGGTGTCCCATTCCTGTTTTTCGAAGGACATTTCTCTGAGGAGGGACTTCCCTTGTATAGTGACAGGAGCCACGAATCCTAGCGGGTTGTAGAGACTGTTAACGGTGGACAGGACTCCGCGACGTGTGAAGGGTTTTTCTTCGATGGCTACCTGGAACGTAAAAGTGTCTGTTTTAAGATTCCAGCTTATCCCCAGGCTCCGCTGTATGGGAGGCGTGTCGGTCCCCAGATCCAAATTCTTGAGATCTGGTGCTTGATCATCTGCGTGGAACGCCTTCATCACTGTGGCACTGTGGGAAGCTATTTTGTGCAACCTTAGGTTGGCCTTCGCTAACATCTTTTGTGTCCTCTTGAGTAGATCTACGGCTTCTTCTCGGTGGGAACTGATTTTAATCCGTCGTCCACATAGAAGTCTCTTTCGACGAAGCTCCTGGCGTCTTTCCCGAACTCTGCTTCTCCGTCTTGGGCCGTTCTTCTGAGGCCGTAGGCTGCCACTGCAGGTGATGGGCTGTTCCCGAAGACATGTACTTTCATGCGGTACTCCGTGATTTCTTTTTCTATGTCGTCATCTTGGTACCACAGGAATCTTAGGTAGTTACGGTTGTCTTCTCGCACAAGGAAGCAGTGGAACATCTGTTGAATGTCTGCGGTTACGGCGATAGGTTCCTTGCGGAAGCGGATCAGCACTCCCAGAAGACTGTTCGTCAGATCCGGCCCAGTGAGGAGAACATCGTTTAGGGAGACTCCCTGATGCTGAGCGCTGGAGTCGAATACCACTCGGATTTGGCCAGGTTTCTGGGGGTGGTAGACGCCAAACGACGGGAGGTACCAGCATTCTTCGCCTTCTTTCAGTGGGGGCGCCGACTCTGCATGGCCACTGTGGAAGATTTTTTGCATGAAGGTCACAAAGTGTTCCTTGGTCTCCGGTTTCCTTTGTAGGTTACGGCGGAGCGAAGCGAGCCTAGACATAGCATGGTCTCTGTTGTTTGGGAGGCGTCTTCTTGGCGAGCGGAAAGGTAGTGGGGCCACCCAACTGCCCAATTCGTCCTTGAAGAGCTCCTTATCCATTAACCTCAAGAATTCTTTGTCTTCCATTGATGGCGCCTGTTTGTCGTCGTCCTTTGTTGTCTGGAACACTGTACTCCCTAGGTCATTGGGGTATTTTCTTGCCACAGGCGCGTCTCCATAGTTCCTTTTGGTCTTGAGCTTCTCGTGGACCTGAAAGTGGTTCGGACAAGGTTTGAAGTGGGATATACGACCGTTCTCCAACTAGGTCCTCATATCCTGTCTATGCATACTTCTCCAACTACCACCCATCCTAGATCGAGCCTTTGGGCGCTTGGGCCGTTGTGGTCCCCATTTCGCTGTTCGCGGATCTTGTGTGCTCTCATGATGTCTCTGCCAAGTAGCAGCAGGATCTGGGCATCTTCGTCTAGTGGTGGGATATGATCGGCAATGGTTTTTAGATGGGGATGGTGTCGCGCCACGTCTGGCGTGGGGATCTCAGTCCTATCTTCCGCCATGTGATTGCACTCGATGAGTGTGGGAAGGGGCATGCTCACTTTGCCGTCTATTGAGCACATGGTGTAGCCATTCACTCTTCTCCCTGTAGTCTCCATTCGCCCTGCGCACGTTCTGAGAGTGTAAGGAGAAGTACTGTCTTGTATGCCGAACATATCGAAGAATTCTGACCTGACCAGCGATCGGTTGCTCTGGTCGTCGATGATTGCATACATCCGTTTGGCTCTTTGGGGTTGTCCCTCTGGGTGCACTGCTACCAGACATATTTTAGAGCAAGATCTACCGTCGTTTCCTTCTCCGCATACTTCTGAGCATTTGGATCCTACTGACGTCGGGGGGGGGGGGTGTCTCCCACTTCTTTTCCTCCCCGCCCTGCTTTGTCGGAGGGTTAGGGGCTTTGCTTGCTTTGGGCTTCATAGCTTCCGGGTGTAGAGCGGCTATGTGCCTGTCGCTATCGCACTCTGTGCATTTCATAGCTTCTTTGCAGTCCTTGAATAAATGAGTTGTGGAAGCACAACATTTGAAACAGGCTCCCCATTCCCTGAGTAGGTTCTTTCGCTCCTCTATGGGTTTCATCCTGAATCCGAAGCACTTGTTAAGTGGATGCGGCTTTTTGTGGATAGGGCATTCTATGTTAAGGTCCCTTGGTTTTTTGTCCCTGTCGGCCGTCTGGCTGGGACTCGCGTGGGTCGTAGGGGGCACCTCCGTCCTGTGGACCGAGATGGGTGTTCTGGAGTCCTTGTACCTTGCTGTTGACCTTTCGTTCCTCGGGTGGCTGGCGCTGGATGTGGTTTGCGCCCCTAAGATGAAGCTGGGGTCGTTTCTTGTCCTTGCCGCTTCGCAGATGAAGCTCACGAAGAATGAGAATGGGGGGAAGACAACCTGCTTCTCCCTTTTGTATTTGGAACCTTGTGAAAGCCACCTTTCTTGGAGGTTGAAGGGTAGCTTCTCCAGGATGGGTCTCACTCCACGAGCTGAATCTAGGGCGTTGATACCTATTAAGGAATGGTCTTTCCTTGCGAACTCCAGTTCTTGCAGCAGGTCTCCAAGATCTCGTAACTTCGAGTAGTCTTTACTCGTGATCTTGGGGAAGCTCTCGATTCTTTTGAAGAGTGAATCCTCGACTGCTTCAGGGCTGCCATAGGTCTCTTCTAGCCTTTCCCACACTAGGTCCAGACCTACTTGGGGTTGATGTGCGTTTGCCGTCCGAAGTCTCTGCGCTTGCTCCCTGGATACGTTCCCCAAGAACTTAACTAACAGGTTGAGCTCTTCCCTTGCTGAGAAGTCCAAGCTGTCGATTGCGTCTTTGAACGTGAACTTCCACGTCCGGTAGTTCTCAGGGCGGTCGTCGAAGCTGATGAGTCCTGCGTGCACCAAGTCGCGCCGGATCATGTACTTGGCTATGTCTGTCAGACCTGAGACATCGGCGCGTTTGCCCCGTTCTGAGGTAGTTGCTGGGACGGTCTGTGCGGTCGCCTCTTCCTTGGCGTGGACGCGTGATGGCTGCTGGCCAGTGTGAGGGGCTGTTTTCTCCCGCGTGGGTGTACCTGGATTACGAGCCTGTTGTGGTGCATCCGTGTGCGCTCTGGCGTGTAGATCACTGTTGCGGCTGTGGCTATCCCAGGCAGCGTGTGCCATTGACGGAGCAGCGTCTTCTCCTCGTGGTCCTAGCGAGTCTTCGTTGTCTGTGGTGTCACTCCCTCCGTGTTGAGATGGTGCGCTGGTGTTTACACTGAAGAGGCTCCTTACGTAGTATTCAGTGCGTTGGGCTGGATCCTCTGAAGCTATCCATCTGTACGGTAGCTCCCCGCCGTCCTGTCTCGCAGCTGCTTCTAGGACTTTGGCTTGGGCTATGGCGGCAGCGGCGTCCTCTTCTTTGCTTAGAGCCTCTAGATCCGCGTCTAATTCGGCCTTTCTACGCGCATTGGCAGCGGAGGCGGCCTGCTCCTCCTCTTCTATGTGCGCCCTTTCTGCCCTTACGGCTGCCTCTCTCCGACCATATTCGGCCCTGGCACGTGCGGCCTCTGCGGTGGCTCGCGCCTTGGTAGCGCTCGCGCTTGCGCTAGACGCGTGAGATTGCACTGATCTTGCTGACCTTGATGAGTGTCTGGATGTGCTTGAGCGCTGTGATGCAGTTTCCAGCAAATGGTCCTTTCTCTGGTCTTCGGCCTCAGTAATAGTGGTCTGCACGAAGCCGTCACGCTCCAGGTCAGTTGCCTCCTGCTGGTCGCGTTAGCTGAGGCTTTCCTCTGTGTTAATTCTTTTTAGGTAGGCGAGATATGTTTGTGACAGCATTTGGTAACGTTTGTGACTTGACCTCAATTGGGCTATAGCTTGCCTTATTTGTTTCTCCTGATCACTAGTGCTTGCAACGTTACATACTTCACGACCAGTGTCCTCCCAGGCCTTCTCTAACCTTTCGCGGTGTGCTTCAATGTCAGTCTCATATTTTTCGCGGGCCTTTTGTGTCAGTGTGACTGTCCGTTTAGGCCTTGCGCCTGCCTGCGCCTGTTGCAGATGCGCAGCGGTCTCTGTGTCTGAGAGATCGCTTTCCTGCGTGATGTCTGGTGAGGCTCTGAGTTCTGCCATGCTGTAGGTGTGTGTAGGCCTTTGCCAGTGCGTGTGGCGTGCGGTCTTTTACCTTGTCAGCGATGGGCGTCTGTCTCAGATGATGCCGAGCGGTGTCCTGCAGCGTGCAGCGTTGGGGTAGCTGTACTTACAGATGTCCGTTGGCTCCTCACTGTGGGGCTGAGCAGCGGGTGGACTCAGACAGAGAAAAAGGCAATTAGGTTTGTGTGTACAGTCTGTTTGCAAAGCTGCTGCCTTGTGTGCAGGGTTGCTTGTGCAGTGTAGGCTGCTTGCTTATCTGTAAGGCTGCAGGCTGTGTGCAGTTTGCTGTATAAAGCTTGCTGTCCTGTCTGGCAGAGTGAAGCTGCTGCTTGTCCTGGGGTGCAGAGACTATTCTGTATAGCATAAAGTCTTTGAGTAGTAGCTGCTGTGTGATTCCCTAACACAGGTCTTTGTTTTACTATCCTGAAGCCAGGGTCACGAATGGTGTATGAATGACTCCAGGTAGCTTAACTCGTGTCTCACCTCTTCCAGAGCACAAACAAGTCCTTTTCTCTTTCTTGGTTTTATTGAGGGAAATGGGACTCGCGTGGGTCGTAGGGGGCACGTCCGTCCTGTGGACCGAGATGGGTGTTCTGGAGTCCTTGTACCTTGCTGTTGACCTTTCGTTCCTCGGGTGGCTGGCGCTGGATGTGGTTTGCACCCCTAAGATGAAGCTGGGGTCGTTTCTTGTCCTTGCCGCTTCGCGGATGAAGCTCACGAAGAATGAGAATGGGGGGAAGACAACCTGCTTCTCCCTTTTGTATTTGGAACCTTGTGAAAGCCACCTTTCTTGGAGGTTGAAGGGTAGCTTCTCCAGGATGGGTCTCACTCCACGAGCTGAATCTAGGGCGTTGAGACCTATTAAGCAATGGTCTTTCCTTGCGAACTCCAGTTCTTGCAGCAGGTCTCCAAGATCTCGTAACTTGGAGTAGTCTTTATTCGTGATCTTGGGGAAGCTCTCGATTCTTTTGAAGAGTGAATCCTCGACTGCTTCGGGGCTGCCATAGGACTCTTCTAGCCTTTCCCACACTAGGTCAAGACCTACTTGGGGTTGATGCGCGTTTGCCGTCCGAAGTCTCTGCGCTTGCTCCCTGGATACGTTCCCCAGGAACTTGACTAACAGGTTGAGCTCTTCCCTTGCTGAGAAGTCCAAGCTGTCAATTGCGTCTTTGAACGTGAACTTCCACGTCCGGTAGTTTTCAGGGCGGTCGTCGAAGCTGATGAGTCCTGCGTGCACCAAGTCGCGCCGGATCATGTACTTGGCTATGTCTGTCAGACCTGAGACATCGGCGCGTTTGTCCCGTTCTGAGGTAGTTGCTGGGAGGGTCCGTGCGGTCGCCTCTTCCTTGGCATGGACGCGTGATGACTGCTGGCCAGTGTGAGGGGCTGTTTTCTCCTGCGTGGGTGTACCTGGATTGCGAGCCTGTTGTGGTGCATCCGTGTGCGCGCTGGCGTGTGGATCACTGTTGCGGCTGTGGCTATCCCAGGCAGCATGTGCCATTGATGGAGCAGCGTCTTCTCCTCGTGGTCCTAGCGAGTCTTCGGTATCTGTGGAGTCGCTCCATCCGTGTTGAGATGGTGCGCTGGTGTTTACACTGAAGAGGCTCCTTACGTAGTCTTCAGTGCGTTGGGCTGGATCCTCTGAGGCTATCCGTCTGTACGGTAGCTCCCCGCCGTCCTGTCTCGCAGCTGCTTCTAGGACTTCGGCTTGGGCTATGGCGGCAGCGGCGTCCTCTTCTTTGCTTAGAGCCTCTAGATCCGCGTCTAATTCGGCCTTTCTACGCACATTGGCAGCGGCGGTGGTAGCAGCGGCGGCGGCATTGGCGGCGGAGGCGGCGGCGGCGACCTGCTCCTCCTCTTCTATGCGCGCCTTTTCTGCCCTTACGGCTGCCTCTTTCCGACCATATTCGGCCCTGGCACGTGCGGCCTCTGCGGTGGCTCGCGCCTTGGTAGCGCTCGCGCTTGCGCTAGACGCGTGAGATTGCACTGATCTTGCTGACCTTGATGAGTGTCTGGATGTGCTTGAGCGCTGTGATGCAGTTTCCAGCAAAAGGTCTTTTCTCTGGTCTTCGGCCTCAGTAATAGTGGTCTGCACGAAGCCGTCACGCTCCAGGTCAGTTGCCTCCTGCTGGTCGCGTTCGCTGAGGCTTTCCTCTGTGTTAATTCTTTTTAGGTAGGCGAGATATGTTTGTGACAGCATTTGGTAACGTTTGTGACTTGACCTCAATTGGGCTATAGCTTGCCTAATTTGTTTCTCCTGATCACTAGTGCTTGCAACGTTACATATTTCACGACCAGTGTCCTCCCAGGCCTTCTCTAACCTTTCGCGGTGTGCTTCAATGTCAGTCTCATATTTTTCGCGGGCCTTTTGTGTCAGTGTGACTGTCTGTTTAGGCCTTGCGCCTGCCTGCGCCTGTTGCAGATGCGCAGCGGTCTCTGTGTCTGAGAGATCGCTTTCCTGCGTGATGTCTGGTGAGGCTCTGAGTTCTGCCATGCTGTAGGTGTGTGTAGGCCTTTGCCAGTGCGTGTGGCGTGCGGTCTTTTACCTTGTCAGCGATGGGCGTCTGTCTCAGATGATGCCGAGCGGTGTCCTGCAGCGTGCAGCGTTGGGGTAGCTGTACTTACAGATGTCCGTTGGCTCCTCACTGTGGGGCTGAGCAGCGGGTGGACTCAGACAGAGAAAAAGGCAATTAGGTTTGTGTGTACAGTCTGTTTGCAAAGCTGCTGCCTTGTGTGCAGGGTTGCTTGTGCAGTGTAAGCTGCTTGCTTATCTGTAAGGCTGCAGGCTGTGTGCAGTTTGCTGTATAAAGCTTGCTGTCCTGTCTGGCAGAGTGAAGCTGCTGCTTGTCCTGGGGTGCAGAGACTATTCTGTATAGCATAAAGTCTTTGAGTAGTAGCTGCTGTGTGATTCCCTAACACAGGTCTTTGTTTTACTATCCTGAAGCCAGGGTCACGAATGGTGTATGAATGACTCCAGGTAGCTTAACTCGTGTCTCACCTCTTCCAAAGCACAAACAAGTCCTTTTCTCTTTCTTGGTTTTATTGAGGAAAAACACAGGGAGATAGGTGCTTGTAGATGGAGTGTGGGGAGAGAGGGCTTCTCTGTCTGCTGTGCAGTGTATCAATGATGAGACAGTGTAAAACAAAAAGGCCTTGCTGGGGTGATAGCAGGCAGTTACTCACTCAGAGTCCAGGGTCAAAAGGAAATGAGGAGTAAGGGTCACACTAGATAGGAAGTGGGACTATACTAACTGTCAGCAAGGACAGGGGGGTAGGAATAACCCACTCTCAGCTAAGAGAATATGAGCTGCAGGCAACCAACACAGGCTGTGTAAACGACATGTTGCAATAATGTTGCATTTTACATGCAGCGTTGCTGCTGGGACAGGGGAAACTGACAGGCAACTAAAGAAGGGAGAAATGAATCCCATAACTAAAGGGGAAGACAGAGGAATATGGAATCTAGTTCCAGGACACTAGGATATAGTCAAATACATTCTTGATTCCATTGGGTCCTATCAGAATGTATGGAACCCTCAGAGGTAACATGAAAACCCTGAAAAGACAGAAGACCGAAATAAGTAACAACTGATAGGGTTTAATGTTCCACTAAAATAATTAGTCTGGGAAAACAAAATGCAAAGCTACACAGGGGCAATATGCGCTTAGAGAATACAAGACAAACTAAAGTTATTTGCAAGAACTGCAGTGCTAAATAATAATAATAATTGTTTGTTCTTGTATAGCGCTGCTATTTTTACGTGGCACTGTACAGAGACATTTTGCAGGCACATGTTTTTGGTGCCTGAGACACAGGGAGATAAAGTGACTTGCTCAAGGTCACAAGGAGCTGACACTAGGTTCCTCTGCTTCAAACTCAGTGCCAGAGTCAGTGTCTTTACTCACTGAGCTGCTGCTTCAGTGCAGAAGCAATGGTAGCAGGGCACAAACAAAAAGCAAGGGGCAATAAGTGAAAATAGAATAACAAGACAAAAACAAAAAGGTATCCGTAGATCTTCAGAATCTAGAAATATGATGAAACAAAACAGGGAAAAACTAAACGCTAGGGAACAGAGAATAATCAAACCGCTGCTCTGTAAACAGAAGCAACTAAAAGCAAGATGGCTGCTGGCCTCAAGGAATATTCTAGTCCTACCGGCTCTGGGTCTGAAATTCATTTCTCTGTGCGCGCCTACAAGTCTATGAGGAGTATGGCAGGAAGGAATCTTGACAGGCCCAACCCATGTCAATTTTCTATTTGAATTCTTCTTAAAGTTTCCACATTCTGCAAATTCTACCAATCTGTCTGTTCATTCCTGTTGCTGTAACCATACTTACACACTGATGCTTAGTGTCATACATACACATACTGTATATACACTGTATAAATACAAAATATTTTCTTTGTGTTGTATTGCTTGTTTAATGGAGGCTGTCTGTGGGGGACAGAAACCAATGTGATAACCATTTCATGTTCTCCTTTGGAAAGGTGACCTTCCATTTTCGCACATTGAAGTGTGATGGTGAGGGAACAGTGATTGATGACAGCAAGACAATTGGGACCCCAATGGAGATCGTCATCGGCAACATGTTCAAACTGGAGGTTTGGGAGGTGCTGCTCACATCAATGAGGATTGGAGAAGTGGCTGAATTCTGGTGTGATGTCATAGTGAGTAACCAAACACTATTAATATCAAGTACTGCTTAGATATAATGCAGAGTTTGATAGGAGTACAAGTTGTCTGAATTTTGCTCCAACAATCTTAATTCAAATGTAAGGGGTATAAATGTTAGTCAGCAAGATGGCAAAATGTTAAGGCCAATATTTACTATGTGCTATTCAATAAGACACCTTATGGACCATTTAAGCGAATGGGACATAAAGGGCCCTATTTACTAAGCAGCACAATTTGATAAGACACCTTATGGTGCTTAAAAAAAACCTTACTTATCATTCACTTGAATGGGGCATGAGGAGACATATTTACTTAGTAGTCCCAGAAGCAGGGCCGGTGTAAGGGTAGTAGATGCGCTAGCTGAACCTTCAGCCTTACACTCCCCCCCCCCCCCAATTCAATTTCAGGGGAGAAAAATTGTGCCCTGATACAATCCCCTCTCCCTCACATACACTCTCCCTTAGACCAGGGGTGCACAAAGTGGGGGGTGCGCCCCCCAGGGGGGGGGAGAATTTCCAGGGGGGCGCGGTGGCTACAGAGGTCCCGCGCTCTCCCCCAAGGCACTTAAATTAAGTGCTGGGGGGACAGCGTGAGGCCTCTGCAACTTCTCCTACCTGATCTTTGACGACGCGTCACCATGGTAACCGGTGTCAAATGACGCTGTGGGGTCACGTGATGCCATTTGATGCCGGAGCCTTGCAGGAGGGGGGCACGAGCCTGGAGGTGAGAAGGCAGGGGGGGGGGGGGCGCATGCTCAAAACTTTGTGCACCCCTGCCTTAGACACTTTCTCTCTCCCCCTCTCATTCTATCTCTCCACTCCCTCTCGTTCACTTTGTCCCTCCCCTCCCTCTCATTCTCTCTCTCCTCCTCTTTTTCTTCTCACCCCCTCTAATTCTCTCTCCCCCTCCCTCTCGTTCTCTTTGTCCCTCCCCTCCCTCTCATTCTCTCTCTCCTCCTCTTTTTCTTTATCCTCCTCTCATTCTATATTTCCCCTCCTCTCATTCTCTCTCCACCCTTTCATTCTTTCTCCCCCCAACCTCTCATTCCCTCTCACCTCTCTCTCTCTCTCATTCTCTCTCTCCCCCTCCCTCTCAGTCTCTCCTCCCCCACCCTCTCATTCTCTCTCCCCATCCCTCTCATCCTCTCTCCCCTCCATCATTTTCTCTCTCCCACCCTCCCTGTAATTCTCAATCTTCCTCACCCCCTCTTTTCTTTCTCTCTCCTCCCCTCATTCTCTCTTACCCGCTCTCTCTTATTCTCGCTCCTCTCTCCTTCTCTCTACCCCATCATCATTTTCTCTCTCCCACCCTCTCTCATTCTCTGTCCCCGTCTCATTCTCTCTGACCCCCCCTCTATCTTTCTATCTCCCTCTCTTATTCTCTCTCTTACTGCTCCCTCTCATTCTCTCACCTCCCTTCTTCTTATTCTCTCTATCACCCTCATTCTCTCTCCCCTTCCCTCTCATTCTCTCTCCCCCTCCCTCTCATTATCTCTATCCCCCCTCCCTCTCATTATCTCTATAACTAAAGGGGAAGACAGAGGAATATGGAATCTAGTTCCAGGACAATTATTGCCTTGCTGCATGACCCACTCTCTCTTCAGATTCAGCTCACAGACGGATGGCCTGAATTTCTCCTCTACAATCATCTGATACAATGCAGAATTCATGGTTGTGGTCATGGTTGTGGCAAGCCATCAAGTCCTGAGGCAGCAAAGCAGCCCCAAACCATCACACGCCCATCACCATGCTTGACGGTTAGAATGAGGTTCTTTTCTAACACCGTTTTGGTTTTCACCAACCAGAACATTTCCCATTGAGGCCAAAAGAGACTTCTGGACATCTGTTCAGAGAACATTGTTCCAAAAGTCTTGTGGATCATCTATGTGCGCTTTGGCAAAATTCAGATGGGAAGCAGTGTTCTTTTTAGAGAACAGTGGTTTCCTCCTTGCTAACCTTGCATGAATACAATTCTTGTTCAGTCTTTTTCTAATAGTTGAGTCATGAACACTCACATTAGCCAAGGCAAGAGTGGCCTGCAGATCCTTGGGGTTCTTTGACTTCCTGGATGATTTGACGGTTTGGTCTTGGAGAGATTTTGGTAGAATGATAGCTCCTGGGTAGTGACTGAGGTCTTGAACTTTCTCCATTTGTAGACTGTCTGTCTGAAAGTGGATTGGTGGAACCCCAAATACTTAGAAATTGTTTTGTATCACCTTATGGATTGATGAGCATCAATAACTGCTTTTCTGAGTCCTCAGAGGTGTATTTTTATAGTGGCATGACGTGTTTCCACACACCTGTATGGAGAAGACCAAACTCACAAAGTTTCTGATCTTTATATAGGGTGGGGCCTCCCAAACTCACACCTGAAGATCTACCTAATTATTTAAACACCTGACTCTAATTATTCATTTTAATTTGGCTCATAAAACCAGGGTTTCACTTACTTTTGCATAAACCTTGACTCTTAATTACTCATTCTTTGTCTAATGAAAACATCATTTTATTTAAAAAGACATGGACTTGGTTAATATAAACCCTACTGGATATTTAAGAAAAGATTGGTTTCTATTCAAGAAGGTTATCAGGGAAAAAATATGGAATATCCGTAATTATTATTGTGGTTCACAATTTCTCTCCACTGCAGATGATCCACAAGACTTCTGGAACAATGTTCTCTGGACAGCTGAGTCAAAGGTAGAACTTTTTGGCCTCAATGAGAACCGTTTTGTTTGGCGAAAATCAAACACTGTGTTCGAATAGAAGAACCTCATCCCAATCGTCAAGCATAATGGTGGGAGTATTATGGTTTGGGGCTGCTATGCTGCCTCAGGACCTGGACGGCTTGCCATCATTGACACAATCATGAATTCTGCACTGTATCATAAGATTCTAGAGGAGAATGTCAGGCCATCCGTCCGTGAGCTAAAGCTGAAACGAAAATGTGTCATGCAGCAAGACAATGATCCTAAAAATACAAGCAATCTACAAAAGAAGGGCTGCAGAAGAATACATTCCAGATTTTAGAATGGCCTAGTCGAAGTCCGGCCCTAAACCGCATTGAAATGTTGTGGCAGGACCTGAAGTGAGGTGTACATACAAAGAAGTCCTCAAATGTCACTGAGTTAAAGCTGTTCTGTAAGAAGGAATGGGCCAAACTTCTTCAAAACCGATGTGAGAGACTGACCAGCAGTTATATGAAATGCTTAGTTGAAGTTACTGCTCCTCAAGGAGGTGCCACCAGGTAATGAATCTAAAGGTTCACATACTTTTTCATTAGATATTGAATGATGAATCATTTGTGGATATAAAATATTGAAAAAGTATTGTGTTTTTGTACTATTTGTTTGATCAGGTTATCTTTATCTATTATTAGGACTTGGATTAAGATCTAATAACATTTTATGTAACTGTATTTGTAACCATGTATTATTTGTCATATTAACTATGTCCAGGACATACTTGAAAACGAGAGGTAACTCTTAATGTATTACTTCCTGGTAAAACATTTTATAAATAAATAAATACATTTTAGGTTTTAAATATTTGTAAATCCTAAGAGGTTCACAAACTTTTTTCTCGCCAATGTAAGTGACAAAAATTATGTGAAGTGTTACATGAATAACCTAAACTGCAGCAAAAAAACTGCTCAACATTGATACCGGCCAACATGTGAAATCTCTTTTCTGGTAGCAGAATGGGGGAGAGATCCTTAGCTTTTAATGATTTTGCGGTGAGATACCTTCTGTATTTTCCACCATCTTACATTGGGTTCAGAGAACTTATTCAGGGAGTTTGCTACATTATTCAGTGAAACTCCCTGAGTAAAAAGAATAGTCTAGTATGTTGATGGTACAGAAGCCCAACACTGTTCAAAGAGGAAAGACTTGGGAGTTTATTGAATATAAAAGTATACAAATGTCTTCAAAATGATAAACTGTGGCACAAAGAGCAGTCAGAATATTGGCATGCATATAACATTCTATTTTTGTAAGAAGGGGATCTTGTAAACTGTGCAAAGCGATGTGTATACCAAAGCTGGCTTCAGAGAAAAGCAACAAATATAGGTAGTCGACTAAAGACAAGACTGGTGAAGCTAATTTGAAAGAAAAGGACTGCTTTCAATAGATTAATGGAGACCTGCAGCTATGGCATATGGTGCTAACCCTATAGAATTTATGTTCAGGAAAGTGTATTTCTAAGATGTGACGTAATCTTTAAAATAAATGAATATAAAAGGATTATTTATATGTAGGTCTTCCAAAGAAACTATACAATATGTACAAGTGCATCAGCTAGTACAGGGGTGGTTAACTCCAGTACTCAGAGGCCACCAACAGGTCAGGTTTTAAGGGTCTCTCTGCTTTGGGACAAGTGGCTCAGTCAATGACTGTCATTGATTGAGCCACCTGTGCTAAAGCAGGGATATCCTTAAAACCTGACCTGTTGGTGCCCTTTGAGGACTGGAGTTGGCCATCCCGAGCTAGTAGAAGATTACTTGAGAAATAGGGGACAGTAAATTGTTTTGCGTTTTAAAAAAACCTTAGTCCCAAGGAGTGCCATAAAAAGACAGCAAATCAACAGCTGATTGCATTAGAGAACTGGCCCCACTCATTTAAATATACTGGCAGCCCTCACTTTTCGGACGAAATGTTTCCCGCTAACTGTAGTCGGTTAACGGACCATCAGATTGCGGGTCATATGCTAATCGGCGGTGGTGACCGTCAGATAAGCGGGTCCGGTGTCGGGTAATGCGTCCGGCGGACTGCATTATGCGGCGTTGGATAAGGCATCCATCGAAACCGGGACGTAGATAAGCAAGGACCACCTGTATATATGTAGATCCCCCTCCCCTTTTTTTCCAGTGGAACTGGTGGCAGTTAAGGGGTTAAAGACCCTAGCGGGTTAATTCCCATCTCAGGTCATCTTGTGTAGCATGACTGTAGAAATATAGCCCTAACCACCTTCTGAAAGGTGTCTAGTGACATCACGGGAGGTAATGTAACATCAAAAGTGTCACATACAAAGTATTTGTGGAGTTAATACTGGAGTTATCTGTGGATGCTTTTTACATCTTTTAATATCTTTAAACATGGATGCATACTGAACACCATGGACTAACATTCTGATTCGTTTCATCACACAGGTATGTTTGTCTGATTGGAACCCATCTATCAATTTTAAGTCCATCTGCATTTGATATCTAATTACAACTACCTGGTATGAGCTGAATAGGCAGACACCCTCCCTTAATTGTTAGTCAAGTGACTGTGTGTTTAAGGCAGTCTATCTTTGTTGTGAGCCATATGACGGTGTGTACTGCTGCGGCCAAGTTTATTCGAGCATTTGCCCGTTCTTGGCCGCAGCAGTAGCCTGGCGCGCGCCCGAGGGTGACGGGCGCGCGCCGAAGCAGCGGAAGAGCGCCCTCCGATCGGGGCGCTCTCCCTACCGCTGCCGGGTCCGCCGGGTCCCCCGGAACCCCCTGCCGCCGTCCCCCACATCGCGGGACACCAGGGCTCCCTCGGGGAGCCCTGGACGCGCGTGCAGGGGGCGCAGGCTCCCGAAGACGCGTGACCGCGCGTCTATGACGCGCGGCACGCCGAGGGGCGGCCACTAGCAAGCCGGGAAATCTCCCGGCTTGCGGATCTGGCCGATGCGCAATAAAGCGTGTCGGTAGTGTAACATCAAAAGTGTCACATAAAGTGTCTGTGGAGTTAATACTGGAGTTAGAATTGGAGGTGAAGACTACGAGAAGATCTGGACTCTGCACTTTAAAAACAACTATAACCTTGTAGCAGTGAGAACTCGACTTTCTAAATGCTCTGATAATTGGTAACTTGTCTTGAATGTTTTCCACTTTTGAATAATCTTTCTCACTGTAGAATGATGGACTTTAAATTGTTTAGAAATTGCCTTATAATCCTTCCCAGATTGATGAGCAGCAACAATTGCTTCTCTAAGATCATTGCTGATGTCTTTCCTCCTTGGCATTGTGTTAACACACACCTGAATGCTCCAGACCAGCAAACTGCTAAAGCTTCGACTTTTATAGATGTGGTCACACTTGCTGATGATCAGTTAATCAAGGGAATTTGATTAGCAGCACCTGTCTGCTACATAGCATCTTAATTCCTATGGAAGCAGTAAGGGTGTTGTAAAACCATAGAATTCAAAGAGGGTGTACTTCCTTTTTCACACAACTGTATATAACTCCAGTAAGGTTACATGCCACTAATAATTATTCTGCTTGCTTCAGAGGGTGCACACAAAATGGTGCTATGTTACATATATGGCAGTGATCGTACCACATTGGCGACAAGTCTTCAGACATTTTTTTCTGGGTACTTCTGTAATTCTGGACCTGTGGAGCCAGTTGCGGTTTTCCCATTAGGCCCGGGCCTAGGGCGTCAAAATTTGGGGATGGACAATTTTTCAGTTTTTTCCCCCATATACAGAGGTCTCGTACCTTCTCCTGCGCACCGCCCTCATCCTTCTGTAGCATTGCGGCATCAAATGATGCTGCGACGTCACATGGCGTCGCGTTGTCATGGAAATACCTAGTCTCGGGACGTTGCAGCGTCTTTGATGCCACAGTGATGCAGGAGGAGGGCGGTGTTCTAGAAGGAGGCGGCCCGGGCGGCAGAAGGGTAAGTGCCTAGGAGCAGCAAAATTTTAAATCCGCCACTGTGTGGAGCACTTTGCAAGGCAGACCGGTCCCGGTTCTTGCTAAAAATTCTTCCAAATTTACCAGTGATATTCTTACTACAGCAAGATGCTGTATTGCAGATTTAAGGAATAAGCAAAATGTCCCATCAATAAATATAGTTAAATGGCGGGTTTGCCATGTTCTCTCTCAGAAAGGCTGCACGTTTTTCCATTTCCAGAAGTGAAAATTAATTTGCCTTGATATTGGGAGCTGCAACAGGACCTTTTCCGGGTTTAAAAAGGCAGCACACATAAATCCTGTCTGTAGTTGATGAGTCCAGCAGGGAGCTGGTTAGTTTCTGCTACAGTCAATGACTAACAGTGTTCTGCCCAAACTGCATGGATCTCTCTAGCACAGGGTTCCAAGAGATTATCCCAAGGAACCAGATCCTCTATTCCTGGACACAGCAGTCCCTTGAACCCGCCAAAGGGAGCACGTCACGGACACCAACCTAGACCCGGAGACTGATATAAAGAGCCCCTGCTTACAGGTACCTCTTTGAACTTTGGGGTCAGAGGTTGGTAAGAGGTATAGCCACCCAGCCCTGCAGATAGGGACTGGGAAGTGCGAGTTAGCCCTTACAAAGGGATATGCCTGTTTTATTAATTTTTTTGTTGACAGGAACATGTATAGTTTTGAAGCTACGGGCTAAATAAATGACACTGTTTATTTCCCTAATCTATGTCTCCCTCGTTATACCTCTGCACTTGTCTCCTACAGGACCCCTCGTTTCTTTCAGAGGGTAGACAAGGCCCAAAACTGGGCATGCCTTACTGCAAGTTTCCCCTCTGGGTGAGTTCTGTCATGTCAGAGTCTATAGCACCACCATCACTTGAGTATCCAGGAACTATACCCTTTCTTGGAGCTATTGACCTGCAGGTGACTATCATACAGTATTTTTCCCTTCATTTTTTTCTCCCCCTACTTCTCTTATGATTTTGGATTCGTAATGTAAAGTATTTTTTATAATCAATGTGGTATTCCCCCATGTTTTCCCTCTTCTTTTTCAGTACTCCATAAAATCTGCAAATAAATAAACTGTTGGAGAAAAGAAAAGACAAGTGGACTACATAAAAAAGCTCCAGGCATTACATTCGTCATTTTATTCTATGCTCACAAGCAAAGACATGAAGCTCCATAAAGACATAAACAGGTCTGATCTGCATTATATAAAACAATATATTTTATTGGATGGATGCATTTTTCTCTTCTCAGAATTAGATCACAGCTCAAAAGTGAAATGTATAAATATATATTAAGCAAGTTATTTATCACAACCTTCATGCCTGAACAGCCACCGTCACAGTAGATTGTCATTTTAGAGTGTTAACTGGTTGGAACTTGCCATGTGTTGCTCATGATTGGCAAATCCAACAGTGTTCAAAGTCCTGTACTCATCTCGCACACACTTATGCCACCTGTAGAAAAGCTTGCACTCTCAAATCTTTCTCCTCCTTGCTGTCGGTGACATTTCACCCAGGCCTAGGCTTTATTCTCTCTCTACTGTACTTGTTCCCACCCTCTCCCCTTTGCCTCATATCTTCATATTCCCTATGCCAACCACTTAAACATAATTTTTATCCCCCAACTTCCTACTTTCTGTTTCTTCTGTGTTCTTTGGAATGTTCTCTTCCAACCTAAAAAGTTCCTGGCTCTGCATGATCTTTCCTGCACCTTCTCACTGAAACTGTTTGCTTTAACAAAAACCTGGCTTTCTCAATCTGACTGCACTAGAGGCTGCTATTCCCTCTTGTAGCCTCTCTTTCTCCCACACACCTCCTCTTCTCAATGCTGCTACTAACGTTAAAACAGTTCATGCTGCTGTTTAAAAAATAAATAAAAATGTCAGTTCAATATGTGCATCAATACAATCTACATACTGATAAGTGATTAGCCAAGTTGCCAATCGATCCGTTCTCCTGTGATCGATTGGCAAAGATTTGGCTCGAGGGTTAACTAAATCCCTGTCAGTGCAGCAGAAGAGGACCCAAGATGCAAAGTTCTGTGGGGAAGATGATGTGACCAGGCAGTCACTAGATACAATTGGTGCACTGCTAGAGAGAGGGCAGGGCTCAAACGTGACAGAGCTTGTTTCAGAAGAGGAAAACTTCCGAATACACGCAGGGACAACCACTGTTTAGACCTTGTATTTACTAGAAACTGTTCACTTAAATGTCTCCCCTTGTCCACTTTCTGATCACCATATTTTCTCATTTCCTTCTTACTATTCTTCCTACCTCCCCCTGCTACACCCGTAACTTACATTCCATTAGCCTCCCTGCTTTGGAATCCACCAGAATATCCAACCTCTCCTCCTCCACCTTTGATTCTTACAATCTTGTCGATACATATAATGCTATTCCCTTAACCAGCATGCCTCCCTTATTCTCAAGCACACTCACCTCTTTGTCCTTCAACCATGGCTTAACACATCTACACGCTTCCTATGCTCCTACACTTGCTCCTCTGGAGGATATCTTGCAGTCTCGCCGACTTCCTCCACTACAAGTGTCTCCTTTTCTCCTTCAATTCCACCCTCTCAGGCTAAACAGCAATACTTCTCTACATCTAATTCTCCTTCCCTTATAAAATTCTCACGACATCTCCTGGTTCTATTTTTATCTTTCATATTGCTCCTTCAGTATCTTTATTGCTAGCTCTTCCTCTTTCCATGTTGACCTGTCGGTGGATGTGGCTCAGGGCTGTCCTGGGACCACCTCTATTTTTTCCCCTTCATTTACTTATTCAGTGATCTCATGATCTCATGTCTTTGGTTTCAAATATCACCTCTACACAGATGACACACAACTTTCATGTGTCGCCTGAAATTTAACATGTCTAAAATGGAGTTCATCAAAACTCACCTAAACAAGGCCCAATTGCTCAATTTTCTGTCAGATATATAAAACCCAGTCTTCCAAGCATGTTGCTTAGGTGTAATATTTGACTCATCCCTCTCCTCCTCAAATTCATGTAGTTACTAAATATTGCAGATTTATTTCTGCACAACATTACCAAAGTTCGCCCTTTCATCTGTCACTCCACGACTAAGGCGCTCATATATGCCCCCATTATTTCCAGACTTGACTAAGGTTGTGTCCATAGAGGGCAGACCACGTGGCCACGTCCGCACACTGAGCGATCAGACTGCCTAAAGGCAGTGATCGCGTCTATACAGCATGTGGGCGCATGCACGCGGAAGTGGGCGTGCGATGCGCGTGAAATCAGTCAAAACTGATTTCTCGGGCGGTCACCTGAGCGTTTCGACCAATGAGGGCGAACCAGCTCTGACATCACTGGACCGCCCATAGACAAGCCCCCAGACGGCGAGCGTACTAAGGCCAGGGAAAGCACCCGCTAAGGCAACTTTATATCTGGCATTCATGCCTCCCAACTCCATAATCTACAATCAAAAAAAAAGGCTGCTGCAAGAGTTCTTACTCTCTTCTAGGTCTGTCTCTGCCCCATTCCTCCTGAAATCCCTTCAATTTCTTCCTATTACACACTGCATTACCTATAAAATTCTACTTCTCTCCCCAAGGCTCTTTACATTCTTCTTTCCCATTGTACTGTATATCTCTAATTTCCTGCTATATCCCTTCTTGTCTCTTACGCTCTGCTGAAGGCTTTCTCCTCTCTGCTCCATTTGTCACTTTGATTTATTTTAGAACGTCAAAAGATCTAAATTTATTTGCTCTTAAATTAATTCGACACAGTTTTCAAAATAAAATATAGTAACACCCTAAAAAATATTAGGGATCCACAATTTGTATTTAAAAGACATGGACGATCTACTGTAAACATGCTCACATCACTGTTGGAGGAGAATGATAGTGGACCCGAGCATGGCCCCCTTCATGAGCTAGGGTTGCTAGGTGTCCGGTTTTTACCCGGACAGGCCGGTAATTCCGATGCCTGTCCAGTATAAAATTGGACGTAATAATGGACACCTATGTGTCCGGTATTACCATTATAACTTGCGGCAGTGGAGTGCTGGCAGCGGAAGCGCGAGGGAGGCTGGAAGGTGGGCAGCGGCGAGTGCGAGGACAGAGGCGCGAGCGTGGCTGGAAGGCAGCCTGTGCTGAGGCTGGAGCGGATGGTGGCCGGGTGCAGTCAGGACTGGAGGACTCGTGAGTCGTGTCCTGACTGGAGGAGAGGAAGCCAATTGGAGGACAGCGGGGGCGGAGCCCACACCCGTGCAGCCCAGAGACAAGTTCTGTGATGTCTGCGTCCTGCAGGAAATAAGGAAAGGACACAATATGGAGGGATATGATTATGGGGAGCCAGGGTGAGATAAGGTGGGTGATTGATATGATGATGGGGGGGCGCTGTAGATGATGGGGGGCCAGGGTGAGATGATGATGGGGGGGCAGGGTGAGAGGATGGGGGGCCAGGGTGAGATGATGATGGGGGGGCCAGGGTGAGATGATGATGGGGGGGCCAGGGTGAGACGATGGGGGGGGGGCAGGGTGAGATGATGATTAGAGATGATGGGGGGAAATATAGATGATAATGGGGGGGGGTAAGATGTGATTGGGTCAGCCTGAGGAGATTAGATGATGATGATGGGGGGCCAGGGTGGGATGAGATGATAATGGGGTATATTTTAAATGTATTGGGGACATGGGGGTAAATTTTAAATGTATTTGGGGGGTGTGGGGGTATTTTTTAAATGTATGTGGGGGAGTGGGGGTATTTTTTAAATGTATACAGGGGGCATGGGGGTATTTTTTATATCTGTTCGGGGGGTGTGGGTGTCCAGTATTTTTGGACATGCCACCTGGCAACCCTATTCACGACATTAAAACCAAGAAGTCGTTTTTACTCCAAATGAAGCTCTGGAGAGCTTTTTCAGGTGCAGCAGTATTAGGACCTACAGATGGGCCATACTGTGCAGTGGTGTAAGCTTAAAATACTTTAGCCAAAGAATTGAAATAAAGGACCTTTGCTTATGAGAAGATATACACATAATTATTTAAGTATACAATATGTGAAGTTAGATGTAGCACTAGGCCTTTTTGTCGTTTGTTCTATAAATTAGGTCATAAGTCTTTTTGACACAATGTATATGATGTGGTGAATTTAGGTTCTGAGCTCACAGGGGTTGCGTGTGTTCTACTAGTACTACTTAGCTGATCGGAGGCCACACCTACTCCAATATAAGTATCCAGTTAGGCCTGGGACATTGTGGTGTGAGCAAGGCTGAGCCGTGCTCACACTCGGCACTGAGCCCCTGCAGCCGCAATGAGAGCGGCTTTAGCAGGGGCTCGCGCGCGCACGCACGCTTGGGGAAGCGTGGGTCTTAAGATGGTTTCAAATTTGGAGCTTGCCGGAGTGCAGGGCCGGTCACGTGAGAGGTTCGCCCAATGAGGGCGAACCAGCTCCGTGACGTCACTGGCCCGCCCCCGACACGCCCACGGACGGCACGCTGTGTAAGGCCAGGGAAAGCACCGCTTTCCCTCAGCCTCAGCGCGCCTCCGCACTGTTTTATTCACTATGTCCCAGGCCTTACTCTTTGGGCAACATTACAGGGTATAGCTATTTAAAAGCCCTTTTTAACCCTCTGGTTCATACATCGGTTTCTCCTCACATGAGGCTCTCTGCTCTCACTAGCTTTACTCACCTGATACTGTATCTCTTAGTTAATTTACTTAGTCAAGCTCACATCATAACTACAGAACTTACAGTATTATCCTGTCTAGCGGCTGTGGGTTATTTTAGCCATCTATCACCAACGGGTATAGCAACCTATGGAGCTTGCACTCTTTCTTAGCAATCACATGTGCTTCTAGCCAGTACCTGGGCTATTTTGCATAAAAACACATTCAGAGTCTGATATAGATTATCTGTGCCGTTAAGAGCCCACTTTACATTAGTACTGCTTAGAGCATTATCTAGTTGGCCAACATTGAGAGGTATAGCAACCTCAGGGACGTTAACCCCTCTTTGGAAATCATGTGTGTATTGTTTCAGCACTTGAACAATTTACCGCAAACACGATTAAAATCTGACAATAGTAAATTTTGCCACCAAAATGTATCAATACACTAGATGGTAGTCCTCACACTGGTGTATATTCCATAAATGCCCTCAGACCCTGTATTTTATTTTATCATATGTTTCTGTTAATAAATGTATAACTTTTTAACTCTGTGCCTGTCACCAAGTTGCACAGATACAATTTATAATTGGTTTGTATCAATTTTTGGGTCATCACCAGGGAGTTCTAATATGGTTTCTTCTGTTGTGTTTCCTCATTAAAAGTTATAGATCATTAATACAATTATGGTATAATTCAACTCTAATCTAGAGGTGTGCATCTCATCCAAAGGATTGTCTATTCTCTCTGCTTTCTAAAAATAAAATAAAAATTCAAGTTCAAGGAAGCCCAAATCCAGAGGTAGCACCATCTCCTAAATCAAGTACGGTAGGGTATTTCATGTTTGTTTGTACCATGTGTCTCTGCAGCCTTCTCACAACTGAACCCGTTCTCACTTTTGGCTCCCTACCTGTGAAACTCCCTCACCTCCAGCATTGCCTAATCCACATGCCTCTGATCTTTTAAATCACGCCTAAAATGTCTCCATGTCACCTGCTCAGCGAAGCACTTGATTCATTTAGGCCTGAGGATTCTGCTCACACACCTGATGCATTTACTTGACCCCTCCAGAATATGTTCCTTACTGCACTTAATCCTATTGTATTCTATGTCTCCTATTATTCCATCTAGTTTGTTTAACTTCATCTTTAGTGCACTTGTGTAACTTTGAGTAATTTTTCCTTGTACTGTCTGTACTACAATCCTGTAAAGCACGGCATACATTGGTGGCTCCATATAAATAAACATATGCGTATAAAATTCTTTAACAGACCCAGAAAAGCGAAAAAATACTAAAAAATAATAATCTGAGAAGCGGCTTAAAGAAGTGAAAAAAAAAGATGTTGAAAAGAACAGAGAAGGTGCCAAAAGAAGTTAAAGTGTTTGAAAAGACATGAAACAGCTTAAAAAATTGTGAATATATATTTTGAACCTATAAAGTAGACATGACGAATCATGCATAACTCATTTTTATTGAATGAGGCGAAAAGTACTCCTGTATGCTAATCCTTCTAGTGACCCAAGCACTCATCTTTTATTAAGACCTTCCAATCATTACATTCCCCAAATTCTCTCACTACTGTTCTAATTTATGAGATAATTTTGCTTTATTTCTACTGCTAAGAATGTTTATTTTGATATTTTCCATGCTGCTGCTGCTAAATTGTCACTGTTCACTGTGATATGGATAATACACAACTCCTCTCTATTGATAAAACTCCTTAAACAAAAGATAAAATGAAGCTACTTTAAAAGAAAATTTCTCATTTGCCTTGTGGGAGTTTTAAAATACTTGGTAAACTGCCTATGTTATTTAAGGAACAACAGGAAAAGCCTGTACATGTCAGACAGAAAAAAAAAACCAGATGTATGAACAATGCTGTCTAGAGAGATTGTGCTTGCCAAAACTACCTGCTAAACTGTGCAGAATAATGTAAATTCTAAATTAGTTTTTTTTTCTTCAGGATTCTATAGTATATTATACTAGCTGTGCCCAGAGTAACATACGCCAATCTAGGAGATCTGAAAGGTTATTAAACACTACTCTTTGTTTTAACCCCTCCCTGTAATGCCTTGCTGTCTCTTGTAACCTCTCCCCTACTTTAGGCTGTGTTTATAGTGTGCGCGACAGTGCAAACAAAATACAGTTCCTCTATCAGGCCGACAATAGTGCGCGAAACTGCACGCGTGAGGAAGAGCGACTGCTCGGCAGAATTTTGAAGCTGCAAATTTTTGTGTTTTTTCGCACGACGGCTGCGTCACGCGAGTAGTTCAGCCCATGAGGGTGAACCAGCCTGGTGACGTCACAGCCACGCCTCCTCATCGCCTCCCCATCAAAGTTCACAAATCGCTCGGGTCCAGGATTAGGAGAGATATCCCCAGCAGCAAGGAGGAGGAGTAGAGAGAGAGAGAGAGGAGGTGAGAAGAGGAGTTGTGGGGCTGCTCTTTATTGAGTGGTGTAGACAGTGCCGGATTAAAGGGGTACTGAATAGACACATGCCCGGGGCGCCAACTGAGAAGGGGCACCATGCACTCTATCCCCAGCCCCATCTTTAAATGTCCGAGTCCTATGCAGCCTCATCAATGTCATAGCACATTTAAAAGCACAGCCGGAGTGGCTGGTTCACGTGCGCATGGGACTCGGAGCAGCAGCAACACGGGACAATGACAGAGCGGCGGGCGGGACAGGGCACGGAGGACCTTTCCTGTGCCAACGCTCCATCAATGTTCCTTGCTGCTGCTGCCACCGCTCCGAATCAGCGCCTGCCGCTCTGATGTGCCATCTTTAAACGTCTCTCGATATCGACGAGGCTGCGCAGGACTCGACATTTAAAGATGGCGATGGGGTCGAACAATTGCACTTACCTTTTGCCTTCTCCTCTTCCAGCATCCCGAAGTCACATGGCAATGCGTTTATATAACAACGAAACATCATGTGGCGTCACGTTGTAATGGAAAAGCGTCGCCATGTGATGTTGCTGCGTCATTTGATGCCGCAACCCTGCAGAAGGAGGGACAACCTGCCAGGGGCAGGCTACACCCTCGGACCGGCACTGGCTGTAGAAATTGTTGGGAAAGAGGTGTGTATATAGTGGTGCAGTGTCTGGACACAGGCATAGGTGAAGGGAATGAGAGATGGAGAAATGTGGATAGAAGGAGAGTGGGGATGCTGGAGAGAACAGAAAAGTTTACAATGGAGTGAGGAAACAGCAAACAAAAAAAGCAATAGGGAGGACATAATAAGATGCAGGGAGAGAAAGGTAGGAGAAAGGGCTCTCAGGAGCCTGAAACGCGTAGGGTGTTGCATGTATTAGTTTTTTGTTTGTCCTTTTTTTCTTTTTTATGTAGTCCAAATAAACTCTTTTAAGCCTTTGCAGTTGGGGAGCTGATGGTGCATTTTTTTTTGGGATTCAGCGATTCGTTTTTCCAGTCTTTCTCACCTTGGGGGAGGACATAATAAGATGCAGGGAGAGAAAGGTAGGAGGAGAGTTTCCAGATATTGGATGAGGAGTAGAAGGTGAAAGAGCAGGTGTATAAATCAGGCCTGGGAGGGCAGTTTACTCTTAAGGTTACACAGCAGCTTAGAAAGTTAGTCTTCAGAGCATTTAGAAAGCCAATTTTTCATATTTGTAGGGTCGATGGTGAAGTGTAGAGTCCAGTTCTTGTATTCTTCACCTCCAATTTTTACTCCACAAACACTTCATATGTGACACTTATGATGTTACACAGCCAATGTGCAGTCTCATTACACAGGATGTGCAGTCTTATTGGCTGTCCCTGGGTGAGTGACAGGCCGATCACAGAGGGAGAGGGATGTGCAACCTCACTGCCTGTCCCTGGGTGATACAGCTATAATAGGCCATTCACCCTATCGCAGATGGTTGTGCAGACATCCTTAGAGAAATATAGTTATGTAGATGACATTAACACCTATGACTCAAGTCTAACACAGAGGGGGAGAGATGTGCAGTCTTATTGACGGTCTCTGTGTGAGTGACAGGCCGTTCAGCCTATGACAAAGGGATATGCAGACATCCTTAGAGAAATATAGATGTGTTCTTTTTTTGTAACATAGTTGATGTAGTGCAAACTTCTAATACCCATATTGATTCTTGGGATGAAGGGTTCACTTTATAAAGGGGGAATAAATGGTGAAAAAAGCAAGCGAGGTGATGCTATGTGGCAATATCCCCCATTTCCACACTCATGAGGGGATCCCACAAACAGGTTGCAACTTGCTTGCTTGTGTGCATGAGTCAGAACAAAGAGCATATTCCTATTATATCATGTATGTTACTGCTGTAAAATGCGCTATGTACATGGATGACGCTACAGTATATAAATAAAGATATACATATTGTACCAGTGCACGATAATGAATAATGTTATGTAATTTTGTTATGGTTTGTATACCCTTATAGTAATGTACAGTGGAATAAGTTGTCACATTCTAAATAAATACTATTAATAATGAGTAATGTTTTAAGTAAAAATAAATAAATATATATATATATATATATATAATTATTTTTTCCTGGCTGCTAAATATGTTTTTATTCTGCTGGGCCTTTTTTGCTCATGTTTTGAAATATGGCATTTAAAAATTGTTTATGTAGAGTCCTTCATATTTATTGCTCCCGGTATCCAGTTGTCATTTGGGTGATGCACTAAACTACACATGATAAGTTTGCTTTTTGGTCCACCAGTTCAGAGTTTGCTCCACAATATCCCAAAGTAAAAACCATTTGGAAACCCTCTGCATGCAAACTGAATGCCAAGTCTGTTGTTGATTCAGGGGTGAGATATTCAAGCAAAGCCGAGAAAATCAATTGAAATTCCTGACCATCTCAAAGGTATGCTACAAACTAGCTGATAAGCAGAAAAGGACATTGTAAGGACACATCTGTTCATCCAGTTTTTTGCTGCTGTGACTGTGATAAGTATCTCTTCTCGTATAAAACCACCATCACGAGTTCCTATTAGGTATTCATTGCTATGCACAAAAACAACAAAAGGCCTGGATTCCCTAAGCTCGATTAGGCTAGTTAATGTAAGTTCGTGCCACATGAATAGTAACACTATATTCACTAAAGACAGTAACATAACGGTAAGACATGTTTTCTTCCATAAAGAGCCTAGCATTACCTACAGTATAACAGATGTGTGTGATAATGAGATGCAAATAATATGCATTCTACTAAACTCCTTTAATATTAACGTAGGGACTAAACATTGCATTATTAAAGTTGCTTTTACTTCCACCCAGGCCCTGAAATATGGCTTTTGCAGTGATTGGATAGGTGTACCGCCAGATATTGATGTGAGGGACCCTGCAGGGATGAAAATGGATTAGCTACATACTGTTGCTGTGTATTAACCCATGTCACATATACAAGTCACATGCTCACAGGTATGATGTTTGTGATACTATACTTGTAAAATAAAAGAGTGGGTGGGGGGGGGGGGGGGCAGTGACACTCATTTTCTTCCATGTGATTCTACACTGGAATGTATGGTTAGAAAAGAACAAGGTATCAAATACAAAAGACAGAACTTGCACTGACCCTGTGTTAATAATTGTAACTGGTGCTAAGGTCCAGTACCTTCACCATCAGGTACAATATACATACATAGAAACATTTAGATCAGACCAACAGTCATAAAAATAAACCCCAAAGCAGCACTACTGTATCAGGGCTTCCCTTTTAGAAGCCTGAGGAAAGGCAAGGAATCCCTAATACACTAGTGTTGCTTTGGAGATCTGTGTGGTGACTGTACCTCTTATTTTTAAACTTCCTATTAAACTTTTGTGAAGTTATTTGCCTTGATTATATTGATTTTTGTAAATGGACTTTTCAAAATAAATTAATTTTCTCAACTTGTTAGGTAGCAAAAAGTGGGAAAAAATCCCTAGTGGTCCTTCAAGCTGCAGTTCAGTCTTTTTTTTTTTTTTTACATTTATTTTTTTACTTCAATAGTTTTATGTGTGCAATCTCTAATTAGCTAAAGAACTGTATAGCTGCAGGTCAATTCGTTTTCCATGTATTGATAGGTCGAAATTTTTTGACATATTAAAAGCTGGGATTTGTTTATAATCTGCTTGACTGGCAGTGGAAGCTCATGAATATTCATGAGCATTCCTGCACTGACAAGTGCTAGAGGGAGGGCAGTGCTGACAAAGGGGTGTGCCAGAGCTTGTGACAGGACATGAAGGGGCAGTGCCTTAGCAAATGGCTGTTAAAATAGAATACAAGAAAATTGGTCTTTCAAAGTTGTTTTTTTTAAAACAGAAAATGCTAAAAGTATTTTTTCTCTTACTACAGAACTGATTTATTAAAAAAAACACACATGCAGGATATTGACTGAACTGCAGCTTTCAAGTCAATGAGGAGAGAGAGGAGAGAGGAGAGACCGAGCCTAGTGTAATATCGTTGATAAAAATTTAATGATCTTGAACATAAACAATTTAAAACTCACAAACACCCGAAGTTTAAGTGCATGTTATGAGAATATTCATGCCCCAACATGAACCAGGAAGCTGCTCCGCTTGTCCTCCTCTGCTCAAATGGTCACAAGTTACAGTCAAGCTGAATTCATCAGGGGAAGGGTTCTGGTTGTGTGTACACATACTAAATAATCCCAGAAACCAATCGGGAGAGACTAATCAAATCTCCACTGAGTATATGTTGCTTTGTTTTTAGAATTAGCATACCAAATCTCACTAGATTACAGAGAATTTAAACAATAAATAAAAATATTTTAAATGAACACACTAATCATTCTTTGCATAATTATACACAATAAGTTCAATACAATACAAACATCATTTGATGCAAATGGAGGAAGAAAAAGCTCTATATTATTAGGCTTATATAGAGTCCAGCAGAGACCTATTATTTTCAGTTAATTTGATTTCATTTAACATTTAATAGCATAGAGGGGTTAGTGAAATATAGCTACCAATAAACCACATATAATATGTAAAAGAGTGGTGGTTAACACTTGAATAAAAAAAACTGTTCCAGGTACATAAAGGCCAGCAGAGATCTATTATTTTCAGTTAATTTGATTTGATTTAATTTGATTTAATACTTAATAGCATAGAGGGGTTAATGAAATGTAGCTACCCATAAACCACATATACTGTAGTATGTAAAAGAGTGGTGATTAACACTTGATTGAAAAACCCGTACCAAGGGAGTTAACTAGACTTTTATATTTATATATATAAATAAATATCCCATGAGCGATCGCCAGGGGGCAAAATCCGGTCGCCCGGATTTGTCAAGCACTAATATATATATATATCTCGACAGGGGGTGCCCAGTGCTACATCCATATTTTATTATTATTAGTATTAGCATTATTATTAGTACTGAAGCATTATTTCTTGCAATTATTACCATGTATGTTTTGTCATTTGGATGTAGCACTGGACACCCCCTGTCGTTTGCTATATTCATGTGCCACAGCCCAGTGGCACTCTATGTGGCATTACATATAGTCAAGATTAGGTGGGTGTGGGCGTTTGAGCTTGCTTGGTTTGTGTGATATCTATATTATATATATATACATTAATATATATATATATATATATATATATATATATATATTTATCTATATATATATATATATTTTAATATATATATACACGATACCGTTGTTAATCCCACGAAATCAGGAGACAGCATTCAATCTTGAAGCAGGAAAAAGTGTATTGGTAACAGGGCACAAATCTCCAATGTTTTGGTCCCAAGAAACGGGACCTTCCTCAGGGTAAGAAAGACAATACATGTACTTAAATACCCCTAAAACCAAAGTGACAATCAACCAAATAATTCAATCAATTCTGGTGAACAGGACCTCCTACAGTTCCAAGAGAACATGAATACGTTCCACACGACCATAAACCTGGAACTCACCCATTCCCCGGACGAAGTATATTTCCTAGACACCACCATTACTATAAAGAACAACCAACTACAGACTTCTGTATACCTCAAACCAGAGACCGAGCCAGCTATATGAGGGACAACAGCTTCCAACCGACACACACTAAGCATGCAACCATCTACAGTCAAGCCATACGATACAACCGGATATGCTCCTACACAGCAGACAGAGGCCAGTGGATTACAGCCTTGAGATCGGATTTCATAAACCGTGGCTATAACCACAGAATTGTAGACCAGCAAATCCACAAAGCCACCAGAATACCAAGAAGTGATCTCCTTGAATACAGACAGAAAGAGACAAGCGACAGGGTACCTTTGGTGGTCACATATAACCCACACCAGGAAGCCCTATGCAAGATCGCCAGGGAACTACAACCCATTACCCAGGAAGATACAAAACTGCAACAGGTCTTCCCTGAAACACCCTTATTATCATACAGACAACCTCATAATCTCAAGAAAATGATGGTGAGGAGTAAAGTATTCAACAGTACAACTAAATGCGGGACAAGACCATGCCAGGACGCAATATGCAAAACCTGTGCAATGCTCCACACAGCGGGCACAATATAAATACCAGACAGGAATCTGGAGTACAAAATCAGAGGAAGGTTCACATGTTCCTCCAGCAATGTCATGTACCTCATCATGTGCATGAAATGCCCAGGGGGCTACTACTACATAGGTGAGACGGGTCAGGAGCTAAACAAGAGAATGGATCTGCATCGCCACAGCATCACACACGGAACAAGAGACAGTCCTGTCGGCGAACATTTCTCTGACGGAGGCCATATTCAAAGGTAATCTAAGAACACCGAAAGAGACTGAATACAAATTTATGCAACTGTTCGGGACACTTAGTGGTGGCCTAAACCGAGACGCAGTTTTATGAGTCACTACTGACACAAGAGAACTCTCTTCCCATGAGTGCTAAGGCCATGTCTATATTTTATGCGCTATATGATAGCTGTGTGTGCAGTCTCTTACACATACAAATACTCTATGTAATTCCATCCCTATATACCAATAGGGACCACATAGTATCTACACACACTTTTACACACTTTTACACACCCCCTTACATTTCCACACCTACCCACACCTTTGGTATACACTCCCACTCCACACACACCTTTTGTAAAGCACCGTATACACTGTGGGCAGTTTATACATTTACATATACACACACACACACACACACACACACACACAACACACACACACACACACACACACACACACACACACATCACTAACATTCAGGGACTATTTAACACCTCAAGTCATAAATCACATACAGCACAGGGGAGAGGGGAAGAAGAGAGAGATAGCACAGCAAAAAGATGGAAGGCTGGAGACAGGTAAAAATAAAATTATTTAATAGGCATTAACGCCAAGCAAAAAACAAAACTAGGACCTAATTTGTTTCTAGCGTTTATGCCTATTAATACATTTTATTTTACCTGCCTCCAAAACACTTTATTTTTTTTGCTGTTGCTCATTCTCTTTCCCACCACCATTTTGCATAGTTAGGTGGCAAGTTTTGATTTTATTATTATGAGTGCCGGTCTGGTGTAAATTTTTCTAGATAACAACAAGAGGGACCCGTATACGAAAAGCTTTGTCTATTCTTCTTCAGTCATTGGCATCATATGATCTCAACCAGCTATGGGTATTATTTAAATGTCACCTGCTAACAATGAAAACAAGATCATAACATTGTAACTAGTTAAATTCTCTGAACATGGTTTTTTCTTCATGAGCTGAAAAATGTGCTTTGTTAACAAACAAAAAACAGTGTTTTTTTTATATTATAAATTAAGGGGTAATAATATGGGTTGCTAGTCATCTTTATTATAGAAGGGTCCATTTTACATCCACAAGGGTCCATTACATGAAGGGTCCCCTACCACAGGGTGAGCAAACTCTGTTGCTGCATCCTCTGCCTCCACTCCCCCAGTGCTCGCGCCCCCCTCCCCCCCCACACCTTCTTGTCGGCGCCAAAAAATCAACGCAGTGGGGTCATGTCAAACGCGTCATCTGAAGCCTTCTGACCTCGGTAAGTTCCGTTGCAGAGGCTTCACGCGATCCCCCAGCATTTAATTTAAACTGGTGGGGAAGAGTGTGGGTCTCTGCAACCGCCCCTCGCCCCACCCCCCACCCCAAAAAAAAATCTCGCACCCCAGTTTGAGCACCCCTGCCCTACCACATAGCAATACTATCATCCGAGTGATGACAAGAACACAGCGCACGACGCAAAATAGTGAAGTATGAACAATTTAGGTTTATATTAAAACAATTTAAGGTTCTGCGTACATCAATATGAAAAAAACAGGCAATCAATGAAAGTGGATGGGGTTACCGCACGCTTGGAACTGGAAACGCAGATAGCAGAAAACCAGTGTACCATGTACTATTGCCTCTTTTCACGTGGGTTCCTGTTTTAGCTGCGCAATGTCCCATTTTCCTTACTTATATCTGATATCTGACTCCAAAAGACTGTTCGTGTTCCAAGGCTCAACAAACTATCCGGCCGCTCCTCCTCTCGCTTACCGTGCACCCAAACTGGCAACAATCTACCGGAGACTCTCACAGCCACCACCGGTCAAGTTCTTTCAAAAAATAAGCGGTCTCACATTTTATCTGGTCGTAACTGTTATATAACTGTACGCCTATTAATATATTTATTCTTAACGTACATGTAATGTCTTGTATAAATGCATAACCTGCTCACTTAATGAACATGTCTGTCATCATCATAAACTCTGTGCCCAGGACATATTTGAAAACGAGAGGTAACTCAATGTATTACTTCCTGGTAAAACATTTTATAATAAAACATGTTGGAAATTCCATGATGCTTCCATGAAACTATTGTAACTTCTGTTTGCGAAGTTTCTGATAAAGACTGACTAAGTTTCCCCTCCTGGAAAAAAAAAAGACACTGAATAATGAGTTTCCCCGCTTCTTTTAATTTCTGTTACGATACATACAGTAGGAGAAAACTAGTACTTAGCAAGAATAAAAAAAACAATATGTATCAATATTTAGCTTCAGTCTACCAAAATGCCCAATTTTTTTAAAGCTTGAGTATTTGATAACAGTGTGCTTTTTTTCCATGATGCAAAACAACCAAGATGTTGGATGACACAAAATCATAATTATATAACTCTCTTGCATTAAAAAAAATGGTAGGTAACTAAAGTCCATTCTTTTTAAGGAAAAAAAACCCCAAAGAACTTGCAATCGACAGAGTTTACACCAAGAATGTGTTGCTATTTATTACTGAAGAGACGGTGTGATTCCACATTGAAGGATTTGTTTTTCAAAAAACCTTCAGGGAATCCAACTTCTAAATGAAATTTCTGTGCAGAAAAACAAAAGAGGAGAAAACTTGAAACGATTACTTATATATTTGCATTGTCTCCCTTAAACGCGAATTCTGTTCCTCGTCACTGCCCAGTGAGATTGATAAAATGTGGTGGCTTTGCCAACTGCAAAGAGCTGCCCAAAACGTGTGCAAGACTTAAATTAAACATCTACTAGCTGATTACCCGGGTTGCCCGGGCGTGGAAAGGGCAGGGGGCATGGAGTGGAAGGGGAAGGGGGGGGGGCAAAGGGCAGGGAGGGGGGGGGCCAAAGGGCAGGGGGGGGGGACCAATCCACCCCACACCACACACACACACACACACACACACACACACACACACACACACACACAACACACACACCACACAACCCCCCCCCCACCCCACACACACCACAAGCCCCCCCCCCCACACACAACCCCCACACACACCACAATCCCCCCACCACACACACCACTCAATCCCCTCCACCCCCCCCCCACCACAACTCAATCCCTCCACACCCCCCACACACTCAAATCACTCCCCCCCCCCCCCCCCCACCACCAACACACACACACACTTAGTCCACAATTTCACCTGGGGGGGCGACATGCTCCGATCCCCCAACCCCCAATGCTGCGGAAAACGGGAAGCAGACAGGAAGAGAAGGAGGGGGCTGTCTGTGTGCAGGAGAAGCCCCGCCCCCTCTGCAAGACACAGACACATAGAAGCAGCAGCACGGAGCTTCTGGCCCCGCCCCTCTGCAAGACACAGACATAGAAGCAGCAGCACGGGAGCGCCCCCAGGTTTCCCTGCAAGCTGCTCGCGCCCCCCTACATAATCGGGCGCCCCCCCTACCGGTGTGTGTGTGGTGTTTGCCCGTTACTCCGCCTCAGGCCAATGAGAGGGGGTGCGGGGGCGGGCGGCCCAAGGACCAATGAGATATCCCCTAGGGACCACGGACATCCAGACAGGCCTACAGTGCTTTCACTAATATAGTATAAAGTAATTGAGTTCTTTGTTCTGCAATGTTTCTCCCCAGTCTGTGTGGTTTAACCTGAGCTAAAGCCACTTCAAACAAAGCATTATAGAAAAAACAAAAAGCGATAAACACCTATTTGTATTGTATTGTATGTCTTTATTTATATAGCGCCAAAAGTGTACTCAGCGCTTCACAAATAATACAGTACAGGCAATTAGAAAGAAATTAGTTGACATACTTACAGGACATACTTGAAAACGAGAGGTAACTCTCAATGTATTTCTTCCTGGTAAAATATTTTATAAATAAATAATAAAATAAAATGATACAATAAGTGCAGCAAAATCAGACAATAGGAAAGGAAATTCCTGCCACGAAGAGCTTACAATCTAAGAGGTATGATGGGAGACTTACAGAGACAGGAGGTTAGGGAATAAGTGCTGTGTATGGCAGTGCTTGGCCACAATGGGTGGTAGGAGTGGCCGAGTGTGGGACAGTAACCATGAGTGCAGGCTGTTGGGATGCTTAACTATTTCAAGACAGACTATTAAGAGAAAGGACTCAGGGACTCAGATACATTTTTATTTTGGTGATATTACAATTCTCAACTTTTTACGTTGGCTACAGCTATTCTTGCCCTGCATTTTTAGTGCACAGCTTAAGAGCATGGCAGACACATCTACAGTACCATTACTTTGCTTTTCAGTGGTTTTTCATCCACAGCTTCAAGTTATTTCCCCACTTGTGAAAGACAGACAACTAGTACAGATTGTATATAGAATAACATTCCCACATTTGCTTTCCTAAACATGACACAGGTGTTCTGATGAATATCCCTGACCATCTCTGGAATGCTTAACTGAGGCCCTCAAGCTCACACTTACAGTACAGGCAGAAATAGTAAGTGGTGGTTGGGATGGTGTCATGCTAAAGCCAGTCAATTAGGTTTTGAATGGCAGATATCAACCTATCAGTCTATTTCCTAATGTTTCATCATGCAAATGTGGAAATTCATGCAAGATGCCAAATATACATGTTATGCCTGCACCACGCCCATGGTGTCTTCTGCATGATGTCTTCCAGAACAGTAGCATGTGCTGCTGTCTGTCTGTCTCTCTCTGCCTGCACAATGTAAAGTAGTCATCCCGCAGCAGACTTGACAGTTACAATTATAAGCTTGAAATGCAGGCCTTTAAAGGGCATTGAAAATGCAGACTCTGTTCAAAATGTAAATTGTGAAGTATTATTGCAGCTGTCCATAGAAAGTGCTTAATGTAAGCATATGTTACATACAATCTGGGGTCTTTACATGTACTGTACATTAGTGGCAAAGTAAGTTCCACTAATGTAAATGTATTTACAATGAAGCATCCGTTAAAAAAAGGTATGCTCCCCTCCAAAATGGCCTAACCATGAGATCAAGGTGAATCCCTTTAAATCCTTACCTGCTAAAGAGCTAGCAATAACGAAACCAAAGGATTTTTAGAACCTCTAGTAGTGAAAGGGTCAAATCGGGTTACTAATCCTATTATTTGCTTGCTGGGGGTTTCTAGATACTACCTGGGAAGGCCCGTAGGAAGCACATCGGGTGAAGTTGCAGCATCCTATTGGCACGCATAACATGGAAGATTTAAACGTCATTTTGTTTCCCCTGGAGGGGATACGACCGTCCCCGGAGCTGAAATGGAGACCCCCTGCTGCCTATCCATGTAAAACAAATAAATACAAGCAGGCAGAACTGCTAATTTAAATGAAACAGAAAGCCTCATCGGTACTGGATATTGGCTCTGCGCAAGGCCTCCGTAATATGCTTGAATGCGCTGCGTTTTTCTAAGGTGACTGGGGAAGTGTCTGGAAATATTTGCGGACTGGATCCCTCGTAGTTTAAGGTTAAGCCCAGCCATTGCCCCTACCCGTCTGATGAATTCACAGGATCACCCTGTAAATCCATCTGCCTGTGGCTCATGTAGTAAGAATTTTATGGGTTAACCCTAGCAATGTATAGTGAAACCTTTATAGGGTGTAGATTGTGTGTGATGTATTTAAATGTTAAATGCATTTCTTTGTTCCCTGAACATGCCCGGCCGGTAATTCACTTACCCAGCCTGCACACCTAGGAATCTGGGTCTGGCTGGTTTCACGATGGGGTTGAGAACAAAGGAGAATGGGTATGGGAAGTCCTCCTATCTGGGAGGCAATGGCCTGAAGAGCAGTGCCATTGTCTGCCCAGACAGAGATGCACCTATCTCATCAGGAGAACAAATTCCCCGCCATCCTTGCTTCGGCCTGCCCATCACACTCCCAGCCTGGAATGGCCAACCGAGGTGAGCCCTCGCGCTCTTATTGGCCCAACTCAAAGCACCCGCGCTGGGCTTGGTCGCTGCCCCATTCTCCATGATTTCCTATGGAGACCGGGAACCTAGAAAAGCAGCGGCTGATCTGAGTTCTAGAAATCTCTTCTGGGTTGGCATGCAGATTGCTTTGCTAGAGACACCCACAATCAAGGCTGCTTGCTATGCTGAGTGGAACACTTTAGGTTGCTCTGCTGCAACTTGCATCCAACGCGGTCTGGAGACCTACAGCAGGGGAAGTTGGACTAGGATTCCCCCAGTTTTGCTCTGAGGGTCTTGAGTATATGCTCTGTTGTGACTTTATGTTGCATCTGTTGGCTCTGGACGAAATAAACACATGTTTATTTGATCTCTATCTGGTGCTTTATCCCAAGAAAGAGTCCGGGTGTCCCGTTACACAAGCTACTTAGGTATACTTGAATGTCTGTTACCGATTCCAGTACATGACTGATTCTCATGTTGTTTCTCCTTGCCGTTATCTTGGTGTTCTTGTTTGTCATGTATTTCCCGGATCTGGGATTTCCTCTCGTCTAGGTCCTTGGAGAGCATAGGCTGTCTTGAGATTAGTGTACAGATCATCGATGTCCTGCTTAGTGCTGTTTCTGAGACTAGGATTTTCCACCATTTCGAATTCTGTTGTAGCATGTGGAACACCTCCATTTAGATCATCCTGAGTGGGACTCTGGCGTCTCTTAAAAAACTCTCGTGAGAGTTCCTCTTGGTTAGACTCCTCTGAGGTTCCAATTCAATCTAAAATGCTTTTTGTAAAGAGAGGGAAACTTTTATGGATCTTTTACACAATGACAATGCCACCGCCAGGGGGGAGAGCCGGGACAAGTGGGCCTAGTGGCTACCGGGGGTCCGGCCGGGCGGCGCAGGAAGTTGAGCGGCTCAGAGGTCGGGCCCAAGTTCTGCGGCCGGCTTCCGGGCCTGTGGTTGCTGCTGGGCCTCCCTTACTCCCACGCCAGGCCTCTCTCATATGCCCATGCGGGCCGAAAGCTGTGCCTAGTTTTCGGCCTGCACTGGCATGAGAGAGAGGCCCGGCATAGGAGAATGAGTAAGGGAGGCCCGCAACTTGGGAGAGCTGGGGCCTGGTGGCAACCAGAGGCCAAGCAACCTGAGAAGAGGAGGGGGGGCGTGAGAGGAGGAGGGGGGCGTGAGAGGAGGAGAGGAGGAAGGGGGGGGGGGAGAGGAGGAGGGGGGGCATGAGAGGAGGAGAGGGGGGGGCGTGAGAGGAGGAGGGGGGGGCGTGAGAGGAGGAGGGGGGCGTGAGCGGAAGGAGGAGGCGTGAGAGGAGGAAGGGGGGCGTGAGAGGAGGAGGGGGGTCGTGAGAGGAGGAAGGGGGGCGTGAGAGAGAATGGGGGGAGGAGGGAGGAGGGGGGGGCGTGAGAGGAGGAGGGGGGTGTGAGAGGAGGGGGGGCGTGAGAGAGGAGGGGGGCGTGAGAGGAGGAGGGGGGGCATGTTGCAGGAGGGGGGGCGTTAGAGGAAATGGGGGGGTGTGAGAGGAGGAGGGTGGGGATGTGAGAGAGGGGGGGGGGTGAGGAGGAGGGGGGGCATGAGAGGAGGAGGGGGGTGAGAGGAGATGGGGGGGGTGAGAGGATGAGGGGGGTATAGGAGCTGGGGGGGGCATGAGAGAGGGAGGGGGGGGCGGAGAGGATGAGGTGGGGCGTGAGAGGGGGGTGGGGAGGGGGAGGGGGCGTGAGAGGAGGACGGGGGGGCGAGAGTCACAGAAACCTTTGAATATCAGTATTGCTTGACTGAGGAAGAGAGGAAAACTCTCGAAACTTGTCTATACATCAATTGTTAGTCCAAATAAAAAAGGTATCAACCTAATACTGAAGAATCAGTTTATTCTGCACTATCGCAACTGGACTACACGGCTATTTCCGTTTTATATATATATATATATATAGATATATCATATATAGTTAGATATATAGATATATATATATATATAAATCTATATATATATATATATCTATATAATATTATATATATATATATATATTTTAAAAAAAATTTTATATAGCTTCTAGGCAGAACTGCTCCTCATTCTGTAACTTCTGTATTGCTGTTTGTCTTCCAATATAGTCTTCTATAAATCAGTTTACCATCTTTTGTGAAAGCCTCTGTAAATCCAACTAGCTGTCAGTTTCTCTTGCTTTGCTTCACAGTTGGTCTCCTAGTTTCTCTGTGCTTGCCCTTCATTCCTTGAAGCGTCTACCACAAGGTTAAAACGTTTTGTTTTCGTTTTTCCTTAAAAAAAAAAAAAAAGAAGAAGCAATCCAATACATTCTTCTGGCTGAGAGCGCAACACAATTCACTCCTAGCCAGAAACCCGACTGCTTCTAGCAAATTCAGTGTCTTTATCTACAGTAGTGCTGCTCACCTGTTCATAAGACTCTACTCCAGTCACCTAGTGTCAATCTCATGCCTCTCTCGGCAATTCATGTCAACATGAATCGCATCCATAGAAATAAAAGGTATTTGAAGTACAGGGGACTATTCTAAATAATACTATTCCTACCATGCACGACACATACGTTGTTGACTATGGACTATATATAATAGGCATTGCACTGAGGTTCTCATTCTAAACTGCATGAGGTAGGAATGTAGATTTGAAAGGTAAGCAAATAGTATTGTACAAATGTGTAGAGCCATGATAAATGTTGCAGTGTAATCAGGAAAAGAGAATGCAAGCTTTCCTCCCCCTTTGATTCTTATTACCCCTTTTGAAGTACTGCTTTTGGGTACACGGCCAATTAATGCCTTGCAACCCTCCCCAGGGATGAAAGGGATAGAGAAGGATCAGAGCCGGGATGGGTTTGCTTGATGTACCAATTTCACTAGCAATTATTTATTTTATTTATAAAATATTTTACTAGAAAAAAAGAAATAAATTCAGAGTTTCCTCTCGTTTTGAAGTATGTCCTGGGTACAAAATGACACATTTAAAAGCTAAAGATAACACCACATTCAATTTATTTTGTGACTGCTGCTAAAAGCAAACTGCAAAATGAAATTCTTGCATGTAGTCTTTGGAAATGAATGACAAATTGATTTCTGATTTGACAATGAAATTGCAATGCTCAACTTGAACATTGAATATGGAAAGAACTATACCAGTGCAGCAATATATTCATACTTCCCAACCATGTGTATAATGGCAACTCAAAGGATTTTTTGTATTTGTTGAAAACTGTTTACGTTTTCTACTTTATCCTTATGAATACATTCCACAGAATGTGGAGGCTCCTTCATTTAACATGACAGTGACATGAGCACACAGGGCAATAGGAGATAAATACATTACAAACAGTGGGAATAGGTGCAACAGGTAAATGACAACGCAAGGCAAAGGGAGACCCTGCTCCAAAGAGCTTACAATCTAAGTATTAATGCAGTGTATTTCATACTCTAGTCTCGCCATGTTCATTCTCCTTAAAGCACACCATTGCATTGATTAATGATGTCAAATGGTCAGTTTTTAGGGGCCACAAACATATTCAGCATCTATAACCATATCAGTGCCAGAGAAGCCAGCAACCCATTGCTCTGCCCTCCAGCGTTAAATGGGTTAAAATAACAAAAAATAAGGATTTCCAAGCTCTATTAAGCAATATACATATATATACTGTATAGGAGGACATACGGAGAACTTACCAGATTTGTCAGCCCAATGAGAGAAAGATGAGCCAAACAGCATGATGCAGCCCATAAGACACATCTGCCCCAGGAGAAGCTCCTTCCTTTTCCTGCGAGTCTTGCTCCTCCGCTGCGTCCCAGTCTCCAGCATCCCTCTCTGGGCAGAGAACAGGCGCTGCTTTCCCTGAGTCAGACCATGCATGTTCCCCTTCTTCATTGTAATATCCATATCCAACAGCACCCACTTAACCAAGCTCTGCTTTTACACGGAGGGTAAAAAAAAAAACAACAACAGCAGCAGCTCTCTATCTACAGTATACTTTACAGAGAGTGCAGAAACTCAACACAACACAATCAATACCAAAATGAGAACACCGGCTTGCCACTTCTTCCCAAACTCCGGGTGCTGCGGCTGCTTCCTCAGCTGTTCTCTCTCGCTGGTCTAATCCATGTTAAATGTGGCTGAGAAGGACCCCGGGTAGAGTTTGGTGTTTTTTTTGACGCCGAGCAGCAGGATGTGCCATTGATGTAGGGGGAGAAAAGAAAAAAAAGGCTCGCAGCAGCCCTAGCAAGAGAGGCTTGTTGTGTGGTTGCTGATCATATAGAGCAGAGACTGAGCACTGGATTAATTCACAGTGCAGCTGTCTGATCAAAGATCCCCTGGGAGAGAAACTCAGGGAGAGCGAGTTAGATAGGCGCACACACGGAAAACACAAGGAGGCAGAGAATGAGAGAGAGAGAGTGAGGTTACTGGTGAAACTTTAGTCAGCAGCGAATCGGCTCCTAATTCCTCAGACCTCTCTTTCTCTCTCCGCCCTGTTTCTCTTCCCCACCCCCTTCCCAGGTTCATTTCTTTCTCTTCTTTTTTTTTTTTTTTTTGTGTGTGTGTGCAGATCTTATGAGGCACTGTTACCACAGGGACTGTGCAATCTGGATTAGATCTGTGTTACATATAACCCCAGCTAACTGGATGACTAACTGGCTCTTTGCCTTAACAAACTGGATCTTGCATTGTACATTGCAGTGTACATGAGAATTGTGCCAGGTAGTGTTAGGACCTGCAGATTGGGCATGCCGTGAAGTGGCTGCCAGTTTATAACCTTTTGGCCAAAGGGTTTAACTAAATGACCCTTTTACATGAGCAGATAAGCACTGAGGTATTTGCACTATATGTTCTGTCATTTTGTATGATGCGTTGGCCTTTCTGTTTTTGTTTGCATTGTACTGTATTTCTCGTGTTCCACTTTGACAAGGTACAGCACAATAGATGGGAGGAAATATTGTGATTGAGTGTTTCAGGTGAGCAGTACTGTGGGTATTTAAAGGAACCTGTCTCAGAAGTAGGAATAGTTGCGGAAACTTTACAGTTACTGCAGAAAACGTAATATATATTTTTTCTCATGATATATTGCAGTATTCTGTGCTTGAAGCTTTTCAGCCTGCAGTGCTTACAATATAATTTTTAGTGCCTGAGACACACAGTGATAAAGTGATCTGGCCAAGGTCACAAGGTTTGCGACACTGGCATTCAGAATGGTTTCACCTACTTAAAAGGCAGTCAATTACTATTAGACCGAACTTTAGTTGTGGGTCCGCGATTCCTAGCAAGACTGATTCCTGCTATTGTATAAAGTCTGTAACCAGCAACTACATGTATATACCCCCAAAACTCTCTTTGCCAGAGGTACCTGCAATGCAGAACAATATGTTTCAGGCCCCTCTGGCATCAAATAGTGGAAGGTGCAATCCCACATAAGACCAAATCGAACACCTGTCTAATAGGTTACAATTGATGCCCGTACGTACACCAAATTGCAACATATTCAGTCGCGGTAGGATTTAAGGGTGCTTCAGAATGACGAAAGCTGGTACTGCATATGTATTAAAGAAATAATGTTATAATTCATACATATTGGCTTCACTATTGTGCATTTTTTTATTTCTTGCTTTATACATGCTTTCCACGTGAACATCTGCTCTCCCCTTTTTTCGGAAGAAATTTGAACTCCTGATTGCAAGGGATTTAAAAGGCAGTAAGCCGCTTGCCAGAACGGAGTCTTATCCCAACTTGCAATAACGGTATGATTCCCCAGGCTGGCAAGGACTGGCTGGGATGCACACCCAGCACTGAAAGCTCCAATAAGCTGAACAAGCTTGCAAACACACAGGGAGTGCCTGTGGAGAACCTATGTCACAGGAGACCAGGTTATCAGAGCCACGCCGGGTAGAAAAAACGTTTCAGCTGGAAATTTGAAATAGCCAAGGGACATGCACAAGCCTGCCACATCTCCCCCAAGCTATCCCAATGCCACCCACTGGGCAGGCGCCCACAGGTTTGGCAGAACAAGTGGCATCCCGGAGGACTGCCATTGATCTCCGGACCTAGTACTCCGCCTTTCCCTGCTACCCAAATGCCGTTCACACCTCTGGGCATCCTCCGGCTGCTTTGAACTCCGATGTTCAGCAGACATACCGGCGCCTATGGGTTTACACAGGCTGCCTATTTTGACATGGGTTCTGAATGTCTAAACATATTAAAATACACTTTAATAAACTCTGAGTCTTGGGGAATCCCCTCAGCTATGTGGGACTTTAGGTGAGGATCTTGCAGTTGAAAACAAGGAGTCTGGAAGACACTGTGTGGCCCCAGTGTAACTCACCCTGGGTACCCAAAAATAGTGCAAGTAAGCCGGTGTTAGGATTGGGCTTAGGCCCCGCGATGCATTGCGCAACATCACGGATGGCGTGCATCAGCCGCAACCGGCATGCAGACGCCGCACCACCTGGAGGAGAGACGCACCAAGTCCGGATTCCAGGTCCCGCGCCGCCACAGTAAAACAACGGCTTACTCCATCAGCTGCTCCATACCTTTAGTGCATCCCTCTACAGCCTATCAAAGGACATCTTACATCTAACTACTGATTGCCCACACCCTCCTGCTGCTTCTCCATTGGCTGCTTGTGCTTTATATGCTCTGGCAAACTGGCTGAGCATAAATCCTGTTTACGTATTGTTTGCTTACCTCAAAGCTTCCTGCTGCCCTGCCTATTTTTGTTTTGCTTCCTATTTTTGACTAAAACTTGTACCTGGACCTCTACCTTCTCTGACTCCTTGACCACGGATACAGATAACGACGATTCTACTCTCTTTCCCCTTGACCATGGCTCCGGATTACGACAACGCTACATGCTCCATACCTAGACCACGGCGAGTATTACTACCACCAAGACCTCTCCTATCCTGACTCGGCTACTCGACCAATACTCTGCACTCCGGACGCGGTCACGCGGTTATAGGTCGGTGACTACTACTGATGCAGCGGCCGTTATTCGAACAAATCACGGCGCCAATTTTGAGTTATCTGCTGTTCCCCACGCAGCATGAATGCGGCCAATCGCCCCAGGCACCTGCGCTTATCGCGGATGTTTTATTTGAATTTCATGGATTCTGTTTCTTTGTTTGCAATAAAATTGATGAATTGTAATGTGTACAGTACTGTGCTACTGTGCTGCTGTGTCAATTTCATGTTTTTAAAAGCCAGAACACTAAAACGTTTTTCTGCACTCGCCGCGCTCACATCTTAGTGCGGGAAGGCTGGAATTTATCCCGCAGTTTCAAATCGGGATTCCGATGTACATGACGCGTGAAGTGCTCGAATAACGGCCGCTGCATCAGTAACATCCCCACCTCAAACTCGCGGTCTCGTCCAGTTTGTGGTGAGCGCACGTTGCAGTATGCTCAGCCCTAAAAACATGGACCCTGCTGAGGTGGGTCGACTTTTGAACGACCATGCCAGCATGTTTAAGAAGCTGGAAAAATATTTGGCACAAAATGACCAACGTAGGGAACTACTCCAATGCTCGGTTCAAGCCATTACTGACCAGACCCAACCTGGCTCCTCTCACTCTGCATCCCCAGCGACTCCTGCCCCAACACCCATCCCTATGACCGCAGCTTCGAAAACACGACTACCTACTCCAAACCGCTATGGCGGCGACCATCTTGGCTGTCGCGTTTTTTTGAACCAATATTCTATTTACTTTGAGCTAATGCCCTCTCGATTTCTGTCTCAGCAGTCTACGTGGCGTACATTGTCTTTGCTAATGGATGACGCTTTGTCATGGGCTTCACCCATCCGGGAGCAGAGGCCGTATCTCAGCAGTGACATCACATGCTTCACTAAAGAATTTCACAGGCTATTCGATACCCTTGGACGCAAGGTAACTGTTGCCTCTTCTCTTTTAAATATTTCTCAAGGCAACTACCCTGTGGCCCGGTACGCAGTCGAATTTCGGACCATAGCTGTCGAGACCGGCTGGAATGATGAGGTCTTGACTGAAACATAATGCTTGTGGCATGGGAGGAGAAAGGAATCAGAGAAGCCATATGCTTGGGGGGCAAGAGGGAGAAAGGGATTAGAGAGGCCTCGTGTTTCTGGGAGTGAGTGGAGAAAGGGATCAAAGAAGTGTGATGCTTGAGTAGGTGGGGAAGAAGGGTCCAAAAAAGCCTAATGTTTGAGGAGCGGGCAGGGGGAGTAATGGATTGTAGAAGCCTGGTTGATTGGGGCTTGTAAGAGATGTGTGCAGAGGTATATTTATTGGAGACCGATTAGGGTGAAATGAAATCCCGGCTTTATTGCACCTGTTCCTTTAACAAGGCAAAACATTAAAAATAAACAAAATAAAGACCTATCCCGCTGTGGAGAATATCTAAACCTTTACTCCAGCCCTCTCTAACTGGGTGGGTAGTTAAGCTTGTACTTCTTTAGCAGTCTGCAGATTTTCTTCCTGCAGAGTTTGCTGCTTCTCCTCGGCATTCTGGAGGCGCGTACGCAGACCTTGCAGTTGATTCTGCAGTAGGTGCTCTGCTTGTGTGCCTTGCTCCAATGCTTTGAACTTTTCATCTTCCAATAGTCTATTCCTTTTTTCTAGTTCATGAAGCTTTCTATTCATTTCACTGACATGGTCAGTCAAATCAGAATGTACCTCTTTCAGCTTTGTATTTTCTCTTTTAACAGTCTCCGTAATATTTAGGGTCTCCTTGTAGTCCTCCTTCCGTTTACGCACATCTGAGTTGAGACTCCCGGTCTCCTGGCATAAGACTTCTATCTCTAGGTTGAGGATATGAAGCTCCTTTTGAGAGACTTTAAGATCCATAAAAGACTGTAGATGGCTTTTTGAGAGATCTCCAGCTCCTCAGCGAGACTGCAAAGTTCCTATTTAGAGACTTCCAGTTTTATGCGGCAACTGCTGATCTCTTGGTGTGAGGCAACCCGCTCTATGCGGAGAGTATAAACCTCGTTCTGTGATATGTCCACCTCTGTGCGGGTACTGTTGACCTCCTGGTGTGAGGCATTCAGTTCTATGCGGAGAGTATGAACCTCATTCTCAGAGACTTCCACCTCTCTGTGGCAATTCTGAACCTCTTGCTGAGAGAGACTAAGCTCTTTCAATGGCTCCACATACTTCTGTTTCAGATTAGCAATCATTCTATCAGATTGGCTCTGCTTTTCATCCATGGCGGAAATAATATTTGCTGTCTTCAGCTCAGTCATCCGGTTCTCTAAATCCCTACGTAAGCGATGATCTATGTTCATCACTGTCCCATAGTCAAAGGTGATTGAGAACAGATCACTCTGTAGCTTGGCATTAGATTCTATCTCCTGTTTCAGTCGTTTACAGAGCAGATCACAGTTATGCCTGGCAGCCTGCAGTGCATCTTCAGGGCTGGTCAAGGGATCGTCTCTCACTGGTTCCGGCTCCGCTTCCCTGGTATGGTCGGTTGAGGATTCCTCACTGTTGGCACCAGACAGCCACTTCTTTGGGTTACGTGACTTCTGCCTTGGGCCCTCTGGATATTCTATCATCCGCGTGATGAAACCTCCTTTTTCTGCAGGCTGCAGGGCATCTAGGACCCCCTTTTTCTCCGCGAGATCTGTGGACGTGTCTGTTCCTTCCACGGTAAGTGAAGCACCGCTTTTCTTTTTCCGCCTTTTTGTTTTGGATGACTCCGTCCCATCAGGGATACTGGGGTCTCCATCTTTATTTGAAACTTCAGCAGCTTCACTGTATCCGCTAGGCTTTTCTTGCAGTTGTGTTAGCTGGCAGGAATATTCGGGGTCATAAAGACCTGTTTGTTCGGTGTGTACCGAGCTTAGGCACCTCCACCATTCTTGGGGTGTTTTGTGGGTGTGACTAGGTTTGGGTTCCCCATAACAGATATCTTTATCCATATCCTCATAGGACCGGAAGGGCCACTCTTCCGCGGGGTAGGATTCATTACAGGAACACCGCATCTTGTCCTCCCTTTTGGTGCTATCATGTGTATTCTTCTTCCTGACCTCGGGAGGCGCCACTGAAGCTATTTTCACTGTATTTGCAAGAACCCCAGCTGGTAGTCCTACAGGTGGGCAGACTTTGCTTGCAGAGTTTGTAGCTCTCAAAGGCATCCCTGTAGACTTTTTCTTCTTCTTTACTTTTGCAGATTCTGAGACATCAGGAGTCCTGAGCACACATTCTTTCTCATTAGTGATACTGGATGTGCACTTGCTAAAAAAAAACTTCTGCATTTTCCTCATGACCACAGCTTGCTGCTCCAGTTCCTTGGCACGTTGATAAAAATATTCCTCTGGCTGCTGCCCTTTTTCTGGAGCCACATAGGGATCATCCTCATCATCTGAATAGGGCCTGGAGGGACACTACTCCATGTGGCTTGGGTCTTTACACCAGGAATACATTTTCTTCCCCATTCTTGCAGAGTCTGTATTTGACTTCAGATGGACAGCCATTTTAAAATCCCATGTTTTTTTTCTTTTTCTTCACAAGTGGTGGGGTAGACTCTACCCCACAGCATCAGTCCCTTGTATGGGTCACCGTCTGTCACAGTGCTCCCAGTCAAATTGTGGCATTGTGGCTTTCTCCAGTGCCGTGTAGTTTTCCTGCCTGGATGTGTAGCCCTTTAATTCTGGTCACTTCTTCACGTGATTCTTTGTTTTGTTGCTCAGGCTGTTTGAAGGAACTGTATGCAGGCAAAAGCACAAAAAATTCACAGGCAGTGTCCGGGGCCCCTTTGAAATTCAAGGGCCACCTCTCACCCCCCTACTGACAGCATATGTAAGAGATGTGTGCAGGGGTATATTTGGATAATGGAGACCGATTAGGGTTAAATTAAATCCTGGCTTTATTGTGCCTGTTTCTTTAACAAGGTAAAACATTCAAAATAAAGGCCTACTCCGCTTTGGAGAAAATCTAAACCTTTACTCAGCCTTCTAAACGGGGTGGGTAGCTTTGCAGATTAACACCCCAAACATATATATAATATATATATATAATATCTTTTATTATATTATATACTATATTATATATATACATACATATATATAGTGTGCTATGGAAATGTCTGTGTCTTGTCCCCTTGCCTTGCTGTCAGAATACAGTCCTTCTGTGTGCATCAATACGTCATCTTTTCCTCAGATCAGCCATGTTGTGGGCTCTGCAGTCTTCCTTCTCCTTATGTCAGCCCAAATGTGAGCTAAGGGATCTCTCTCCTGTTTCTCACATCAGGCTTTTCTAAAAGTCCTAATCAGCCAGGTGGAGTCTGGTTGATTGTCTGTTTGCAATTAACCAGCACGCTGCTAGATTTAGAGGCAGTTTCTTTCAAACAGTGATAAGCCCCTGTTGCAGGGCTAAACTCCACATTGTCTGATGTGGTGGCATCATGTCATTTGTGAGGTCATGTGGGATGTCATTTGTGATGTTATGTATGATGACAGCAAAGCATGGGAGGGAGTTAAGGTTGCGTGTCACCTTAACTTCAAAATCTCCAAACTTTGAAGGGTTTGCTTTCAAACCTTAATTGCACTTTTAAAAAGTTTTTCAATTTAATTTATAAAACATCTCCTCACTAACTCTATATGTCCCTGCTCCACATTGACAAGCCTTAAACTTCTTATTTATATCAAATATAGGACCAGAGGGTGGTGGGAGCCTTCTCCATAAATTGCCTCATATTCATATTCTGGGGTTTGTGAAGAAGCTAGTAGAAGATAAACCTATATATACATCAGACAATTGTTTCCTGACAGCTAGGAAACCCTATGTAACACCAACAGAAGAATATAAAGTTCTTTTTACACCCCCCTCTTTGCTTACTTTGAGAGCACATGGATGGTACATTCCAGTGCTATGGCTATTGGAGTGTTTTAGCAGGGGTGTGTGCAGTCTTTTTAACTACAGTATAATAACTACAAAACACTTTATCCTTTTAAACCTAACCAATCAATGCCACTTCTACCACTAAGCCACTAACTCCATGCCAAATTTCATACAAATTTGTTCAGATGTTTAGCCCTTAATATTTTTTTTGTCTCATAACTGCCCCTCATATCTATTTTACCTCAGTAACTGCCCCTCATATCAATTTTACTTCAGTAATTCCCCCTCATACTGTATCTATTTTACCTCAGTAACTGCCCCTTATATCTATTGTATCTCACTAATTACACCTCATATTAAACAAGCACTCCTCAAATTAAAACTAGGCAGCCGATTGGGACCTGATCTACTGTAATCAAAGTCCCTACGACTTGGTGCCCCTGCCATTGCCATTGGGTATCTCTTGCGTCCTAATCAACTGTATTTTGACTGCAGGCCATATCCCAAAGACCTAGAAAACTGCCAGAATTGTCCCAATCTTCAAAAGTGGGGACAAAAAACACTGTTTCAAACTACAGGCCAATCTCTCTTCTCCCAATACTATCCAAAGTCATGGAAAAATGTGTCCATTCCCAATTAAGCGGTTACTATGCCAAAACAAAATTTCTCAGCCAACTTCAATCTGGCTTTCACTCAAATGACTCCTCAGTAACTGCCCGTAATATCTTTTTTTTGCCTTAGCAACTGCCCACTCCTATCAATTTTACCTCAGTTATTTCCCCTCATATCAATTTTACCTCAGTAACTGCCCCTCATCAATTTACTAAAGTAACTGCCCCACAAATCAATTTCCAGTAATTACCCTTAATATCTTTTTGCCTCAGTAACTGCCTCTCATATCTATTTTACCTCACTAATTGCCCCTCATATTTATTTTTCTTCAATAACTCCCCCTCATATAAATTTCCAGTAATTGCCCTTAATATCATTTTTTATCTCAGTATCTGCCCCTCATATCTATTTAACTCAGTAACTGCTTGTAAGAGGCAGGTGCAGACGTACACACAAGGATCAAGTTTTGGGAAATAAAACTTGGCTTTATTTAGTCTGTCCCTTTCAACAATGCACAGCAAGCACAAATATACAAAAGAAACAAACACCTATCCATTGTAAGGGCTTACTTACTTCCCCAGTCCCGATCTACAAGACTGGGAGGAAATGCCCCTTAACAGCCTATCACCCAAAAGTCTCAAAAGGAACCTCAAAGCAGGTGGCCCTTCAGGTCAGTCTCTGGTTCCAGGTGGGTGTTCGTTGAGGGCCAGCCTTTTGGTCGGGTCCTGGGTTTTCCGCACTCTGGAAGAAAGGTCTGTTTCACTTGTGTCTTGCAATCAGCACACAGTAATCATGTGTGCTCAAGAATCTCTGGGTGCAGTTTCAGCAGGAAGCTTTTCAACCTGTCTGATTACCAGGTGGAGACTGGATAATTGTAGAACGAGAATGGATCCAGCGCTGGAGCGCATTTATCACTAACTTTTTTTTGTGGAGACTGGATAATTGTCTAGCTGCAATTAACCAGTGTCCTGCTGGATTCCTCAGACTACTAGAGGCTTTATTGCATCCTCATTGAGACAGGGTTGTTTCCCTGTTACACTGCCACTCATATCTATTTTACCTAAGTATCTGTCCCTCCATATCTATTTTACCTCAGTAACTGTCCCTCCATATCTATTTTACCTCAGTAACTGTCCCTCCATATCTATTTTACCTCAGTAACTGTCCCTCCATATCTATTTTACCTCAGTAACTGCCCCTCATATATACCGGTTTTGCCTGATTATAATGCAATGTTTTTTTTTAAATTAAGCAAAGTTGAAAAGTAGATACTTACCTTACAATTGGTTCTGTCCCCTTTGTGAGCAGTGGGATCTATGAGGTAGGAGGGTAAGCTCCACCTTGGGGGCCAAAGACAGACACATAGCTTGTGGCAGAAAGGTCAAGCGAGAGACAAACACAGAGACAGATACACACAGGCACAGGGAGAGTAAATGTGTGTGTGTGTGTGTAAATTGTTTTCTTTCCAGCTGCTTCTAAAATTAGAGGGTTGTCCTATAATCGGGCCCCTCATATCTATTCTCCCTTGGTAACTGCCCCTCGCTGTCAGGAGCCAATTGCCTGATGTACAGAGTGAGTAGAGCGAGGAGACCCTGTGGTGCCTATTCTAGTAGCTTCGATAACTAACGCATCAAGCTTTTTGAGCAGTTCCCGACAATATGGCCTGTTTTCTATTCTGAAAGCTTCGATAACTTGCCAAACTAGTTAGGGAAGTGCTTTTTAACGAGCACTAGCGCTCCTGCTCAAACACACCAAGTGAGTGCTGAAAAAAGCTGCAGATCGCCATTTTGATAAGATCACGCTATTCTAGGATCCCCATCGGGGCTCTGAACTGGCGAGTTTATCACAGATCTCATGTTTTTAGAGTAGGACAAACAAAAATGTATTTTTATTGCATTGAATTGATGCTTGGAGTCTCCGGAACTGATCCACATTTATACCAGCTCTGGAGTCCCCCTGCTTCAATTCAATGCAATAAAATATCTTTTACAGACAGCTTCATTACCATAGTGGCTAACCGGTAAGATATTGTAGGGGTTAAACACCAGTGCCTGGTTTATTGTGGGGTTGGGTGAAGGTGGTATTTGGCCCATGGTGGGTGTTTAGGCTTGTGGGGGGCTTGCAGGAGGAGTTACTACCGCTATGGTAATGATGGGATTAACCCCTCCCGCTACCCCACCCGGTAGGCATAAACACCCACCATGGGCCAAATACCACCTTCACCCACCCTCGCTACCCCCAATAAACATTAAACCAAATACTTGCCAATACACCCATTAATTGCCAGTGTGGTTACCTATGTCCTCAATGGGAGCAAAGAGAACCCAATGGCAATGAATGGGCACCCCCTATACCCCCAACTAAATCCCACATCTGATTGGCTGTAGTAGACCATGTGACAGTGGTTTGGGGGGGAAAGGATATGACGTCATTCAAAGGGAGTCACATGGTACTTGAGCCAATCAGAAGTGGAATTTAGTTCCCACGATCTGATTGGCTCACGTACCATGTGACAGTGGCCATCTTTCTTTTGATGACGTCATCTTAAAGGCAAATGAAGCACAGCCATTCTGATTGGCTGGCTTCATTTCCTTTACATTATGTCATTAAAAAAAAACAACAAACCACAAAATCACATGTTTTTCACTGCCCAATCAGGGCCGTGGGAACCATTTGATGGAAAATGTGACGTCATAGGCCTATAAAAATCTATGTCGTCTCATTTTTGAGCCAGACGCCGAGGAGGAAGGACCTCCACTCCCAAGAAGAGGACCAGGGCGTGCCAGAAGAAAGTAAGAAGACAGAAGAAGACAGATGAAGACAACCCGAGAGTGACGTTATGGATTACAAATAGAAAAAAGAAAACAAAGACTTGTTTTTATATTTTATGGTTTTTTATTTTATGGTTTTTTATTTTATGGTTACCTTTTTTCTGTGCGTGGATTGGTTCGAGAGCATGCGGTTCCCCGGGAGTCGGTGAGTGGGTCATCTAATGGTAAGTAAAGAAAATAAATTTATTTTATTTTACTTTGCAGGTTTTTAAATATTTTTTTTTTTTATGTCATCGATTTTTTTTTAATGTCCATTTAATGCCCCTGTATTTATGTATGTCCATATGGATATACATACATACAGAGATAATAAAAGCTTGTTTTGTATGTTTATTTTGAATGTTATTAAATCGATTTTTATGCTCATTTATTGCCCCTGTATGTATGTATGTATGTATGTATGTATGTATGTCATACAGGGATAATTAAAGTTTGTTTTTCAAATGTTTGTTTGGCTTGTTTTGATGTATTTTAAATCTAATTTGCTGCTTTGTGTACAAATGTGGGTGTAATGTCAATTTTATTCAGTTCGATGTAATTTTTTAGGGTGTTTGCAATAGTTTATTTCAGGGGGGGCATGCTTTTTAATAGTGGTTTATTTTTGGAAGTTAGATTTTGTCTGATGGTGGTTTCTTTGAAATACAGCAGGGCCCCGGGCATACGGTGGATTCCATTCTAAGGGCCCGCCGTATAGTGAAAATCGCCAGAAAGCGGAACCGGAATTTTTCCCCGTGTGCGCATGCGCAACCTGGCATTTTCCCCCTTGTGCGCGCGGGACCTATGTTCTGCGCACACAAGCTATGTTCTGCGCGTGCGCGCTGGCGGCAAAGTGTAAGAGGAGACATGGCGGCCCCCTTCTCGGAGCCGCCATATCAGCGGATCGCCGAAAAGCTGGGCGCCGAGATGCGGGGCCCTGCAAGAGAATATTTTTCTGAATTGTTTGGTTTTAGGATTTGAATAGTGAATTGTATAATTGATTTGGATTGGATTGTAATTGATTTGAGATTGGATTAATTGATTGATGTAATTTATTTCTGTTTACTTGCTTTGTTTTTATTTAATGATTGTTTGGATGGAATTGTTTCTTGTTTGGAATAGTTTATTTGATTTTGAGCATTGCTTGGCATAGTGTACAAGATGCACAGATGATTTGCATCATGTACACATTGTAAAATGCTATGTTTTTATTGCCATTTGTTATATATTGATTTGGCTAGGTGCTGTGTTTTCTTCGGAGATGAGATTTATTTTCTTTTGCAATGTGGCTGTGATGTTTTCATTTGGAGATGTGATATTTTTATTTGTGCATGTATATGTATATCCTTAACCATTTCTTTGTATATTGGTTAATCATGCATATATCTATATATATATATATACACACACACACACACACACACACACACACACACACACACACAACACACCCACACACACACACACACACACACACACACACACACACACAGTGGTCGACAAATCACCCAAAAAATCTACTCGCCGACCAAAAAAAACTACGCGCCACCTAGTCCCGTCCCCAACCCCGCCCTAGTCCCGCCACTAGTCCCGCCCCCAGGCCCGCTTTAAAATAAATAAATTGAATAAATTCCTAGCAAGAACAACATTCGTTTTTGACATAAGTTTATTTATTGTATTACATTATACTACAATTAGTCCTGTTTACGTGTGTGTGTGTGTGTGTGTGTGTCTGTGTGTGTGTGTGTGTGTTTTTGTCTGTATGTGTGTGTGTAAATGTCGGATTTACAAAAAAAAGCCAGATGTGAATGACTAGTTTCCTGCACCTTTATGCAGTGTCTGGATGCCCCCGCTTCACAATTGATTTATTTAAATGTAGGCCCATGTTTTATTTTTTTGACATACAGGGCTGGTACCTTAGGTCTGTGGGGACCTCTGGAGTTAAACTGAGGACCCCCAGACGCCCACGGGTACCACCTGCGGACCCACGAGGGAATACCTGCGGGGACGAACCGGGGGCCCCAAAGCTGTTGTGGCCCCGCAGACCCATCAGGACCACTTGAGGGCACCAGACCCCCGTGGGAACCACCTGAGGGCCTCAGGCACCTGTGGGGCTGATCCAGACACCTCCAGACACCCGCGGGCCCACCCGTGGACCCCGTTTGGGGCCCACAGTGACCCACGGGGACCACCTGGAGGCCCACGGCACCTGGCGGGGACCACCCGGAGGCTTCCAGACCCTGGTGTACTGGTGCACTGTGGGGCCTGCGGACACCCGTCGTGACCACCGGTGACTCCCGTGGGCCTGGGGTATTAAGCCTGTATGTCAAATAATAAATCATGTTTTATGGGGGGGGCACAGGGAGTGGGGGAGTTATGTATTGTTTATTAAATACAGTAATGTTTATTGTGGGGCTGTGTATTGGTTTTATTGTGGGGAGTGGGGGTGGGGGAAGGGGGTATTGTCCCCAAGGGTGGTTAGGCTTCCCGGGTGGGTGGTGGGTGAGGGTGGTTAGGCCTCACGGGTGGGTAGTGGGGGAGGGTGTTTAGGCCTCCCGAGTGAGTGGTGGGTGAGGGTGGGTTAACCCCTTAATTACTATAGCGATTTATAACCGTTAAGGTAATTAAGTGGTTAGGGGACATTCGATTGGCTCTTTTTATTCTTGTGTATGTTTTGAAGCACCGGAGGGCATGGGCGGTGATGAAGATGAGGATGGCCTTCATCGTGGCAGCCTGGCAAGGGTGAGTGCAATATGCATTTATTTTATTTATTGTAATTAATGTATTTTAAATGGGCAAATGCATTATTATCCATATGTATAATAGTAATTTTGCCCATTACTGTAGTGTAGGTGTTAGGGGCCGGGGGGGGGGGGGTATTTATTTAAAAGTATTTATGTATTTTTTAATTATTTTTGGGTGGCACAGAATTGGTACTGCAGGCAAGCGGGGACCCCCGGACACCTGCAGTGACCACCTGAGGGAAACCGCCGGCCTATAGTATCTTTCCTATGCATCCCCCAAAAATTAAACTAGGTTATGTATGTTAGGGGTTATAGGGGTTGTTGGGGGCACAGGGGGTGTGTGTTATGTATTACAATGTTTATTGGGGGCAATTGTCCCCAATAAACATGCTATTGTGCTTTAACCCCTTCATTACCTTAGCAGCTATCCGCTAAGGTAATGAAGCTGCTTTAATGTATTTTTATTAATAGTGTGCGGGAGCAGGGGGTCTCGTGAGCGGAACCGCATTGATTTCAACCTCAGGGACACCCTGCTTCACAAGTTACAGGCCCCGGTATGGGGCATTGGATGCCAGTGTCGCCGCCATTTTTATTGCATCCACGTCGCGTCTTGGACGCTATAAGGCTGCGGACCCAGTGACTGCCACAGCGCACGCCTCGGCGTGCGCTGTGCGCACAAGCACCGGCCCCCCAGTCACTCAGGGCCGAGTACATGCGTCGGCGCACATTCAGCAGCCGCGCTGTACTGCACACAAAAAAATGTGTGTGGAACTTGCGACGGAGCCGTGGCCACGCCCCCGCCGGCGGTTCAGCCAATGAGGGCGAACCAGCCGCGTGAGGTCATGGCCACGCCCCGCCAAACCCCCCCGCCACGCTCCCTCCCGTCGCAACCTCTCCCTCCCAGGACCGCGTGTGTGGGTGCAGCGCTGTGCACGCGCCGCCCCCTCACAGCGCGCGCGTGCACTGGGACCACAGCCTTAAGATGGTGGTGACACTGGCATCCGATGCCCCATACTGGAGCCTGTAACTCAGGAAGCAGGTGGTCCCTGGGACTGAAATCAATGCGGTTCAGCTCAGGAGACCCCCTGCTCCCGCACAATATTAATACAATTTACATTAATGCAGCTTCATTACCATAGCGGCTATCCGCTACGGTAATGAATTATTGTTTATGGGTGTTTTGACAGTAGTGTAGATGAGCAAGGGGTCTCCTGAGCTGAACCGCATTGTTTTCAGCCTCGGGGACCCCCTACTTTATAAGATACAGGCCCCGTTATGGGGTGCCGGTATCCCCTGCAGAATTTAAATCCCCCAGTCACGTGACGCGGAAGCTTTAAAAGTACAGGGGATCCGGCACCCCATAACGGGGCTGTATCTCTTGAAGTAGGGTGTCCCGAGGCTGAAACCAATGCGGTTCAGCTTAGGAGAGCCCCTGCTCATGTACACTATTATTAAAATGAATATTTTTTCTGTACGATCGCCTGTAACAGCCGTGCATGGAGATGCAGAATCTCCATGCAAATGTTACTGCCAGCTTTTTTTTCTTTCTATCAGCTATCGCACTTGAACTTTAAGCGAGATAGCAGGGGGGGGGGGGGGGGGCCCCGCCCGAGGGGGCAGTTTTGAGCGGGGCCGATACAGAATGCGCTGAACTCCTTAGAGAATCGCGCCTCTGGCTTCAACTTTTCGCGGACGTGAAAACTTTTTTCACGCCGGCGCAAAAGTTCACTGCGTAGTGCATAGCCCACCAAGTACATAAAAGATTATTTTATGATCTCTGAGGAGATTTGGAAAGGGCATTTTTAAATGCCCAATATTACTCTGACAATCTTTATGTGAGGATTGGCCTTTGGCCCCGCCTCCATGACGCGACCCATGATGAGACAGGCGCCGCGTGCTGCGCTTCCAGGCTGGGGGACACCGCACGCACCATGCTTAAGCCTCCCCCCGTGACGCATCCCATGATGCGACAGTCAATGCGCACCACGCTACCAGGCTAGGAGACACCGCACGGACCACACTCAGGCTCCACCCCCATGACTTCACGGGTGATGCGCACCGCACGCAAGCTACACGCAGTCATGGGTATGCAAGGGGTTAATTCCATCCACAATTATTCTTCACCTGCACTTCTCCCCGCCCCTGCCTATCAGTGGACTTAATATGTCTAAGGGGCGGTGTTCATTCATTACCCTGCAACTGTCTGCTATTCTACCATTGGCTGCCTGTTCCTTAAATGCTCAGCCAGCCCTGCTGCAAACTGGCTGAGCATTAACTTCGGTTTGTGTAACTAGTGTTTGCCTCAAACACCCTGCTGCCCTGCTATTGCCTTGTCTTGCTTCTCTTGCTCCTGTTTGACCTCGGCTTGTATCTGGACCTCCGCCTTCTCTGACCCCTGGACTCGGTTTGTATTTGGACTTCTACCTTCTATATTCCTGGCACTCGGCACCGCTCAACGACTATCCGATCTCTCCTACCCTTGACCATAACAAGTACCACGACCATTCTGTCGTCTCCTACCCTGGCCCGGGTACACAACCTTCACTCTGCACTCCGGACTTGGTTGCTCGGTTGCAGGTCGGTGGTTACCAACATCCCCACCTCCGCCTCGCGGTCCTGTGCTGTTTGTGGTGAGCACCCGTTACACTTTATCAAATTACATCAAACACAGCAAACTTCTGGAAGGCCATCAATAATATATTCCAGCCTTCCAGCCATCAACAACCATCTAATATTAAAAAGGATGCTACTACTCTGACAAATCCCACTGAAATACTGTAGCAAACCCTTTCAATTAATACTTTGTGGGGCATGCTCCATCCCTATTATCCTGAACTACAAATATGAAGCTCAATCTGGGAGAACCCCTATAACACTGAACCTGTGCCTTGACCCCTGCCTGTACCCAGATCCATCTCTTCTCTAACCGTGAACTTCGGCTTGACTTTGGATTCCTGCTCTCTCCTCTCCTTGACCATGGCTTACGGATATCGACCATTCTTCTCTCTCCAACCCCAGAGCACAGCAAGTACCACAACATACCCTAACTCTCATACCCTGACCCAGCCTCACGACTCTGACTACGCACTCCGGACCCGGCTCCGTGGTTGTAGGGCGGCGGTTACATATGTCCCCACCTCAGCCCCTGTTTGTGGTGAGCGCAGCGGGACAGATATCAGGGCTCGAAAGTCAGGAGGACGCTGGACAGCCCCGGTGTAATTCTACTCGCGTACCCGCAAATAGTGCCTGCCTGCCGGGTAGAATGAAGGTACTACCAGTAGCTCCGGACCCCAAACTCCTGCAAACAAAATAATTGCGTTGTTACCCAAGTATCCCACCTAAACCTCACACAGAGCAAGTTTCATGAGTCTGGGGTAAAGGGAACATGGAAAGTGGAAAAGCAGGGGTCACTTTAACTTTACATGTACATATACCTGGCTTATAGTGCTGGGTAGCTGCCAGAGACCCACGGGACCCAAAGGCAACCAGAGGGCTTAACCTGTATTATGAAGCCTGGTTACCCTTGCCTGTCACATACATTCATTTACAGAATTAACCTCAAGAGCTGATACTTCAGCCCTTGACATACGGTTCCAGGGGCAGCCAGCCGGATCATGTCTTTATTAATGGAGGCTGGCTACATCCCACCGTCACACATAGCAGGTGCCAGGGTGCGGGATCAACTGCCCAAAATAGCACTTTTTGCTGATCACTTTATACTAACTTTGACCATACCCCTGACCTCCCTCCCCAATGTTTTTATGGTATTACAAAGATTTGGTGCAATATCCGGCCTACAAATTAACAATAATAAATCCGAAGCCTTGGCCCAACACATCCCCAAGGAAACAATAAGACTCCTCAGCTGCCACTTTGACTTTAGATGGCAGAATACCTCTTCAAATATTTATGTATAAATCTGACTAAGACAATAGATGCCCTAAACCATCCACAGGAGGTGTGCTCATTTGCATGTCATTTCCCAGAATCCCTTGCTGCAGTGGAAGTGCTGTATGCTGGGTGATAATGGGGAAAGGCACACACACACACACACACACACACACACACACACACACACACACACACACGGTAGGGGGGGGTGTTACATACATTAGCTTGGGGCGGCTGCTTCTATGTCTGTGTCTTGCAGAGGGGGCGGGGCCAGAAGATCCGTGCTGCTGCTTCTATGTCTGTCTTGCAGAGGGGGCGGGGCTTCTCTCTGCACACAGACAAGCCCCTCCTCTTCCTGTCTGCTTCCCATTTTCAGCAGCATGGGGGGTTGGGGGATCGGAGCATGTCGCCCCCCCCAGGTGAAATTGTGGACTGATTAAGTGTTGGTGGTGGTGGTGGGGGGAGTGATTGAGTGTGTGTGTGGGGGGATTGAGTGTGGGGGGTGGGAGGGATTGATTGAGTGTGTGTGTGTGACACACACACACATATATATATATCTAGTGTGTGTGTATATATATATGTGTGTGTGTGCGTGTGTGCTCCGTGTGTGTGTGTATATATATATACATATATATATATACACACACACACACACACACACACACACATACACACACACACACACACACACTGTGTTGTTTTAAATTTTTGCATGGTGTGGCTATTTTGACTTCTAATTCGCCACACCTGTGGCTACATTGAAAAATAGGTTGCCCACCCCTGCCCTATACAAAACAAACTATCCATAATTGATCAAATGCATGACGAAAAACATGGAAACCAGGTCAAAATACTCCATCTCTTGGATCTGGAGGATTCAGGTGGTAAAAAATGAATTTGTTACCAAAGATCCTATACTTATTTAGAACACTTCCCATTCCAATAAAAAATGCAGACATAACTGAAATCCAAAACAAACGTTTTATATGGGCAAGCAAAAAACCTACAGTCCAGAGAGAAATATTGATTTGCCCCTTGGAAACGGGTGGACTGGACATACTTTTAATCTTAATATAGGTAGGGTGGCTCATGTGGCCCAGCTTACCCTTTAGCATGTTCAAAAAGGCATCAAGATATGGATGGACATTGTGAGGGAAGTGATTGCCCTGTCTCAAATAGAATCTCTCCTTTGGCACCTGCCTAAGGCAGATCCCCTTAGACCTCTGCACACCCATTAATTTCACACTCTTAGATTATGGGATTTTTTGATGTTCAAATACCACCTCATCTCAAGATCCTCCTCCATGCTTCCCATACTCGGCAGTCCCCAATTTCCCCCAGGCATGATTCATCCCGACTCTGTTTGGTGGCAACAAAAAAGGTTAACAAAAATAAATGACTTTTTACAAATACTGTAGGTACCCTCAGATCCTTCGAAGATCTCAAATCCAAACATGAAATCCCCCTCAGAATATTTCCGTTATACTCAAATTAACCACTTTATTTGCACCCGAATACCCCATGTCTCTTCCTATACTAACACCTGTTTTGAAGAGATGTCAGTTTTCCTCCCTGAGTCCTGGCCTGATCTCAGTGTTTTATCAAAACTTCATACCCAATAGACCAAAGGACAGGTTCGAATTTATGAGGCAATGGGAGCTGTACATAGGGGAAACACTACAAATGGATGACTGGGAGGAGATATGGGTAGCAATAGCTAAAAGCTTTATTAATACGCTCATAAACGAAAATGGGTACACAGTCCTGTATAGGTGGTACCTGTGCCCATATAGACTACATAAGATCTACAGTACCTCTCTACCTCTCCCCTCTGTTTTAGGGATTGTGGCCAGTTGGGGACAATGTACCATACATGTTGGTCTTGCCCTCAGGTGACCAGGGTCTTGCAGGAAGTTAACCTCTTAATCAATTCCACCCTGGGAACCAATATTCAGCTGTCCCCTTGGGAGGCTCTACTTAATAGACCAATACAAGAATTGTCCAAGGAGCAACAAAAACTGTTGATTCACATACTAGCCCCATGGAAACAGAGCCCCCTCACCAATCATGCCCCAAATAAAAAAAAATAATGGGTACATAATATCCATGTGAAAACTCACTAGCTTCATTGATAGATCAGAAAAGTTTGGGAAAACCTGGGTTCCCTGGCTGGAAAAAATGGGGTCAAATCCTGAGAACAGAAACCTATTGACATTATAGTTGGGAAGTGGTGGACTGGAAGGAGCAAAATACAGCTCTGGAGGAATCTGATGTTACCTGATGTTACCTGATGTTAATTCACCTGACGAAGGGTTAATTCTAGAAACATTGTACATTTCTCTGCAATAAAAAATGTAACAAAAATGTTCAAACTACTGTGATGATTTCTGCTCACGTGTGACAGGAACCTCTCTTCAGTTGGATTCTTGTGGCGTTTAGAAGATTTCTGCCATCCAGTAACTGCAACGATACTATAAACAACAAGAGTGAGTGTCACCTCCACCAATGTACAGTATGAACTTTGGGCCACATACGGTACCCACATACATTATATTGGATGTGTTGATTGCAGAACTCATAAGATTTACGGAAATCTTGGCACTCTCAATATCTACTGAAACAGAGGATATTGCCGCTCACCAAATGTACGCAAAATATATACATATAGATAGGAGGTGCATACGGGAATTATCAACATATGTTAAGGCAGGGAAGGGTTAAAAGGAAAAACCCAAAAGAATTCCTATTTGCACTGACCTATACTATTAAATAGTTGGGAAAGATTCAATCCCTGGGTAAAAAACCCATATACCATTTAGAGTGCCTTAACACTCTCAATATCTGGCTGCTATCTGCTACTATGTTATTTTTTAATCGGTAGAATTTTGTATAGCATAGCCAGTGTATAGAGTATCCAGAAACATCTGTTACAAAATGAAACCCTACCCAGAAAAAAAGAATGGGTAATAAAGCTTAAAGCAGCAGTCCAAGTTGCGCTTTTTTAATTAATTCATTTTTATTTGATTTTATTCCCCCTTTAATATGTGCATCAATACAATCCACACAATGATAAGTAATTAGCTAAGTTGACGATCGATCCGTTCTCCTGTGATCGATCGGCAAAGATTCGGCTCGGGGTTCCACTAAATGACTGCAGAGGAGTATTCTGCAGTCAGTATGGTTGCTATAGAAACACAAAAGGCTCGTTACATTATAATACATTAAAAATGTTATTCAGAGTTGTTTTTTGTTTTTGCTAAAAGTAGTTTCTCATAGTACAGAACTGACTTTTAAAAAAACACGTAGAATATTGCTTGGTCTGCAACTTTAAGGTGACTTTCTAGAAGACATGCGGATCTGGTTTTAAAGCTGTTTTCTGTGTATGCCACAAATGAATTATACTGTACCTGTGTTAGAGACAGAAGTTTTATGCAGCTTCTAGCTAATGAGGCGTTTACTCCTATATGTTTTATAAAATGTATGTGCTAGAGAGTTTAAACCATGCACATAAAAACACAAATATAATTTAAGTTACAAAATAAATAGTTGTATTTCCATCTCAACGTTCATACAGTAATATCTCAACAAACGAATGTAACCCCAGCATTTTTGTTTATAGATACCCTTATATCATTTCTGCTAGTGGGCAAATAAACACTCCTTAAGCAATGTTCATATACGAATAATGAAGACTATTGCATTCCAGATCTGGTACAGGTTCGAAATACATTGTGCACATTCTAGAAATTGTTTGCATTATCAAATGATTTGAATAATCACTTAAGTCTTGCCATACAACATCCTTATCTTACATGTCTGAACTTGTCTGATTTTGTCTCATATCTATAGTAACCTAAATTGAATGTGTTTAAGTAAAGATGACCAAGTGAATATAGACGCAGAGGCAAATCCCCATACCACAGCAGTTTAGCATGTTATTCATGTAATAACTGTAGCAAGGTCCCCTACCTTCGGGTCTGTGGTGTGGGGGGACGGCTGCTGATCTGCCCGGGTGCCACCAGCGTTGCGGGCAGACCCGGCATAGGTGCGGGAGGAGAGGCTACTGCGAGGTGTAGGGTGCCGCCGGAGGTCCATGGCGGCCTAGGCAGTGGCCATCTTGATCTTCGCACATGCGCAATGGCATATATGCGCATGTGCAGTGCATGTTGAGGCGTGCATGCGTAGTAAGATTGGCGGCTATCTTGGAACGGAGTCTGCACAGGACTGCGAGTCCCAGCAGCCCCATGGGCTGCACATTACCTGAGGCAGAATAGCCAATAAGGCATATATATCAGAGACTCTAATGGTGAGACCCTCCAGCGGGAGTTCACCCCACGCGGTGGATTGAACGCACGCGGAGCAGAAGGATTCCTAGAGGCCCTCAAATCATGGGATCAGACAGATCCTCCTGTTTAAAGTCAGCGGTACCTGGGTACAGGAGTGCCCAGGGAGGTAAATATGCACTGACGGTTCACAGGGGTAGCGCTACTCCCTACACTTGGGTGGGATTGACACTAGGGAAGGACATTAGGGATTTGGTGCCCCCGCACCCTAAGTACTTTGGGGATATATATACACCCTATTGTATTATTGTGTTGTACTGTGGTACGGTTATATTGTATTGTGTTATATGTGTGTTTAGTAAATACTTTATATATATTTGGTGTGTATTTACTGACTACTGGTTCCCGTGAGGGGTTATCCTGCTGCGCCAGGATCCCTCGCAGGTGGAGGCGCTGCAACTGGAGAAGCGAGACCACCCCAGGCTCCCAGCGGCAGAGGCTTAGGCCTCCTGCGAGCCACGTAGGTAACAGCAGCACGGGTAGTTCCCTTAGTAACGGGGAAAAGGGGCTACATAACCTTCCTATGCTGTCCTCAGTCCAGTTGGAGAACTGGTAAATGCAAATGTATGAAAGCTTCTTTTAGGGTGTTAGGGGACTGAAAAGATGGAAATCTTCTAAACGTTCAATGATATTCATTAGTAGAAAGGAGGAAGTTGGAAATAATACATGGATTAATATGTAAACCAACTAAAAATAGAAAGAGTTTGCAAAAATTAATAAAGTAGATCTAGTTGCCTATTGTTTTTATGAATATTTTTCTTGAGTGTCCTGTAGGTAACAGCACACATTTTTAAGTGTAGTTTTCTACTGTCGCTTTAGAATTGTGAACTTATGACCCGTACCATCTGCTGTGCTGGCTAGAAACTACTCATGCTGCATGGGGCTCCATCTGTGTCTCCAATGAGTATTATATTATCTTTTAAAAGTGTAAGCCTTTAAACACAATGAAAAGAAATATCTTTGCTCCTCAAAAGCATTCACATTTTATGAATGTGTGTAGTGTGTGAATATAAGGTGCAAAACGTTCAAATGGATTTTTGTGTGCGTGTCCTACGGACATAACGATATTAAGTTTATGGAGGAGAGCTTTGTGCTGGGTGGTAAACACGTTAGGCAACCAAAAACAGGGTTCAACATTAGGGGATTTAAATAATAAGGAGAAAGTGAGGGTAGAGGCTGCTGATGGCTAAACAGGCAGGGAAAATAACTGGACACATTTTTTAAGTGACTGTGGGAGCCTGGAGGGGCCTATATCTGCTCCCACCATCAAAGTCTTTAGCACTTCAATTATTGACAGGATGTCAATTCATTTCTGTGAATTAGTGATTGGCTGAACACCTGCCATGATATAAGATCAAGCTGGGATTGTTATGTTACTAGCACTTAAAAGAAGAGGGTCGCCTATTTACTACTGTATATCTGACTAGTGATCTGCCAACATGTGTTTGCATTTGCTTCCCTCCCTCTGCCATCACTTCCTTGGGTATACATAATAGGGACTTTAAATCAACTGGTGACCAAATGGAAAATGAAAAGCAAACAAGTTTATTATCATTTACTAAAGAGGAACTCTCCAAGGTTTTGCCTCGGGCCTTTTCTTCCATGCTGTTCACAGGAACAATTCATTTAAACCTAAAATCCTGGCAGGCTTCCTGTGTAAAGCAAGTTTAAGCTGGAGTTGAAGCAGATATAGATATAACTAACCAATATCTAAAGCGGCCAGGCAATTATTTTTGAGCATATTAGGTTTTGCATGTATTTTAAGCAATTTACATTTGCAGATCTTTGGATAATAATTGCTTCTTATACAGCGCTGACAATGTCCACAACTCTGCAGAGCACAGCTTGATAGAGTGACTTGCTCAACGTCATAAGGAAAGCTGACACCTCGATTCAAACCAGGGTCACCTGTTTCAAAGGCAGTATTTTTAGGGACACATACAATACATCAAGTGTACATGTTATCAAATCCGTTCTGGCATTAACTCTCACTAACTTGGAGGTAACACCGGAATGAGTGCGATATCCATACTGGCACTAGATGCAGGTGCCCGTTACTGTTCTACTAAGTAGTCTTGAGCCCAAACATTGAAGATGTCCTTTTTCATCTCAGCTCACATTAGAAAGCTTTCAGTACTTTCAACCCCTTTCAGTCCCAAAATGTCTGTAGCAATAGAATGTGACTTTGGAACCAGGGCAGCCTGATTGCTACTGAGACAATTCTACACCCATAATCACACTCCCAGTAACATCATCCCTAAATGGAGGTGGAAGTCATCCTCTTTCATTCAGCTATCACAGCTCTCAGAGAATCATGGCAGTTGTTAAAATGTTTTGATGACCAGCAACCATCACAATGACTTCGACTCCTGTGTTGGTCACTTAATATCATAATTGCCCTAGAAATTAAGAGATATAAAGTAGCCTGTTTAATTTTGAAAAATAATTAAAAAAACTTAAGTAATAATAATAATAAAAAAAAAAGTTGAGGCAGAAATAATTTGTAAGTAACAATCCCTCACAATTTTTTTTTTTTTTTTACCTTATACTGTATGAACCAGGGGTCCTTCAAAGCTTCAGGGGCACCTGTTTGGCGAGATATAATTTTTTTAACCTTTTGCCAGGACTTGCAAGGAAAAACAACGATTGTGTACCTAACGGTGAATCCACCCTTACTCAGTCACAAGCAATGATATCTCAGGACAATGGCTTTTGATTATCTATAATTTCTCCTGCACAATAATTCTTGTAAGGGGATTTGAAAATGTAAAATCTCAGGAACTGGGGGGTCCCTGTAGCTTTGAGTGCTGCTGTCCAGTTCCATGGGGACAACTTGTGTATGTAAACAAAACGTGCAACATGGATTGCCACATTAAAACAAATTCTGCATTAATTCTTCATCATTCTCCTCATCAGGACTACAGGGATAAATGTTAGGGTCTAGGATTTCCTTTCGTGGAACCAGGCCATACCTGTAGATGGTTGTTAAGCAGTTGGGAGGAGAACCCACTGGAAGAGCTGTGGATGAAGTTGGAGGTCTGCCTACAGCAGTCTTTCACTCATGGTGCCCAGGACAGAATGTGCAGCTGTTTCTCTCTGTTGACGACCTTGTTTATCATACATAAATAAACAATTAATTACACAGGCAGGGTTGGTTTAACCATTAGGCAAACTAGGTGGCCGCTTAGGGCAGCAAAATATGGGGGGTGGCAGCCACCTAGTTTGCATAGTGCAGTGTTTGCTATCCAGGTGGAGTATTTCCCTGATCTCCAATAGCAGGGCAGTAGCTAGGGGTCTGGCAGTTTCCTCCATCTTTATTGGTTTCTGCTGGGTAATCATCCAATCAGGAGGAGATACCAGGAGCCTGGGGGCAGGGGGGAGAAGGAAGCAGCATTGACAGTAGAGAGTCGAGGTGTTGGGTTTGAGAGAATGAGAGGGAGAGGGTGTTAGGGATACTGAGAGGGAGGGTGGGTAGGTCAGAGAATGAGCAGGGGGTGAGAAAGAATAAGAGGGGGTGAGAGAATGAAGGGGGGATGAGAGAATGAGAGATGAGAGAGGGGGTGGGAGAGAGAATTAGAAGGGGGTGAGAGAGAATGAGAAACAGTGGCATATCTACTGCCTGGGATGCCCGGGTATGTCCCTAGGGCCTCCGCTCGGGGGGATGGGGGATCATAGGGAATCAGGATCCTCCCTCGAACTCTTGATGACCCCGCTAAGCAGTTACAGAGGCCCCCGCGCTCTTACAGCAATTATACTGATTGCTGGGGAGAGAGCGGGGGCTCTGTAACAGAGCAGACGTCCTCCATGACGTTTAAGGCGAGAGAGGGCTTTAGAAGCAAAAGGGGTAGAGAGAAGACATCCTTGAGCAGAACGCAAGAGTCGGGATGGTGCATAGCGAGAAATTAGGGCTGAGATGTAAGGAGGAGCAGAAGAGTGTAAAGCTTTATAAGTGAGGAGGAGAATTGAGTGTGTGATATGGGATTTTATAGGAAGCCAGGAGAGGGATTTCAGCAGGGGAGACGCTGAGACAGATTTAGGAAAGAATAGAGTGATTCTGACAGCAGCGTTTAGGATAGATTGTAGGGGAGACAGGTGGGAGGCAAGAACGCCGGACAACAGGAAGTTACAGTAATCGAGACAGGAGAGAATGAGGGCCTGTGTCAGAGTTTTAACAGTCGAGCAACAGAGGAAAGGGCGTATCTTTGTAATATTGCAGATTAAAAAATGACAGGTTTTAGCTACCTTTTGAATGTGAGAGGAGAATGTGAGAGGAGAATGAGAGAGGAGAATGTGAGAGAGGAGTTGAGTGTGATCCCTAGGCAGCGTGCTTGTGCTACTTGGTGTATGATAGTACTTCCAACAGTAATGTGGAAGGAGGTGGTAGGGCTAGGTTTGGGAGGAAATATGAGGAGCTCCGTTTTTGACATGTTGAGTTTAAGTTGGCGGAGGGCCATCCAGGATGATATAGCGGAGAGACATTCAGAAATGTTGGTCTGTACAGCAGATGTAAGGTCAGGGGTTGAAAAGTACATCAGCATCAGCATATAGGTGATATTTGAACCTATCAGCATATAGGTGATATTTGAACCCAAGAGATGTGATTATGTCACCTAGAGAGATTGTGTAAATTGAAAAGAGAAGAGGTCCCAGGACAGAACCCTGCGGCACCCCCACAGAGAGATCGATAGAGGGGGAGGAGGTGTTAGCAAAAGAGACACAAAGTATGATGGGAGAGGTAAGAAGAGATCCAGATAGAGCTATCAAATGCTGCAGAGAGATCAAGTGATATGAGCAGCGTGTAATGACCTCTGTCTTTGGCAGCATAGAGGTCATTAGTTATTTTAGTGAGGGCTGTTTCAGTGGAGTGATCAGATTGTAGAGGGTCTAGGAGAGAATAGGTGGTGAGAAAATGGAGCAAGCGAGAGAATACAAGACGTTCAAGGAATTTAGAGGCAATAGGCAGGAGGGAGACACGACGATAGTTAGAAAGACAGATAGGGTCAAGCTTGCTGTTTTTGAGTAATTGTATAACTGTTGCATGTTTGAAGGAGGAGGGAAAGGTACCAGAGTAGAGGGAGGAGTTAAAAATGTGTGTGTGCGTAGGGATTACAGTAGTAGCAAGAGGTTTTAGGGAATGGAGACAAGAGGGCAGGTGGTAGAGGGAGAAGAAATCAGCAACAAAACATCCTCCTCTGTGACAATGGAAAAAGAGTTGAGGAAGGCAGGAGGAGAGTTTGGAAGAGGTGTAGGATGGGAGCAGGATACAGAGGGATGTCCTGACGTACTGTATGGATTCTACCTTTTCCTTGAAAAAGTCAGTTGACCTGGATACCGGATTTGAACTACGTTGGAAAGGAGGATATTTTCTATCCAAAACTGCACATTTCAGCACTTAACTATTGCTGCCATGCCACAGCTACTATTTATATTTGCTCTGACCTCGCTTCTTTTCAAAATACGTGTTTCTTTCTACCAACCTTGTTATGTCTCTAACTCTATTCATATATCTCCATCTCTCCTTCCTTCACCACTTTTCAGTTCACATGAACTCCTTGCTTTCCTGCGCCATCTGATACTACACAGCTATACCCCTGCACTAAAACACACCCCTTCAAATCATCCTCATACATTCTCTTTCTTTCCTTGCTTCTGGGGATATCTCTCCCAATATTGGTCCCTGACTTATTTCTACATGTTCTTGTCCTCGCCTCCCACATGCAACCTCCTCTTTCTGGTGTCAACCCCTCGTAGGACCTCCTGCCAGAGTGAAGGAGGAATGAAAAGTTTGGATGGAGGAATCGCTATGCTAGCGGGCACCGTGCTCTGGGCTTTCTGAATACGATTGAGGATCATAATTGCTGACACAATTTTAGATTAGGGAATGATGGGACCCTTGTCCATAGAATCAGTGTCACCCATGGAGAACTGGCGTGATAGGGCATCTGCTTTTACATTCTTAGAACCCGGCCGGTAGGAGATCACGTCATTAAAGTGAGTGAAAAAGAGTGCCCATCTAGCCTGGCGAGTGTTTAACCTGCGTGCTCCCTCAAGGTATTCCAAGTTTTTATGGTTCGTAAGAATCGTGACTGGTACTGCAGTTCCCTCAAGAAGGTGTCTCCATTCCTCCAGAGCCATTTTAACGGCTAGAAGTTTGCGATTGCCCACATCGTAGTTGTGTTCCGCAGAAGAAAACTTCTTACAGAAGAAGGAACACGGATGTAACCGACCCTGAAACTCACTTCTCTGTGACAGGACTGCACCTGCTTCAACGTCAGAGGCATCAACTTCGATGATAAACAGATGACGAGGATCGGGGTGTTTCAGGATTGGTGCAGAAGAAAAAATATTCTTGAGCTTCAGAAAAGCCACCTGAGCCTGTGGACACCAGTTCATGTGATCTGCCTGTTTATTTTATCATGCCTTTGATGGGTGCAACGATTTTGGAAAAATCCCAAATGAATCGCCTGTAATAATTTGCGAAACCCAAGAATCTCTGAATGGCTTTTAAACCCTTAGGTACTGACCAGTCCAGAACAGCAGCAACTTTGGCAGGATCCATTTCTATGCACTGGGCAGAGATTATGTATCTGAAAAAAGAAAGACGGGATTTCTCGAATTAGCACTTCTCGAATTTAGCAAATAAGTTGTTCTCTAGGAGGCATTTAAGGACCACCCTCACCTGCTGATGTTGTACCAGGGTTTTAGAATAGATGAGGATATCATCAAGGTATATGCATAGGCCGAAGGGCATCACCAAGTACTCGTAGCGGCCACCGCGTGTGTTGAAAGCAGTTTTCCACTCGTCACCCTGCTTTATCCTTATAAGGTTATAGGCCCCTCTTAAATCAAGCTTGGTAAAAACTGTTGTCCCACATAGACGATCAAAGAGTTCGGTGATCAGAGGAAGAGGATACCGGTTCTTGACAGTAATTTTATTCAAACCCCGGTAATCATTACAAGGTCTCAATGACCTGTCCTTCTTTGCCACAAAGAAAAAACCTGCACCAGTAGAAGAACAGGATTTGCGAATGAATCCTTGCTTCAGGTTCTCATGAATGTATGTCCTCATTGCCTTGGTTTCCGGTTCAGAAAGAGTATATGTACGTTCACGAGGAGGGGTCATCCCAGGAAGGAGATAAATTGCAAAATCAAACGGTTGATGCACAGGTAATTCTTCAGTCTGTCCCTTCTCCAAGACCCGCCTCATGTCAGAGTAACAGGCCAGGAGACCAGGTGTCACGGATGCTCACTACAACCTGGACTGGACCCCGGGGCTTAGGTGGGGAAGATATATAACCACTGACCTAAGCCACAGGGATGGGTTTGGATTGCAGAGTCGTGGACGTGTAGCCGAGTCAGGGTAGGAGAGTGGAGAGAGTAGTGGGTACTTGCCTATGGTCCGGGGTTGGAGAGTGTAGAATGGTCGAGGTCCATAAGCTGTGATCATAGAGTAGAGAGCGTAGAATGGTCGAGGTCCTTAAGCCGTTGTCATGGAGTAGAGAGAAGTCCGTTAAACAAGCCGTGGTCCAAGGAAACAAGAAGAGACAGGTCAGGTACAAGCAAGGTCACAACACAAATATGGATACCAACAGAGACAGGTACTCAGGCTGCAAATGAGCACGGTGCATAGAAAGGTCTATGCTCAGCAACAACCAGAGGGCAGAGTGAACCTAAATATAGGAGAGGACCAATGAGGAGGAAAAGAGGAGGAGTGGTTAGATGTATGTGGAATGGTGATAGGCTGAGGCTGAATGTGGCTCAGGTGTAGCCCACCTGAGGTTAGTACAGGAATTGGTCCCTTTAAATGGTGCATGTGCAGATACCCAGAGGAAACTCCCCTACTTGCTCTGGCTGTGGACGTTTCCCAACTTCTTAGGGCAGGCTCGTAGCATGTGACCCTTCTCGCCGCAGTAGAGGCACAAACCCAAGGATCGCCGGTGGTGCTTCTCCCGTTCTGTCAAACACAAATTGCCCAATTGCATGGGTTCCGTTGGTTCTCCTGGTGTTTCATTGGAAGGAGACTGAATAGGTGGAGTCAGTGGAAAGACCCGAATCTGTGACAGCGATCCTGCTCCTGACGTCTCCCCCTCATCAAAAGGTCCACGAATATGCAAAGGGTGATCAATCCTTCCAGATCTGTGGGTAGGTCCCTGCACGTCAATTCGTCCTTCAGCCTCTCCTCAATGCCCTGATGGAAAGCAGCCTTCAAAGCCCCCTCGTTCCAATCGGTCTCCGCTGCCAGGGTCCTAAACACGATAGCATATTGTCCCTTAGAGCCTTGTTTTAACTGTAGTAGTGCAAATTCAGCGGAAACCGCACGGTCGAGGGTATCAAAGATTGTCTGGAAGGTTTGCATGAAAACGACAGAATCATCCAACAAAGGGGAACCCTTTTCATAAAGAGGTGACATCCAAGCTAATGCTTCATCCGGGAGGAGAGAGAAGATATATGCCACTCGAGAGCGGTGGGTAGAGAAGGATGACGGTTGTATGTCGAACTGCACCTGGCACTGGTTTAAGAATCCTCTGAAAGCCAAGGGAAGCCCTCCATAGCAGGCAGGAGTCGGGATCCGGGTGTCCCTTAGGACCACAGATAATGGTGCAGCGTCACAAGCTAAAGGCGCGGGCATAGATAGGGTTACGCTGGGGGTACTGAGTTGGCTGCACATGGTCTGCAGCATAGCGGAGATTGAATCCAGTTTCTGATCCAGCATAGCTAGATGGCTGGCATGGGTTCCCAGAAGCTGGCCTTGACGGGAAACAGCGTTTGCTACCCCTGCGGGGTCCATTGTGTGGCTCGTACAATGTGTAACGTTGCTGACTGGACCCACAGGGCAGAGGTAGGGAGTAATACACCGACCTTAGCCTGGGATCAGAGGTCCGGGATGAAGGGGTAATTAGGTCCGGTTCCGAGATCGTGGCAGGCGGAAGGCAAAGGGTAGTCAGGTCCGGTTCAGAGGTCAAGGCAGGCAGCAGGCAAAGGGTAGTCAGATCCAGTTCTGAGGTCGAGGCAGGTGGCAGGCAAAGGGTAGTCAGGTCCGGTTCTGAGGTTGAGGCAGGCGGCAGGCAAGGGGTAGTCAGATTCAGTTCCAAGGTCAAGATAGGCAGCAGGCAAAACAAAGGCAAGGGTAAGAAAGGAGCTCAGAAAGGAAAGGGTAACTAGTACTTTGCACGAGCAAAGACTAGTAGCAACTGTCTGCCTTTCAAAGGCCAGAGGCAGCTGCTGGCAATGATAACCAAAGAGAGGCTTATTTCCTGTCAGGGGAGTAAGAGCAGGATTTGCCAGGAAGCAAGATGGCCATGGTGGCTTCGGACCAGATGATGTCCCTTCCTGTCATCATTAATCCTGAATGTTCAGACAGATCCCTTATATGCCCAGACAGCTCAATTAGCACATGTGAGGCATATAAAAAACAAATGGTATTTCTAATCAGACGGTTGTCCTACCCAAGTGTTAGCAGTTGAATTTATTAAACATTTTCACAGAAAAGGATCAGTTGGAGACAGGGTTTAAATGTTTTACCAAGTGTTAGCAGTTGAATTTACTAAATAGCGACTTATCAGTGACAGCTGTGGCGACAAAATAGCTATCTGCCTTTGGATTGGCCGACAGTAGGAGGCCAGTACTTTGGGGCAGTTGGTTGTCAGGATGTATCAATACAGATGCTAGGGAATCCATGAACGATAAACTTATCTTTGAAGTGGGCGCCATAGAATCAGCAAGGATTATATCCGATACTGCAGGGAAATCAGTAGGATGAAACTTGGTTTAGATGTGGGAGTCTTAGGATAAGCAGTGGGTACATCAGGTACTGCAGGAGAATGAACAGAAGCTGGACCTGTCAGTAAATAATGCTACAAACAGCTACGTATAATAAATTGTAAAAGCCCCACACTTCATGCAACACATTTTTGATGACATTATTTTTTCGAGTGTAGGTCAGATTAAAACGTTTGATGTGACAAGGTGCTTGAGTTTACATTTTCCAATGTGCAACAGTGACAAAGTGAGTCATGCTTCTCGAGATAAGACTTCTAAATATGTGATAGATCCTCCGCTGTCCTAATAGGCATACCATGTAATTAGACAGGATCTGTTCTGCTGTCAACACAGTGGTCATATCATTGCATACAGTATCTAAGGAAACGGTAAACATCTTGAAAAGTCTGCATGTCATTAATACATGCAAGGACCTGCTTGCACACATGGTGATGTCTGAAAACATGTTTCCAATTCATATGATTTTTTTGTTTTTTAACGCAAAAGTTTGAAGAACGTAATAAGGATGCTATGATTGTACTGACCAACTGTATCAAAACTTTCTTCAGGGAGATTTGGAAGGGAAATGCAGGAAATCTCTTCAACTTTCAACTTGCATTACTTTAATATTTTACTCTCTCTCTTTGACCTACTCCTTGGACTTTGCTTGCACTCTTCTCTACGGTGCACTTTTCCATTCTGCGCTTCTCTCACCCTTTCCACACTTTTCTCCTTATCCTCTCTGCCCTTTTTCAAATGAAATGTAAAAGCAATTTTTAGACACTCAAGAAGATTGTATTGTTTGCTGAAAAGTGTATGAATTGTCACTTCACCCAATGTTTACTGGTGCTGCTTAATGAAGCAATCCATGCTCATTCAATGTTTGACCCAGAGAGGTCCATGGGGTGGAAAATCTCACAGCAAATAATTCCTGTTAGTTATAAGGTACATATTGTTTTCACTGTGTTCTGCTGCAAAATAACATGTTTAGAGGCATAAGCTTCTCTTGTCAGCCGGTTTATGTCAAAGGGAAAAATAACTATAGGAAGAACTAGGTAGGGATTATTTTGCGTAGTATTATTATGGGGTATATTATGATTGTCCTGTTTTGTTTGCATTAATTACATTGGCAAGGTCTAAGATAGCGTTAACCTTTGTGCCAATGTGCTGAGCTGTGTGAACCTGCAGAAATTTGCTTCATTGCTCATTCGACCCGACTTTCCAAAACGTATGAATACCCAGCAACATGTTAGACCAAACCTTTGGTGACAAATGTTCTAGCGAAATGGCCCAAAATTCGTTATCTGGCTTTTCTAATGTGGCAAAATAGCAGCCCCGTGGCTTTTTAAAGGCCTTCTTTGTAAGAATATGAAGAAAAAGCCGGTTGCTTGCATCTATCACTCAGGGCAGGGCTTAAAGGGGGGAAAACCCATGATCACTACTGGTGCCTGCCCTTAACAGGACTTACCACAGTAGGAGGAAGATATGTATAGCCTGTGCTATTTACAGGGGGCTACACTCTCCCTCTGGTGGAATCCAATGGTCCCCACTTGGACCTAGCTCTAGCAGCACCATCCTGCGGTGAACAACCTGGGAAACAACACATATTATGGCAGTGTTAGCATAACATAGGTGTAGACGGACATTCACAGAGGTACACAATTGGAGACTTTATAAGGTGAAATTATAATGAGGCTTTATTGTGCCTTTTCCTTATCATTAGGAAACCATCCAAACAAGGGGGAAACAAAGCTTCTATTCACTTGGGAGTATTTCTAGTGACATACTATGCAATTTCACAACTCCCTTAGTTAAGCATGTCTCCCAGCCCCAAAACATATAGCATGAAATAAGCAGATATAAGAAGTCTCTTAAGAATGAAGGTCTTATCTGTTCCTTGGAGGGAAAATCTTCTCAGTTCCTGGTTCAGCTCCCTTCCCTCAGGGTGTTAAGGTCCCTTCAATCGAGGGTCTCTACTGCTCAGATGTGGGCTCCAAATTATGTAACTTAGAGTCTGGGTGCGCACCCCGGATCCCAATAATGACACAGAGTCACGTATCAGTTTCCTCAGACAAGTAGTCAAGACAAGACTGCCGAGTTTTTGTATTACAATCTATTTATATCAAAGTAGGCTAACACTAGCCAATCATTCAATGTCACTCAATGCCATTCAATGCCACACCTATTATGCGGCAAAGCTTATCCAATTATTACATTAGTTAATAGAAAAAAGGCACGATGGGGGCGGGGGTCTTGTCGGCTGATGCAAGTTTCACAGAAATGCCGTGTGTCCTTGCTTTCTGAAGTTATGTTTCGTTTTCTCTGTAATCAGTCGGCTTTAGGTCACTTTGCTACTTCTTTATTGCGTGGGCGAGAGTCTGTGCCAGCGGAATTCCACAGTCACCTCGGATAGAAAACAGTATTAGTAAAAAAACACAGCAAACAGATATAAGATGGAGACGAGTGGTTTCTATAAAGCATAGAGATATGATCTCCATATTTTATCCTTCACAGTCCCCCCTAGAAACCACGAGACAAACATAATCTTATAAAAGTATTAAAAAACTAAACCAAAAAGGATATACTTTCCCTATGACTAATCTTAACCTTAGAAAAACTACCTGAGGGTGTTGGTCGGCTATTCATGAGCTTCTCTCATCCCCGACAACTGCTTGCTCGCTAAACTCGAAGACCTACAGAACATACACAAGGAGTCCCTTCCCTACCGACAAACAAACTAGGGTCTGGGAACTTGATTGGTCACCCCTGTCACTCCAGAGTACTATAGTGGACTGGTCTTATGTTCTCTCGTTTTTGTAATGGCATATTTTCATAACATTGGCACATTGCTCTTGTTCTCAAGGTTTTTGGCTTAGCTGAACCGCTCAATATCAATTGGAACTTCAGAAGAAAAAATGTATTTTAAACTAACGTTCATTCCAACTTTCATACAGACAATAGACAATATCAGGCACCTAAGATGGATGCTGACTCAAAATGGTTGCTTAGATCCCAGTGCTGTTATGTCAGACCCCCCTCCCTTACGTCATATTCTCACTTTGTCACTCCCTCCCTTTTTATTCTTAAAACATAGCTTTTGAGAATAAAGTTCATGATGATAGTCCAGGGATAACTCAGAGGACAAGGGTGCGTGCCCTTCACTGTCATAGTCTCGTAAGGCGCTGCGGCCAATATGTCTTTTGATGAATTGAATAACTGTGGTCGGCATCTTCTTTCTTCACGGTACTGCTGTTTCTGGCATCTGTAAAGCGTGGCATCAGATTGGGGGAGGGGGTCGCACACCTGTGGATCATACCTTTGCAACACGTGACACCCACATATATGACAACAAGTAACACTCCCAAACACATCAAAACATTCAAAAAAAAATTGCTCCAAGTGATCTAAGCCATTCACCTAACCCCAAGGGTGATAATCTGTCACTTCCCTTTGTAAACCTCTTTTGAATCTCTTGTATTTAATCTAGTTCATGCTGCACATTGCTACACTGATCTGAAATAAAAACACAACATTGTCTTTAACCAAACACATAACCCTCCTTTTGAAGCTAAAACATAGTCTAAAGCAATTCTGTTTTGTAAGGCCATAAGCCTAATCTGAACCTGTTCTTGGATTTTCAGAATCATCACAACATTCTATTACTGAGAATTGAGGGGGTTTGGTATCTGTGGAAGCGAATGCATGATCCTCACCCTGCACGCATTGCATACATCATTCACTCAGAATATCAGAACAGACGATGTCTGCGATGGTCAACATGGCTGACTTATGATCCTTTCCTTGTGGCTGACACACGCCCCTGGGTGACCCCCTCCTTTCGGTGGAGGTGCAACACACTTCTGGATCAAAGTTTTGCTGCACATGACACATACATAGAGAGTGAAGAGTACTGCCAAAACACATACAAGAGCTTTCACAAGCCACGCTTCCAGGAAACCAATCCTCCCATCAAGGCTCAATTCTACATACACCTTAAATTTCTAACTTAACACACTCTAAAGAATAAAAATATTGAGTCTCTGCAAAAATGAAAAGTTCTGATAAAACCTGGCCTTAGCCTGGTGTCTTATTTTCCTCGTTGGTTAACGGTTAGAGTTTTGACTCGGCAAGACGTTAATTTGATGCGGCTGTGCTTTAGGTGACTTTGGTCTTTGGTGGCGCTGGAACGTTTGGTGGAGCTGGAACGAGCTTTACGTGCTTTGGGTCCAGGAAAATGACTCTGCCGCTTTAATTGCTGTATTGGTGATTACTTTAGGCCTTTTCATCTGGGATGAAGAGCATGCTTGTTTAGGAACTACTTGACCTTTAACTCCGTCCCGTGTAGGTGCACTTTTATCATACCTTATGCCTAGAGAGACTCAAAAAATGTATTAGTTGCATACAACTTATTGTTTTATTACCAATAACATGGTCCTTAATTCGTTCCTTTGGACTGCTGATAGTCATAAGTCATCCCATATGTGTCTCATAGGGAGATAATTTATACCTAGGAATCAATTCTTGTATCAATGTGTTTACTCCTGTCTTAGCATCCACATATAGACAGAGGTATTCCCTATTAATGTTCCTCAAATTAAAACTAAGTAGCCAATGTGAACCTGACTTTGATACAATCTAAGTTCCTGAAACTTTAGGGCCTCATCCCTTGCTAACCACTTGTTTCCATAATTAATTCTATCCTGTCTGCAGGCCATATCCCTAAGACCTGGGAAACTACCAGAGTTTGTCCCAATCTTCAAAAGTGGGGACAAAAAACACTGTCTCAAACTACAGGCCAATATCCCTTTTCCCAATACTATCCACTGTTATGGAAAAATATTCCCTCCCAATTAAGCCATTATTTTACCCATACAAATTTCCTAGCCACTCCCTATCTGGCTTTTACCCCAAACACTCCACTGTAACGATTCTGTTAAAAAATTGAAATGCCTTGTATATAATGCATACCTTATTCACTTATGTAACTGCTTTTGCAACTATGTATCCCCTGTATTTAACCCTATACACACAACACACCCACAAATGAGAGGTGACTCCCAAATTCACCCCTTTCTGGCAAACCCATTCTTGATTACACAGCAATTTTTACAATAACCACTGCTTACGGACACCTTTGGAAAAAATAAATGGTTAATTCGTTATAACATACATCACATATTTAGTTAATAGACAAATGATTTTGTATAAGACTTCACACTAATGTCTTGCTTTATATAATCTCTTTGCACAGTGCTGAGATATTATTGGATTGGAACTTTTGCTTAAAGTTTAAATACATGGAGCTTTATCTAGAGCCCTAAGAACTACATTTTTTTATGACCTTTCAAAAATTAACCAACAGGCTTTTATATAGCTGAGGTTCATATAACTTCTTAACACACAAATAACGCCACACGCTCATGCTATTTCCCTACACTCAGTTCTTTTTAATGCTTTCTGTTTTGAACTTTTATAGTTTCACTGACTTCATTCACTACAAATTTATGCTATCCTGTTGCAATTCTGTCCTTTCTCAAGCTACACACACCTATTTCTCTCCATTAGTCAACACTCACAAGTCTAACCCTCATTAACTCTTCCTTCATCTCACCTCAGGACTTTTCTGACTATTTTGAGGACATGGCGGGGGAGGGTCAACTTTAGGGGTAGAAGGTGTAGTTTTGTCACTTTCGGGTACTTTCATATAACAGTAACTTTTCTTATCTTTCCCTCCACATTCTATTTCAGTGAAACCTTCCTTTTGAAGCTCAATAGCCACACTTAAAAAATTCTCAGCATTCTCCCACAATCCTCCATCTTTCAACATTCCTTTACATGCCTGGATTCTATCTTTCAACATTTTTGGTTGCAACCTTCCCGTAGGGGGTAAATCCAATACTTTAAACAACAATTTACATTTCTTGGTATACTTCTTTCCCTCCCGTTCTGTCACAAGAGTTACGGAATCCCGTGCACCAGAAGGCAAATCCTTCCTTAAAAACTGCGAGAACATTGTCTATTTTAAAAACAACCTCGGACATGTGCGCCAATTACCGGCGGTACCTGGACTCTTGAGCTTCAGCGATAAATTGACCTAGACGGGGAGGCGCGCAGACACTCCCCGGACCGTCACCTGTATGGACGATCCTCCTATTATCTAACAATAGATATCCTTACACACTCGTCCCCTTATTTTATAGTTATTCCGTAACCCTTATGACATATGAACATAAACCACACATCTGGCAGGCACAAGACCTTACCAACTATATAAATCCTTGGCGGGAACCACCGGACTCTATGGTCTTGTATAGATTAACAATACTTAGCCCATCAACCAAGTGTCGCCAACCTGAACAGACTGACAGGAGTTCGGTAAAAATATATTCTGAATATATCTTACCTTGTCCTTAGAGGTTGATCAGACCCCCATATCAGTCCGGACAGGGGACGTCCTCCTTGGATGGAGATGGGTTCAGGATTGTTCCGATGTCCCTTCACAAGGATCCTGCCGACTACGCCAACTGTTAAGGTCCCTTCAATCGAGGGTCTCTACTGCTCAGATGTGGCTCCCCCCAACTTTGTCACTTAGAGTCTGGGTGCGCACCCCGGATCCCAATAATGACACAGAAGTCCCGTATCAGTTTCCTCAGACAAGTGTCAAGACGAAGACTGAAGCCGAGTTTTTGTATTAACATCTATTTATAATCAAAGAGGCTATAAAACTAACCAATCATTCAATGTCACTCAATGCCATTCATGCCACACCCTATTATGCGGCAAGCTTATCCAATATTACATTAGTTAATAGAAAAAAAGGCACGATGGGGCGGGGGTCTTGTCGGCTGATGCAAGTTCATCACAGAAATGCCGTGTGTCCTTGCTTTCTGAGTTATGTTTCGTTTCTCTCTGTAATCAGTCGGCTTTAGGTCACTTTGCTATCTTCTTTATTGCGTGGGCGAGAGTCTGTCCAGCGGAATATCCACATCACCTCGATAGAAACAGTATTAGTAAAAAAACACACAGCAAACAGATATAAGATGGAGACGAGTGGTTTCTATAAGCATAGAGATATGATCTCCATATTTTGAAATTTTAAAGAACCTTCACAGTGTGTCAATTACCATTCAGTTTAGAGATTTCCTTCCCCTGTGTCTTGGAAGCAGCTCTGCTGTGTCTTCTGGCAGAGCTCAAGACATGGTCAGCTCCAGAGATCTGTGTTCTCTTGGTCAGTCTCTCCTGGGAGACTCAAGAACCTCTGCTCTGTCTCCAAAGTTCAGCTCACCCGTGAGCTAAGGAGTCACTTCCTGTCTCAACAGATAGGCTTTTGTAAGCAATCTAAATCAGGCAGGTGGTGTTTATTAATTGACTACCAGCAGTTAACCACCACACTGCTAGATTAAAGGCACATTACTTGAACAGGGATTACTCCCCTGTTACAATAGGCACATGAGGTAGTTCAAGAAAAAAAACACGCTTACTCCCAACATGGAGAACCCTACTAATAATGTTTTGGATCTGGCTTTCTTACTCTTCTGCCATTGTAATCCGTGATGGTCACAAAGAAAGATTGCACCGACCCATGCTCCGGTCGATACATCACGCTGTGCATGTATATGCACCTCCCTATGCTCCAGATCCTAACCAACTCACTTATTTTGTCCTCGTTATGATAACCCCCCTGACCAAACTTGGTCCGAAGATATTCCTGCACAGCCTCCTGAGCCAACTATCCCGATTTTCTTCTATTTCCCTCATGATGGGCTCAGGCACATAAGGGTACTCGTATCCATGTGACTGCCTATACCTAGCCACTATGGCTCTGTCGGAACGGCTCAATTAGTGAGCTTGCGGTGACCCGCCCTGCTTGGCAGCACCCAAAACTCTGGCTCTTCTGGAGCAATTTCATCATACAGTATACTGGGGCTTTGGGTTTAATGAGTTTCTGCTCGATCTCCCGGAATCTATGGTCTATCTCGTCCTCCACCTCCTGAGGAGTAAAGGCACCTGTCGCCCACCAATGATCAACGATGTTGCTCTTAATGAGCAGGAACCGTGTACGGTCCATCCCTTCATGGTACCCAGTAAACAGAGGCGCCCACCATTTGTCACGGTGCTCGTATTCTGTGGACTGACTAGTGTTCTCTACCTCAGACTCTGCCTGCGAGGAAACACCGGACGTCCCCGCCTCCATAGAGCACGAGCAATCTCTCCTCCCCTTGGCATTGAAGTACCTAGTAGGGTTCATCTTATGAACCACCTCCTGAACAGGCCCAGCCTCTTCTGGAGTGAGTGACCCTAAGGCCCTCCCTCTAGCTGCAGGAGAAAAAGGCACAGGGTTAGGTACACGTATCACACGGACATAAGGTATCTCCCCATCCGACCCCTCATCGCTCAACTCCCAGTCCCGCAAGTCCAAATACTAGGGTATTTGCTTAATTTATCCCCGCTAGGTCCAGATGGCAACACTCGTGATGGGGCAGTGGCAGTGGCCGGGGCGATGGAGCTAGGGGCTGGGGCAGGGGCAACGTTCATGTCATTGTCCAACAAGCGGGTAATACCGCGACCAGGGACGCTTTCTTGGGGGCTTTCTCTGCCATACTTCGCGCCTCTCTCGATGGACCTTGGCTCTTCAGGGTGGCCATTGCAGCGGCCATGGCTACTCTCCGTGAGGAGAACAGCGCTCCCGGGCCTCGTTTTCTGCTGAAACCGGAAATGACATCATCAGCGGTGCCCGTAGAATCTCCATCCGCTCCGTGGTCACGCACCGGAAGTGCGTCGAGGACCGGCATGGGCGTTGGCGGAGCATGCGGTTCCCGGATGGACAAGTAGGCCACAAGCCTCTCCTTCTCGTCCTCCTCGATTGCTGCTTTCGCCTGGCGGAAGTAAGGGGGTGGTGGAGTCTCCTTACCGCTCTGCTGCTGTTTGGTGATCTCGGGGTCCTTCGAAGTCGTCTCGGCCACCGTTTCCGCTGCACTGGGAGTCACCACGGCCGTGGGACTCTTACGGGCCTCCGGCCGCACCAGCGCTCGCCGTCGGAAGGTTTCCGGACTCGTCTGCTCCTTCTAGTTACCGCTGGGGTGGTTCGCCGGTAGGCGCATCGCCACCGATGGCACGCCAACCTCTTCCTCCGAGGATATCAGGATCGGTTCCTCCGCTAGGGAGTCACCGGGTTCTTCTGCGATACAACCAGTGGGTATAGGTACGAAACAGTCTCGCTCCGGTACCTCCACTGCGGTCGCGCTCTTCTCCGTCGACAGCTCGCTCGGTTCTGTAGCGGGCTGGGCCTTGGTTCCTCCCGCTTGGTTGCAATGGGGAACCAGGGCAGTCTTGTCTTCATTTTCCGCCACCTCCATTAATGTTCCTGGAGAGGCACCCCGGGGGGTCTCGATCAAAGGCCATGGCTCGTTCGGCCATAGATAAAACGTGCCACATTGAGGATGGTGCCTTGGTGCTTGGTCCCGCACACGATATCCCGCAGTGAACGCACAAACACCGGAGGTATTTGTGCTCCGCTACCTCCACTACCAATAAGCCTCCTGGCAGTTGGTAGATTGTAGTGCTCATCTAGGACATGGTTAGCTCAGGGGTGGAACAGTTCAGTGTTTCAGCTCCTTGCTCCTCGAATGCCAGACAGAAGTGAAGCTCTTCGCTCTCGCTTCCTGTCCCTCCCTTTGCGGAGGACGCTCCTGATTGGCTCTCCTTGTGCCCCCTCCCTCTGGTGGAATCCAGAGGCGGAGCCCTCCTTTTTTCAGTGTGACACGACTTGGTTTGTTGACCAGTCACAGCACAGGGGGGTGGGCTTTCGGCTTTCGCGCCGCTCCTCTCTTCTGGCATGGGATCTGGGTTTGGCGCCAAACCCCTGCACATTTCCCGCCACATTTCTCGTACAGTTCTTTTGCACAATTCACGTGCGCGCTCCAGGATTGGTGGGAAATGCCATTTTAGATCGGCTGGGCCGCTGTTGGCGCCTTGGTCGCCATTTTGGAGGGTTCTTTGCTTCGCGGAGCACATGTAGTGACGGCCGCCATCTTTGATGCGCCCACCACATGTAATTGTGTACTCTCCTCAGTGTCTAAGGTGTAATTTGCTCCTAGACACGGACTAATCTCCTCGACACCTTCTACTACTCTCTGCATGCTTATTCTGGTACACACTAATATGAGGTGGCATACCCCAGGCTAGGAAGAGCTCCTTCTGTGTGTGTACTGTGCTCGATGTTCATTCCGGCCTGTGCTCTGTGGTGCGTTCTGTGGGTGCTAGCTAGCGTACCGGGCATCTCCCTAGGTACGGGCGTCCCTCTATTGGCAACTCATAGTGCGGGCCCTGGGCCATGGTCCCTGGACTAGTTAGCAGACTGACCCCCCCACACTATCTGCCTCAAGGGACTAGGACAGCGATAGCTATGCACCCCTCTTACGCCACCCGCTTAGGGCGCCCAGGGCGTACTGTGCGGGAGCGGCGATCCACGCTCCCCTGACTACCCCCGGTGTGCAATTGCGCCCTACGTTCCTCAACACGGGACCGGCGAGTGCACATCACTCTTTCTGCTCTGCCTTGCTGTAAGCCTGACCGTTTTATCTCAGCAGCACCTCCAAATGTAACCCTTATTCCCCCCCCTAGACTCATCTGACATCTCTAGGGTGTGTGAGGGCGGATTACATGTACTGGGTGGTGCGTACCTGCATGGAACAGGAGGGCCTGAGTCTCCCGCGGTGGTGTGGGGGATAACAGGACCAGGCTTCTGGGGTAGTAGCCTCCATGCTTTCAGTGGTGGTGCATTGCCTCCATCCTCTATACCTTCCCAGGGTATGGGGTAGGACCCGTATAGAAGAGTGACCCCTGGTCCCAGGGTGGATTCTCCAGAATCACACAACAGCCGTTAGTAAAAAGGTAGGTCTCTCTTTATTGCTCCGAGCAGCGCCCGGCAGTAGTAGCGACAAGCAGCTACAACAACAGCAATGTCCACAATTCGCATGACCCTCCACTCTGTACAGGCCTTTCCTCCTCTCCTTCCCTCCAAGTGTACAATCCCACAGGATGGACTGTGCTGGGGTCTCAATACCCCACTGCCCACCTCAGAGGGTATCCTCTGGGTGGGGGATGGATTCTCCCCATCACCCCATCATCGGGGTGAGGGGCATTGGTCCACCTGAACTCGGCTCGTTCACCAAATGTCATAGGCCAGAGTTCTCTCTCTTGCTTGCTCCCAGGACGGAGCTAGGTATATTCCTCTCACTCCCAGGACAGACTCCAGAGTCCACTCCCTCGTAGACTCCAGAATAGACTAACTGTCACTTACAGGAATGGGCTGCTAAATAGGCTTAGCCCCACCCCTCATGATGTCAGCAGGACCTCCTCTCTGTCTCATGCCTGCAGCAGAGTCAGGGGCCTGCATCTATCACTCAGGGCAGGGCTTGAAGGGGGGAAAACCCATGATCACTACTGGTGCCTGCCCCTAACAGGACTTACCACAGTAGGAGGAAGATATGTATAGCCTGTGCTGTTTACAGGGGGCTACATAAGTTATTTCATATACAGTAAGCACAGAAACCATGTTTCTATTATTAAGAATACATTTGAACACATTTCTATACTATAAATGGCTTATTCATAGAGTGCATAAAAGTTGTTCATGCAAACAAATGTCAAATGTGTGACAGAAGAGCATTGCATTTTATTATTGATCCAATTAAATGACTGAGACTAGAGACACAGGTAAACATTTATAAATACCAAAGGTCAAATACACTTGATTCTTTTTTCTCTGCTAACGAATCAATATAACAGCCAGATTTCCGTGTAGTTTATGTTAAATGTAAGGACATTTGTGCAAAGAAAAAGGGCTATTAAAATGCCTTAAACTTTTTCGTGTAGTATTGAAGTTTGTTACAATTCTAGTTCTCCAATGACTGTGCTGCACATATATTTTGCTGATTTATGACAACATTGCTTGAGAACTAAAAATCGTGCCTTGTTTATTTAGGTGTTAGTGATATCATGAACTTTCTCAACTAAATCATCTTAAAGGGGATATCCCTCCTACTGTAGGACAAAAGTGAACTAATTCCAGTGACGTGTTTAAGGCGTCCCAGCTGCGTAACTGATACCTTTTTTTACCCAAATCTGGCACCTATAAGTATTTTAAATGTATTTTTTCTGTTAGACTTGGGGAGGGATTTCCTCTGGCTACTCCCTTTTTTGTTTTGTCAGTGTGATGAGCAAGTGCTTGTACACATCCCATTATCTTTAGTGGTTCTCCGATAAGGACAGGGTGGGGTAAGGGTAAAGAAAAGACTTGATTGACAATCACTTCCCCATTCAAGGCCCCTAAGAAATTCAACTGTCGAACTATGTAGGATTGCACTTTTAAATCAGCAATACCGCCTAACTAACCCCCCCCCCCCCATTTTTTTTTACAGATTGAAACCACAGGGTCATTTGGAGCCAGACCCCGTTATTTTCATCTCTGTTTTATTTCATGTTTTTTTAAATTAGGATATTAGTGGGGATGTTTTCAGCGCCCAGCAGCAGCTCAGCTGTACTACCCGGCCACGGCCCCTTGTGACTCTCGGCGACTTTCAGCCTGGTTAACGGGACCTGAACTTGTCCTCATCCGTCAGAGGTGGTGGGGAGAAGAAGTGAACAGAGGTGCAGTGGGAGCAACAAGATCCCGGAAGAAATGGGACACAACATAAGTATAACATGATACCGAAAGTTGTAGTATAGTGTAGTTTAGTGTAGTATTGTGTAATATAGTGTAGTGTAACAAAAATGTATGCTATTGTCAGCTGGTAAAAACATTTTTTCTGCACATTTAATGTAGTGGTTTTATTCCACAAAATTTTTATTAAATCAAGAGTGCATCTTAGAATCGATGGCGTCTTAGAACCAAGCAAATGGGTGAAGCTGTGCACACCCAAAAAAAAAAAAGATGCAAAAAGGTTAATGCAAAGAAGTTATTTAATGAGTAAAATAGTCACAGAGATCCAGTGTATTTGGATCTCTGGGATGATTTTAGTCATTAAATGACTTCTTTGCATTAACCTTTTTTTTTGGTGTGCACGGCTTCACCCATTTGCTATTTATGCCAGTTCCCTGACAAGGTTTCCTGTCTGTGCCACCCATGCTTTCATCACTTTTTATTCATGTCTCCTTGTATTGATTCTACCATGTCTTAGAATCAAGGAAATACAGTATATATATATATATAATATAATAATATTATCTATCTATTATATGTAGCGGTCATGTAAAATGGCTACAGTCATCTCTCCTGCTGACAGTAAGGCCTGGTAAGTTGTGGGCATGCCAGCAGTAATTATGGAGGTTTGCCCTCACACCCTGGTGGGGTGCCCTGTGTATGGATGGGAGTAGTCACATGCTCTGACTCCATGGTTAGTGATGTCAGAGGTGTGTCAGCTTCCAGAGTGTACATAAGGCACAGCACTGAGTCTAAAGTTAGATCTGCGTCCAGTTCTGGCAGGAGTTCAAGTTCTAGTACTAGCCTGAGTTAATAAGAGTTCTAGTTATGTTATAGTAACTGAGAGGAGACTGTGTCCAGGGACCTGGCACAGGGCAGTGATCCCTGCGGGGATAGGGAATCCCTATCTAAGGAGAGATACACCTTTTAAAGGGAGGCACTGACTGGACATGAGTGGCTAAGAATCTACTGCGAGGGGCAGCTAGCCCACATCAATCAATAAAGATGTTCTCAATCACAAACCCTCTCGTGTACATGTGTGGAGTGAATGTACAGAGAGGAGCACCACGGAGGAGTTCCTCAACAGGATCATCCCCATGCGGACGCAGGGACCCTGATGAGGTGGAGGCGCTGCACTGGAACTAGGTGAGACTCAGCACACTACCTCAGCTGCCTGTCTGGACGGGTCCTCCCCACACACCATCATGCGGGAGACTCAGGAGTCCTGTAGCCAACAGGTGCACCACCAGACACTACCACACTGTAATGGGGGCCGGTTAGACCACAGGGGCCAATGTGAGATTGGGTGGGTCAGGCCGGTTCAGAAATATCGTTACATATATATATATAATCAACTGTAAATATTACTGTATGTTCATTTGCATGTCTTAGACAGGTCTGCAACCCTGTCTTTCACCATTATCGCCCAGCACACAGCACTTCCACTGCAGCAAGGGAGTCTGGGAAATGACATGCAAATAAGCACACAGTGCCACGTTTTATCTCAAGCTCCTATTACAGAGCGACCCTTAAGCCAATGCATGCAGCTTAGGTGGCACTGTGTGCTCATTTGCATGTCATTTCCCAGAATCCCTTGCTGCAGTGGAAGTGCTGTGTGCTGGGTGATAATGGTGAAACCCCGATATAGCCCGATCCGCTACAACGCGGATCTACGTAGAATGCGGTGTGATCGTGGCTCCCATTTGGGGCAAACTTACACACTGTAAGGGATCGGGGACACGCGCCTCTCAGCGGGTCCCCGTCACCCAGGCTCCCAGTGTGGCCACTCGTCCCAGACCCCCTCCCTGTCGGCTCCTTACCTCCTCCGGTCAGACGCCATGCCGCTCCTCCGCGGCGCACGCCGCATCCTCCCACACGCGGCCGGGACGTGCGCATGGGAACCTTACAGGGCTGGCGCACACCCGATCCTCCTTGCCATCCTCCCGCACCGCTGGCTCCGCCTCTCATCAGCTACAGGCTGTCTCCACCACTCACATGGCTGACTCCAACTCTGGGCACCTGAACCTATCCCTGGGCTTGCTCAGACAGGCCTCCGCTCCACCTCTTGCTCTCATTGGTCCTCCTGCATATATAACCCCAGTCTGCCCTCTCCTTCCTCGCTCTGCATAGTTCTTCTCTGGCTTCGGTTGTTCGGTCATCTATGCCTGGCTCTCTTCTGTATTACAGCTCTAGTTCCTGTCCCTGCCCCGTTGTATACCCTTGGATTTGATCTTGGCTCTCGTTGACTTCGTGTACCTCGCTACTCCCTGGACTCGGCTTTGGACCTTACTCTCTTACTGCTCTCTCCTGCCCCTGACCTACGGCTCTCGGATCTCTACCCTCGGACTTCTGGCACCCCGGACACAGCAATTATCAAGTTAACCCTTTCTCACCAGGCCCGGCAACGCATCATCCCTCACTGCTGTGGGTGCGTGTTATACCCTTACCCACCTCAGTATTGGGGACTGGCCAGGTCTGCTGGCATTCAGGCATTACGTTATGCAGAGCCCAACAAATGCAGACCCCCCTGAGGTGGGCCAAGGTGTATCTATGGATCACTGGCAATTTTTAAGCGATCAAGTCACGGCCATGGCACAGCAGCTTTCTAACCTCTCCCTGCGGGACTCGCCAGCTGCACCATCCCCTCCTGCCCCAGTACCTATGGGCCTCTCGGAGCCACATATTCCACCTCCCAACCGGTATGCCGGAGACCCCTTTACTTGCCGGGGATTCTTGAACCAATGTGTCGTCCAGTTCGAGATGTCCCTATCTCGGTTTCCCACAGATCGCTCTAAGGTGGCCTATGTCTACGCCCTGCTGATAGGCGACGCTCTAGCTTGGGCTTCACCTCTCTGGGAGCACAGAGCTGAGATAACACAAGACTACCCCAGATTTCAGCGAGAGTTCCAGCAGGTCTTTGACACGCCAGCGCGTAGGGAAACTGCCATTTCTTCCTTTTTTCATCTCTCCCAGGGTCGCAGGTCGGCTGCAAGATATGCGGTGGAGTTCCGCACCGTCGCTACGGAGACTCGTGGAATGATGAAGCCCTTTCCGCTGCATATTGGCAGGGATTGTCCGAATCCCGCAAGGACGAACTGGCTGCTCACGCTTGTCCCTCATCTCTAGAGGACCTTATTGCCCTCAGCATCCGGATGGACCAGCGCATTCAAGAGAGACGCCAGGAGCGCCAGCGTCCCCGTTTTATGCTGCCCTCGTTTGCTTCTCCTAGGTCTCGTCCCTTGGCTCTTCCTGCATTGGACGCTCCTGAACCGATGCAGATCGGTAGCCAGCAGCTCCGGACCGCTGAGAGAACACGCCGCCAAAATGAGGGTCTCTGCTTCTACTGTGGGTCCCCGTTACATCAACTACGTCACTGTCGCCTGTAACCGGGAAACGAGAACAACCAGTAAAAGTTGAGGAGCTTTTACTGGGTACCATCTCTCCTTGCCCTCCTCCCAAAGAGCTACCGAAGAGAATTCTTCTGCCCATAACTCTCGAGGGTCCCAATGTCCGGGTAGCAGTGGAAGCCTTCATCGACTTCGGGTCTGGTGGCAACTTCTTGGATCACGACTATGCTTGCAACAATCAAATTCCGTTAGTCAAGAAGAAGTCACCCATCGGTCTTGAGGCTATCGACGGTCGACCGCTCCAACCAGCGTTTATTATATTGGAATCTGTTTCTCTCACCCTGATCACCGCGGATGGTCATACAGAGGTCATCATCTTCTATGTCTTCCACTCACCTACTGTCCAGGTCATTTTGGGATTGCCGTGGCTCTAGCTTCACAACCCGCGTGTCGATTGGACAGACGAATTACCGATCCAGTGGGGTCCTACCTTGAAGGAGGTGGTCATTCCTCCTGTTACCGTGCTTGCTGGTCTCGACGCTTCTTCACCTCCTCTCTCTACCCTGCCTATCGTATACCGTGATTTTTTGGATGTCTTCAACAAGACTCAGGCGGGAGTCTTACCACCTCATCGTTCGTACGACTGCCCCATCAAATTAATTCCTGGAGCCACACTCCCTAAGTCTAAGCCGTATCCCCTCTCCATGCCCGAGACCGAGGATATGGCGACTTACATCCAGGAGAATCTCAAGAGAGGTTTTATTCGGAATTCCACTTCCCCGGCCGGGGCGGGTTTCTTCTTCGTGAAGAAGAAGGATGGCTCCCTAAGATCCTGTATTGACTTTCGTGGGCTTAACAAAATCACGGTTAAAAACCGGTATCCTCTTCCTCTAATTTCGGAACTCTTTGACCGGCTCCAAGGAGCTTCTATATTTTCCAAACTCGACCAAAGAGGAGCTTACAATCTAATCCGAATACGCGAGGGTGACGAGTGGAAGACTGCATTCAACACACGTACGGGTCATTATGAATATCTAGTGATGCCGTTCGGTCTCTGTAATGCCCCAGCCGTCTTCCAAGAATTTATGAATGACATCTTCCGGGACATTTTGGGTGTTTTCGTCATCGTATACCTAAATGATATCCTCATTTTCTTCAAAAACCTGGAGGAGCACATTCATCACACCAGGGTGGTCCTCGCTCGGCTTCGTGCCAACAGCCTCTACGCGAAGACTGAAAAATGCCTCTTCCACCGATCATCCACAGCCTTCCTTGGCTATATAATTTCCGACAAAGGCTTCACCATGGATCCTGAGAAATTGAAGGCTGTTCTAGATTGGCCGTTGCCTAACTCCTTAAAAGCCGTCCAGCGTTTCCTTGGGTTTTCAAATTACTATCGGAAATTCATCCGTAATTCCTCCACTATCGCTGTACCCATTACCGCTCTCACCAAAAAAGGGGCTGATCCAGCAGCATGGTCCCCAGATGCCATCAAAGCCTTTGAGTTTCTTAAAAAAGCTTTCGTCTCTGCCCCCATCCTTCGTCACCCGGACACGTCTCTTCCTTTCACCCTTGAGGTTGACGCTTCGGAGGTGGGAGCTGGGGCGGTACTTTCGCAACGGTCCTCACCCCAAGAAAGACTCTATCCTTGTGGATTCTTTTCTAGGAAATTCTCTTCGGCCAAGAGAAATTATGATGTCGGGAACCGTGAAATTTTGGCTATCAAGTTAGCCTTGCAAGAATGGAGACACCTCCTCGAGGGTACCAAAGAGCCAGTAGCAATTCTTACCGATCACAAAAACTTATTGTATATTGAGGGGGCTCGTCGTTTGGGATCCCGTCAAGCACGTTGGGCACTTTTTTTTTTCTCGTTTCAATTACAACGATTTCTTATATTCTGGGTACCAAGAATATCAAGGCCGATGCACTTTCTCGCCAGTTCTCTACAGAGGAAGGATTTAACGAATCTTCAGATTCTATTCTTCCTGCAAAATACATTATTTCTGCCAATACTTTCGACATCCTGGATGAGATCACCAAAGCCCATGCTCATATCCCCAGGAAATTTAAGGTGCCAGAAGGACGTCTGTACGCTGCTCCACGTTTTCGCCACAAGATCTTGGAGTGGGGGCATTCTTCCAGATAAGCTGGTCATCCTGGCTTCAAGAGGACAGTGGATCTTATTAAACGGACCTTTTGGTGGCCTAATATGAGCAAAGACATTTTTGATTTCACCAGAGCTTGTCCAGTCTGTGCTCAGAGCAAGTCTGCCCGGCACAAGCCATCCGGTCTTCTCCTTCCCCTTCCTATTCCGGAACGGCCTTGGAAGCATATTTCCATGGACTTTATTGTGGAACTTCCTCCTTCTAAGGGGATGAATACGATCCTTGTAGTAGTAGACAGATTTTCCAAGCACACACACTTTGTACCCCTAAAGGGTCTCCCCAATTCAGCTACCTTGGCTGACATATTTTCTAAAGAAATTTTCAGGCTACACTGTGTTCCACTCACCATTGTCTCGGACAGGGGTACTCAATTCATTTCTAAGTTTTGGCGAGCATTCTCTCAGAGACTTGGCATATCCCTCCTCTTCTCCTCGGGTTACCACCCACAGACCAACGGCCAGACGGAGAGAATGAATCAGACCTTGGAGCAGTATCTCAGATGCTTTGTGTCAGAATCTCAAGACAACAGGGTGGACCTACCACCCTGGGCGGAGTTCGCAATTAATTCGTTGAAGAATGAATCCACGCAAGAGTCGCCTTTCTTCATTAATTTTGGGTTCCACCCCAGCAGCCTTCCTCTCCCTTCCCTGCCCTCTGGTGTACCGGCAGCAGATATCCAAGTTTCTAATCTACAAGACTCATGGAAAAAGATTCAAAAAGCCTTGCAAGGGGCCGTCCAAAAACAAAAGGCTCAAGCAGATCGGCGACGTCAGGTGGCTCCGGAGTACAAACCTGGAGACAGAGTCTCTGGCTTTCTTCAAAAAATATTAAACTTAAAACTCCTTCTCAGAAGCTGGCGCACAGATTCTTGGGTCCCTTCAAGGTCCTCGAACGGATCAATCCAGTAGCCTATCAACTTTCGCTACCTCCCACCAGGAGGATACCCTCAGTGTTCCACGTTTCCCTTCTGAAACCCTTCATTCAGAATGTACATTTTCCGGACCTCTCTCATAGACCCAACCCCATCGTAATACAAGGGCAACAAGAATTTGAGGTTCACTCCATTCTCGATTCACGTTTTTCTAGGGACAAACTTCAGTTCCTCGTTCATTGGAAGGGATATGGTCCGGAGGAATGTTCCTGGGTACCTTGTCATCACATTCATGCCCCAGCTCTTCTTAAACAATTTCGTCGGAAATTTTCTCACAAACCTTGAGAGGATCGTCCGGAGTCTGATCCTCAATGGGGGGGGGGTACTGTAAGGGATCTGGGGACACGCGCCTCTCAGCGGATCCCCGTCCCCCAGGCTCCCAGTGCGGTCGCTCGTCCCAGACCCCCTCCCCGTCGGCTCCTTACCTCCTCTGGTCAGACGCCATGCCGCTCCTCCGTGGCGCACGCCGCATCCTCCCTCACGCGGCCAGGGCGCGTGCACGGGAACCTTTCAGGGCGTGCGCGCACTCGATCCTCTTTGCCGTCCTCCCGCACCACTGGCTCCGCCTCCCATCAGCTACAGGCTCTCTCCACCACTCACCAGGCTGACTCCCACTCTGGGCACCTGAACCTATCCCTGGGCTTGCTCAGACAGGCCTCTGCTCCACCTCTTGCTCTCATTGGTCCTCTTGCATATATAACCCCAGTCTGCCCTCTCCTTCCTCGCTCTGCATAGTTCTTCTATGGCTTCAGTTGTTCGGTCATCTATGCCTGGCTCTCTTCTGTATTGCAGCTCTAGTTCCTGTCCCTGCCCCCATTGGAAACCCTTGGATTTGATCTTGCTCTCGTTGACTTCGTGTACCTCGCTAATCCCTGGACTCGGCTTTGGACCTTACTACGCTGCTCTCTCCTGCCCCTGACCTACGGCTCTCGGATCTCTACCCTCGGACTTCTGGCACCCCGGACATAGCAAGTATCAAGTTAACCCTTTCTCACCAGGCCCGGCAACACATCATACCACACTCCTGGCACACTCTCACTGCTGTGGGTGCGTGTTATACCCTTACCCACCTCAGTATTGGGGACTGGCCAGGTCTGCAGGCATTCAGGCATTACACACACACACACACACACACTGCAAGGTGAGAGACAGGATCCCTCATACAGAAGCCCTGAGAGTTGAACCTGTTGGTGGACAGTATTGCACTCATACCTCCCAAAGTCCCTTTAACTCCAGTCCCCTCCTCCCTGCCTTTCATTGGCTTCCTCCATGTAGACCTCTGCCTCCTGATTGGCCCAGGGGAGAGGGTCCATCCCTCAGAGCCTGAGGGAGCTCCTGGCAGTAATGTCATGGCTCACTGATGCCCTGCTATCATGTTCTGATAATGACCTGCTTAGCTCCCATAGAGCTTAACTAGACAGTTAAAAATGACAGGAATCCAACGGTTCCTCTCTGATTGCTGCAAAGACTTTGCACGAGCCTGAAGAAGCCCTGTTTAGGGCGAAACGCGTAGCTCTTCTTCTTTAAACCACAGCCTGCAGCAATCGGAGAGGAACCGGAGGTGCTGTGGAATCTCTTGATCCGGACGCGGAGTAAAGAGACTTCTATCCACTAACCACCATTTGATTCCCCTGGCTGCCAGTTTTTTCCTATCCCCCCAGAAGCAGTAGATGCTCCTCGGTTTTAATTTCATTTTTATCTGTTTTTACACATTAACTTGTTATTAGTGTATGCTAGTTTGTTCCAATAAAATTTAACCACTCCTGTGTTTAGTGTCCTATAGTCTTTTGCTATCTGGATCTAGCCCCTAGGGGTTTTCAACCACTTTTTGGAGTTCCCAAGATACCATTACAAGTGTGTACTCACACTGGCCCGTGTGAGTATTTTGTTTTATCGATATACTTTCCCCTTATTTTCCCTTTGCCATTGTCCCATACGGGACCTTTGACCTGAAGACCTGTGATCCGTACAGGTGCTTGCAAGATACCGTTATAAGTTACCACTCACATTAGGCCGTGTGAGTGAATAATTATTATAATTATTAATATATTTTTATACACCTGATGACACTGTCTCATTGCCCCCCTTTACATTGCAATCGATTTTGTGTGCACATGTGTCTAATTTCCTTTTTATCTATGTTTACACCCGTATGAGAGGAGAACCAATGTGAAGATTCGTCCAACGACAAACATCAAGGTTACAGTAAGAAGAAAAGACAGAAAGAGAAGACCATAAAGAAAGAGGAAGGATCATCTAGAAGAAAGACACGACTGCAAAAGAAACCTTGATGGGATACAACTTACACAAGGCCGTGTAAGTTTTCCTTTTATTGATTTATTTCGCTTCCATAGACTTATTTCACCCACATAAGTCTTAACCCTATTCTAGGGGGTACCTATCTCCCTTTGAGGGCACTTTAAGGGTGTCAGAACCCCACTGAACATCATAGAGAGATAATACAATCACACTCCACCATTCCTCACGCTGTGCTCCCCCATCCCTCCTCACGTTCCACAATTAGATGAATAGTAAGGCAGTGGGAGAGAGTGACTGGAGATTCATGAAGATGTGCTGTATTGACTAAAGTACATAGAAAAATAATTAAGAGATACATTTTGTACTACCAGCTAAGGAGGTATCCAAAATAGTGGCTATATTCTATGAAAATGGAGGCCTCTTTGGAGAAGAGAAGACATTGGAACAGATCCGGTATTACTTTTGCTCTCCAAGTGTTCAAAGGGTGATATTTGAGTAAAGGTCAGGTGCAAACTACACCAATACAGAATATCCAAACCAAAGCTCTAAGGGGACAAATTCCCATAGACTATCTATCACTGGTCTAATTTAGATCTTGTTACAAGTATGCCTTGTTCGTCACAAATTTTTTCTCTAAATATGCAGTGGTACTGACCAAAGATCAAACAGCACTAACAACCGTAAAGGCCTCATGGGAGAAGTTCATCCATCACTATGTCTCCCCCAAATGTTTCATTTTGATCTAGGTGCAACCTTTGAGTCAGCCCTGTTAGCAGAATTAGGCAAAGTGTAGCAGATACAAAAGTCCCAGATCCAAGGTTAATGGGGTCTATGAGGGGTTTAATAGAACTCTTCTAGTCATACTGTGGACATTGGATGAGTCTAAGAAAAGAGACTGACCTGAGTATATTCAAGAGCTGATTTGGGTGTATACAATATCAAAACCAACCATTGTACGACTGGATGCATGGGTAAAGCATTACCATAAACATCTATAGTGGGCCCATGAACAAGCTGCTGTCTCCAATGAAGGAGAAGAAAGGGGGGCAGTCCTTGTTCTGCTCCCTTTAGGACAGGGGGTATGGTACTAGTGTTGGACAAAAAGACTAGTGAGAAGGACAAACTATGAGTAGATGGGAGCCAGTGCCCTACATTGGCCTGAGTCATCAACCTCCCAAAAATGTAATATAGGCAAAAAAATGCCATCAACGATAAAATGCCAAAAATAATGCATTTGTTAGGCCATCCGATAAAAAACACTGGGACAAACACAAAAGTGACCGTAAATGTTGTCATTTTGGTACCAGTCAGCAAGTCCCGATAACTGCAGCTTGTTCCGTCCGGTGCTGCAAACAGTAAATCTTGCTACCTTTCTTTGTATATAATGGCCATTATATACATAGGCAATATACACTAAACAAACATGAAATAGGTGATAAAATATAACATATAACACATTTAATATGTTAGCCCAAGTGGTCAGGTAGTCATGGGGTTAATACACAAATAAAACTACACTAGCTACCTCCCTTGTCTACCTAGTGGCTAGTAACCTATTATTACTAACCGCTAAGGCAAACAAGGGGTTAACTCCTACCACCACCACCCCCCTTGGGCCAAGCCACACTCCCCAGGTCACCCTACTTCCACTACCCCTAACAAACATAGCCCCCCTGATCATAAATTGCCAATCGATCTATTAGCAAAATGTAGCTATTTGGGCTTTTTGCCAGTATAACTACAAACACATTAAAGTAATTTAAAAAAGACATTAACATTAATAATAGAATTTACAAAAATGATAAAAAAAGACATTATAAAAACCCATTGATTGTCACTGTGGCTACCTAGGCCCTCTCAATGGGAGCCTACTGTAGATTGCCACATTAGCACTCAATGGGAATATTTTTTTTCCTTTACCTCATCCCAGATGAAGGCCATTCTCATCTTCGGGGCTTTAACCCTGACAAAATAATATTGTTGAAATGGAGATACTGTTGATATATTTTTTAAATGGACTGGTGGGGGTCTCTGGAGAAGGATTGAAAGTGATCTGCAGTTTCCATTTTGTGTAATCTGTTGTTTTCAGTATCCATTTTGTGTGAAAGAATGTATCTGGTGTGAATGAGAGATTTCGCTCCTAAGATGATTTACGAATGTGTCTAAAGTAACGCCCACATTCCTAGTGAGACTTGGTACCTGGAACCATTCATAGTTGTTTTGAGGCTAGTTTTAACCAGGTTTAACGAGCTGTAATATGATTGGTTTAAGAATTAAGGAGTGGTTAGTGTAATCAGCGTAGTAACTTTTTTAGACAAAGGAACCAAAAATGTATAAAGAGGCTGCCTGGACACTCCCTGGCAGAGAGAGTCTTGTAGACTTTTGAATGAGTATGATCATACCATACTATGTATTAAAATAAACTACTTATTATCAACTGAACCCCGTTTGTCAATTTTGGAACATTGACAACCCCCTAGAATCAATCCCTAAAAAGGGGTGATGCCCAACCAATAAAAAAATGCCTGGGGGAGCTAGATTAGCAAGACCTGTGATGTAAAATATAGAAATACAGTACTATATACAACAGGGCTGTGAAACTCATGCCCCGTGGGCCACATGCAGCCCACAATGTGTCATCATGCAGCCCTTGCCTGCTTGCCCAACAGGGGGAGAAATGGGACCACCTACTGTAGCTGGTCCTGGATGTTGCATCCTGCTGCCGGGCCTCCTCATCCCCTGCTGGTTCACGCCTCCTCCTTCTGCTGGTGCATGCCAGCAGAAGGGCCCGGCCAGAAGGCTGCACGGCACCACAGGCTCCGCCAAAGTAAAGTCTGGGATTATTGTGGGGTTATTGTAGGGGAGGGGGGCTATTGTTGGGCTATTGTGAGGGAGTGGCGCTATTGTTTTGGAAGGGGGCTGGTATGGGGCTATTATGGTGGGCTATTGTGGGGTGGGGGGCTGGTGCGCGGCTATTGTGTGGCAGGAGGGCTATTGTGGGGGAGGAGAGGTTATTGTGGGGCTATTGTGTGGCAGGGGGCTTATGTGGGACAGGGGAGTATTGTGGGGGAGGTGGGGCTATTGTATGTATGTCTTTATTTATATAGGGCCATTAATGTACATAGCGCTTCACAGCAGTAATACACGTGACAATAATATAAATAACAAATAACACTTGATAGGAAGCCGTGCTTCAGATATAAAAGTAACATTTAAGAAAAGGAGTCCCTGCTCCAAAGAGCTTACAGTCTAATTTGTAGGTAGGAAGACTGTTCAGAGACAGTAGGAGGGTGTTCTGGTAAGTGCGCCTGTAAGGGGCCAAGATTTATGTATATGAAGTGTATAGTATCAGCTATGGAGCTCCTCATATGCTTCGTTAAGCAGATGTGTTTTAAGATGGGTCTTAAAAGTGGATAGAGAGGGTGCTAGTCTGATATTAAGGGGAAGGGCATTCCAGAGGTGTGCGGCAGTCAGCAAGAAAGATTTAAGGCTGGAGAGGGCTTTAGATACAAAGGGGGTAGAGAGAAGACATCCTTGTGCGGAACGCAAGAGTCAGGATGGTGCATAGGGGGAAATTAGGACTGAGATGTAAGAAGGGGCAGAAGAGTGTAAAGCTTTAAAAGTGAGGAGGAGAATTGAGTGTGTGATGCGGGATTTGATAAGAAGCCAGGAGAGAGATTTCAGCAGGGGAGGTGCTGAGACAGATTTAAGAAAGAGTAGAGTGATTCTGGCATCAGTATTTAGCATAGATTGTAGGAGAGACAGGTGAGAGGTAGGAAGGCCGGACCGCAATAGGTGTGGCTATTGTGGTGGAAAAGGGTATTATGTGGCAATTGTAGGGGTATTGTGTGTCTGTGTATTGTGGGGAAGGTTTTTTTAATGTGTTTTTATACTGTGGTTGAGTGGGGTATTGTGTGTTTGTGTATGGTGGGAGAGATAGCAAGTGGTGGGGGAGATAGCAAGTGGTAGGGGAGAGCAAGAGGTGGGCGAGAGAGACAGGGAGAGAGAGACAGCCCCCCCCCTTCCCTCCTCCCACCCCTCCCCTCCTCTCCCCCCTCCCTCCTCCCCCCCTCCCGCTGTCTCAGGGGCACTTACCGGGAGTCTGTTTTCTCTTTTCTAGAGACTTCTCTCGATGAAGAGAGGGAGAGAGAGGGGATGGGGGAAGTGAGATAAGGGATGGTGGAGAGAGAGAGAAGGGATGGGGGAGGGAGAGGATAGGGGGAGAGAGGGGGAAGGGAGGATAGAGGAAATGGGGGGAAGGGAGAGAGATACCGGCGACATTTACATATTTTTAATACGGAAAACGCAAGACAAAAGTGTATGTGTAGGATACAGTGTCTGTTTACAAAAAAAAAATCCTGGTGCGGCCCGAGTTTTGCTGTCGGACATAAGAATTGGCCCTCAAGCTAATCTGAGTTTGACGGGCCTGGTATACAACATGCTAATGTGCAGATAATGTTTGTAAAAATATTTTCTGAACCCCAAATTACATCAACTTGATTTAAATATTTTAGTTTAGTTCTGCCACTATTTATTGTTCATTGCCATTTGGTTTTTATATACGATACATGTGATTCCCTCCTGGGTTAGCTGAGGTACAATGCAATGCAGCAGATGTACTGAATGTAGACCGTGGAATTCTGTATAGAACAGATGGGGTCTTCTTTTTTACTAAAGTCTGTAGGACTGTAGCACAAAAGTAGGGCAAACCCAGTGCAAAAACAGATCCGTACTTATCAAAGAAAAGGAATCCCATTGAAATCAATGGGAGTCTTTTCTTGCTAAATCTGCTACAATTCTTTTGTACAGATTTTGCCCCAGGTTTATAGCCGGGAGACATTAGTAAATAACTCCCATGGTGTTTTTCCTGGAGTGCTCTTGAGACCAAACCCCTAGGGGTATTTTGAGTTCTAGTTAAAAATAGCAAACATTTAAAAAAAAAAAATGCTTTATTTTGTATTTTTTAATAGATATTAAAACTGCCCATTTCCTTGTTATTTCCACATAAACAGTGAACGTTTGCTCTTGGCTATTTATAGGTTAGTTGGCTGGATTGTAGTTAATTTTGTGTTTCTTGTGGATATTCCAAATGATTTACAGTATTTGATCAAATTTCAATGGTTTTCTGTCAGTAGGATTGCTCTGGTGTACGTTGCTGGGGATTAATGTTTGAAAGCATGAATGGGGGATTACTGCGCTCCAATTACATATTTTCTTTTTTAGATCAGTGGTTCCAAACCCCAGTCCTCAAGAATCCACCAATAGGTCAGGTTTTAATGATATCCCTGCTTCAGCACACAGTGGTTCAATCAAAATTACTGAGCCACTGATTGAGCCACCTGTGCTGAAGCAGGGATATCCTTAATAACGGACCTCTTGGGGGTTCTTGAGGACTGGGGTTGAGAACCACTGATCTAGGTAGGTTTCACTCATGATACTGACATTGACTCTTAGAATAAACAAATAGTTCATTGTAATTAGTAAATAAATAGTTACAGTACTGCGAGTTGTTACTGAACAATGCTCCACCTTAGGGAAAATCATCTTCCAATTTACATCCTTACTGCTGAGTCTCATTCACTGGAGATTTTTCTTTACTGACTGGTAGAACTACTGTAGGATTTTAATAAGAGTCAAGAGATGAGCCCCAGAGTAAACGTTAATCTTTGTAGCAATTCAGCATTTACATCTTTATTTTAACACATTTTTAAAATATTTTGTTGGTAACTGGTTTTAAAAATCAGACCCCTGAAAATGAAAAGACTGATGGGAGGAACTATAGAGTATGGTTGAAAAAGTTCATTTCAACCTTAGCCGTGAGTTAATTTTTATGATGTGTGACAAGTGTATTACTGGCACAGTCAGCCAGAAAATACACAGATTAGTTATTATATACACTTTCAAACTACATTTTCTGCCCCAAATCTCCAATTTCACCAGAGGATCTATTTGCAAAGATTACCATACACAGAAATAGGGCTTCTGGAAGAGGAGAGAGGGGAGGGTTTATATTTGTATCATCCATTTTAGTTTGGCCAGTATAATTAAGTATCAGAGTTTAGTGACAAGCATGTGAATAGGTAATTAGCTGTTTACTCTTAGTTTGCATGTTTGCGTGCTCATTTGCAATACTGTCGTTAAATTTAACACTTTCATATGTACGGTAATTAGACGATACATACTTATTTGCATTCTAATTAGCAATCATGGCGTTAAATTTATCGCACGCTTAATTCTGCGATAAAATGAAAGTTATCGCCGAGTTATTTAAGCATTAAACTTGAGTAAATAAATCAGTTTTTTAACTATTACTACACCACAATTCCAAGTTGTCAATCTTTTACCAGTTTAGATGTTTTATCTGCTATTGCAGCAAGACTTGCACTATAAATATATAGAAAGTGAAAATTCACATTGTTTCTGATGGTTTATTATGGATCAACATAATATCATCCAGTGTATCAGTTTGGGGTGGGTAACTCAAATAGAATCTCTAGTCATCAGTCCAAATTGTGTTTATACTGTAGTACAGCGAGTCCCAACAATGATCTTGCTGTTGAGCGCTTGGCTTATTATATTCCCAAACTGACAGACTGGAGAAAGGGAAGTACTATTGATAGCAAATTATATCTTTTCTCGTGTACAACTTTTGTGCTCGTCCGTTATGGCTCTTTTGAGATCATCTGTATGATCTTCCCACCATACTCTCCCCCAGATCCCACGCACTTGCTTAACAGATCAGTGCTTTATATCTCTTTTTGGCTAATTCACGATGACGTCTACTTACTTTAAAGCTTATTCAAATTTTGACCACTTGATGTATTCATGCCTTTATGCATTTTGAAATGGTGTATATTTTTTTGTATGCGCTGAGCATGCTTTTTCTCAAAGTATATATCTTTTTGATATATTGTACTCTCAGGATTTTCATTTTGGAGTTTTGGGAACTTCCATGTTTTCTTATTAACTTAATAACACTTTTTTTTACCCACATTAGGCTATTTTAAATGGGACCCTTCTGGAACTGTTACACACTATTTTTTTCACTGTAGTAAATAATAAACAATAAAAAATAAAGGCAAAATAAGACAAAATCAAATAAAGACAAAAACATATTTTTCATTATTGTGCACCTAAACCTATATACCCTATACAATGGTAACACAACATAACATAAATAGTGGGTGCACCTTCAGATTTGAAGCTTAATGGTACATTTGTGTTTGATTTTCTATGCCATGTGCAATTGTTTTCCAACAGAGATCCTTTGTGCACAAGGGATGTTATGATTGGCCTCACGTTCATGGGAAAAGTGTACAACAGCAGGCTCCAGGTATTGGTTACATTACCTCCTTGGAGCCATCTCATGCCACTGTCCTTAACATTTCTTTGTAGCGTGCCACTGAAAGCTGATTCTGTGACAATAACAGCATAGCTCACTCTTTGACAGTTTTTGTTTCCTCTGGTTTTTGCCAAGAGATAAATCACTTCTGCCCTAATAATTTAAGCATTTCTTGTCCTCTCAGTTTAGGCAGAGGTCAATGATTGTAACTCATTGCATGGAATCTGCTATTAATCACGTTTATTTCAGTATGCCATCACCTTGATGCTTACAGGACCCTCTAGCACCAGTAAGGTGAATCTTGATCATTTAAAGGGGTTTTCTATCAAGGAAGTTATAGACTCCAGTGGATTGTAACAACTATTGATGGCCAAAGATATCAACACATTTAAAGGTAAAGTAATAAATGGGTACCTAGCAAGTGTCCAGGGGGACTCATGCAATGCCCCTCCAGTCCAATGGTCAATGTTTTTACTATGGTCCAAAAACATTCTGCATACTAATTGTTCAATGCAAAGAAAATCAGGTACACAAAATACATTATACAGCAATGTGACGAATAAAAAGGTAATGTGAAAATTTACGGTAGGAATAAGTTTGTACGTGTCCTCATGGAGCCGTGCCTGAGACACACAAAGTGACTCAGTTTTGTGCCGCACAATGGAAAACAAGCCTTATATTCTTACTGCAAGGGACAGAAAAGCACACTCACTATGGAAAACACCATCATCAAAGTCCAAATAAACAATGAAATGTGAATAACCTATGACAAAAAGTGTTCACACACATTACTAGAGGAAACTCAGCTCTAAAGCAGACATCCTCCCTTTACACACCTATATCCCCCTCATTTCATTTTCCCCACACTCCTCTCATCATCTTTCCCTACAACCTGCCCCCTTGATCCTATTCCATCATATCTCCTCCGCTCCCTCTCTGGCACACTAAGCCCCACCCTTACTCATCTTTGTCACCTATCTCTTATCTCTGCCACTTTCCTATCTTCTTTTAAACATGCACTCATCACACCCATTCTAAAGAAACCCTCTCTTGAGTCAGTCTCTGTCTCTACCTACCACCCTATCTCTCTTCTCCCTTTTGCCTCCAAGCTACTAGAGTGACTTGTGTACAACCGCCTCACTCACTTTCTCACTTTCTTAAACTCCATGCTTCACTCTTTATAATCTGGATTCTGCCCTCTACACTAATAAAAGCTATTCTGCCCATAGCACTAATAAAAGTGGCCAATGGCCTATTCACCGCTAAGTCACTTCACTTTACTAATCTCTCTCGCTGGCTTTGACACTGTTAATCACCCCCTTCTTTTGAACACTCTCCACTCCATTTGTCTACGTGAGGCAGCCTTGCCCTAGTTCACATCCTACCTATCCAACCGCTCATTCTGTGTTTCCTTTTCTGGTATCTCCTCATCTTCACGCCCTCTCTCTGTTGGGGTAGCAAAAGGCTCTGTTCTTGACCATCTTCTCACTCTACACCTCTTCTCTTGGAAAACTAATACAATCTTTGGATTTCAGTATCATCTCTATGCCGATGACAACCACATTTACCTCTGCTCTCCTTCTCTCCTGTGTCACCAACTGTCTTTCTGCAATCTCCTCCTGTATGTACAACCATAACATGTAGCTTAACATAAACAATCCAGGTATATGAAGTAAATGCTGCACACCTTAAAAAATAGTTAGAATGATACAATTACCGGTGCTCCCGTGCTTGAACGAAAGCCTGTTTCCAGTCCTAGATCAGTAGTAGAAGGAACACAGGGCACAACGGATTTCTGCAAATCTAAACTCATTTATTGAGCCAACACAACGTTTCGACCTCAAAGGTCTTTATCAAGTGACATAGTGCCACTATGTCACTTGTTAAAGACCTTGAGGTCCGAAACGTTGTGTTGGCTCAATAAATTAGTTTAGATTTGCAGAAATCCGTTGTGCTCCTGTGTTCCTTCTACTGCTTAACATTAACAAAACATACTTTTTCCTCATTCCACTGCCACCCTTACACCCAAACTCTCCCTCACTGTCAATAATACCACAATCTCATTAACACCTCAAGTCCACTGTCTAAGGGTCATCTTTGACTCTTTTCTCTCCATTATTCCTCACATTCAGTCCTTCATGAAGTCCTGCCATCTCCCCCTATTTGACAAAATATTGTCAACATACAACCTTTTCTCACTGATGAGAGAGATTTCAATTGACACACTAGAGCTGCTGCCTAGAAATGCCATGGTTGTGAGTTGTAGTCCTGTTGGGTCTAACACCCTTCCAGTTATTAGGTTGGTGCCTTAGGCTTATCCACTCTATATAGTTGGTATGGAAATCATTTTAGGAAGTGTGGGATGGGACTCATTTAAATATACTTTGCATATCTCCCAGCTGGGTATCTCTGACATTCTTTCTCTCTCACTAATCAGAGTGCAGATTTTTAACAATCCAGCAACAGATTTCGGACTGCTCTCTGTCTTTGAAGAAAAAAAAATCTGAAATGGGGGATTGGCCTTTTTGAAACTGATCCGCAGACCAAAGGAACTGCATGATCAAAGGCGGATACAAATCCGCAAAAATGTTTCGCCCATCCCTACTCCTGATGCCACTAAAATTCTAATTTACTCACTCATCTTGATATGCCTTGACTACTACAACCTTTTCCTATTTGGCATTCCCCTTGTCCGCCTATCCCAACTCCAATTCATCCAAAATGCTGCTGCCAAACTCATCTAACTCACTCACTGCTCCACTTCTGCGGCTCCACTACACAAATCCGTAGACTAGCTTCCCATACTCTCTAGAATCAAATTTAAAACCCCAGCTGATTTATAAAGCTGTCTACGATGCTGCCCCCCCCCCCTTTACATCTCAGCCCTCATTCCAAAATATATATACCTAAATTGCCCCTACGTTCTTCCCATGACATTGGCCTTTACTCCTGCCTTATTACCTTCTCTCACTCCTGCCTATAAACTTCTTAGCAGCCCCCTATCTCTGAAATTCCCTACCACATACCATCAGTCTCCTCCAATATTCAGACATTTGACATTTCAAGGAAGCCAACCTGATGTCTACTCCATCCCACACCGAGCAGCAACTTTACCTTTTTTTGCTTCAACATTGTCCCTCATTCTCTATAGATTGTAAGCTCTCATGAGCAGAGCCCTCATTACCCCGTTGTATATGGTTGTGCATGTTTGTCCTTTTTATATAACTCTGTTTATGTAATTTTCATATCTCTGATACCCATTGTATCGTGCTGTTGAATATGTTGGTGCTGTACAAATAAATGATAATAAATAATAAAATCTCTAGCAAAGGAAATTGACACTGCTATAATATTTGTGCATGGTATACTGTATATAAAATATTAAATGTTATAAAGAACAATCAGTGTAAACATCATACCATAATGCGACAAACAAGTAGGAAGATTAGGAAGTGAGTACTAACTACATATGATATGTAAGTCTTTGAGAGTCCAATAAATAGATGCTTCTTATAAAGCACTTATATATAGCGCACTTTCCCCCACCCCCTGGGAGATATGGGGACTACTGTGTGTGTGGTGCATTACCTGTGGCTCACAGAAGGCCTGAACCTCTGCTGCTGGGAGCCTGGGGTGTACCTGATTCGTCTGGTGACAGCGCCTCCACCTGCACGGGATCCTAACAGTGTTGCATAACCCTGTGCAAGACACTGTGTAAGTAATACACACTGGTATGGTATAACAAGTTTACTGAACACATAAGAAGAGTAATAACAGAACTACTCAGGCCTCACAGGGCCGTACCCCCAAACCAAGCCCCCAACACCGTGTCCACACCCCGGTGGCGTTTACCCCAAAGTACTGAGGTGCCCCTCGGCACCCAACCACCCTGGTGTCCACAGAGTCAACCCACCCAAAGTGTGTGTGACAGCGCTACCTACACCCGCGTGTTACTGTTGGTGCACTTATAGATGGGGATACCTGCCAGGTGCTCCAGCACCTGGTATCACCGACAGAAGAGAACCGTCCATCCCACAGCATCATTGTCAGCGAAGGCGCCGGCATCCATGTGGGGTGGTATCCGGCAGGAGTGTCCCACCGTGATGATAGTCTCTGTGCCTTGCGGTTCTTGTCTGGTCCCAGACCATAGGCGGCAACTGCTGCGCGGCGTTCTGCTGTGTCCTTGACACTAATGATGCTAAGCGGGCAGTGTCCCTGTCTAAGGGGCCTGTCTCTATAGCAGCCACATGCTATGTGGAAGTCTGGGCCTAGCTGAGCATAACAGGGTGTCTCTGGCATAGTGCAGGGGCCTACTGACACCCTGCACCTACACCCTTACCCTCTGATGTCCCAGCTCCGACTGCCGTGGCTTGCGGCATGCCAAATGTATCGATCTCCTTGCAGGAGATTCTGCGCAGCCTATTGGTTGAACCGGTCCATATGCTTTCTGCCCCTGTGCATTGTGGGGCTTGTAGTCCCCACTGAGCCATGGGTGTAATGATCGCCGCATGTCCTTGCTACTGCGCATGCGCAGGGTATAGGAATATGGCTACCATACCAAGGAACCGCTCTGCGCATGCGCAAAGTGCTGTATGCATGTGCGCCATTCCCAACATGTCGAGTATGCCGCGGACCTTCCGGCATCTCGCTCACCTGCCGCAACCTCCCCAGCCAGCCGCACTCTCCCATGCTGCATCGGAGGTAAGGGGAAGCCCTGGTGAGCCCAGAGGGAGACGTGGCTAAATAGGCAAGAGAAGGGAAGAAAAAAATCAAGCTTGGTAAATATGACAGAATAACACAAAAATTATTCTTATTCATCCAAGATAACAAAAAAATTAATAAAGTGCAATCACATCCAGTTCACTGAGAAAGGGAATAATTTGTCTTCAAGGACCAGCAATACAATAAACAATGAAATGTCTGTACAAATGTAGCCTTATATCCTGCAAGAATACAGCAGAGAGCATTATTCTGTTGTCCTGGGATTCTGGTTCTGTGGGAATACCTTGAAGAGGGTTACACTTGCATTGGCCTGCAAGAGGACAGGACCACTGCTAAGTGTGGTCACAAAGAATGTTACGTAGGCTACAGTACATCTGTAATCAAGTGTGCTTTTAAGTAAAAACGTGGAGGATTTTATAGAGGAGGGATAATGGAAAAAGTATTCTTAATCACCAAAATAGAGCCTATACTGAATTACCTCAGGGTTAGTCAAATATACCAGGATCCTAGAGGAAGGCAAAATACCTATGAACCTATAGTAAAATGTGATATGTCACTATCAACAAGATTACATAGAATACAATGGATTAGATCAATAGAATGTGTTTCTAAATCACCCTCTCTGAGTGGAAACACTAGATTTACAATAGAGACTTTTAGCTTGTGACTTTTGGCTTTTGTTGCTTTTAAAGCCACATAAACATTCTTGTAGATAATTCAAAAGTGTACAGTACATCTGTCAGCCTCCACGTCTCCTACAGCCTTTTTGATACCTGGACCTGTTATTTCTCCACTCACATTGTACTGTACATCAATGGAAAGTTCTTCAAAAGTACCTTTCAGGAAAATTGGGGAGTTTTGCCATTTCCAAAATTATTTCAGGAATTCTATGCATTCTTTATCTTCTGCAACCAGGCATTAGATACATTGATAGAAAACTCTATGCTTCAACATTCCAGAAAATTCTTTGGATTTTTAAATTTCCAAAATTTGGACAATTAAATAAAAAAAAATATATATATATTAGCCTGCTTCTTTGCCAAAATTATTTAAATAAAGTAATTGAAAAAATCTCTGTTCTTTGTACCCCTCCCTTCCAGAGTTACTAGGCCCATATACACAGAGGTCTGGTATTGACTTAACGAGGCATTAAACTAACATGTATCTTCAAAGTTCATTGCGTTAACTATAACAGCCGCTAGTGCTAATGATATGCAATAGAGGTGTTCCCCCTAGCTCTCCACAGAGCTCTGTTATAGTTAATGCAGGAATTTAACGTTACATTACTTAGGTAATACCTAAAGGTGGCGTTACTCCCATCCAGACTCTATGATATGTATTTTTTAGGAGAGGAGAGAGCGAGGGAGAGAACGAGCGATAGAAACAGGGATTGAGAGACACAGAGATTCCTATTTTACTAGAGTCCCAAGTGCTATATATACCACCCCAAACACGCCTTTAAACCACATGAGGACTCTGTCTCCCTCTCCCTGCCCATATTTCAGGGTCTGGAGGGGAGTAACGTCACCTTTAGGTAAGGCAGGTTTAACGCGAGTCGTGTTATTTCAAGTTAACTCGAGGCAGTGCTAACTTAACACGCCTTAAGTCGATTTTAATGAGATATACAACGGCTGTTTATAGTTAGCTTTGTGTATTTGTGTTAACCTTAGGGAAAATTATGTCCAGTGATGTGGATCTGGGTCTTAGTGAGAAGAGGAGAAGGGTGGAACAGCAACCTTGTGTCAAACTCCCCTCTAGAAACGTGTCTTCAAAAGTGCCTCATTGCATTTTTCACAATTTTATTTGCAACCTTTTTGCAAAATGTCTCTAATTGTGCGTCTTTATGCAAAAATGTTTTTTTTAATATGCCATTTTGTGAATGTTTTGCTTGATTAGGAAACTACAGTGAAAATGTTGCACATCTTTACTCCCCTCCCCTGCACTTTAAAGCTTCATCTAATGTTTTAAAAAAGTAAGGATGGGCAAATTTGTGACTTTCAAATCCAAATCCGAACTTCATAGATACGATGTTTGAATCGAATTCCAAGTCGGGCTGTTAGAGAATTCAATGTTCGATTCAAACTCAGAGTCAAACCTCAGAATATATCTGTGAATCGGAGAGAAATTCAAGTTATAAAAAAAGATTAATCTTTTAGAGAAAAGTAAAAGTTTGAAAAAATGGGACCAAAACTCTTCACTGCCTCCCCTGTCCCCTTCCCCCTCCCACCCCCCCCACCCCCCACATTTTTTTGCATAATTAAAAAAAATCTAAAACCAAAGTCAATCGCATTTTGGCTTCACTAAAACCAAAACATAAGCATTTTTTTTTTAAATACCAATGCACAAACATTTTTTAGAACCAAAACACCAATGAAAGTGCCCACCCATGTCAAGAAGTCCTGCACAATGTTTCACATCTTATAATTGCCAACATGTACAGTTCTTTATCTCTATTAAATTCTGCAAAGCATAAGGCATTCATAATAAATTAATTTCACTCAGGTTACAACCCACACGTGTATAAGCAGTACTACTTTCCTAACAATAACAGAACCAGGTACTTATAATAAATTGTTACCCGAGGTCATAAGGAACTGGGTATATAAACCACATTGATTTACACTTTTGTTTATTCTGCTTTTGACCTTGAAATGAACAGTGCTTTACCAGTGTTCTCCAACTGGTTTATTACGGGAGTCAGAATGGAAGATCTAGCAGCAACGAGCTACATACTGTTTGAGGGTGGTTAGTCTATAATTTACAATATCTGTCACTAGTGCAGCAGGCAGTCTTTGTCACTGTGATGTACAATGTATTACCTTCAATAAAAAGGTAAAAAAAAAAAAGGCCCATCACAGGATGTACTGTATCTTGCTGGAGTATCAGCAAAAAGATGATGGAAACCTGAAGTTTTACAGCCTCTCAAAAGTGCAGAGAGCCCCCAGCGACGCGATCGCCCCCGCAACTGCCCGGCACAGCGCAGTGGTCCCCGCAATGGAACGCAGGTAAGGGGGACCAGGGGGGACCCTGCTACATATTTGTGCAGGAAAAGCCCAGTACACGGGAAACGATCTTGTTATATTTTCTGGAAATATAAGCCACACATCCTGCTACCTGAGGTTTTTGTGTACAGCTGCTACTCAATACTGTCAAATAGATAAAAAGTTGGATACGTATGTAGCCCTCTTTCTCCTACCCTCTGGGAAATGTTCTTGCTACCAGTGTATTCTGTGGCTGCTGTGATCATTCCTGTGAGGCAAACAGAAGGATGGAGATATCTGCGGTTGTGCGGGGAGTATCAGGACAGGTTTGCGGTGAATTCCTCAGTGGTCAGCGCCTCCAGAGGATCCTGAGGTTTTCAGGATGCACCTCATGGACAATGGCCACCGCGCCTCCGGTCCAATATGCGCATGCGCAAGTCCACTGCATGTGCGTGCATAACAAATATGGCGGAGCTCCGGCGACTGGATCTCCAGCCCGCCTGCTGCTGATCTCCCCGAGCACACCGCCAGCACCTGCCCCTGCCTCCATTGCCAAGCGCACCCACGCCGGGAGGTAAGGGGACAGAAGGGGGACCCAGAGACACCTGGCCACATAGGCAAATCAATTGATGGAACTGGTCAGCCTCAATGATGCAAACAATATGATCTCTACAGATGACAACTAAATTTGAAGGCAAATCTTACCCAGCTACTGGTATTGACAGTCACTAAAGCATAATCAACAAAGTGCACGTCAACAAGAAAACACTCTCGTTGCTACAGAATGCGTTATATAGCTAGCCCTTTATTAATTCCAACCCTAATGCTGTTTAAAGAAATAAACCACACCAGCATTCTATTTCAGTATTTTATCTCTTTCGCAACCAAGGTGGCTAAATCTGAAACATTATTTCAATTCTAACTTGACATGTCATGGACTTTATTGAAATGTCTCACTATTTGTGAACATTACATTTGCATTCTCATTTCATGTTCTGTTAAACAGATTTTCTTTTACATTCAACAGATTTAATTTCAAAGACATTTCAAATATACGTAAATGCCATACTGTATGTTCAATCTCATGTCATATCGGAGGCTTGATGTTGAAGACAGTACATGTATATATTTATTCTTATCCTCAGTGTTCTGGAAGTAGCGTTGGATAGTGAAACCGTTATAAAGTGAGTAACATGTTAATCAGTGGCGGTGAGCGTTGGATAACGCATTCAGGTGTCAAAAATATCTCTTAGGTATATCTATTTTGTTGAACTTTGATGAGGATTGTAACCTTCAAAGAATTTAAAACACAAAGTAATTATAATATGTACGGAGGGCTATGAGTTACAAAGGCCACGTGAGATTAAATAAAACACATGTTTTTTGACATACATTAGTAAAAACAAGGTGAAGCACAGCAAATAAATCAGATGCAGAGAGAAAATAATATAACAACGTGATCTGGTGACTTGGGTTAGTACTTCTAATATTATAAAGGAGTAAGACCGTGGGACATTTACTAAGCAGTGTTCTGTCCAAAGGCACCTTCAACGATGTTGCAATACATTACAGACTATTCAAATAAATGGACTGTAATGTGTCTTCCCGCACCAGAAGATGTCTCATGGCCGAAGACTGCTTGTTAGATATGGTTCTCTGTCCGAGAAGGAGGTAAAGTGTTGTACAGGTATGAGCACTCAGTGAGAAGTAGAGCTCAAATATATGCTGTAGTTAGCAGCTTTTTTTTAGCTCACACTGCTAGAGCTGATGCCCAGAGTAGCAGAGGGTTCTAATTGTTGGGTCTAACACCAGTACATCATTCTAGTCATTATGTGCCTTAGGCTTATCAATTCAATATAGTTCTTATGGACTGACTTTTAGGAAGTGTGGGATGTGACTTACTTAAATATACTTTGGATATGTTCCATGGTACCTCAGGTGTGCTCTTTTTTCAGCACAGACATCTCTCCCTAATTTCTTTGGAGAGAGGTATGAAGGGATATATATACACCTGGGGGCACTCTGACCTGGAACTCCTCCTCCGTGTTTTCTTGAGTATTTTACATACTTTTAAAATATCTTATTGTTTTTTTTTTAATGGTGTCATTGCTACTTGCAAACAGTTATATGGTCATAAATAGGAAAAAGATTAATTTAAATCGATTGGAGCATTACTGCAACGTACAAGGCATGGCTTATAGTCTACTCAAATATTATGAGATCCAACATCTAAGCATGGTACATACAGTATACTGTAGATTATTTAGCAAAATACTCACCACTTGTATGTGTGACTGCACTGTAAATAATACAGTTATCTTAGGCCTGATCTCCAGGGTTGTGCAGAAAGGGACACGTGTACATGAGATTATTATATAATGTATAATATATGATCTCTGTTTTCACTTACCAAGAATCTTTAAAGGGATTAACCTGGTATCTAACAGTCCTGGTAGTCCCACAACCTGGGAAGATGCAAAGACCTGAGCAGGTGGTCCCCTTCCCGTTCGCCTAGTGTGGGCCACGTAATCATCTAATATGCATTTTAGCTTCTTCTTGCTGTCAGACGACTTTTTTTAATTTTTTTTACATGTCCACGGTGCGGATGGTGTTACCCAGGCCATTGATTTGGGCAAGTCCACCCCCCCCCCAAAAGCTTTTCCGCAGTGCTTGTGCATGAGCACAATGCCACAAGCAATATGGAGTGGTTATCAACCACCTCTGTAATGAGGATATCTAACTCCTCTGTGAATTTAAGGTTTCTCAACTTTCCAGCTGTCAGGTCAGCAGCATCAGACAGGTTAACAACTGTGGGGTCTAGCTGATATGGCTCAGCAACTTCCCTATGTATTGTGTATTTATTTACATTTTAACATGCGCATGGGTGTTACGTTTAGGTAACACACATGCGTTATGCGGCTGTAAAGCATGTGCGTTAATTGGAACGCACGTTACATTTTTCCGAATGCGCATGTGTAGTGTATTGGTTAGCGCGTCTCTGCGCTACGAACATCCCTGCTACTATAGATATTGTGACCACGCTTCTTTGGCGAATAGATGTTGTCTTTACATATCATTAGCTTTGTGGATCTCTGTTCAACTCAGGGAACCTAACGTCTGTTTCCTATTTAGGTAACATCACATTATTTGCCCTGATTTAATAGAGCTCTGTGAATCTGCCCCCAAGTAACATATATATCAAAGGCCCGGATACAGCAAACTCTGTTAAAATGGAGTTAATATCAAATCCAGTAAAAAAATAACAACAAAAATGCATCATATTACCACAATGTTAAGATGGTATACAGCAAGATTGCAGTAATAATTTACCAGTTGTGATATTTGATCCAAAGTCTCGATGCTTGAATTAATGCGTCCATTAATAATGCGTTATGCGTAATTGCGATCGCTTTAATAATATTTCAATATTAGGCTTCTGGAATATCTATTATTACAGAACACGATGATAGAAATTACATTAACCTCTTTTATGCCTATGGTTACCAAGGTACCACAGGCATCAAAAGGGGTTAATACAATTTTAAAAAAAATACACTACCTTAGTGGCTAGCAACTGCTAAGATAAACAAGGGGTTAACTCCTACCACTGCCCTCCTTTCTGAGACCATGTTTTTTTGTAATAGATAAAAGACCCATTAGCCAAATTTGAATAATTGGGCTATTACCCTTTGGTATAGAGGGTGGGTGTTAGGTTTGTTGTGGGTGGGGTAGGGGAGGTGGGTGAAGACGATAGTTGCCCCGGGGAGGGTGGTTAGGCCTCCCAGGGTGGTGGTTATATGGCTTAAACCCCCCCCCCCCTTTTTTTTTTTTACCTTAACAGTTAGTAAAGCTTTGAATGGCCATGTTTACTAGACACTAAGATAGCCAAGGGGGGCATGTAGTGTACAGTAGTTTAATGTTTATATTAACCCCTTTTTAGCCCTATGTGGTCAGCTAGTCGTGGAAAACCATGACTAGTCAACTACTTGGGCCAATAAGGGGTTAATATGTACTGTAATGTAATGTAATAATTTATCATCCATTTCAGAATGCTTTAGCGTATATTTTCTATGTATGTAATGGCCAATATGTTGCCAATTATATACATAGGAAACATAGGGCTAATCCCAGCATGGCATAGGTGATAAAAAAAAGTGCGGTATTTCTGCCGTAAATCCCATTTCGATCAAAATCAGAACGTGATGTATGGCCGATAATACAAAAGAATGAAGTGATATTTTTAACAGATCCAATAAAAAATGTGTTATTTGTAGCGGTGTTGCAATGATGTATTGCACTATAAAAATAAGAAGAAGCAAAAAGTCCAGGCACTCGGTCTTCAAAAAAGGAAATTTAATACAGCAAGAAATCCAACGTTTCGAGTGCAATAGCACTCTTTATCAAGGTGAGAGCTGACAACAAAAGTACCACAATACCCTAATATAACCTCCCACTTACCCTACTAAGTCACCACAGGTGAGGACTGGCGCGAAAGTCGAGGTAGGCATGACGTCACCACGCGACTGACAACTGCGCATGCGCGGTAAGACCCACACGCACTATGGGACCGTCGACAGTAAAAGGGCAGCCTCAGTGAGGGCAGCACATCATACCACCACAGACCCACTAGCCACTCCTCATGTGCTGCGATAGCAGGGTAGCCAATCCCAACATCCGTGACTGCCCAACAGTACTGGCAGATGAAGCCAGTGTGGGGAAATGCTAGTAATTCAGCGCAGGTCTGCGCATGCGCCGAGTAGGCCCCAATAACGGGAGAGTCCCGCGCATGTGCGAGACCTCCACATGTGCATTATTCTCTTAAAGCATAAAATCCCCTCTAAAGGCAAACAAAATCTAACGTGTGTCTAAACAAGTCATCAGAAGAAAGGAAAACAAAGCCTGCAACCACAGCAATGCCAATGACTCAGAAAAGGCAGACAGAACCCCCTAAAAAAGAATAACATAAAGAACCAAATCCCAACACCCAGGTATCATAAATAAAGGGTAAATAACCCTAAGACCAATATACACAACATCTAACAACTAATGGTGTATAAACAAGTGGTACTGTGCAACCTAAAAAACATGATACACAATAAAGAACCCAAAAGACAATGACAAACAACAAGAACATACAACCATAAAATACACATGGACGAAAAGGACATCATAAACAAGCTCTAATAAGGCACATATAAAGCAACAAATTCTCCTAACTTGAGATAATCATATAAATGATCACTAGACATGACAGGAGATCCGTAGACGCAGGTCCATCATAAAAATGCACAATCACCGCCTGTCAAGGAAACATTTAAGGTTTAGTTGTTCGTTGAGACCACCTTCCGTATACGTCCTAAGGTAAAAAAATCCAATAAGCTTCCCTTCTAAGGAGTGCAGTATCTCTATCCACAGCCCCCCTACGTGGGGGCACAACTTCAATACCCATAACCCTTAGTGACTCTATAGGATGCCTATGCTGCACACAAGTTGTACCAGGGTTGTGGGGTCAGTTCCCTTCTTAATAATCCTTTTATGCTCGATGAACCTTTGTTTTAACATTCTGGTTGTCTTGACTACATAGAGCAATCCACACGGACATCTCAGGAAATATACCACATGTGTAGTACGACACGTAATGCGGTGCTTAATTTTAACAATTTTGCTAGTGAAAGGATGATGAAAAACATCTCCCAGACACAGGATGTTTGAATGGCTTATTTTTAGTACATTTTTGAATTGGTTGGCAGTTTTATTTCTTGATTTTTTTTCTTTAATTGTAAAATAGTTTTTTGTATAACATAATTTTGTTTGTTTGCGGTTTTGGTGTTAGAATAATTGTATTGATGTGTAGCTGAGGCTTTGTAGTTCTTTTATTCTTGTGGTCTTTAGGTGCTTGTCTTTTCTTTAATTGTTGTGTACTGTATTGTTGTGCTTGATGATTGTTTTAATAGGTTGACCATTGACTGCTATAGTGGCTTACCATGCCCATATTATATGGGTATGATGTACCACTGTGCCAATCAATGGGTAGAGGGTGGGGGTACTTGTGCCGGGGTGGGTGGTTAGGCCTCCCAGGTGGGTAGCGGGGGAGGGTGGGTTAACCCCTTAATTACTATAGCGGTTATTAATCGCTAAGGTGTTAGGGGCCATTAGACTGTATTTTTTCTTGTACTCTTGCTACTAACGGAGGACATGGGCCTGGAGTATGCTGATGAGGATGCCCTTCATGATGGCAGGGGTAAGTAGAACGTTTTATTTACTTTAGTTATGTTGGCTGGCTAATGTTTGATTTTGAATGGGCAAGAGCTATTATCCATATCTGGATCATAGTAATTTTGCCCATTACTGTACTGTATGTGTTGTTGGGGGTAGAGAAGGTGGGTAGTAGGGTCGTTGTGTTTTTGAATGTTTATTGTGGGTAGCAAGGATGGGGGAAGTTGGCTTTTGGCCTTTAGTGGGTGTTTATACCTATTCCTTCAAACCCCAGGGGAGCGATGGTGAAGGCCATGTAAAAAAAAACATTACATATTGCAGTATTGCTAAACACAGTGAAGGTGAAATTATAGAAGGGAGCTCCAAAATTCCTACTCACAATTGAGTAGAAGTATAGTAGCAACAATCCAAACAGTGGCAATGATGTCCATGGATGGTGTGTTGTAGTAGGATCAGCAATCTCAAACAGAGAGAGACAAAGCCATAGTACAGATCACATAAAATATTTATAAAACAAAGAACTCACAAATGAAGGCTTACAATAAGAAAGTGAATAATGGGCATGGTAAGTATATGGTCTAGTCGCGATCTCACCGCTCCACCGCTCTACTGCCCGCGCCGTCAGTCACTTCCGCATCCACTTTGTTCCTCTGGCGTCACTTCCAGTCACATGAATTCACCCGCCGGAGCTGTCAGGGGATACCTCGGGGATGCCTCTCTCTCAGAGTCTTGCCACAAGCCACGCTCTACGCATTTTGCCGTACGCAAATGATGGCTTCCTCAGGAGTGGCAAACTACTACCTCTCACATGTGGTTTAAATACCCACTACTCTATCCCTTAACCTAATCTATTGGCAGCATTTTTGGCCGATAACAGCTAAAAAGCCTCTAAGTGGGTTATGAAGACTACTAAAATAGGCCCCTATGTCTATTGTGTCTATTTACCAAGCCCTCCTAGCTGTAAAGCGTTGGCAAAAATCAGATAAAAGGGTAATTAAAGGTGAGGGTATTTTTTTCCCCTTTAACAAATCAGTTGGCCCCAGTATTGAAGCAATGAAACTTCATGTGATCATAAATGATCTTTTAGGACTGCATCCAAGAGCCATAAAAAAAGCGAAGAAAAAACATGATTTGATATCTAAAATAAAGATTCTTAAAGCTGCAGTTCAAGCTGCCGTTTTAAAAAATATATATATATGTTTTTTTCCCATTCAATATGTGCATCAGTACAATCTGCACACTGACAAGTGATTAGCTAAGCTGCAGATCGATCTGTTTTCCTGTAATAGATTGCTTACTCAGGGTTATTTAATTCAGTTCTTGCACAGCATTTTAGACAATGTAGTTCCTACAATATGATTGACTGGGCAGTTACTAGATACAATTGGTTCACTGCTAGAGAGAGGGCGGGGCTCAAGAGCCAGAGCCTATCAGAAGGGGCAGGGGGCTGTCACTTTGGAAATGCTTCCTACATTAGAAACATTAAAAAATGTTTTAATGCTGTATATTCTCATAGTTCAGAACTGATTTATTAAAAAAAACACAATCATGTAGATATTGCTTGAACTGTTTCTTTAAATAATATAGATGTGGTCAAATCGACAAAGCTCTGTGAACTCGGGTCTCAAAATCAGTATAGGTCGTTATGTTCCATGAGGTTAACACCAATCCACAAAGCTAATTATATGCAAAAACAACGTCCGTTAGCTATCTCATTAGAATAGGCATGTTAAGTTAGCACTGCCTCGCATCCTATTAAATAATTAAAATATAATTTGCATATCCTATTAGAATATATCCCAGTTATCTCCAGTATCTAAGATGTGCTCCTTTTTGTGCTCAAGTGTCTCTCCACATGTTGTTTGAAGGTGTGTGAGGAGATATATATAGCACTTGGGACTCTAGTAAAACAGGACTTCTCTCTGCTTCAAAACCCATATTTCAGTGGCTGGAGGGCGCTAATACCACCCTTAGATATGATCTAGGTTAGGGGTGCGCAAACTGGGGGGCATGGGCAGTTGCAGATGCCCCGCGCTCTTCCCCAAGGCATTTAAATTAAATGTCGGGTGATCGCGTGAGGCCTCTGCAACTCACTTACCGGGATTCAGATGCGTGGTACGATGCGTCGCCATGGCAAAGTGCCATCAAGTGGTGCCGCGGGACCATGCGACGTGATGTCACATAACCCGTCTCCAATGCAACGCGGCGTCAAATGATGCGGCAGTATTTGACACTGTAAAACGAGGTTAGGGGGCGTGAGCCCCACGGGGAGCAAGCGGAGAGGGGGGGAGCTCCAATAGTTTGCGCAACCCTAATCTAGGTGATGCATTATTACATTTCTTCATTACCTTTAACCGAGCTCTATAGACAGGCATTGTTAGAGGGAATACCTCTTTTGGATATCATTATGACCAGTGGTTGACAAATCACCAAAAAATCTACTTGCCACACAAAAAAATCCACTCGCCACCTAGTACCAAACGTGTGCTGCTTGGGCCAATATTTACTCGCCCGGGGGTTAAATCCACTCGCCCGGGGCGAGCAAATGTATAGGTTTGTCGAACACTGATTATGACTAAGTCTATTATAGCAGGCCCTGTTACTGCTAAAAACAACAGTTAACACTGCATTAATGAACTTTGAAGATACCCATTAGCTCGTAACGAGGTGTTCACTTAAGTTAACACCTCGTTAAGTCAATAATGGAGCTTTGTGGTTCTGGGCCTACTGTAGGTTGGTTGTAAATGCAGTTACTAATGTAAACTCAATGCAGACCGTTAAATATTACCTATGGGTTGACAGAAATACAAATAAATACAAGACCACAAACACTTTCATGCGCGCAAAATCTAGTTCTTTATTCAGTCCCAGCGGTAATAGCATAGCAGTAAAATTCTATACCATCACCCCTCTTGAGTACCATTTTAATATCACCTTATTACAGCAAGATAAATCTGAAAAACAAAATATTTTAAATCTAACTTGACAGCACACATTGTTGACTTTATTGAAATGTCTCACTGTGGGAGAATATTTACTTTTCTCTTATCATTGCACTTTCATGTTCTGTTAAACTAATTTCGGATTTTCATTTACTCTCGGCTACACAGACTAATAAGCAAGGACATCTACATCACATACGTTATATTATGTGTCAAGTCCTTTTACGCTGTTATATATTTCTTTTACACTGCTGCCTTTGCTAATTAACTTTTTTTTTTTTTTACATTTGCCTTGAATACATTTTTAACTTTTCCTTTAGGCGGTTTTAAAATGATGTGACTCCAGGGTAGGTGAGAGTGAAATTGCCATCAGCTGCCCGCAAGCTCCTGTAATTGAAAGCCCCAAGACAATATGAAATTGAATAACTGTCATTAAAAAGGCAAGGAAATTCAGCATCCTCCATAAAAGCAAATAGAGCAAGAACTTTAGCTTCTTTTGAAGTTTAAACCTGGGTACTTTAAGTTAGACTGGAGACGTATTAGGATGAGCAGAGGTTAGTAACAGAAAGGTATTGCCTTTGACATCGGTATCCAACTTCCTCTTTGTGCTAAATTACTAGTGATATTGTGCAGGGTAAGCAAAACGATGAACATAGAAAGACCAAGGTTTCATCTTATCGTATTTCATGCTCTGCAAATCTGTATTTTAAAATAAAAGGGGAACGAAAGCCAGCTAGTGTTGTTTGTACCGGTTTAAAAGGCAATTTTAATAATAATTAAAACAGTGGCAAAAATATCAATGTTAAGAAACTGTAAATAGAAGTTTATTTTAATGAATTGCTCCATGTTCTGTAAGAAAATCTTACATTTCACATATTGTTAATTTCTTAGCCAGAAAAAGTTATGCCTCTGATGTGGCGTATTATTTTGACGCAAATACAAGTTAAAAAGGTGACGCACAAAAATGCAGAGTTTAATACATGTCATTTTAATCTGTGTGTCATGCAACATCTCCCTAACGTCACCTATTGTCCTTCCCTAAATCACAAGCTTAAGCATATGGGGCAACACAGAGCAAACACCTGGGTACATTGACGTAAAGAGAAACACCTGGATACATTGAGATGAAGAGAAGCAAAGTGAAAGTGACACAATTTGTAGCATTTTTGCTACGCATTTACCTCGGTATAGGCATACCCCGGTTTAAGGACACTCACTTTATGTACACTGGCGAGTAAGGACATATCGCCCTATAGGCAAATGGCAGCTCGCGCATGCGCCCGTCAGCACGTCCTGAACAGCAATACCGGCTCCCTACCTGTACCAAAGCTGTGCGCAAGCGGGGAGACTATAGAGCCTGTTACAAATGTGTTAGTTATGCACGTATATGACGATTGCAGTACAGTACATGCATTGCTAAGTGGAAAAAAGGGAGTGCTTAACTTTAAGTACATTTTTGCTTTACATACATGCTTCGGTTCCTTTGCGTACGTTAATGCGGGGAATGCCTGTATATCACCCCCATAATTTTAACTACATTATTGATTAGTATATATGTTTGAAAAGGAAAAATACAAAATGGTTTGTATTTTTCCTGTTAATGGTCGATAAATGGAGGTCTGCTTGCATACTATAGCACTATACCAATGTTGGGGTCCAGATTAGACATTTTGTGCATCCACTAATGAAGTGTGAGTGCTGTTCTTGACCTTTTCTTATTTTTATATTTCTTTGAATAAAGTACATTTTTTTACGAATATAACATTATATTATTCTGTGTTGGAAAGGACATATTGTAAATGTGACTATACTTGGCAGACTCTATGTCATCTTACTCAACTGGTTATTTCACTGCAACAGATTTATTCATGAAACTCTTCAATTCTGTACAGCTGTTAACCAAGGTCACTGCAATATCTGTATCTGTCTTGTAATTCCCTAACATTCCTTCTCATGGGAAAAAGGAGATAAAGGGAGTGGAGTCTATCGGTTATCAGACACTCATGGTTGGAAGTGGTGTGATCAACCGAGTGCACCTCAGTAAAAAAAAGGACCTATGTGCAATCTCATTTAAAGTTGTGATTAATGCCCCTGAAAGGATGCGAAACTGACATACTGTAGGGCTGAACTTTAGCCTCAGGAATATATGTTTGTGTGCATGTGGAGTGGTAAAATGCGCAATTTTTCTAACTATCAGTAACACATATTTGAGCTACTAACATTAATACCAATGAATCTCTGGGTCATGACACCAGAGTCGCCCCAAAGGAATCTCCCTAAGGGAGGCTCCCCGATATGCCTTCATTGCCCCTGTCCACCAAACCAGCGTGGAAGGGGTAAACAGCATGGGGACAAGCGCCACTTCAAAGACCCCCTGGAGTCCATCAGACCCTCCATACTGCATGTCTGACTGAGGTACTGTGTGCTACCACGCTGCTTTTTTAATTTCCACAACAAATCTCTGGGACATAACACCTGAGTCACCCCAAAGGCGTTAGTCTTTAGCGCCTGCCGAAGGGCAGCCAAAGGGTGTCGCCATTTGCTGCTATTCGGGAATGTTTGTTAATATTACAGCTGCTCTATTGCTTCCAATACCCACCAAACCCTCTCAACCCCTGAACCCAATGTTAACTTACCCTGACTATAGCTTGCAAGCTCCTTGAGGCAGGGCCTCTTCTAACACATTGAAGGTATATCCTACCTCTTCTAACACAATTGTAATCCTGTCTGTAAATGTTACATATGCCCATAATCATTCTCCTTTTTCAAACATCCAAATCTGCATGCTATTTGTTTCTGCTGCTCTACATGCCTTTGTTCCATAGTTTGAACACAGCTGCTTTGGTCTTCTGCAGTGTTACTGTTGCTCAGCCTACCCACCTTACTCAGTCTTTTTTTTTGTTTCTTAGTTTGTTTTTTTAATAGAAAAAAAGAAAAGAAAAAAACTTTAAAAAAATAAAACCTTAAAAAAAAAGCTTTCAAATGTTAAAATGATTTATTTACAAAATTAGAGTTAATCATGTTTAAAAAAGTTATTTAAATTAAAAATGTTATGTGACGTTGTTAATCATGGATACTATTGCTATTGAAAGGAAGACTGCGTTAATGGCCTTCCAATCAATCTTAGACATAGTAAATCTTGTGCCTCACTTTTATTTGATAAATTAGATGAATAATGGTTTTTGATTTCAAGGCTACGTTATTGGCCTTTGTTTTCAATTCATATATACAATTTTGCCAAATTGCATCTATTTACCATTGGAATGTTCTGAAATTTGGCATATTGGATAATTATGAATTTGAATTTTAATAATGCAGCCTTTGTTGAAATCACATATCGTGATTGATGAGAAATGAAGATTGATCTAATCAATGATCATAGACATAGTTAATAATTTTGCAACCACGGTCATTATTTATTACATTAGAGTAATCACTGTTCTCTGATTGCAAGTCGGTGTTAGTATTTGTTTCTGATTCATATGCAATATGCCAAATTGCATCTACTTTCCTTTATCAACACCGACTGTATATATCATACACCTGTATTCCTGTCCCGGTGTCAATAGATATATTCAGGTAGAATAACTTTTTTTTCAGATTGAGGGTATACCATGTTTTTCAAATTATTATACTGATATCTAGGCAAGTGATTGCTGATTATGATTGGTTTTATTTTACATTGGCCTTCTCCCTCCCCAGTCCTATCTATCTATCTATCTATCTATCTATCTATCTATCTATCTATCTATCTATCTATCTATCTATCATTTAACTTTATTATATATGTGTACCTGGGTACTATACCAATGGGAGTGATTTTCATTAGAATTCACTAGTACGGTTTTGCTGCTATACTATATTAGGGAATTCTTCTGTGCTACTGTACATTGTTTCTGATCACAGGTGCAAGTTGATGTAATTGATTCTCACTAGAATTTAGTACTACAGTCGTGCTGCTATATTAATTAATTACTGTTGGTGTATTATTGTTCTTGCTCACAGACATACAGTAGGGTGACGTAAATGACTGTTGCTGCTAAATGTTTTTATTGTTAGTCCACGGTTTGTTTAGCTTATTTGTATTGTGCTGCATAATAAATGATTGGTTTATATTTTGAGATACTCCCTCAGTGTCTTCGATTATTAAGGTGTCTGGTTACATCACTTGTGTGTGACCTTCTTTTGTCTATACAGTAGTATGTATTTGTACCTTAGAGGATCACCGACATACAATTGTTAGATACTAGTGATAGGGGGTTTCAATTAATTTTGATGTGACCAGTGCATACATATGCAGAAACAGGGCTCGCATAACTCTGAACAGTCAATAGCGTTATCTCGATGCATGCCATTCTAGGCATAATACAAAAAGCAATAAAGGACAAGCACTGCAATCTCAAAAACCTGAATTTTAATAGCTCAATGTTTTGGCTCAATCTACATCATCAAGGGGGTTGATCAGGTAATTTAACACTGTCCAAACCCCTTGAAGATGTACAGTAGATGACCAAATATGATCCCAAAGTATTCCCCTTCATCATGTAGATACCCATATTCACTAATCTAGATCATGAGGGGGTTGGAAAATGCTGGATCAGGCAGGTGAAGACAGCGCATGGAGCAGAAGAGATCATGTAAATATATTCTCTACTGCTACGTAGGAACCTTCTCTCGTACTTGGATCGATCACCTCCGGAGGCCTTTTCACCCACTCTTAAAGTGCTGGATAGGAAAAGACAGGAAAAAAAACGAGCAGCTCGGAGGAGAAGTAATTGAGTCAGACACCAGTGAGCGTTGTCAAAAACCTCTCCCATTTATTAATGGTTTACAGTCAGGTTATATAGGTGAGCGAGCGTAGAAAAAACACGTATACATGAGAAACTTACTTCCCTTTATGTTTATCTAGAAAGTGACAGATGGAAAGTTACGATTTGGGAACTAGTCTAGTTGCCCGATGTTGGGGCAGTCTAGGGAGCATCATAATTCTTGTTGTTAAGACATTTCAGAAATTCAGGCTATACACGGCTGACTAAACTTCCTTTTTCTACATGGTGAAATATGTCTGAACATACATAGTTCAGTAGTTCAGCCACCATTAAGTGGGTAAAAGGTCAGTTTAACATCTGACTAAAAAGCATAATGGCATAATGGCAGTATCAGTCCCTAACTTCTTAGTATTAGTATAAAATGTTATATAGCAGTCAAAATGGAGTCCCCCCCTTGATACACACATTATCAGTCCCTTCTTTTGTCATCAAAATGACAATCCCTAAGATGCAGGGGTCTCGTACTGGACTTGAATATTATCATAATCCACTAAAGGTATCGGGACGCTGGTGGTTGTAGTTCTAGAGTTATATGTTACAGTTGGGGAACCGGGAATAGGGGCATTAATGTTCAGTGAAGCATACGTGTGATTAACTGACTTAACAGAAGGCATAATCATTTTACATAAAGATGAACACATTAATTTGCAGCATGAAATAATAACAACTAATACTACAAACATGCAAGCGATAAATATCAGTCCCATAATAATCTTCCTTCCCAACTCTCCAATCCATGCGCCTATCCCAAAAGTCCAATCAAACTGATCGACTCTCTCAGCAATGTCTGCAACAAGACTTTTGATGTTTGAAATATGATTCTGCACAGATTTTGAATGATCAGATAGATTAAAACAGCACATTCCGTGAAAATCTCGACATCCATGCTCATGTTTAAGCAAAAGATAATCAATTGCCGCACAATTTTCTAAAATTGCTTTGCGTGTACCTTGTAAATCTATCATCAGTTCTTCTAGGGCCTGGGAGGTATGATTTAACCCCTAGGCTACAGCACATGCTAGTTTCTTTATAGTTTTTGCTGAATACACAGCCAATCCAGGTACTCCAACAAGGGAGACTGCTAGACTTTGAATTTCAGCACCTGATAGTAGAAGCACATGTGAATTACATTCTTCAGTGACTGAAGCAGTGGATCGCTTAACTTTGGTTTGATGTGGGTCAGGTTCTACAGAGAACATCATTATCCCTAACCTGGTGAGAGTACATGGCCCCCCGGAGATGTTTCCTGGTATATATGTGTACGTAGTATTACCACAAGAAACAACCATCCGACGGGAAGTTTAACAGAATATATATGGCTTGGTGTGCTTATTGTGTGATTACAGCTCATAGTGTTATTGACGTTGAAACATCTATCATCAGCTCGATTACACAATATTTGGGTCATATTGGTGGATGCTGAGGGTGTCAATTGTACTTGTTTACATTTGCCTATTTTTTCAGGATTACATGTCATTTGATAACATATGTCACCCTGTGTTATATTCTGGGTCGTAATTTGTGTCATATTAGCCCACTTTTCACCAATACACTGGGGACAGTCACGACAGTATTCATATATAGAGAAATGCTGTCGCACATCATGATCTTCTGCCAAACTATCATTATTGCCTGTGCTAAATACTTTTAACAAAATCTCTACTGGTGTGGGTACTGCTATTAAACAGCTTGTGATTATGTCTGTTGTGCTGGTCATGTCGGATAAACAGAAATGGGATATATTCAGTACCTCAACAGCCAAATGTTTCCAAATATTAGTTTTGACTTCTGTCAGAAATGAAGCCATACGTTTGAAGCGTGTGTAATGTTTTTCTGGCAGATTGGAGAAATTAGACTGGACCTGTGGTACATGAGTTTCGCTTTCATCTTGTTCTCTGGAAAGGAGAGAAGAGATTTCACCTTCCCCAGAGAAAAAAGAGTTTTCTGGTGCTGTGGTGAGGGCAGCTAGCAGAGGTGCTAGTATGAGTCTTAACTAATTCTTTCACGCATATGTGGTAAATAACGCATACCAATAATGTAAATATGCTAAATATTGCGAGAAAGTGTATACAGTTGAGCCGATTCTTTAGAAATCGCGTCTCTACTCCTACGTGACACGTTTATCCATGTTGATGATTCTTCAGTCAGCACGGCTGTACGTGTCACTGCTAGGATCGTGGTTGGAAGTCCGTAGGGAGGCTCCGTTGTCCCTCCTTTGGTGGGAAGACGTTTGACCAAAACCTTGTCTTCGGGCTGGAAAGGATGTGTCGGCTTATCTGAAGGGGGCGGAAGAGAAGAAGAAACATCACCATAGATGCCATTCAATTTCTGTATCAAGTGATAAACATAATTCTCTTGAATTTGTTCTAGGTCTCCAACTTCCTTCGGGCAATACGTACCATGAGCCCAGGGAGTTGGAAACGGCCGCCCCATTAAAATGCTCAAAAAGGATGATTAAGAATCCTGGAGCTTCTCCTCATCATCATCATGATGAGGATGTCGAGACATTATATATTTAAAAAAAAATACTGAGAGGCTGTGACTGTGAGCCTGATTTTGGACTCTGTTACTCATGCACTTTAATTTTATGGTACCCTTTTCTGTGGTTTTGTAGGGATAACTCCCTTGTTGTTTATGTTGCTCTGTTATTTATTATAACAAAATTATTTCTTTTTATAATAAAACATTGAACATAATCTACAGTGAGCAGATTTTTTTTCTGTCAACAATCAAATAAATGCTAAGCACATCTTTACACTGAGCGAGGAAACACATGACTATTAATTAAATAGAGTACATGTGCTAGACAAGGAATGTGTGTCAGTCATGCTGTATGTTGCCTAGTTTCACTGGTACACCTAGTTTAAACTGTTATCCACCTCTACATACCCAACCTCTAGTGCCCTGGTACTGGGAGTTAGCAACCGCTCTTATCACATTATGTATATTTTTTTAATTGCACACAAGGAGCTGCATGGGCCTTATTTTTTTCTAAACTATGCATACATACATTTTCATGTCTATGGAAGGTGTTGCTGCTGCTGATATGGACTGCCGTATTGACCCGAATATAGTATGGCCTGGCACATAATACGACCCTAAAATTTTGAAGGTGTTCTACATGAAAAATAAAAGGTGTTAAGCTGCATGTATATTACGAGTACAATTTTCAGAAGGACATTTTTAGGAAAAAAACATAGTACTATATTCAGGCCAATACGGTATATTTTTTACATACAACATTGATGTTATGTAATTTGTGGGTGACTGCCAGATACCAATTGGTAATTCTGACAGAGATGTTAGGGACAGGTGCAACACTGCATGCATAGCACAGCAATTTGAGTGCTCTGTATGGTATTGGTGTTGGGCCCCTCGACCACTAGATGGTCCAAATAATCTTTTAATAATACGTAGGCATACTGTATTTTCAAGTTTTGTTTTTTGTCAATAATTTAATGATGACAATGATGAACAATTCAAAACTGAACAAGCCAGGCCTTTTCTGATGCCAACCTGCCAATGCCACACACTAGCCTGCACCACCTCTGCTGGTAGTAGTTGTGCTAATTGACAACATCTCTACCATACTGGTGGAGGCAGCCCGGTGCACTAATAAGGGTGACTTGAGTGATACTAACACAGCCATGTAGACACTAGACAGATATTGTTGCATGGTATGTTTAAAGTGCAGCTATAGTGCTGGTAGAAGTGTTAGTGCACGGGCCATATATTTGGGAGGAACCAGATGTTTATTCATGTTGATAAAAGCCGCCATGGGACAGTTTTGTCCGGTGGTAAGTTAGGATGGCACCAGCTGCACTAAACACTTACTCTAACAACACACTTTCAGGAGCACAACGCAGCCAGTTTGCTGCCTCCTTTGCAAGAGCAAATTTAGGTAGCCCAGTATTCAAGAGGATTAGATTGAGGAGGCGGGAATGAACTGTCACCCACATACCCTTCCACCTTGTCCATAGCATTAGTATTATTAGCGGTGTCTGCTGCATCTACGCTAATGTGAACCATGCCATAGTGATGGAGCATTTGCCATAGGGATAGGCAACAACTTTGGAAATTGTTACTGCCACCGTCACCGCCATCCCTACCACCAACACCATTAATACAAAAGGCTACTGGATTTGAGGCCTGAGAGGAAGAAAACGGTGATGATGATGACCACAGTGTTGTTGTCCATTTCAGTGTGGAATTGAGGCTGTCCATTGAGGCTGTCCTCTGAGAACATTCACTGGCCTTCTATCTCTGCCTTTCCTCCTTTTCCAACTCTGCCAGAACACAATCAATTAGATTTTCCTTGCAATTAACCACAGTACCTTCTCCCTGGAGCAAAACGTATTTAATTCTGTCTTTGACTGTAGGTTGTAAAAATGTAGCCTGAGGGTAATCCTCTCTTCATTTCATACTGACAACACAGGGGTCATTCACAAGGCATACAAGCAATTTCTCAACCAAGGTCACTATATCATTATGATCATTTTCATCATCATTGTTGCTATTATTATGTTGCATATCGATTAATGTTTTTTCTAGGAGGAATATTAGAGGGATAATTTGACTTATGCTAGCTTCATCACTGCTCACAAAAATGGATGCTTCCTCAAAGGGCATCAGCAGCCTTCACAGCTCCCCCATCATATGCCACTGTCTAGGCCAGGGGTGCGTAAACTTTTCCCCCTGCACCCACCTGTCTGCTGTCGGTCCCTGCTCGTGCGCCCCACTTACTTTGGCTCCGGCATCAAATGAAGCCGCGGGGTCACGTAACGTCAAATTGCCATGGAAACGTAACATCACGTGACCCTGCGGCGTCATTTGACACCATGTTGCCATGACATTGCGTTGCTGGAAGCCAAGTTAAGGGATTTTACAGAGGCCTCGCACGGTCCCCCGGCATTTAATTTTAATGCTTTGGGGGAGAGCGCGGGACCTCTGTAATCACCGCTCCCCCCCCCCCCCCTGGAAAATCTTGTGCTCCCCAGTTTGCGCACCCCTGGTCTAGGCTGCAGAAAGACCCCTTCCAGCTGCTGGCTGCCATTTTGCATGACAAAATATTTGACCGCCTTCTGCTGCTCATGGAGGCGCTCAAGCATATACAGTATAAGGCGGAATTCCAGTGTGTTGGCAGCTCCATTTTTAGCTGGTGACTAGGCAGGTTGTTTTTCTCCTGCAGCTAAGACAGGGAATTGCGGGCTGTGTACAATCAGCTGAAGTGAGCACATACTTTTCTAGCTACAACCAAAATGCACATTCCGGCTCTGAGTTAGGAAACAAGTGACTATTAAAATTAGTATGTGTGCAGGTAAGAGACGTGTGCAGAGGTACTCAATGGAGACCGTTTAAAGTGAAACTAAAATTTGGCTTTATTGCGCCTGTCCCTTTAACACAGCAAAACATTCAAAATAAAACCTGCTCCACTTTAGAGAATATCTACACATGTAGTCCAACCCTCTCAAACTGGCTGGTTAGGTAAGCTAATTACCAGCCCCAAATATATATACATTTACACAGATATATAACAGGCACAAAAGAAAGTCTTATCTGTCTTTTGTAGCTGTAGGGGAAGCCTCTCTGATCTTCTGGGTCAACACTTTTATGTGCTAAGGCAATGTCTGTCCAGGTATAGAGTTCTGGTCTTCTTGTCTTGCTATTAGCATACAGTCCAGTTCGTCTGCAGCTTAAGACATATGTTCCTCTGGTCAGTCCAGTGTGGACTAAGGAAATCTCTCCTTCCTGTCTCAGAACAGGCTATTTCTGAGAGAGCTCTAATCAGCCAGATGGAGTTGGTTAATTGCTGGTATGCAATTAAACAGCACACTGCTGGATTAGAGGCAAGTTTGTTAACAGGGATAAGTCCCTGTTACAGTGCAAAACAAGGAATGTGTGCCATGTTGCCTTGTTTCAGTGCTGCAACCATGTTGGAACTATTATCCCTGCCACATACCCAACCTCAAGTGCCCTTGGAATTACCCAACAATATGATATTTTGTATTTTTGCTAATACATCAGAAGCTGTATGGGACCTTTATTCAAAACTCTGCATACATAAAGTGGCATGTCTACGAACATTTTGCTGCTACAGACGCTGACTGTCTTTTTTCCCCCATCACCTTTTGTGGTTTGCAATAGTAAAACACACCCAACAGTCAGGTATTCACCACCTCCATGACAACTACTCCACATGTCAGTAGTGAGATGTACCCTACTTCCCTGCGATTGTGCTAGGGCAACAACCACCAATGCATCAACTTTACTGTACAGTTTTGGGAAGCCCCTTGTTTGAGAAATAGGATCTGCTTGTGATGGTCCAACAAGGGGGCAACTTTCAATAAGCTCTCTGAAGCCCTCAGATTCAACACATTTGACCAGTCTATGGCAAGCCTTTTATCTAGGTGTGGTGGAGTTTTTGTCCCCCTTATTAAACGCTTTGTGAACTGTAGGCTTCTGCTGTTGAATTAGGGTGCTGCACATCAGGCTGCATGTACTAGTAGTAGGTGCATTAGCACTAACATCATCATGACTGCTTTGCAAACTGATGCTGCATGTCTAGCACCCACGCCATCAACTTCATCAGTGCTATGATTTTCATCATCCCTGTTACACTAAAATCATCTAAATTGACATGATCAAATGCATTGCCACCATGAGCCAATAGTGATTGTGTTGAGGAGGTGTGGGGGGGTGTTAAGTTTAATGACGCCGAAGACCTATTGTCTCCATCTGTGACATTACACTGTGTTGACTTATTACTGCAACTCCCCTTTGTCTTATGCTGGCTATCTAACGTTGCCTGCTACTTTGTGTGATAGTGGCAGGTACCCGGCTTGTCCGTTTTCACCAATGTTCTACATAAGCAGTAGCTGTAACACTTTGAACGTTCAAAATAACGCCACACAATAGATTGTTATTGCATTGGAAATATAGGCAACGGGAGATGTAACTAGTGATTGTGGACGAACTTGTGAATATAATCATGGTCGTCTATGTTGTGGTGCAGGTGGTGTTGGACCTGGGGGGATCGACATTATCATCATCACAAGAACCAGAACCATGGTTGGTCAATTGTCGTAGTGATGATGATGTCTTCGTAACAGAGCATGATGATGATCATGACTTCTGTTTATTAAATAATAAATATACAGGGTTGTTGTTAGTATTAATAGGATAATTACCACTTGTATTGAACGCTCTACTTGTGATAGAATCTGTATTTTCACAATCGTGAAGAATGATTACAGTATCATCACTTTTATCTGAAATATCATATTCATCATCATTTCCAAGGTCTCCACCACCACCACCAGTGCCCCTTAAATTACGGTCTTTAACAGCATCAGCAACATTTTCATCATCACCAGAATCCTCCAAATTCATAACAAGTGATATTTGAAATAATGAATCATTATATACATCTCCCTGCTCCTTAAAGTCATTAAGTCCCTGTGATTGAATTTGTGAATCACCCCCTCTTCAACATCTGATCGTTTTAACAGCTATTCAGAGTCTAGTAACATCAATGTCAGAACTTTTTCAGCACTAATTGCTTTTTTGGACTATGACAAGACGGATAAGCTTTTTTTAAATGAATTAATAGGGAATTTGTTGTTGGCATTGGCAGCAGTAACAGGCACAGTAGAAGCTGGTGTTGGTGTCGGTGGTAGTTCTGATGGTGGGCCTGTATTTTTAGTTCAATTGACAGTTTTATTAACATTCTCAATATTATGCTTCTACACAATATCCATTTTAGTTTCAGAAGTACTAGCTAGGGATAAGGGCATAGCTGGCTGACTTGAACTTTCTCTTTCAGCTCCCTTTTTATAACTTTCTTGTGATTGTGAATGTGATTGCTCCCATTGAAAGCTTAAATGTCCCGGTCACGTAACGTGGGATATTTAAACAATGCAAGGAAATACCGGCACCCCATACCGGGGCCTGTAACTCGGGAACCAGGGGGTCTCGACTCTGAAATTAATGAGGTTCAGCTACGGAGACCCCCTGCTTCAATACTGTGTTATTAAAATAAAAGCAGCTTCATTACCTTAACGGCTATCCACTAAGATAATGAAGGGGCTAAACCAGAGTACCTAGTTTATTGGGGGTAAAGGGGTTGGGCGAAGGGGGTAGAGGGGATGGGTAAAGGAGGTAGTTGTCTCAGGGTATGTGGTTAGGCCTACCGGGAAGGTTGCGGGATGGGTTAACCCTTTCATTACTTGAGCTGTAGTAATTGCTACGTTAATAAAGGGGTTAACCCCTTCAGCTATCCACAGGGAGGTCGAATCACCCACCCTGGGGCAACTACCACCCCTTTACTCCCAATAAACATTAAAATACAATACAAATATCAATACTAGTCAATACACCCATTGATTGTCAGTGTGCTTACCGATGCTCTCAATGGGAGCAAAGATAACCCCAATAGCAATGAGTGGGCACCCTACTATAAACCCCCTCTACCACCAACACCCCCCTCCCTCCCCAACACATACAGTACAGTATTGGGCAAAATCCCTATTATCCTATTATGGATAATAGCGCATTTGGCCATTTTTTAAATTAAACAAAGTCATACCAGGATTTGCCCTGTGTTTGTGTCCACTTGTGATTTGGGTAGTGTCAAAAGGAGGAGTTAAATGATGCAGTTATTATAATGAGATGTATAAAACTCTGTGTCTCTATGCTTCAAGTCATTATCCTGTATTTACATTAACAATCTCATGTATAGGGAGGATTAACGTTACAAAAATGAACATTCTACCATGATTATTATATTTGTTCCAAACTATTCCCATTGGATTAACCCTCTCATTCTTCAGGGTCCTACGAACGCAGGTGAATAGATTTATCTGGACTCACAGAGCCCAGAATTCAGCACAAAGTTATAAGCCATACTAAACAAGCGGGAGATCTAGGTATTCCGGACTTCAGGCTATGCCATGACCCCACTCCATTGACCTGTTTGATGGACTGGCACACAAATGATAAACATACTGCACCGACACACTTTATTCGAGCAAATGCCCGATTTGTACCTGGCAGATACTTTGAATCTGCCGCTGCTCACCTCTTGCATGCTGCGTTGCGTTTGCCTTCCCAGCCACGGTTCATGCCTGGCTGACGGGGGATCTGATCTGTTAAATGATAACCAGAAGAATTTACTAGGCGGCAATGTTTCGTTTGTCCACCAGATGGCATAAACTCATGATAACCAGAAGAATTTACTAGGCGGCAATGTTTCGTTTGTCCACCAGATGGCATAAACTCATGACTTAAGTAATGTGTGGACTTTGCAAGTTGTTTCGTTTACTGTACCAAAAAAGATACTTTATCCCAGTACAGTATGCTACAGTATTGTAACTTGTCCTTGAGACTGAAGGAAGAGTTGCAAAAAATGTATCAATTTAGGCTTTACATACAGTACTGTTCTGTATTACAGTAAATAAAGACAAAGATCATTTTCGCTTATTCTACAGAGACATGAGTGTTCAAGTGGAGCCCGCTTTCCAAAAACCTGTCAGAAGTTATGCTTATTTGATATGGGCCGCTATTAATGCAACAGAGGATAAGATGGCAACAGTTGTTCAAATTTATCAGTATTTTATCGAAAATTATGACTTTTACAGATTTTCGCCAACTCCTCATTTGTGGAAGCGCGCAATAAGGAAAAGGTTATGTAGTGACCCCTGTTTTCACCGTATTGAGCCCCAATTTGTTGGAGGGTATTGGTGTGTGGCACCGGGTTTTTCCCGTATCTATGATAATGGAGGCGGCAAAAGGCGAAGGGTCGTGTTAAAACGAAATAAGAAGCGACAGTCCCTGCCAAGCAATGCGCCAGAACCAGAACAAGAACCAGCAGCAGCACCAGCTTATCATGATGCCATCTCCATCGGTGACAACCCTGAGATGGATTTCGCAGCCAGTTTTGATGAAGCTTGCATGTACCTAAGCGATTTCCCGCTGACTACAGGTGGGCTAGTCCCTCTGCAAACTATCGACGTGGGTGATGATGAAAGCTGGACTGGAAGTGGGCCGGCGCCGGCGCAAGCTGAATGGGAAATTCAGTAATACAGTATGGTGAGTACTATTATTTTGGTGGGCCTGGCTGGGTACTTCTTTAGGGGGCTGACCATTACTGTACATTAAAACTTTTCATTTTGTTTTTCCTCAGAAAAGAAAAGAAAACGGCTAATGGGGGGATTTCGATGGATACAGTAATATTGTGCTGTACAGTATGCTGATGTTTTCCAGCCGAACAGTATACTGTGTAATAAACCCGAATAAATAAAACTATGCATTTATTCTACAGTACATGTTCAGTAAATTACTGCACATACTTGTGTGTGTGTGTCTGTCACTGTGTGTGTGTGTGTGTGTGTCTCTGTCACTGTGTGTGTCACTGTGTGTGTGTGTGTGTGTCACTGTGTGTGTGTCTGTCTGTCACTGTGTGTGCGTGTGTGTCACTGTCACTGTGTGTGTCACTGTCACTGTGTGTGTGTGTGTCACTGGGTGTGTCAGTCTGTGTGTGTGTGTGTGTGTCTGTCACTGTCACTGTGTGTGTGTGTCACTGTCACTGTGTGTGTGTGTGTGTCACTGTCACTGTGTGTGTGTGTGTCTCACTGTCACTGTGTGTGTGTGTGTGTGTGTGTGTCACGGTCTGTGTGTGTGTGTCACTGTCTGTGTCACTGTCACTGTGTCGCTGTGTCACTGTCTACAGTATGTGTCTGTGTGTGGCTGTATCCTCCCCTCCAAATTCCGTTAACATGGCTGCGCGATGTCACGTAATGCACATTGCTATAACAACGAGACACTCCATGACATCACGCGGCATCAAGTTGATATGACAACAGGACGTATTATGGCGCCGAAGCATCACGTGATGCCACATTGCCATGGCAACATGTCACCACCTGATGTCAGTGTCTCGTTGTCATGGCAATGGGGTGCGTCACGTGATGTGATTTGTTTTATAAATAATTTTTTAATGTGTCCCGGTTTTTCATTTTGAAAATCTGGTCACCCTAAATATAAGCAGCTTTGTACCAAATGAAGAAAGGAATGTTAATGTTTAAATCAGTGGTGTCTTTGCTAAAGTATAGGGGAGCTATGTATTCCAGGAAGTGTCACAAGTAGCTTTTTGAAGTGAAAATTCTTTGTTGGCACTTACAGGGTTTTGATGAGGAAAATGTTAGTAGTTTTCACAAAAACGTTTGACGGAAGTGATGTCATGACGCAGAAATTGCTGCGGGCCTCGGCGTATGCGCAGAAGTATTCTCGGGCCTCCAGCGCATCGCGCATGTGCAGAGGCATCCAGTGCGCCTGCGCAGAAGGATCGTTGGGCCTCTCTGGTGCATCGTGCATGCACAGATGACACCGAGAGAGAGAGACACACACACAGAGACACACACAGACACACACACAGAGACACACACACACAGACACACACACACAGACACAAACACAGTGACACACACACACACACACACACACAGAGACACACATACACACAGACCCACACACACAGAGACCCACAAACACAGAGACCCACAAACACAGAGACCCACAAACACAGAGACCCACAAACACAGAGACCCACAAACACATAGACCCCCAAACACAGAGACCCCCAAACACAGAGACCCCCAAACACAGAGACCCACAAACACAGAGACCCACACAAACAAGGAATTCACAGTTAGTATACATATAGAAGTGCAAATAGGTAAAACAGGGGGTGAGTGCCGCGCACGCACGTTCTAAGTTAAACTTCTTTGCGTTTTGTCACAGAAATTGTGTTTCGATATTTAATTAAAAATGTCACCATCACAAATACAATTTGTGTGACAAAAGACAAAGAACTTTCACTTAAAATGTGCGTGCTCGGCACACACCCCCTTTTTTATTTTTGCATAAAACGACACACAAATCTATTTTTTAAATGGTGCCCATCTACTGTACTAACATGACATTTCTCCATCAGCGCTATCATTGTCAAAAAGTAGTTTGTCGGGGGCGCACAGAAATGGACTGCACTAGACATACAGATGTACATGGTATGAATTAAAAGTGAATGCTCGAATACCAAAAAATAATAATAATAATAATAGAGCATATATCAAACTTATCTACCAAGTTGAACCTGGCTTAAACCCTAAAAAGTCTATTAATAGTGTTAGCACAGAATTACATTGTAGTGTATCAATCAAAAAAGTATTTCACGCTGCACAGATGTTTCAATATGGCTACTGTAAATAATATTACAGTAATAATTTGTATTCACTAATACTAGTTATACATTTTAAAAATAGATTAGATGTCCCTTCTTAAAAAGCTCAATGTACATAAATTGTGTATTATAAATAAATAAATAAACCTCAATCCTGGCTTAATTTAAATTGCATTAACCAGGTATTCAGCTTGACTCAATGCGTCAACATTTATTTTGAACAACAAATTACAGTATGAGTCATATATATGAAGCCTTCATACATATGACAAACATTATTTTGAATGTTTGTACTGCGTTTAGCACCAAAATGTTGATGCCCAAGAACAATTCAAATATTACAGTATCTTGGTTCCCTATGAATGTTGATAAATCACACTTTTTTTTGCTAAAGTAATTCATCCTTAAAACTGGCAGTGAACGAGCTTTTGGACATCAAAGATTTTTTTTTCTTTTTAGGCTTACTTTTTAGGGAAATTAACTCCTTAATCTCCAAAGTGTGTACAGTACTGTAGGTCTCTATGAACACATCTCCAAATAATAAAAATGCTTATGCATTTTAACTTCATATATACATTTTCAAGTATGTGTGTAGCCACCACTACTTGATCTTGCAAAAGGATTGGGAGTTAGTGCTTTTTCCACAATAAATTGAGCCAGTGCTTCCCTAGGCTTCCAGTGGCATGGAAAGACAGTTTTTACTTAGTTATTTATTTGTTTGTTTGTTTATTTATTTATTATGCTAGCCCCAAAGGTACAGAATTTGTGTCCATTTTTCTGAAAGTTTGGATCAGGAAAAGGTACTTTACTTTTAAAGGAATTAGCCGTAAAGCCCTATGGAGTCCCTATATAGTACAGGATATACAGCTTATTTATTATTGATTTGAGCTCAGCGATTACCAAGTCCCTTCTTTAAAAGCACAAATTGTGCATCATAAATAAATAAACCTCAATCCTATGTATTTATTTTATACATTAGGGATAGAGTTCCCAAAAGTGTTTGGATTCGTTTTTTTTTTAATATATATTAATGGTGCATGTGAGAAGTACGGGTTCTGAGAATCACAAATAGCCATTTATTTATTAATTTAACCTTAAAATTATTTTAACCTTATTGCAGGAAATTATTAAATAGGATTGTGCTTAGAACAAAAAATATTTATTAATGTGGACGCTGAGGAGGTACTTTCCACCAGAAGAATATGAGTAGGCTAACTAAGACAGCAAAGATTAATACCAGTTGAAAAGATAAATATAATAGAAAACCTTGTCATAAAAGGATTAAGTACTATTATTTATAGTTTAATGTCATACTTTTTGTCCATAGTACTGCCTACAGTAGTACTGCATAGTACTGCATCTGCCATTTTAAACAGTGTTTCAAACATACACTTTTCCCATAGAAAGCTTTACCAGAATAGACAACGTAGACAGTTAATGGTTAAATAAACTAATTACACTATGAATTCATAGTTTAGTCTACTTTAATTTATAACGGTCCTCACACAATCGTTGTGCTTTCTCTTCAAACAGAATATCAATAGAGACACATTACATGCTGGCATAAGCTAAACAAGACGCTACCGTATGTAAAAGTATAATCAGCAATAGCACCATGAAGTATTACGGAAGGGTGGTATTCTGGGGAGCAGGACACCTCCTTATATAGTGATGGTAATGGTTAAATGGGAATGCTAATGAGCCAATATTTATTCGGTCTCTGGGACAATGAACTTTTAAGATAGTGTCATCTATACATAGTGGACTTACTTTAAGTGAGAAAGGTGTCACCTCCATAGCAGGAAAGAGGGGTGGTGGTGGAGGGGAGTCATTCTCCCCAGACGGTCAATGTCAAGCGAAGGTGGGGAGTTGTTTTGACTTTAAATTCTTGTTAAAAAGAGCGGTGAATTAAATACTTTCAATTATTATAAAGTGTGTATTCATTTGCCATGTAAATATTTTGTTAGAGTTACCTGCATTGTATCTCACCACATACTGTGTCCACTCTTGGATAGAATTTTCCTAGGGTCCAGTGGTAGCATGGCTGAGTGAGTAGTGAGTAGTGAGTATTGAGACTGGATATATAACCTATATCTGTTTATAATTTCATGATCAGGATTTGAGCCAAATACTTGAGTAGCAATGATGTAAAAGCAGTGATACAGCCCAACCCCCTTATAACGCTGTGCTTGGGGTCCAAAGAATCACATCGCGATATAAGTGGATTGCGTTAGAAATATATATATTTTTAAGATACCAATAATCGTGTTGTAAAATATTCATAAATACGAAAATTGGGCGCTATGCTTGCATCGCGTTATAAGCGGATTCGTGTTGTAACGGATCGCGTTATAATGGGGTTGAGCTGTATATGTACTAAATTAATTAAAGGTTTTAGCTTTTTTTGTGTAATACATGGTACAGTACATGTACTGTAACTGTTCTTTTACATTATGCAATAAAGCCTAATTCTAAACAGCTCAACGATTACAGCAAAATCAAAACTTTCTTCTTTCATTAGAGGTTACTTAAAGGCTCACAAACAAAAGCAAATTGTGTTTTTCCACCTGCTCCAGTCCACCCCTATCAATGGCATTAAGATTCCCAGGGGCAACTACTTGTGCAATGACCAAAGACCCATCTTTCTGGCTTTCAACATCAGGCCCCATCCTCATTAAGTGCCCTAATATAATCTGTATCATGTATCTTGAGTACAAGCAGAACAGAGGACCGAAAAGGAAAGATTACCATACTCCCCTGAAATCATAACCATGGCTCCAAATGTACGAACATATGCTCTATTGCAGGGGTGCGCAAACTCTTCCCCCTGGGCCCACCTGCATTCTCTCCCCCTGCTCGCACCCCCCTCCTTACCTTGTCTCCGGCGTCAAATGATGCCGTGGGGTCTCAAGATGTCACATTGCCATGGCGACACGTCACCGGAAACAAGGTAAGGGAAGTTGCAGAGGCCTCACGCGATCCCCCAGCATTTCATTTAAATGCCTTGGGGAAGAGAGCGTGACCTCTATAACCGCCGTACCCCCCTAGAAAATCTTGCACCCCCCAGTTTGCGCACCCCTGCTCTATTGGATGCTGAAAGTCATATGGGGGTATTAGCATTTCTCATCCTGGTAATTCAAAGGCTTGGCTTGTCACATCTAATCAAAACTAAATTACTGCTCCAACTGTATATGTAATTATAATATCTTTTTCTAGGAAAGTTACAACAAGATCTAACTCTCGCTTCTGAGTATATTCTGGTTAACATTTCAACACAAATCAACTAAAGAAGTATAAACAGTGCTGCATTGTAAATTTCACACCCCTGTACTCTATACAAACAGTTTAATATACATTTCACTCAAGTTAAATAGTACTTACCAAAGCCAGGGTACAGGACAGTATTTCATAGATTAAAAGACCTTAAGCCCATTACTTTATCATTTAGAAAATGTTTTGTGTGTGATATATTTATCCTGCTTTGGCCTAGATCCACAGAGGTCCATTAAGGACTTAATGAGGCGTTAACCTAGGTTAAGTGCTAACATGTATCTTCAAGGCTCACTAACGCTGTGTTAGGGCTGGTTTTCGTCTATTTCATTATCTACAGTGGCCACTAGTGCTAATCATATGCAAAAGAGGTGTTTCCTCTAACAACACCTCTAGACAGAGCTCTGTTATAGTTAACGCAGGGATTTACCCTGACGGGGTTTAGGTCATACCTAATGGTGGCGTTACTCCCATCCAAACTCTGAAATGTAGATTTTGCAAGAAAGGGAGAAAGAGAAAGAGCCTGTTCTTTGCTAGATGCCCAAGTTGCTGTGACAGTGCTCGTGTCAAATCAGGAGGCGGACCCGCAGGGCTGAGGTAGGGATACAAATAAAACGACCACAACACAGGGACAGAGTCTTGTAAGAGTATCCATAGTCGGTATGGAAGCAGGGGTCACGGCTCTAGGCAGAGTTGCAAAGTCCAGGGGACAGGCAGAGGCCAGGGCTGGCGGCAGAGGTGCAAAGTCGAGGAGGCAAGCGGAGGTCAGGGCAGGCGGTAGGCAGCAAGGTCGGGGTCACGGTCTGGGGTCAGCAACAGGAATTCAAACAGTCAAGAGGGTAAGGCGTAACTGCAAAGACCGACATGAGCTGCAAACATACAGAAGTTTGCTCGGCAACTCCCTATAGTAACTGCAGCCTTTTAAAGCAGGCTGCCAGTACCCAAAATGGCCACAGAGAGCAGAAAGGGCAGGGGAGACAGAAAACCTAGACTGAAGTGAAAACCTGGCACGGATCGAGCAGAATCCTAACAGTTGCTAATTTAAGTAAATTAAATATACTTTGCATATCTAAATCAGCATATATAAGCAACTTGGGACTCTAGCAGAGAAGAATCTCTCTCCTCTCCCATTTATGTAACTGTCTGGATGGGGGTAACACCACCTTTAGGTAAGAGATACTGTACTTAACACAAGTCATATTATTTCATGCTAACGCAATGCAGCGCTAACTTAACGTGTCATTAAGCCTATACTAAGGAAATACAACAACTGTTTTTGCATGTAATTTGCTTTGTGGATATGCATTATCCTCAGGGAAAATAAAGTCCATTAAGGATTTTGATGATATTCCATTATCAGCACCGAGTTAACAGAGCTTTGTGAATTTTGGCTATGGATACTTAGGGGATCATTTTCAACAACAAATCTGGTTTATTATTTTTTTTTCAAGTTAGCCATGATTTGATAATGATTGGTTTACCATGCTAATGTTGTATTCAATCAACTTGAGGAGATTGCCCTGTTCATAAGATGAGCTCCTACTTGGCATTCAAAAAAACTGCCCAAACTAATGTCTCAACGCACAAGAAAAAACATTACCCATAGCCACTGAGAAGAATTATTTTGAATCCTGCCCCATAGAAGATCTCCAATTCTGCATAAATCACTCCTCTTCTGGATATTTACATGCCATTAGAAGGCCCGAATGTAGAGACACACAAGGCTCACATTTTGGTAGGAAAAATGATGGTAATTCCATCAATTAATAACTTTGGGCAAATCAAGCAAGTTCACATATTTTTTATTATATTCAAATGGATGATATTAAGAGGTAGTGAAATAAAATATTTGAGGAAGTTACAGCTACTGCAGGAAGCAAACCATGAAAACAATGTACAGGTGCTCCGACGAGTATTCAAAAACTTGCCTTGGAAAATCTGGGGCTACTGTATCACCAACAAGACCCAGGTACATGCTGTTGGTGATAGCCCCAGATAAGTTTTAGAATACTCGTCGGTGCACCTGTACAACTACAGCAGTTGCACTGCATATCAGTAACATCACCTGCAAGAACAATTTTATAAATCTCATACAAGGAATGAGTTGAACAAACAGAATGACAGGGAATGGGTGTGGCTTTATCATAGTTACATAGTAGATGAAGTTGAAAAAAGACGTGCGTCCATCAAGTTCAACCTATGCTAAATTTAGACAACAGATACTTTATCCTATATCTATTCTTACTTATTGATCCAGAGGAAGACAAACAAAAAACCCCAGTGTCATATCATCCAATAAAAAAAGTGGAAATACTGGGGCGCTGCCTCTGTCGGATGGTAAATGATGTGACAAAGTGAAATTCACAATCATGCAGAACTAGGGTGAACGATAGTGAGAGGCCGAAAGTATTTGAGAAAATATACTGGCCCAAACTGTCGCTGCTGCTCAGCTGGAGGAGGACCTTCCCTGGATCCTCAGAAAGTAGGTGCACACAAGAAAACAGTGAGCGCACATGTGGAGAAAATAATAAAAATTATAAAACACTGTGTTAGATGTCTGTTAATAATCTATCATAGAATCAATAGGGGTAATGGGATGGAGTAGTGCTCATGCTAATATAGACAAACACTCACACGGCCAAATGTGAGTGGCAGTCACATCAGTTGCAGAGTGTCGCTGCCTCTGATCTGGCCTCTACTGTATACGCAGCCCCAGGTTGTCAAATCTTCCTTCCAGGGTATATGGGTAAATGTAGATGTCACGGGCGTATAAGCATGCCCTCGTAGATAAAGTATGCCAATACTTTTTGGTACTCCTGTTGCTAGTCTTATCCAATAATACCTCAGGGAATAGGAATGAAAACAGTGGGGAACCTGAGGAAGGATTTTTCCGAAACGCGTTGTTCAGACCACAAGAAGATTTTATCCAGCTAAGTCCAGTCATCTGCCTGAAGACCCCTGCTTTAGACCTCCAGACGCGGATGAGATAAGAACTTTAAGCAGGAGTCTGACAGCATCCTAGACAAAGGACTGAATTACTGTTTAGTGTAAGTTATTTTTACATATTTTATTTATTTTTGTTATTAACTGTTTTTTTTGGAATAAAGCTGTTACCCCTGATATCTTCTCCTCCTCCATCTTCCACTGAGTGACTGAAAAGAGTTGAGCAAGAAGGATTAATCCATCAGAAGCTCACCATCCAGTGTTTTGATGTGAGGACACTCACATAAGTCCATGTGAGTGATTTAGTTATTATTTTTTATTACCCATCAATCCCCATTATCCCCTATTGGGATCTGTCCCTACTGTTTTCATTCCTATTCCCTGAAGTATTATTGGATAAGACTGGCAACAGGAGTACCAAAAAGTATTGGCATACTTTATCTACGAGGGCATGCTTATACGCCCGTGACATCTACATTTACCCATATACCCTGGAAGGAAGATTTGACGACCTGGTGCTGCGAATACAGTAGAGGCCAGATCAGAGGCAGCGACACTCTGCAACTGATGCGACTGCCACTCACATTTGGCTGTGTGAGTGTTTGTCTATATTAGCATGAGCACTACTCCATCCCATTAGCCTTATTGATTCTATGATAGATTATTATCAGACATCTAACACAGTGTTTTATCATTTTTATTATTTTCTCCACATGTGCGCTCGCTGTTTTCTTGTGTGCTCATATCATCCAATGATATCTCATAAAGAGAAAAATAAATTCCTTCCCGACTCCAAGAATTGGCAATCGGATTAATCTCTGGATCAACATCCTCCCCATGTATACTTATTTGGTATATCACTGTATACCTTTCCTTTCTAAAAAGATGTCCAACCTTTTTTTGAACAAATTTATTGTATCTTCCATCACAGTCTCCATGGGTAATGCATTCCACATTTTAACTGCCCTTACTGTAAAGAACCCTTTCCTTTGTTGCTGGAGAAATCTCCTTTCCTCCAACATAAAGGTATGCCCCCGAGTCCTTTGTACTGTCCTTGGGATGAAGAGTTCATTTGAAAGCCCCTTGTACTGTCACCGAATATATTTATATATAGTTATCATATCCCCTCTTAGACGTCTCTTTTCCAATGTAAATAAATCTAATTTAGCTAGCCTCTCCTCATAAATTATATTGTCCATCCCCTTTATTAATTTGGTGGCTCTTCTCTGCACTCTCTCTAGTTCCAGAATGTCTTTTCTAAGGAGTGGTGCCCAAAATTGTACTCCACATTCAAGGTGTGGTCTTACTAATGCTTTGTAGTGGGGCATGATTATGTTTATTTCCCTTCCATCCATTGTCCGTTTAATGCAAGATAAGATCTTGTTTGCTTTGCAGCAAATGCATGACTTTGGGCACTATTGCTAAGCCTGCTGTCTACAAGCACTCTTAAATCCTTCTCCATCAAGGATTCCCTAATGTATCCCCATTTAATTTGTATGTCGCCTGTTTATTCTTGCATCTCAAATGCATAACCTTACATTTATCTGTATTAAACCTCATCTGCCAGTTACCTGCCCTCGTTTCCAGTCTCTCCAAGTCCTTCTGGAGAGAAATTACATCCTGCTCTGATTCTACTACCTTACAAAATTTAGTATCATCAGCAAAGATGGAGACTTTGCTCTCATGCCAACCTCAAGGTAACTAATAAACAAGTTATAAAGCAGGGGTCCCAGTACCGATCCCTGAGGCACTCCACTCCCACCTTTAGCCCAACCTGAAAAAGTTCAATTTATGACATCCTGTTGTTGTCTATCCTTCAACCAGTTTTCAATCCAGGTGCATATATTATTACTGAGTCCAATTTGCTTTATTTTGTACCCCAAGCTCGTGTGGAACCGTATCAAAAGCCTTTGCAAAATCTAAGTAGACCACAGCAACTGCATTATCCTGGTCTAAATTCCTACTTACCTCCTCAAAGAAACAAATAAGGTTAGTTTGTCATGATCTATCCTTCATAAATCCATGCTGACTATTACTAATAATTTTGTTTTCCATTAGTTGTTTCCCCACTATTGAAGTCAGGCTTACATTCCTGTAATTCCCTGGTTGTAATCTAGCTCCCTTTTTAAATATAGGCACCACATCTGCTTTACGCCAATCTTGTGGTACTGAGCCTGTGGAAATGGAGTCCTTGAATATTAAATATAATGGTTTGGCTATTACTGAACTTAACGCCTTGAGAACTCTTGGATGTATGCCATCGGGGCCAGGTGCCTTATTTACTTTAATTTTTTCAAGCCGTCTATGAATGTCTTCCTCAGTTAACCAATTGTTCATTAATATGGAGTTTGTGGCTTCCTCCTGCGGCACAACTATTGAAATTGATTATTCCCTGGTAAACACAGAGGCAAAGAATTTGTTTAATACCTCTGCTTTTTCCTTATCTCCAATAATCTGGCTGCCTAGTTAGTAGGTCCTTCCATTCTACTGGATATAGATCCAATGTGGTCTTTCTCTCTCCTAATAGAGGTAAATGAGAATCTTAATCCAAATAGAGGTATATTAGTATTTTATCTGGTAGTGTTAGGACTTGCAAACAGGTGTCTGCCTTGACGTGGCTCGCAAGCTTACAACGCTTTGGCCAAAGGGTTAAACTAAATGACCCTTTTTCAAGAGAATATATAAGTATTTACTTTGTATTTTGTCATGTATGTTGTAGCATTGGGCTTCTCTGTGTTGTTGTTATAAATATGCCACGCTCAATAGCACTCCTCTTTGACACATATACATATATATATATATATATTATATATATATTGTGGGGGCTCAGAGGTTCCCAAAAGAGCTTGTTGGAGTTTTGTTTTTGGTTAACCTATTCTCAGCTGTTCAGCTGTTGGAGGTTTAGTGGTCCTCCTTCCCAGGTTTTAAGCCCGCCCCTCCCCACTTCCCTAGTTAGTAGGTCGTTTCATTCTACTGGATAACAGTAGATCCAATGTGGTTTTCTCATAATAGAGGGAAATGAGATTTTATACTAATAGAGGTATATAGTATTTTATCTGGTAGTGTTAGGACTTGCGAAAGGGTGTCGCCTTGTCGTGACTCGCAAGCTAACAACACTTTGTCCAAAGGGTGTTAAACTAATGACCCTTTTCAAGAGAATATATAAGTATTTTACTGTGTATTTTTTGTCATGTTGGATATAGCATTGGGCTTCTCTGTCGTCTGTTTTCACACTGAAAGGGTCTCTATTTTCTTTCTCGTTTTTTTGGTATTAAGGTACTTAAGAACTTTTTAGGGTTGATCTACTCTCTATTGCAATAATTTTTTCATTATCAATTTTTTGCTCATTTTGATTGCCTTTTGCAATTTTTGTTACATTCATATAATTCTGATACGACTTCTCTGTCCCTTCTGACTTAAAGAATCTAAATGCCTTCCTCTTGTCCCATTTCCCCTACCTGTGTTTTTGCCACATTGTTTGACTTATTTCTTTTAGACTTATACCCAAGGGTATACACGGATGGGTGTGCTTTTCTAACAAGTTTTAAAGACTGCCCATTATCTTCTAAATTTTTCCCTGACAAAAACATCATCACATGTATTACTGTAGATTATACCCAGTTTATTCAACTTGCCCTTCTAAAGTTTAAGGTCTTTGTTGAACCCAAGTAATCTGTTTTTTGAATTAATTTCAAATGAGACAGTTATGATCAATGTTACCCAAATGTTCCAGGACTTGAATATTTGTTATTACTCTACATCATTTGATATACCAAATCCAGTATTGCCCCTCTCTGGTTGTTCCTCAATATTGGGTCCTATAATTGTCTTTAAGCACCCTGTAGACGGACGTTCACAGAGGTACACAATTGGAGGCTTTTATAAGGTGTGAAATTATAATAGGCTTTATTGTGCTTTCCTTTCATCAGGAAATCATCCAAACACAGGGGGGGACAAAGCTTCTATTCACTTGGGAGTATCTCTAGTGAAAATACCATGCAATTAATTCACAACTCAAGTCAAGCATGTCTCGCAGCCCCAAAACATATAGCATGAAATAAGCAGATATAAGCAGTCTTTAATAATGAAAGTCTTATCTGTTTCTTGCTGTAGAGTAAGCTTCTCTGCTCTCCTTGAACCGCACCGGCGTGCACAGAAAATATCAGCATCCGGTTTAGAAGTCTTATTTGGTGGTCTTGCAATCAGCTATGCGTGGGCAGAGCTCAAGACGGTCAGCTCCAGAGATTGTGTTCTCTTGGTCAGTCTCTCCTGGGAGACTCAAGAACACTCCTGTCTCCAAAGGTCAGCTCTCATTCAGAGCTAAGGAGTCACTTCCTGTCTCAACAGACAGGCTTTTGTAAGCAATCAGGCAGGTGGTGTTATTAATGACTACCAGCATAACCACCACACTGCTAGATTAAAGGCAATTACTTGAACAGGGATTACTCCCCTGTTACACACCCCCCATAAAACTGTTTCCTTTGTTGTAATGCTAATCTCATTGCCCCAGTCTATGTCTGGATAATTAAAATCCCCATATGCAAACAGACCTAGTTTTGATGCCTTCTCCATTTGCAAAAGATTTTAGTTTCTCAATCTCACAGAGATTGGTGGTTTATAGCTATTCCTACAAATTTTCGATATTTTACCTTACTACTAATTTCTGTCCACAAGGTCATCTACCTGTCACGGGAGACTCCTGTGGCGGGTAGGATCTCAGTGGCCGGAACAGCAGGAGCGTAATAGGGGTCACAAGCAAGTCGAGAGTCAGAGCAGCGGCAGATAGCGAAGTCAGGTAACAAGCGGGTCCGAGGCAGGGCGGCAGGTAGCGAAGTCAGGTAACAAGCAGAGGTCGGCAGGCAACGAGGAGACTGGACAGGACAGGTGGGGCAGGGACAGGTCTGGGAGGCAGGGACTGAGAAAGGGGAGCAGGGACTGAGAACGGGAACAAACAGGAACAAGCCAGATACCAGCAGGGCCTTTACTGGTGAACAGACTCAAATACAGGTACAGGAACAGATCAGGATCAAAGACAGAGGCATGTGCATAGGAGTCTGACTTGAAAAAAGGCAAGGAAACAAACAGGAAACAGAGCTATAAGACAGAGAGAGGAGCAACAAAGGACAGACAGAGGAACCCAGAGGAAACAGAAGGCAGCAGCACACCCAGTGGACAAAGAGAAACTATGGCTAGGCAGGAGGTTAGGAGACCCTGACATTACTCCCCCCTTTCGAGAGCGTTCTCGGACGATCCTCCAGGCTCTTCCCAAAGGCCTTAATTAAAAGTGGACTCAAGGTGGCCCACCTCTGGTGGTTTGTCAGCGGGCAGAGGGTACTCCACAGGTACATTGGTGCTGCAGGGAACCTCCGAATGACTGCGTTCAACCCAAATGCAGGGGAGAGAATCAGGAACGTGAGCACAGGACGGGTGCACCTTTCCACATGAGTCAGTGGGGACACAGAGTCGTCTCCATGGTCTCCTCTTGCGACTTCCGTTTTGTGGCATCACCCATGAAAGACAGCTTATGGTTCAGCTCTTGAAGCTGTCCTTCTGCACTTCTTTCCCACTCAAAGCGATTGTCAGTTCAGCTCTTTGGAGTTGGTCGCAACTCAATATCTCCCAGCTGACTTGGACAAGGCTTAAATGTGTTTTTTCTTATATCTGACCTGTAGCTGCCGGTACTCTCCCAGATTTGTCCATCTCAGCGGGCCTTCTCATGGGCTGTGTGATTCAACACTTTGAAGGCTCAGTCATCATGACCCTAGCGCAGTGTCAGGCAGCCACTTGAAGGATGCACCTTTCTCCCTTTTTTGGCAAGCTGTTCTTGAGTTCGCGATCTGCACCTGTAGCGACGTGGAAACTGTGATGTGTGTTCACTGTCAGCTTTAGCTTTTCATTTGTAGGTGTTGCAATTCCAACTCCTCATTGAGAGATCCCTGGTTAAGTGCATCTGCAAATTCACTTTCTCATGGCTTTCATCTCTTCACTGTGATCATGTTGAGCTCGCTTCCATGCACCCTCATCACGTCTTGGAGCTCTTCAAATCCTTTGATATGGTCTCAGCAGCTTGGCTTTTCCAGGTCTCTTTTCTTGGTGTACTGGCTGTTAGAGGAGCAGAGGCACTGCCATCCCCAATCTTGCATTCAGGGTCTGGACCGCCTTGTGCTCCTCTATACAGGGACTGGGCTCTGCTTCTCGAGGATCTGGCTGAACGGGACTCATTGATGGCTCCCCCTTCGCCGTATCCATCCCGCGGGTTTCTTGTCCTAACATCTGAGGCGCTCTTTCGCCCCCGGGGTGAGTTGCGTCCCCTGGTTTACTGATTGCCAGGTTGCAGTGCTCTTTTCTGTGCCTTCAGCTCCTCGTGCTGCTTTGGGGACACACTGGGTACTTAAATACTCTTGCAGCATTTTTACCTTGTAGGCAGTCTGGAAAATTCTCTTGCAGAACTCGCTGCTTTTCCTCAGCATTCACCCATTTCTCTTTTCGTGTCTGCAGATGTGGTATGAAGTTCTTGCAGCTGACTTGTAGCATATTTTCTGCTTGTGTGCGCTGCTCCAGGGAGGACACGTTCTTTTTTGCAGCACTCTCTCGCATCCTGCAGTGCTGTCGCACGTCTATTTTTTCCCGGGCCAAACTTGTTCTTCTCCTCTCCTAATTATGGGTTTCTATCTCCTTCACTGACTTGGACATAGAGATTCTTGCACTCTTGGGTTACAGTTTCAAAACTGATATTAACCTTCGAAGATTCTCTCAATGAAACATAGTTCTGTGTTGAAGTGGCAACTCTTCTCCTTAGAGGCTTCCAGCTCTGTAGTAAGCCTGTGAACCTCTTTTGAGATGCTTCCAGTGCTGCGTCAATGGAGCCATGAAAGTCTGGTACTGGCAGAATCAGCGTAGGCCTTCTCAGCTTACTTGACAAGATCACCCTGTATTCTTCAACTGTATTTTTCTTTTTCCCAGTCACCCTTGCTTTTTCAGTGCTAATTGCATCCTGACTTTCTTCTACCAATAGTCTCTTTTCCTCTTCTGATTCGTGGAGTCTTTTAACCTTCACTGGCTGGACAAGAGAAATTTCTTACTCATTTGGTTATAGTTTCAAACCTACTATTTAACTCTTCGGAGGCGGTCTCTCATAGAAAATATCTCGTTTTCAGTAGCATCCTCCTCCGAACGACTTCCATCTCTTTTTTGAAGCAGCAAATCTCCTCCTTGGAGACTTTAAGCTCTGTGTTATTAAGCATGTCAATTTCCTTATAGAAGATTTCCAGGAATTCGTTACTTTTAGAAGCGAGGCGGCTGATCTCAGCAACATCAGCATTGCCTTCTCAAGCTCACCTGACATGCATCCAGGTCACTCTCCAACTGGTGCTTTTTTTTCATGGAGAACACACTTAGCATTGCTGAGGATAGACAGCTTGTAGTGCAGCCTTGGCTTCTTGCGCTTATCTAAACGTCCATAGACAAATCAATTTCTTTTCGTGCAGATTGAGTGTCTGAGTTAGGGAATCTTTTCCGGATTAATACATCGTTCTTTTCTTCCACTATTTGGGATAAGTCGGAGTTGCCTTAAGCTGCAGCATATCTCTTTCATCATATGCAGACTCTGGGGTTAAGGTTCATCCTTAATTTCAACTTCCACAGTAATAACTCCCTTCTTTTCTTCTTCTTTCTGGCTTTGAGAAGTCTGAAGAATCAGTGGTACTGGTTCACATTTACTGCTCAAGACTGTTTTCAGAGTGGGAGCCATAACTTCAGACATTACTGTAGGGAAACCAAACTTCCAGAGAACCGTAAAGCAGAAAATGTATCTTTAAAGCAGAAAGATAGAATGAATAACAGAAATATTAGACACAGAGAGACAAGATAGGAGGAGCTGACCCTTTAGAGACCTTAGCATCAATCACGGAATATCATAAATGCAAGAAAAAACATAAACAGAGAAACCTGCAGTTAAATCTACGTAAAGTAGACATCAGGCATGGGCTATCATACAGAGAAAACTGCAGTTAATCGAAATCTTTAGAAATCAGGAATAGAAATATCATAGACAGCAGAAAACTAACACATAGAAAACTTGCAGTAGATCGGAAACGTTTGGCATCAGACATAGGAATATCAGACAGAGAAACCTGCATTTAAATCTGAAACTTTTGATATCAGGCGTAGGGATATCAACAGGTTGCAGAGAAACAAACTTTAGGGAACTGGCAGGTAAACCTGAAACCTTAGAACCAATCATAGGAAGAACAAGATTGTAGGAAAATCACAGCATGCAGTAACAAAATAATGGAAGCATCTTTGTTTTTTGAAATGGGGACCCTGTGAACAGCAGTTGTCCAACCAGGGATGCAGAGACAAGCCTTGTCCAGGAAATGAAAGTCAGTCTAAAAAGGTGGCAACAGGTACTGCAAGGGTTACCCAGGCACTGCACAAAAGAAAAAAAAAACCTCAAAGAAAAGGTGCACTAGTCTCTGCAGCAAACAGTTTAGTCTTTATGAACGCAATAATTCTTGCAGAACACTTAGGAGCAACAAAAAAAAAACTTCAAGATCCCAACTGGGATTTCCATAAAAGAAACAAAAGTACTTATCTTCAACCATGCGGATGCGGTCTGCTGCAGCAGGCAGGCAGAGAATCTGTTCCGGCGAGATCCAGAAGTGGCCTTTGTTTTCTGTCACGGGAGACTCCTGTGGCGGGTAGGATCACGGTGGCCGGAACAGCAGGAGCGTAGTAGGGGGTCACAAGCAGAGATCAGAGGCAGGCGGCAGATAGCGAAGTCAGGTAACAAGCAGGGGTCCGAGGCAGGCGGCAGCTAGCGAAGTCAGGTAACAAGCAGAGGTCGGCAACGAGGAAACTGGAACAGGACAGGCGGGGCAGGGACAGGTCTGGGAGCAGGGACTGAGAACGGGGAGCAGGGACTGAGAACGGGAACAAACAGGGACAAGCCAGATTACCAGCAAGGGCCTTTACTGCGAACAGACTCAAATACAGGTACAGGAACAGATCAGGATCAAAGACAGAGGCATGTGCATAGGAGTCTAACTTGAAACAAAGGCAAGGAAACAAACAGGAAACAGAGCTATAAGACAGAGAGAGGAGCAACAAGAGGACAGACAGACAGACAGAGGAACCCAGAGGAAACAGAAGGCAGCAGCACACCCAGTGGACAAAGAAGAACTATGGCTAGGCAGGAGGTCTAGGAGACCCTGACACTACCCTTTCATCATTCTCTTCATAAACATCTTCCCTTATAATAGGTTTTAGATCCGGTTTAACATATAAACATACTCCACCTCCCCTTCTATTTGCTCGATCCTTCAGAAAAAGGGAATAACCCTCTAATGAACTGCCCAGTCATGAGTTTCATCCCACCATGTTTCAGTAATGCCTATGATCACATACTGCTCCCTTGCAGCTATTAATTCAAGCTCCCCATTTTATCTTCCAGGCTTCTTGCATTAGCAAGAACGCATTTAAGTTTTTTCAGTCTGTACTATTATCTTATCTGCTCCTTCCTTTCTGCGCCCACTTGGTTTAGTTTTTAGAAGTTTTCTAGTATTGCTGTATCTGTATTCACTATGGGTGTCTCAAATAATCAAATAATGTGTTAAACATACAGAAGCATCAGTGCACTACACATTAAAATCGTGTATTATTACCAAATGAGCTAAAGCAAGGAAATGTATGAAATAATCCTTTCAAAATGTTTCTAATAATTTCCATGTTCATAATATACCAAATTGTATTTCTCATCAGGACATTATGTGGGCAGCTGATGACATCTACTGAACAATGGCTAGCTAGTGACGTATGGTATAATCCTGTGTTTTGTGAGATTAAGAATTATTTAAAAGGATTATTCTGGCAGGAAGATTTGGATAGGAATAGTATATTCCCCAATGTGGAGCAAATGATGGGCTTCCCACGTGTGTAGACAAGGGCCTACTTCCAAAAGCAAATAGTTGAAAGGTATGTTTCTTTACACTTAAGCAGTGCACATGCCCTTTAACCTATGCAAGACCCTAATAACAGGGCAGTGATGTAATATGATTCACTGTTTACATTGCATCACAGAAAAAAAGAACTAAGAAGGAGAGTAGAAGAAAGAAGACAAGAGAAGAAATGAAGACAGAAAAAAGATCTAGAAGCAACTGAGTATATGTTTCTGCAATCATCATGCAAAGGGGAATATATCTCCAGCAGCGCACATTGGACTATTGCTAAAAAAAAAAAATAGGTGCAAATTACAATATTTTGACTTTGCATCATTATGTCAAGGTGCTGTGCCTTACTTTGAGTCCATTAGCATCAGCGGAGATCACAAGTTTATAATGGATGAACACCAATTTGCACCTATAATTATTGCATTTTGTCTTTCTCTTTGCATCAAATGAATCTGCCACGTTTAGGCGGTGTTAACCTCTGCTCCAGAGAGATCTGCACCAAGCACACGAAACACTATTAACAAGCATCATACATTTGTCACTGTCAGAAATTAATATGTGTGCTCCAAGGTTTAGAGAAAAGTCTCGATACATATTCCAAGATTTTTAAACATTAGAACTATGCTCTGCCCACTAGCATCTCATGCCTTTATTTAGAGTGCTTAGTAGGCTCCAATGGCACTAAAAAGATTACATTGCAGATGTGTTTTAGTTTAGTATTTCATATTTTTCTTGTGTGTGTGTGTTTATGCTTGTTGCGTATGCATAGCTAGATTCTCAGTTTATGCAATTCCTCCATTGTATGCAATACAATAAAATTAATAATTTTAAATTAACATTTATTAAATTAATAAAATTAGGAATACTGTAGATGCCCAAGTTGGTCACTTTGACTTGTCAGAGGTAAATGTTATCCTTGTTTGAGGCCCTTTGCATCTGCAATGCATTACTATTGCACTAAGCTTGTGCCCATTTGTACAGGTGTCATGCAATAAGGAACACATCACAATAATCCATTTTGAAGATTTCCTTCTTATTGTTTATACAAGTTAAGCTACTGAGTGTAATTGAAATAAAGTGACTCATGATTTTTTTATTTAACATAAAATGTGTAGCATCTGTCTGTATTACACTACATTAATTTAAGAGACACCACTCCGGTTGTGAAACACAGTAGTGTTTTAAAGCGTAAATGTATTAAGGATTAATATTCTTTCTATTGTAAGTGCCGATTCTTGGATGTCTCTTTTAAATGATTAATTTTTAGCTATGAGGAGCTTTAAAATTAAAGTTCTTCATCTTTGTTGAAGTATCTAATAGCTTTTTATCTAACCAGAATAAGGCGTTATTATGAAATGGTAGAAAATAATTTATCTCAACTGCAGAGTCTTGTTGTTTTTAAGTGCACATAAAACTGTGGGGGTCACCAAAAATAATTGCTTAGCTTGTCAGAATCAGGAGCATAATTGTAGTGGAGAACCATATGTGTGTCTCACAAGTTAAAGGGATCATTCAACGATTGCTGTGAAGCATTTAGCTGTAATCTGAAGCCAAGCATTGTTCAGCACTGATCCTGTGGTACAATTCTTCATGCTGGGTTATCCCATACTCCGTTCCATCCTACAATCACCATTATACACTGATGGATGGATGATTTGAAGCTGCATATTTTTTTTAACAAAGCATATACAATGGAAGGGCTCATTTTTAATTTGTAAATCAGACTAATAAGTCTCTGGACCTTACGAAGAATGTATTAATATAAATGCAACCCCTCTAATTTACCTAAGACTAACACCTACTGCTGAGGTGGGGGCCTGAGTCCTCCTTCCCTATATATTACCCCACACGTGGCCGTGGGTCAGAGAAAGGGAGGAAGACTACAGTAATGTTTATAGTACAATGGTATTTATAAAGAAATCACCAATAGATGCTCAGGTACCATATGAACCTCAACAGAAGGATCATTCAATGCATTCACATTACATAGGAACATAACACCCCCTACTAAGCGTTGCACAGGTGTGTGTCAGTGACATTTCCTGTGGTCACCTAATTCTGGGTATAAATACCTGTGTAATGGTGCCGGCACACCGTTGGAGCTCTTATTTACGGTATTAGTGTGGCAGGCCAGTACCTCGCAAATGCTTCATTTTAAGGGATGATGTCACATCTTTTTTAACAAATGGAACATATCACATGGTACAGGAACCAATGAGATTATCTTCAATCCCATTGGCTGTAATACCATGTGATATCAGAAATGTTGTTTTAAAAGCATGTCACATGGTACAGCGCCCAATCGGATTGGAGCTGTACCATCTGACCCTAAAATGTGACTTCACAGACCCTATATAAGGCCTGTTCTGTCTCATTTTAGCTGAAGATGTTGATGAGTCAACATCCGTTTTAGATTTACCAATGGGTTTGGATTGAAAGAAAAGAAGATATAAGAAAAGAATGACAGAAGAAGATAGAAGAAGGTGAAAGAAGATTTGCATAGGATGGAGGCAGATTGCAGTGAATAACGTGGCGGGTCAAGAGCTTCCTGATACACCAGGATTCGGAGGGTGAAGACTTCTAAAGGTGACAAATATTGAATGTATGTAATTGTCTCTTTCGTTTCAAATATTTTATTAGATTTTCAGTAAAACACAAGTATCAGAAAATATGGCAGTAGATTCATACAAATATACATACTAAGGTAGTATTGCGGTGGAAAAACAGTAAACATACCGTATTATACCAAACTAATTACTATTGACCATATTATACACTGGCGACACACTTTATTCGAGCTCGGCTAGTCCCACGAATTCGGGTATACCCGGGTGTATTGAGGTTTGTGACTGTTTTCTGCCCGAGTGCATTGAGGTATTTTCCAGGCAGGGATTGAAGCATTTTATTCCCCCCTTTCTGGCAATACTGCACAGTATATATATATATATACTGCATTACAATTCATGAATTTATGCCATCTGGTAGACACGCGAAGCATTGCAGCCTATTAAATCCTAATCATTATCATTTAACAGATCAGCCGCCCGTCAGCCAGGCATGAACCCAGGCTGGGAAGGCAAACACAACGGGGCTTGTCAGAGGTGAGGAGCGGCGCATTCCAGTTATCTGCCAGGTACATACTGGGTATTTGCTCGAATAAAGTGTGTCGGTGCAGTACCAGCACATAAAAATATACATATGATAACTCAGTTGGTAAAGAAACCGACTAGTACTGTGTCAGAGTTTATAGCAGTGATTCCCAACCTTTTTTGTTTGGAGGAACCCTTGAAGTATTTTGAAAAATCTCGGGGAACCCCTATCTGGTTGACACATATTGGGTTCGACAGGGGTAAATCACAAAATTTTACATGAGCCACCTCTATTTCCCACCCTCTACCCATGTATTTCTCTCCCATCTGTCTCACTCACTCTCTCCCCCCCTCCTGCCTCGCATGTATTTATCCCCTGCGTCTCACTCTTACTCCCTCTTTTACTCACTCGCTCCCTCCCGCCCCCTCTCTCCTCTCACTCGCCCCTGCCTTCCGTCAATTACCCCACTCTCACTCAATCCACCCTACAAAATACATACCAAAAAACCCCACCCTGGTTGGGAATCACTGGTTTATAGTGTGTTGGAGACAGAATATAATCAGAAATAAAAGTAACCGTGGAGGGAAGTGGGAGGGAGGAGGAAGAGAGGGGGAGGTAGATGGAGAGAGCGGGGGGCGGGCTGGAGTGAAGAGTTGTTAGGATTAGAAACATGAGTTGGAGGGATCGTAAGACGATGTTGAGGGCTGAGGTACTCTACGGTGAGGCTGATTAATAGAGGGGGGGGGAAGGAGAGAAGGAGGGGGAGTGAGACCCCCATATCTGACATCCGCCTCTATAATTAAAACAGTTCTTGGATCCCTACTGAGCCAGTTCCATTTTGTCTAGGTTTTTCTATATTGACAACCAACCTCAGGTTCCTCAGGCCAAAAACCCCTAAAATCTGGTCATTCGGATCATCTCCATCTCTACTCAACTCTCTATCCATGGATCCCAAGTTCTATAGAATTAGTCAGTTGAATGTCTTAAAAAAGCTGTCATTTTTTTCACCATCATCACACTTGTTTATTATTTTCTCTACCGTTTCTCTAGAAGGGGGGGCTAGTCTCTTCCTGGAAGCAGCGATTGCACAACTGGCCGCAGTCAGGATGAATGAAATCAGATGTTGTAATTGTCTTTTTTAAGGTTTTTTGATTATATTTATTTCTTTTTATGTTTTTGATTGCCCATTGACTGCTAATGTATTCATTTGTCCCTTTTAGGGTACAGATAAATACGTGACAGGCAATGCATTTTTTTTGGCAAATGTTTGTTTTGAATTGATTGTTATTATTTCTATTTATGTTGACTGTTTTCACTAAATTGTTTGGTATTTGGATGGCTTATTTTTATTACATTTTAGGATTGGTTATCAGTTTTATTTCTTGGCTTGTTTTGTTGGTTAGCTGTTTCTTTAATTGTATAATAGTATTTTGGTTCAACATAATTTTTATTCTTTTGCTGTTATGGTGTTAGATTAATTTTATTGATGTGTAGTTGAGGCTTTTTAGTTTTTTATTCTTGTGGTATTAGGTGCTTGTGTATTTCTTTTATTCTTGTGTATTTTTGTGCTTGATGATATTTTTTATGTTGGCCATTGACTGCTATAGTGGCTTATCATATCCATATTATATGGGCATGATGTAACCACTGTGCCAATAAATGGGTAGAGGGTGGGTATAGTGGCCCCAGAATGGGAGGTTAGACCTTTCTATAGTGGTTACTAATCGCTAAGGTGATCAAGGGGTTAGGGGACATTAGATTATATTTTTTACTGTAGTCTTGATGCCAACGGAGGACATGGACCTGGAGAATGGTGATGAGGATGCCCTTCATCATGGCAGGGGTAATTGCAAGTTTTATTTACTTTATTTATGCTGACAAATGTTTTTTTTTAGAATGGGGAAATTAGCTATTATTCATATCTGGTTAATAGTAATTTTGCCCATTACTGTAGTGTATGTGTTGTGTGTGGGGGGGAGGGGGGGAGGTTGTTGGGGGTAGAGGAGGTGGGTAGTAGGGTTATTGGGTTTTTGAATGTTTATTGTGGGTAGCGAGGATGGGTGAAGTTGGCATTTCGCCCTTGGTGGGTGGTTATACCTACCGGGTGAGTAGCGGGAGGGGTTAACCCCTTCATTAAGGTAATGAAGGGGTTAACTCCACCTGCAATTCCCCAACAAGACCTAAACACACACTAAGGGCCAAATACCACCCTCACCCACCCCCACTACTCACAATACGGTTAGCCGCTAAGGTAATGAAGTTGCCTGTAAATGCATTTTTATTGCATCGGATTGATGCCGGGGGTCTCCGGTGCTGATATTAACGGTAAATCTTTTTTTTTCTAAATCCCTCTCTCGCAGCTTTCTCACCAGCTTCTCGCCAACTTTTTCTGGCGAGACGAATTTGGGATAAACTCGCCATTCTAAAGCCTCGATAACACAATCAAGGCTACTAGAATTGCACGATTTCCCAAAACATGCGATTTGGGGCTTATTATCGCTGCTCATCGCACGGCGTGTTTGGGCGAGAGCCAAAAATGGCTATAAAATGTTTTTGCCGCCCACTTATCGAGGCTTTCTGAATAGCAACAGCTTTTTTTGACCGATGACTTCTCAAAAGCCTCGATAAGTGGGTTATCAAGGGTACTAGAATAGGCTCTTAAGTCTCTTACAGTATGTCCACCAAACAAGGTACAGAATGTATTCCAAAATAATTGGGACTCAAGAGATGTCGGTTTCTGTTTAGAGATTTAGAAATGACAGTGTATAAAGCTCATAAAAGATTTTATGATCTGTCTTTTATAGATATTGAAACAATGTTCATAAAAAAATAAATGTTTTGCCTTTTTTGGAAAAGAATTTGAAACTCAGAACCTAGTTTAACTCACAACTTTGCACATGCTATGCAGAAATGGAATGTCTACACACGGGGGGAGGGTTACGCAACCTATTCAATTACCTTGTTGGCATAGGAAACTAACTTATTACTTGTATAACAAAACACAATACTGTATATGAGAGAAATCATGTCCCACTCCAGACAAATTCTATTGGTGCAGCAAGTTCACAGGCCCAACCCATTCACTGTTAATATGTAGAGAAAGGAGGGAGAAAAAACAGCACTAATCCAGTGCTGTGAAAAAACAGTGATGAACACAATCATGTGTCGTTCCCAAAAATAAAGCTATTTATTGGATAAGAAATATGTAGTACAAAACACACCAACGCGTTTTGGACTTAAACAGTACTTGATAAAGGACTGTTTAAGTCCGAAACGCGTTGGTGTGTTTTGTACTACAGTAGAGGCAACGTTTATTCTAACATTTGCCGTAAACTAGCCGGGTTACATTCTGGGTATGTGCTGGGTATGTGCTGGGTATGTTCTGGGCTAGTTTGAGGCACGTTTAAGGCATTTCTGCATTGACTAACGACCCATAGGATTAACACAGCAGGGATCCCTGGCAGTCCAATTCAGTTTGAATGGGACTGCCAGGGACCCCCGCTGTTAATCTGATAGGCTATTAATCAATGCAGAAATGCTGGGGCTAGTTTAAGAAAGTTTAAGGCATGTATTCAGAATGTACCTGGGTGTTTCCTGGTTTTTTTGGGGAATTGCCACTGGTTTTTGTTCGAATAAGAGTTGCCTCTACTGTACATATTTCTTATCCAATAAATAGCTTTATTTTTGGGAACGTACACCTTGTGGTTTCATCAGCTGTTTTCACAGCACTGGATATAGTGCTTCGTTTTTTTCTCCCTCCTTTCTCTGAAGATTCCCTATCAACGGATGCACATTCAACCTGGAGGTGCTGGATCCATTGGACTTGCTGTTTATCGTGGATCAAGTTTCCCAAGTGAGTCCGTTCCAGCTTTACCTCAATCATTGTCCAGTATCTAAAGGATCGTTTATCTTCTGTTCATCAACTGGTAATTATCCTTACCTCCGTGCCGTGTGGGATAGCTCATTACCTGACTAGATCCATTAGGACATTCATATGCTGAAAGTTTGTCTTCCAATTATATTTACAAACTGCCTTACACCTCAGTTTTGTCTTTAGAGCATCACACATTTTTTCTACTGTTAATATGTAGACCATTCAATTAAGGGAATTCAATCCAAAAATGAGCATGCACAAATAATTGTGCCACAGTAAATATTATATTAAATCCCAAAATCAAAAACAAAACAAAAAATAAGGAAAAATAAGCAAAACTTACAAACCCTCAAAAAGTATACACAGACTTAACACACTCTTGAAGAGGCCCCCAATGTTTTGGTAAAGACTCTTTTCCAAGACATTCAGTTATTTAGTTTGTATTATTATTGCACTGGATACCACACTGAAGCCACAAGAAACAGTTTATTGTTGCCATCATGGAAGCACATTCACCAAAGTGTAATTGAAATTATCCCTAGAAACAGTCATTCTAGGGAATGATCATTAAGGAGGAATAATGACTATCCCACTTTACAAATATGCCTCTAGGGGTTCATCGGTTAATCCGTTGAGTTCTTGACACTGATTCCTATGGTACATGTCATCCAGTTGAAGTGTGGGTGAGAGAATCTGTAGAAAAAGTAAGCTTTACATACCTTTAATAATAACAATAATGATAATAATACATGTTCTATTATATTGCACTGACAGTGTACACAGCACGGTACATACATACTGTAGAATTTTGCAGCCACAATGAGTCCCAGGCCAATAGAACTTATAAATCGTATGTTTCTGCCAGCAATTTCAAAAAGTGAGAAATTCCCCTCCCCCCTTCCACAAATGCATCAAATGTTGCCATTTTTTAGGCAAATGTTCATCCCTTTTGTTAAAAATAACAGATCCTTTGATATCAGGATTCTGTGACCCCTGTACATTTTTGGGTGAAAATTTAATTTTGTTTGCAGAAAAGTCGCACAATTTATAAAGTTTGCAAACATTTCACACATCACTAGTAGCTGCCTGAGGCACAGAGAGATTGCATGACTTGCCCAAGGCCAGAAGGAGAGCTGTCACTGAGCTTTGAACCACATTCCCACTTTAAAGCCAGAGACACTGAGCAACTTATTTATACTCTTACCAACAATTTCAAAGGAAGGACATACAGTAGCTATGACTTATTCCCACTTTTAGATCCTAAAACATGACAGCATCAGTTCATTTTAATTAAACATATTTATAACTAGGCAAATGCTGTGCAGAACAGAAGCCCAATTTGTGCTTTAATTAAATGTCAATTAATTTTTGAAAACATGTTTTTAAGTTCAAGAATTAGGGTATGAACAAGATATGCTGTTTTATTAAGTTAAGAATCTCAAATGAATTTGCTTTATTAGTCATAGTTTACATTCTCATTTATCAATTACATTGAATCTAATTAGGAAATATCACAGCCTCGCATACAACTCCTTACTGATCACATAACTAATAATGTCATTAATATTATGCTGGGAACTGTAGTTGATATATATCGAGCACATGCTTAGCAAACACTGAAGATATCATAGTGAGAATAATATTATACTGCATCCATTCTTAAACTACAGTATTTTGGTCATTATGGTTCTTCAATAGACAAGTTCTAACCATTTCAAATGGGACTCTTTAATGCTGCATAATGAGCAGTTTAGTGGTTGTGCAGAATATCTCCATCAAGTAAGGAAATCGTTTTTGTACCACATAATAGAGTTGGAAGAATAAATTACATCATATTATTTGAAAATATATTTTTATACACCAATATTATTCCAAGTCTGTATCTTCTTTATTTAGTAAGGCTTTCTAGTAACCCTTTATATCCTTGCACATGCAGAATAAACCCATACATAGACTCAAATTCAGAATGTATACATTTTCGTAAAAACAGAGTGAAAATGTAAAGCAGGCATTTGGGCTGCGGTATGTACATCCCCAATCCTCACCTGCGTTAACCATATCTTCATGCAAAATATGAGTGTAACACACTTCCCCCCTCCCCCCCTCCCCCCCCGAATCGCAGATAGGGACCATGTGGGGAAATCTGCATGCATTACCAGGTGTGGTGCAATACCTGTCAGGCTCACAGGAGGCCTGAGCCTCAGCTGATGGGAACCTGGGGTGTATCCTGGAACGTACTTACAGCGCCTCAACCTGTGCAGGATCCTAGAGTGTAGAATACCCCTGACACAGGACCCACATACAGTAACCACATACACCAGAGCAGGGGTGGGCAACCTATTTTTCAATTTAGCCACAGGTGTGACGAATTAGAAGTGAAAATAGCCACACCATGTAAGAATTGAGGTATTATGTTGCGCATGCTAAAATTTAAAACACACATTGTTTGAACAAGTTTATTGAAAACATGAACACTTTGACTACTCAGTAACAACTGCGTCAGATGCAAATGATGAAAACACACACAACCACAGCCACACACACATACACAGTCGGTGGGGTGGTATGTTATTTATATATTCTCGGTCCCCCCCGCACCCCCTCATCTCATTCCTTCCAAAATCCATGATTAGGGGCACAGCCAGGACGTGACTGGATACAAAACAAAGATATAAGCAGCCATTGCCAGCTGCCCGCACGCAGCAACACACACAGCCAGCCACACACACCCAGCCAGTCACACACACACCCAGCCAGTCACACGCACCCAGCCAGTCACACGCACACACACACACACACACAGCCAGTCACACACACACACACACACACACACACACACACACACACACACACACACACACACACACACACACACACACACAGCTAGTCACACACATACACACAACCAGCCAGTCACACACACACACACACAACCAGCCAGTCACACACACACACACCGAGCCAGATACACACATACACACACACACACAAAGCCATGGTGAGTCAAGCAGGTTATATGTTCATTCATTAGAAAGAGAATTAATATACATAAATGCAAAAATACAAATTAGTGCACTGTTACAGAACACTTTAAAATGCACACCTTTGCTGTAAACTTGAAGCAGAGCAACCAGCTATTAGTGAAGCAGGAGGAGGACAGCCAGAGAGGAGTCAGGAATCAGAGGAGCGTGGCGCCGCAGTGGAGGATCAAGTATATCAGTGCAGACCAGGAACACTTCCTGGTTGGAGGTACATGGAGTGCTCAGGTGCGCGCGCTCACTACATGCTCCACCACAGGTGTCCTCTGACTGCTGCTCGGCCCCTGCTTCATTCACAAACTGCGGCGTGCTCGCGCATGCCGGGGGAGTGCTCGCGCATGCCGGGGGAGTGTTCGCGCATGCCGGGGGAGTGCTCGCGCTTGCCAGACTAGGGGGGACTCGCGCTTGGGAAAAAACTTAAAGTTACTCAATTCGCCACAGTTTGACTGCTAATTCGCCACAAGTGGCGAATGGTGACAGGCTTGCCCACCCTGGCACCAGAGTATATATAAACAGTTTACTGTATATGCAGAACAAAACACAATACAACATCAACAGTACATTAGTGTCACCCTGTAACACTGGCCTCACTGGGCCGTAACCTCATACCCTATACCCAAATATCCCAAGAGTCCCCCTTACACCCAAGTGTGAGACAGCGCTGCCCACTAGTTTGAGATGAGAGCTGGTGCACTTGGTGTATGATGCAGGTACCTGCCGGGTGTCCACACCCGGGAGCGCAGATGCTGTACTTTAGATCCCTTGCTCCCGAAGAATGATCCAAGACGCCTCCGCTGCAACAGTGGGTGTCCCGCCAGACGGTCCCACTATGAAGATAGTCTCTTATCTTGAGTGGTTGATCTGATCCCAGACCCAATGATCAGGGCTGCACAGCGTAGCAGCTGTGTCCCTGAATATCACTAACAACTAAAGGAGCAGGGTCCCTACCTAAGGGCCTGTTCCTGTAGCAACCACAAGCTATGGTATGACTCAGGGCCTAGCTGGGGGCTAGGGGATAACCTGGCCTAGTGCAGGGGCCACCTTCTCCCTGCACCTACAACCTCCCCCTACTCTGACCCAGCACCGACTCACTAGCAAGCCCTCAGCGTGCCAAAATGTATCTTTCTCCTCAGGGGAAGCTCTAAGCCCTTTTGGCTGCTGTGGCATCACATGGTTAGCAGCCCCAGGGGCTGCTGGGTCTTGTAGTTCCCACAGGATCTCTCTACTATTGGGGCCGTGTGCGCGATCTCTACTGTGCATGCGCAATCCTGTAATGGCCGCCGCTGCTTGCAACTGCGCACGTGCAATTTTGTGAAGGCCCTGTGCTAGGGAGCGTCACCTGTGTCATTTCTCACTACTAGTAATGGCCGCTGCAACTCTTCTGCGCATGCGTGAGCCTCCGCGCATGCGCGAACTTAACAAACATGGCGGCGCCCTACAAAGGGATCCGCCGCCCAGCCCGCCCGTCGCCACCCGCAACAGCCCCCACCATGTCGGAGGTAAAGGAGAGGGAAACGGAGGAGCTGGGTGCCAGAGGGAACCTGGCTACATGAGTAATGTTATAATTCATGACCCTGGGCTCAGGCACGGCCCCGTCTCACCCATAAATAATACAAACACCAATTTGCAAGGAAAATGCCACAGCTTTAATGATAACCATAAGATTAAACAAACATATTCCAGGTAAAGGGGAATTGCATGGCAAAGCATGGCCAAAATTCTAAGGGTACGTTCCCAGACCCAACACCAGCTACTGTCTGCCAACCCCGCCTGACAGACCCCACACGCGTGCCTTATTTTGCAGGTGCTGCCCCACTTGATTGGCCTTTATTAAAGAGCCAGCACACATATGACTCTGCCACAGATGACTGCACGGGGCCCATAAGCTGCCGGCTGCTGACTGAAATCAAGACGGCCGCTGTGGAATCATTAATGACACCCACAAGCCTATCTGCTTACATCCTCAAGACATGATTAAGTACTGCCAGGCTCTGATAAAACCCTTCATCATAGCAACACCATGCTAAGACTACATACATCTTATAGGTTTACCAAATGGTAGGCAAATATATAAATAGGTCTGAATATTCCTGGGGCTCCTTTTCCCCTTTCACACTTGCAAGGATGGAAAAGACCTGGAGCCAGTTGCCAAATGTTTTAAGGATCTGTGTCTTAGCCCATTCCTCCACTCTAGTGTCACTCTTCCTGTCGGACGTAGCCACCCAGTCCTTAAATTCAGGTAGCAGGGTCACCAAGTCTACATATTCCCCTTTGCATAGACTCTCCTTGATCACCACTCTTAAGTGCAAACCCAACAGGCCACCATACACACCATACACATATAAGCGTCCTTAAATCTCCCATACAATACTTTTTGCCTAATCTCGTCCACCACACTTGACTCCACTAACATCTGCTTTTGACGGTAGGGGCAATGTGGCTCGCATATTAAAGGTTAAGCCCAGCCATTGCTCCTATCCACCTAGATGGATAAAAAGTATTTCCCCCGTATATCCATCTTATTCTGATTAAAATAGCCAAAATGTACTATAAAATGTGTAAGTAATACTTTTTTGAATGTAAAATGTGGTGCATGTGTTTCTGTGTCTCCTTTGTGTTCCAGGCTGGTAAGACTCACTTATCTAGCCTGCATACAAAGGATTCTGGATTGTGATAAACAAAGGGAGGAAGTGCAGTGCTTGGCAACATTGTGAAAGTGGAGATGGGCGGCGCTCAGGTCTGGGAGAAATTGGCTCGAGGAGCGGAGCCTTTGTTTATACCAAACACTGAGGCACCTATCTCTGCAGGAGATATCCAGCCGGTTGTAGGAACTGTTGCTGGATATGAGCCGTGTAGGCGCTATTTCCATTGGCCAGCGTGTAGCAATCGTGCTGTGATCAGTCAGCACCCATCCTCCATGCTTTTCTATCGAGGTGGGGAAAGTATGTAAATAGTAACCGATCTGAGCTCCATAGTCGTTTCTAGACTTAGCGTATAGGTTAACTAAGGGGTGTGCTTCAAGTCTTTGCTGGAGATACCCCAGAACGAGGCTCAGTGCTGAACAAAGTGGGAGATTTGAAGGTGCTATTCTCCAAATAGCTTCCCTGAACTCATAAGAGAACGAAACCCCTGCAGACATGGAAGTACTCCTGGGTAAGCCTACCACAGCGGTGCTCAGCATGTAGCTAACTAGGATTTCCCGCATAACTCCCGGTTGGTGAGTGCAAGCTCTTTTTTTGTGCATTGGTGCTGTACCTATTGACTGGTCAAAATAAACTTGCTTTATTTAACTCCTTCATTCTGCCCGGTGCTTGATCCCAGTGAATTGTCCTGTTCTCCCATGAAACTGTTCATTCTGATGAAACCCCTTGACCTACCAAGGATGACGGAGGAAAGATGAAGGAACCTCAAACCCTGAATGCAAATCTACCATAACTGGTAGCAAATAAGTGCCACTCACCCCTAGTCAAGAGCTGTCACCCTCCTCTTCCCTCAGAACTTCACCCCCCAATGATTGCCCTTGCTCAGTCTCCTAACTAGCCAAACAACTTTTTAAAGCAGTTGACATGGAGAATCTCCCCTGGCCTCCCCTCAATCCCACTCCCTTACAGCCCAATTGAGATTGTATCCCCAAGACCTCGTTACCTGCCCCACTGGGTAACGGAGTGTCGGGGCTCCTGGGCCTGCCACCAGCTACTCCAGAGTGTAAGCGTCTAAGCCCCTCCTGTTGGCAAGCAGCCCAGAACAATTTGGGCCTGACTAAACATCTTCTTGTCATGCCGTAATAAAGTACCCCTTTTTGTAGCACCTTGCCTCCAGCCTGTTTGAATTAGCAGTACCCGTCCCACTACCTTTCCTGCTAAACATCTTCTTGTGACTGGGCCTCAGTCATGTACTCTGGGTCCCTCCAGCTTCCGACTTCAACCCGTCTGGGCCCTGTCTCCTGTAAGGAAATAAATGGGAAACCAGTGTCCACGCTCCGAACCCCACACTAGCATCCCCACTTACCAATGTCCCCTCCCCAAACTCAAGGTCAGAACCCTACCCTTACCATTGGACTCTTTGACCATAACCTTTCCTAGCTGGACTGGAGGTCCTTTCCAGAGAGCCCTGTCTCCCTCTTAAGCCCTGGGGGGTCTACTTGAGCTGCCCCCTCCCTGCCACCCTAGGCCTCTTCCGGGTGGCCTCCACTCTCTCAGGCCCCACACCCAAAAATTCCGGGGGTTGTGACCACCTCCTAAGCCTCAGCGGAAGCTGTTTATTTTCGTAAACATACAGCCATAGATATCATCAATCAATGAAATGCGTAATGTCTTCTTTTGCATCTTCCTACGATAACCACAAATCTTAATTTCATATGTAACCCTCTTTGCCTGGCTCTAAAGGAGTTTACATCAGATGGACTATATACAGTAGAGGCAACTCTTATTCGAACAAAAACCAGTGGCAATTCCCCAAAAAACCCAGGAAACACCCAGGTACATTCTGAATACATGCCTTAAACTTTCCTTAAACTAGCCCCAGCATTTCTGCATTGATTAATGGCCTATCAGATTAACAGCGGGGGTCCCTGGCAGTCCCATTCAAACTGAATTGGACTGCCAGGGATCCCTGCTGTGTTAATCCTATGGGCCGTTAGTCAATGCAGAAATGCCTTAAACGTGCCTCAAACTAACCCAGAACATACCCAGCACATACCCAGCACATACCCACAATGTAACCCGTCTAGTTTACGGCAAATGTTAGAATAAACGTTGCCTCTACTGTACAAGGCATTGCTCAGTCTCTCATACATGGTTAGGGTGCTGGGTAGGTTCAGGATGGTTGTGGATAGGCTAATGGAACAAAGAGGGACACTAGGAACTTTATAGTACAAACAAGGGCTTTATTCACTTCGTTGACAAACAAAACAGACTTCATTTCAGACATTAACTGGTGGCAAATAATGTTACTCTTTGTTTCTTCCCCAGGTAGCTCTCACTCCAACGCTGGGGAGGTACTTAGGCTTGTTTACATTAGTATTGGTTAGATTGGCAATCATTCTATAATGCCCTACTTTAGGTGGAGCCATGTTGGGACACACACTAATCTCGGGGCTCATTATCCCATTACTGTATATAGCATTCTTTGTCCACACATAAGTATTGGATCGGGAGTTTACTAAGGACCTGCCTGTGAGGCCGATCTGATTGTGCTCCGGAGCTACTACTCAGAGAACTCCTGAATGAGAACAATCTTGGGCAATTACTATAGGAGCTAACTAAATAGGGCACGTTCGCTAACTGAAAACAATAAAAAGTGAATGGACACTCTTAAAACACATATCTGTACACTTAAACATATTTACTTACTTAAGTGAGGCCCTCTTCAACTGCCACTCCCAGGGAACCTGGTCCAAGAACATTTGGGGGAGCTATATATACCATCCCGTCTCCTTATGATGACATCACTGGTCACGAGACATACTGGGGAGTGGCTATACATTTTGCACAGTCATCCTTCACCACATGATGTGTAAGGGATTAACCTTTGTGAGCCCACATAATTAGCACATTAAGGGTGTTAAGTCCTTGCATTAATTATTAGTTGGGCTACACATATGTAAAGCTTCAGACATTATTTAATGACCTTGTAACCAAGGTAAATGTATTCGAAGTTACAAGTTATTTTTTAAAAGTTTTAAATAATTTATACAAGCAGTCCTTTAGAAGCCTCTTAAATGAAAGATATACAGCATCGCCAATTTTTGTGTGCTAGAGTTTTTTTTTTTAAATACTGTATAGTTTTTATAAAATAGTCCAACAGTTAAGAGAAGCAAAAGTCATTGAGAAAATGAAATGAGTTTGGCACACAGGAATAGGAGAGAAAAGAACATTGCTAAACAAGCCACAAAACTTGAGGACTGTTTGGAGAATCTGCCGGCGGTACATTATCACTAGCTCAACACTCCAAAAACAAAACTTTCTTAAGTTAGCAAATCCCACTGGGGAATTTTCCATTGAGTGTGCCAATACAAAATGCTTTCCTCAAAATTTGTGTTTGTTAAATGTTATTTGTACGGGACTGTTTGACAGAAACAAATTTAAGACGTGACCTAACAGAATTAGTTAGTACTAGGAAGACTGCAGTTAGTAAAATAAATGTATGATATTATTTATGGTAAAGTTAGAGGAAAGTTTGCACTTTTGTGGTATTTTTATATATATATATATATATATATGTGTATACTGTACACTATGTACAGTATATTAGATAGATAAATAGATAGATAGGTAGATAGACGTACAGATATAGACAAATAGTAGCAGTATAATGTATAAAAGCATAAATCACCACTTCTGAGAACTGCATTAAAAAACTGTTCTAATACCATTAGGCCCATTTTCACTAAAGTGTGCTACACTGTAGCACACCCTAACTCTCCTTTAAATTAGTGGGAACTAAAATGTGCTAAATCTTAGCACCCTTGAACAGCAGCGGATTTCCAAATTTGCCGCCCCATGGCACTTGGCTGTGCCTGCCGCCTCCTTGGTGCCGCCCTCCTGCTCCTTTGGAATTCCAGTGTCAAATGACGCCGCAACGTCACCAACGTGATGCATACGGCGGCGCGTTGCCATGGAAATGCGACATCATGACATCATTTGATGACGCCTTGCCATGGCAATGAGACACCGTGTGACGTCACGGTGGGGACGTCCGCAACGTAATTTGACTCCGGCATTCCAAAGTAGCAGGAGGGCGGAAGAAAGGAGGCGGTCGACAGCGTGGCAAAATTATATGGGGTGGAAAATTTTGCAGCCCCAAAATTTTGCTGCCTTAGGCCCGGCCTAACAAGCCTAATGTGAAATCTGACACTGCCCTTTAGTGGATATGGGCCTCAGAGAGGTACCAACTCCACATTTATTCTTGTATTAACAAATAAAATTGCAGCATGAGAAGGGAGGCACTTACCTGGAGAATAGGAAATTACATACAGTAAGTAGGGTAAGGTAGAAAAGTAGTGACATATTCCCTAAACAATACATATTTTATCTTGCATTTCACTTGGTTTACTTACCAAATACATGTAACCCGCCCTGCCCGGCTCCTAAGGAGTTTACATGAGTTGACTATGTACATGGCTTTGCTCAGTCTCTCATACCTTGTCAGGGTGCTGGGTCCACGCAGGCTCGGGGTAGATATGCTGATGGAATGATGAAGGGCACCAGGAACTTGTATAGTACAATGAGGAGTTCTATTAACAGCCGTTGATAATGGTTTTCACATCAAAGACAGTCGTTAATACTGTATATACACGTTAACTGGTGAACAACCATGTTTGTACTTTTTAACTCTAGGTAATCCTTACTCTCACATGCCAGAGATGTGCTTATACTTGTTGCTGTTACTATAATCTTAAATGGCCATCTTCTGCTTAGCATCCCCAACTCTTTATATCAATTGGGCCCCATCTTAGATCACCCTTACTATCATGAATTATGGGATCATATTCCAGTGAAAGGGTACTTTGTGGCTCTTTTAGGCACTCTGTGTTGGAGACTACAGGGGCCTCTCAGCAGGGCAACTCCAATTACATCCAAAGGCTACCACTACCACTTGGATAACCCCAATAGGACATAGGATTCCTCTGTAGTAACCTATAGACTCCTGTACTTCCAACGCTAAGTGGATAGGACAATTTCCCTAACTACAAAACAGCAAAGATGGACATGATATTATCACTATACATTAACTATACACAGCAACGTATTTACATTACCAACTGTGAGGCTCCTCCAACTGTCACTCCCAGGAACCTAAGTTCTAGAATCTTTAGTCTCAGTATATATACCCTGATGGGGACGTCACTGGTCACAATGCATAGCGTGGGAGTGTATAGTCACTCTACACACTGTAATGGGAGAGGGGCGTTACTCTGCATGAGCCCACACAGTTAACCCCTTACCGCTATTAACCCCTTAATTACAATAGTAGCTCCAAGAGCGAAGGCTACATACATATATAAGTAATATTGGTGATACAAATGTTATGTATATAGATATTATCACTATGTGAAAACCTGGCCAATTGGCACAAATTGTAATTGAATAAATACTTATTCTACTACAGGCTCATATTAACATTGTATTTGTAGATATCCTAAGAAACAAGGTTTAGAGTCTTGACTGAACTATATAGTATTGCCATAAATATATGGGTCTTTGGAATACCAAGACTGCTGATTAGTATTAATGCTATGTATTATACCTGTAACATATTTCCATATACTCATCAGCATTTATCCTTTTTTTTCTAAATGACTTAGATCTCTAAGGAAAGCTAAAGAAGGAACAAATGATGATTAACAATAAGATGTATTATTGTATGGCATTTCTGTATGCCCAACACTGGATTTCTGTGCACGTTTTATAGAATTATTGATAGCACATTGAAGGGCTACTGTGCTTCAGTGAATTACCTCCTTTGTTCAAGAAGAGTTGAGAAGAGAGTTATTTTATGTTATGACATAAAACATGGAGCAAGAGAGAATGAAGACATTTAGTGCTAAATTTACTAATCAATGTAAAGTCATGACACCATATGGTGCCATAAAGCATTCTTTGGCCAATGTAACTGCTTATGAAAAATCCCCTATTTAATATGCCGTAGAGATCAGACCATACCGCAGTTACACAGTGTGTTTAAAGTTAATGTTGCTGTTTCAATTATTAGCAAGATCACAAATGTGGAAAATCCCCATTCTATTAGACATGTACAGTATGATAAAAGTAATATAATTAATTATGAGCTAAACCATTTTGACATCTTAAAAAAATGTTTTGTTTAAAGAACTATTTTACTGTGCAGCATTTCCCAAACATGTTTATTTGTGGAAGACTGCTACAAGACTGTTACATATTTAAAATAATAATAATTATTATTATTATTATCATCATTTATTTATAACATACCACCATATTCCGTAGCACAGTACAATAGGATGAACAAAACGAAATATAAAACATTAACATACATTGCTACAGTAGGTAAGGGGCTTACAGTTGTGAGGATTCGCCATTCTGGCGGCTGGAGACCCTCTCCTCACCTGTGAACCCCTGCCACGACAGACGCTCAGGATGCGCGATCCCTTGGCCCTGTTACGCGCGCGTGCAGACCACGTGCAGTCAGTCTGACCTCCCGCAGGCCCCATCTCCGCACAGGCGCGTGGCATATGCTTTCCCCCAGTTTCTGCCTCCGCTCCTGTGACAGGCAGGCCCGGCGCGGGAGTGACATGCGCACCGGACTCCACCCCCTGACCTCAGCGACGCGCACAGAACAGCGCGCCCTCGGTACGCCACCAAGACTCGGGCACGCTCGGTAAAGGGACATGCACGGTGCACCAGTGACGCGCGACCAGGTTGCCAGCCTTCCACGTCGGCGACGCACACAACACATAGCTCCGCCTGTGCTCCTAATTTGGCTGTTCTCAAGCAGTCCAGGGGGAGCATATGAGGGAGAAAAGATAAACAAAATGCAAAATATAATCGCAGATGTTAGAAAATCTGAAGTAAGGCACGTTGTCTATTCTTGGCTCATAAACCCAGCTTACTCACAAGATGCAGATGAATAAAGAGGCGTTTTGCAAGTAGGGCTGCTACCCGTGTATAATGTGTGTTGTCAGGAACCCCCTTCACTGGCACAATTGGTGTGACACGATATAGGAGAGATAGGAAAAAGCTACATAGTGCGATCAGACTGATAGACCAAATCTTTATGTAAAAAGTATATAAAATGTGCACTCACAATGTGCAAGATAAAATCAAGCATATATCACTTAAATAAGTGAATTGAAGGATCACCGCACTGCTCACCGCCTCCCTTAGTTCTTCCACTTCTCGTGGGCTGTTGCTGAAGCTTGTCTCGGCTCTTCTCGCCTCCGTCGGAGCATGTGACGTCACGGCTGCAGGGACGGTCAGGTACGGATCCCCTCCAGGACCAAAAAACACCACTCTATGCGGTTCGCCCAGTTAGGAACTGTATCCGGCTTCGTCAGGAGTGTGTGCCTAATATGTGCCTAATTTGACTGTGTCATAGGGCACACATGTGTGACCCAGCAGCCTATCGGATTCTCCTCCTCTGTCCCGCCCTGGCTCTTCATTGGCTGATGGCGCTTTAAATAGTTGCATTGCTCATTCACTCATTGCTGAGCATAACATTATGTGACGCTGTGTCTTGCTGCAATCCTGCCTTGTACCTCACTGTACCCTGCCTTGTTCCTGCTGCTGCCTGACCCCCTGCTTCGTATCTGGACTCCTAAACTCTCTACTCCTGACCTCGGCTATCCTCAACGACTACACTCCACTCTGCAATCCTGACCATGGCAAAGCACCCCAACGATCCTGTACTCTCCAATCCTGAACTTGGCAAAGTACCCCAATGATCCACTACTCTCCAATCCCGGCCCGGCAAGTATAAACGACTACTCTACCTTCTGTACTCCTGATCCGGCTTGCACGACCAATCTACACTCTAGGCGCGCCCTCGCGGTTGTGGGTTGGCGTTTATACAATTCCCTACCTCAGCGTCGCGTCACGTCTGGTTTGTGGTGAGCTACGCGTTACAACAGTCTATAAGGAAGGGTAAGTGGTACACGTGATAAGATGGTTGATGTGTTTCGGACAGCTGCTTGTTAGTTGAAGGAGTTGGCTTTGTGCGGAAGTAGAGCTGTGAGAGCAGGGTAATGTGTTAAGATGGAAATGCTTCAATATACATCTGAAATAATTGACCCAAGACCAATAACAGCTGTTACATCAGTGAACAGCAGCAAATGGCTGACACCCTTTGCCTGACTCAGGTGTTATTTGTAGTAGAGTCTGAGGTGAAGTGAAATCAACTGAGCAGCAAACAGACGCCCACAGCAGAGATGCAGGAGAGGGAGGAGAAGGTGACGATACCCAGGTCTCTGAAGTTGTGTTTGTCCTTTCCTGATGATTTTAACCCTGTGCACGCTGACAGGAGCAGTGAAGGTGAAGCATGTTGGGGAGACTCTCTTAGGGTGCATCCATACTCACCGCGACAGCGCGTGCGGCGCGAACAAAAAGCCATACATCTATGAGGGCGACAGATATATCTTTGTCGCGCGACAGCAGCATCACATGAGCGATTCAGCCAATGAGGGTGAACCGCTCATGTGACATCACGGCCACGCCTCCGACATGCCTCCCCCTCGCGTCTCTCCCTCCACATCCCAAAGGCCACGGTTCGCCTCTGGGGCAGGCGCATGCGTCACCACGTGCTCCATCGCGCGTGCGCCCGCGCGCCTACTATATCCCGGCCTCAGTGCTCAGTCTTTGCCGTGCCAGTGTTATTTGTAATAATTTGTAGTTATTTGTATAATTTGTTGAGAATAGCAAAGGAGCATCGAATTACTTTTTTAAGCAAAGGCACAGATCTAGCAGCTTCAAGAAAAATACACGCTCTGTAGTAATGCACCCGTAGCATTCAAACATGATGCTACTATGCAGATTATATATCAAGTTAGCATTCTACTCATTATCTAGTATCGTTGTAGAGTTATTATTAGTCCTCTGCATACTCATTTCAAACATGTTCTGTATAGTTCATCTTCAAAGACTGCACATCTCTTAATTATTTTATCATACCACACCTAGTTTATCTGCCTTCTCAGCAACTGAAATACAGACAGACTGCATGAAACTAGAACTGTCACCCTGTGTTGTCTGCATAAAAAAAATTATTGACTTGCTTTACAATTGTATGCCCAAAGCAATACTTGCTGTTGTTACTTTCTACATTGTTTAGAAATGAGAGAATACCATGAATAGTCAATGAAGAAAGAATGCGTGTATGGTTTTCTATCTTAACAAAAAAATTATTTTGTAGACATTTGCTGTGTCTACCGATGTTTGGAACAACAAAGAATTTATTTTTTATTAGTGTAGCCCTGGTAAGATATAGGGCTATATGTCTTTCCTCCTACTGGTATAAGCCCTGCTAAGGGCAGGCTGCCAGTAGTTATCATGGGTTTCCCCCACATCAAGCCCTGCTCTGAGTGATGGAAGTAGGTCACCTGACCCTGTGTGGAAGGCATAGACACAGGGGCGGTACCTGCTGATGTCATGAAGGGGAGGGCTGTCTCTATTTAGTGTGCCTGTTCCTGTCAGTGACAGTAGAGTTGAGTCCTGGGTTCAGTGCGGAGCAGTTACAGTGTGTGAGCTAGCTAGGTTCCTGAGGAGTAGGGCCTAGTTAGCTATAGGTGGACCAGTGCCTCTCACCCTGCCTAGGGGGTGAGGGAAGAGCTAGCCCCACCCTGAGTGCCCGTGACTTGGGGTGGAGGCAGGGACACAGAGTACCCAGAGACCATCCTGAGGGTGAGCAGTCTGGGGGAAGAGGAGACCCTGTACCTGTGATACCACTGTGTTGCTGTGATTGCTGCTACACTGTGCTGCTGTGTGCTGTGCAATAAAGAGCTGCTGCTGATTTTATCAAGACTGACTGAGACTGGAATCTCTCATCCCTGTGTGGGAAGTTCTCTGTAAGGGTTCCACCCCATATCCCTGGGGCTTCACAGAGATGGAGGTGTTGCACCACTGAGAAGAGATGAAGGCATTCACCCCAGAAACCTGGTTCTGTCATCCCCCACACCATCGTGGGAGACTCAGGCCCTCCTGTTGCCAGCAGGTATGCACCACACCAAGACACGTAGCCAGACCTTAGTACACCTCAGGGGGTCCGATTTGCGACCGGGGGGGGGGGGGGGCTCTCTCTCTCTCTCTCTCTCTCTCTCCCTTCCTTCCTTCCTTCCTTCCTTCCTTCCTAGATGTCTTTAGCAAACACTCCAAAATGTACCACGGCACTAATTCTTCCAGGGTATATAAAGAGACAAACACAGAGTGCACTACAGTATATTTCAACAAAGGAGGTGCAAGTTTCCAAAGAAAACCAGCTGATATACTCACAAGTGTACAGGTTTCTCAAGCCGTTCAAAGAAAATACTGTGTGTAGTTGATACTGCCCTCTAGTATTACCTCAAAGATAAAAGAGGAAATAACTTAGTGCAAAACATCTTTTACTATAATGTATAAGAAACAGGGCCACAGACAGATTTCCTGGAGCATAGGACTAGAGCTTCGCCCCACCCAACCCTGTGTTAGTGCTGCCCCTCGACCGTGTTGGCAGCCTTGTGAGCCCTCCCCTATCACACCTGTATTTCTCTCCCCACACCGTCTCTGACTTTTCCCCCTCCTCTTCTCTCTCCCAGCTTTCCTCACACTCATTTCCCCCTCCTCCCTTGCCACACACACAATTCCCCCCAATACCCCCCCCCCACAGTGCCTACACAGTGCCCAATATACACAAAATACCCCCTCCCAATAAAAAACTACCCCACCAAATACAGACTCAACTACCCCTCAAATAGAGACATACTACACACACACACACCAAGATGCACCCCACACCAGATACAAACACCACCATCCCCCTAGATACAATTCACTCTCTCCACAAATGCACTTAATACCCCCCAAATACACTTACCACCTCTCCCCTCAAATATACTTAACCCCTCCCCCCACAAATACACTTACCACTTACATCTGGTTGCCTCTGCCGAGCCCTGGCTCTACCCAGTTGCTGCTACCTCGCTCTATGCAGGACCTCTCTCTCCTGCTGGTTTTCACCGGATGTTGAGCCTGACTTCCGTGTATACCCAGGTTGGAGAGAGAGAGAAATGCCTAGCTTGGAAAGAGGAGGCACCAGATGTAGAGAGACGGGACCCAGAGACGGCAATCAGAGGCCCAGCAGCTGGTGTAACTAACTCCCCCCTCTCAGACAGGTAGTGTTGATTCGGTCTGTTAACTAACCGTTCTAACCATGGAACCTATATATGAGATACATATATATATATATAAATGTATCAAAAAATACAATGGCTATTGTAATAAAATTAAACAGATTATGAATCGTCATTGGAAAGTGTTACTTTCAGATCCACACCTAAACAGTCAGTTGTCTACTATGGCACCATTGGTTTTTCGTAATGGTTTAAATATCAAAAATATTTGGCCCCAAGTAAGCTTAGTGATTACACACTGGGTAATGGAGGGCAACATTTAGTGCCTGTGAATGCCAAATGCGGGAGATCTAGATGTACAATGTGCAAACATCTTCAGTTATCGGACACTTTTTCTTCATTTAGTAATCAGTCTATGTACACAATAAATGTCCAATCAATTGTCTCTCAACCTATATACTGTATATCCTATCTTGTTCATGCAATCAACAATATGTGAGTCGTACGAAAAGAGCACTGTGTGTCAGATTCCTTGAGCACAGACGTGCTATTATTAAGAGGATTTTGGCACACAGTGTTCCTTGTCATTTTGCCCAAGTACATTCCAAAGATCCCAGGGGACTCAGTATTATGGGTATAGAGAGTATTCCCAGTACCAAATTGGGTGGAGATAGATTTAAGTCACTCTGTATGAGAGAATCATTTTGGATATACTCTCTCAATACGCTCTCGCCCAAGGGTCTCAATGAGTGCTTGGATACAAGCACACTGGTTTAGTGTTCTTTCTCTTTTGCTGTTCTCTGCCTGACTGCTCAGGTTATTATAGTGATTCCCCTCCCCCTGTCTTAAATACTTGTAAGAGTTAAGTGGATAGGGCTCTGTGTGCTTGGAGGGTCTTTCTGTAGTATGTATAGGTTTTATCTATTTTCAAAACAGGTGCTCAATCTTTAAGTTTAGAGTCAATCCAGTTCTATTAGTTATATTTTTAAGCACAAGTACATTTTTTTAATTTATTTTATTAAATTATTTCTTTTTTGGAGAATTAATAAACTCAAATATTAATTATCATTAATTTTTTTTATATCATGAATTTTTTGTTTATCTATATGCATTTCCTTTTTAATTGTGTAAATTGTTAATTGTTTAATGTATTGTAATATTGTTTTTGTGTTGTTCCCACTACACATAAGGATTTATATATGGTTATATACACATTAAATGGTATATCTATTTGAGTAAAGTGATAGAAATTAGTATATTAGAGCTAAGATTTATTATAGATAAAGGTTCCAATTCGAATGGTTTATTCTTTCATATTTGATGAATGTTAGATTGGTAATAGTACAGTAGGTTATATTTCTGGCATTATTGGTAGTAGCAATAGAAGTGATTTTTTTTTCTCCATCCACTAGTAGGCCTTCAAATACAAAAGATGGATTGTCAATGTCCAGTCGTAATCATTTACACTATTGGTCTGGCACCATTTTGTTAGTTGTCCAAAAATATTGTCATTCGTGCCAATTATGGCCCCAGTCTCTTCTTTGCTAGATAAGGATAGCTGGTGTCACTGAGGCTCCAAACGACCAAGCCCTCCAGTGTTTGCAATGGCAGGTGTTTTAGGTATTGGTCGTACCAGGGCTTTAAAATTATGGATACTTGTCATCCACTATTCAAGTGGACGTTGCTGCACCACCTTGAGAAAGGTCCCACTGGGGGACCGAAACGTCATTTTTTGTGTCTTTTATCAAATATAGAACATTTTTGATTTACTTACCTGCGTGCTGTCCCTTGATGTCGTGTTGCAACCGGTATCGTATGGTCTATACTGAAGGGCCCTGCAATGCACCAAAACACCATTGCCCACGACAGACCAATGAGATTCCACCTCTGTGATCCCATTTTTGAATCCATAACTATCTCCACTTATTTGGCGCCAACCATCAAAAAGGCCTGTTTGCGTAGAATCATCCGCTGCTCTTCTTGCCAAACTCTTCATCATTTTATCACAGCCTATACATTCACCGCATCCTGCGAACACCTGGTACACCCAACTTTGAATCCAGATTCCACTGTTTATTTCGGCTGCCTCTCTCATTGCAGATAAACATGGTTTACAGAAAGGACCTACGCCTACTGTATATTTACAAAGCAGTGTTTTGCACCTAGTGCACCTAGTGTTTTGCACCTAGTTTTTGCAGTTTGCAGTTTGTGGTCTCACATCTATCTTCAGCAGCAGCAGATGCACCGCCGTTTTTCCTGCAATTTTTGAATCCAGATTCCACTGTTTATTTCGGCTGCCTCTCTCATTGCAGATAAACATGGTTTACAGAAAGGACCTACACCTACTTAACTAAAATTAATAAGAATCTCGCACAGGGAGAAGTGGACGCATTAAATAAATTTAAAAATAATAAACAAATTGTTATCAGACAGGCTGACAAGGGGGGGGGAGGCGTGGTCATCCAGGACATTTCTGTGTATCTTTTTGAAGCACGCAGATTCCTGGGTGACTTAGCCTACTATATTACTATTGAGTCTGACCTGGTTATCTGTTACCAAAACAGTTTAAAGGAACTTCTTGTTCAAGCACTAACAGATGGAATTATTTCCAAAATGGAATTTAAGTTTTTATTCAATATTCACCCACGTACACCTATTTTTTATCATTTGCCTAAGGTACACAAGTCCTTGGTCAATCCCCCTGGCCGGCCTATCATATCCGGGGTGGGGTCTATGATGTCAAGCCTATCCCAGTATGTTGATTACTATCTTCAACCCTTTGTAGCTAAGCTCAGGTCACATATTAGGGATACGCTCCATGTCATTGACTCCACCTTGGATTTGAAGTGGAAATCTATGGGCCACATGTGATGTGGCCTCACTATACACCTGTATAGACCATGCCAGGGTGATTGAAGCCTTAAAATATTGGCTGGACAAGGACTTGTGTATCCCGAGTAAACATAACATTTTCATTTTGGACAGTGTTAAATTTATTTTAAATCATAATTATTTTCTGTTTGAAGATATTTATTATTTACAGATCTGTGGAACGGCCATGGGCACGAGGTTCGCCCCCAGCTATGCAAATCTCTTCATGGGATTTTGGGAGGAGAGATTTGTGTGGCAAAATGAGGAGCTTGGGGCGGCTTCGTGTACTATGGCTGTTTCATAGACGATAATATTTTGATTTGGGATGGAGAGGAGGCTAATTTATCCAATATTTTGAGTTCTTTTGACAATAATCCTTTAGGATTGAAATTTACATTTAAAATAGATGCAGTTTCAATAGTTTTTTTGGATTTAGTGCTCACTTCGGATGTAGACTCTAATATTGTCACGTCCACTCATTTCAAAGAAGTTTCTGTTAACAATTATGTACATGCGTCCAGCAACCACCATCAACAGTGGTTACACAATATCCCTCTGGGGCAGTTTCACTGTATCAGGAGAAACTGCACCAGAGACAGTGACTTTGTTCAGCAGTCGGAACAGCTTAGCCGGAAGTTTCTTATTAAGGGTTATAGTGACCAATTGGTCTTAGAGTCTTTTAGGAAAGTAAATTCCTTGGATAGGTCTATTATGTTCCATAAGTCAAGAGCCAATAAGGAGGGGTCTCGTCTGAGTTATGGCACTCCAGTTGTTACTGGGAACACTGGTCCTTCTACCTTAAGATTTATAACTACTTACAACCCGTCCTTTAGAGCCATTCAAAGGATTATCAGTGACCATTGGGGAGTCCTTAGGTGTGATCCCCATTTGAAGGGCATTCTTTCGGACCGGGCTTCAATTGTCTACAGGAAGGCAAAAAGTATGAAGAGCATTATAGCTCCAACTAGACTCAGGTCAGGGGGTGCATCCATCACGTTCGCTACCAGGGGTCCAAATGGTAACCACAGATGTGGACGAGGTCGGTGCATCACCTGTAGGCATTTGGAGACTAGGTCCAAGTTCAATTCTCCTAATAGAGATATTATCTACCAAGTTAGAAATTATATTAATTGTCAGAGCTCCTTCATAGTGTATTGCATCCAGTGTGGTTGTGGCCAACGTTATATTGGCCGCATCACACGTCCTCTCAGTACTCGCTTCCTGGAGCACAGGAGAAGTATTATAAAGGGTATTATTTCTAACAGCATTTCCCGCCACTTTAAATTGGCACATAAGCAGGACCCAAAATCTATGACAGTGATGGGCCTTGAACACATTTCTCCCTGTGCTCTAGGGGGTGACCGTTTTAAAATCTTATGTTGACAGGAAACATTCTGGATCCACCAGTTGGGGACTCTCACCCCTTGTGGACTCAATGAGTGTTTGGATGCCAGTACACTGGTCTGACTTCTTCCCTTCCTGGACCCTCCACGCTCTACTGTATGGAGGTCCTTCCCTCTGTCATTCAGTTCCCTTTCCCCCTTCGTCCCCTTTCTTCCCTTCTATCCCTTCCCTTTCCCCTCCCTCCCTCCTTTTTTTCCCTCCCCCCTCTTCCCCCCCCTCTTCCCCCATCTCTTCCCCCCTTCCTTCTCTTCCCTTTCCCCCAACCTTTTTTCCCTCCCTTCCCTCCCCCCCTTCCCTGCCCCTCCCCCCCTTTCCCCTCTTCCCTCTCTTCTCTTTCCCCCCTACCCCTCTCCCCCTTCCCTAGAACTCCCTCGCCCCTTTCCCCCCTTTTCTTTTCCTTCCCCCTTTCCCCTCTTCCCTCTCTTCTCTTTCCCCCCTACCCCTCTCCCCCGCCCCCCTTTTTCTTTTTCCCCTAATATATAAATTTATATAACTATATAATGATAAGTTTTTTTAATACATATATTATTTTTGTTATATCCAGTGGTATAGTGGACTTATTATCCCCATGTTTTTATTTATGGTCAGTTGTTCTCTTCTCTTTCTCTCCGCCTTAGGCCTCTTTAATACCGTTCAATGTTATATTAACCTACATTTAATAATTGATTTGGGGCATCTTCTTTATCATCATTTTCTCTCTCTCGTCAAACTGTCTATTAATATAGTACTATCTATTTGTGATTATTCATCACTTAATATATATAGCTCATTAGAATCTAATAGTTGGTAGGTGTTTATTAATATTGAAATTAAGTTATTTATTATTTGAAATATTTTGTTTATCGCCATCCATCTTCGGTTGTATTTGCAGTATTCAATATATTTATATATATATATATATTTGTATTTTTATTTATATTTGTTTTTAATGATTTTGTTTTAATATATGTACATGTGTTAATATGTTTATATATACAGTATATATATATATATATATATATATATATATATAAATATATATATATATATATATATATATATATACTGCTATCCAATTGAGGTTTTTATTATTTATTATATGTATATCATATTCATTGATATATGGTTGACATAGGTGTCATTTGTATGTCTATTGGTTTATATAATCATTTACATAATCTTTATCAGTAATTCTAATATTCTGGTTTTACTTTGTTATTTTTATGGCTTTATTTTAGTAGTCTGATTAATCCTATAACGTGTTCTATGTTATACACATATCTGTATATTTGTGCCAGTGACTATTCCATTCATTTAGTATGGGATTCTCGGTTTGAGAAAAATCTAACAGGTTAAACTTATCCCTTGTTAATTACGGGTTGCTAGGCAACCCACTGGCTATAAATATAAAGATCCTCGTTCATTCACTATCAGCCCTTTGAGAAAGTCGCCCTCTGGTGACGAAACGCGTCAGGGAATTCGATCGTGCCATTACGTCATCACAACGCTGCGCACGCGCACGAGGCCGCACTGAGCGCGAGATTACATTGCGGCCATTCAAGTTTGAGAGGCAATCTCTGAGACTTCTACAGACTGATTTTTGTCGGCGAATTACACCTCTGGTCTCTTGTGAGCAGCTACTACTTCCATGCACCCCTGAGGGAGCTTCCATTTGCGGACGTCTGCTGTTTAGAGACCGGATGGTGGTGATTTATTCACAAATTGCTTGATTGATTTTTACTCTTGTGAGTGCCTGTTTGCGTAGAATCATCCGCTGCTCTTCTTGCCAAACGCTTCATCATTTTATCACAGCCTATACATTCCCCGCATCCTGCGAACACCTGGTAGACCCAACTTTGAATCCAGATTCCACTGTTTATTTCGGCTGCCTCTCTCATTGCAGATAAACATGGTTTACAGAAAGGACCTACGCCTACTGTATATTTACAAAGCAGTGTTACCCCATAAGGCAACACATTCATTTGAATGACCTGTTAGGTGTCTCCCAGAGATGGAACTTGTCTTAGGACACAGGTGCTCTTAGGAAATATTGATCTTTTAAGGTGTTTAGTGTTCCTTTGTTATAGTAACAGTATAGACAAACATCCGGCCCATTGAGTGGTGGGCTTAGAATGTGCAGTGGTTATAGTGTTTCCCAACATATAACTGTTGCTCTTATTCTCTAAAATAATGAAGGAAGGGTTAATTCCTGAAAACTTGTTAGTGTAAAACTTTAATTGAAAAGGTGACACGTGCTGAAACAATCCGTTACATACATTACCGTTACAGCTTTCCATTCCCACGCAATTTTCTCAATACAGCAAAATATGTTTGTTTTACGTAATAGATCGTACAAATAAGGGACATCAATTAAAACATTGACAAGCAGAGAATGTAATATTATTAAGCAGAGCAAAGGCCTAAAGTGTTTAAGGAACTTAAAGGATCTTACTTGAAACCCACAATTATTGCCAGTGTAACCAACGCTAATCAAGTGTGTCTGGATTGTACAGTATAATTACACTGGCGGCTTCCAAAAACCCTTACTTATAGACCATTTAAGCAATAATGTTCTGTAAAATAAGATATCCAGATGAAGAAAGAAAAATAAACGTGTTTCGAAACATTAACCCCCATCAGTTGCCCCAGGGGTACTTTTAGAAGGTTTAAAGGGGCATTTCTGCCTAGGCTGTTGTTTTTTACACAGATAGGAAGCAGGTGGTCTCCGGAGCTGAAACGTAGTAATTTCAGCTACGGGAACCTGGTTTCCCAAGATTATATTCTTATTCTGAAGCAAAACGTGCAGAAATCTCCCTTTTTATACCCGGTTTAAAACATAAGAACATTTTAAAATATAATAATTTTTAACTGATTTGAAACATAAGAATGTTCAACTAAAGCACTGTTCCTAAAATGCTTTATTTCAACCAGGGCCTGTTTAACCATTAGGCTACGGCCCCAGTCCTCACTGCTCAACGCGTGCCGGGCATCCTGGCGGCGTGTGCACAGTTTAAAGCCGTGATTGGCAGTCTGTAGGGGAGCTCTAGGGGAGCGCGGGGGAGGGCCATGACAGGGCATATCTGCCCTTCCATTGGTGCGCGCCGACCACGTGATCGCATCGCGGTACGGGAAGACAACATTCTTGTCTTCCCTGCCAGCGTACGTGTCACAGCACTTTGTGCGCCCACACACACACAGCCACTGGGGCCTGCCCCATAGAGGGCTGTGCTGGGGTGTGTGGCGCGGACGCCGTAGCGCGTGCCGCAGTGGCCACTGGGGACCTGGCCTTAGGCTAACAAGGGCAGAATTTGGGGGGTGGCAGACGCCTAGTTTGCCTAACGCAGCTTCCTAATGGGGGATTTCCCTGATCTCTGAGAGCAGGACAGCTGCTAGGGGGCTGGGCAGTTTCCTCCATTACCCAGCGGCAGCCAACCAGGAGGTGGTGTAAGGAGTCTGGGGTGGTGCCAAGCAGGAGGAGGAAAAACCATGGACGTGAGAGTGTGTGTGTGTTCTGTTGTGTGTGTCTGTGTGTTTGTGTGCGTTTTCTGTAGCTGTCCTGTGTGTATTTTTTCTGTTGTCTATTTTTCTGTGGCTGTCCTGTGTGTGTCAGAGGGAAAGAGAAAGGGGGGGAGAGAAAGGGAGGGAGGGGCTGAGGGAGGGAGGGAAAGAATGAGAGAGGGGAGAGAGAATGAGGGAGGGACAGGGAGAGAGAATGAGGGAGTGGGCAGAGAGAATAAGGGATGGGGCAGAAAATGAGGGAGAGGGGGGGTAGAGAACGAGGTAGGGGAGAGAAAGGGAGGGAAGAGGGAGAGAGAATGAGGAAGGGGGAGAGAATAAGGAGGGGGGAGAATGAGGAGGGGGGAGAGAATTAGGAAGGAGGAGAGAGAATGAAGAAGGTGTGAAGAGAGAATGAGGGAGCGGGGGAGAGAGAATGATGGCATGGGGGAAGAGAGAATGAAGAGAGGGAGGGGAGAGAGAATGCAAGAGGGAGGGGGAAGAGAAAATGATGAAGGGTGAATGAGCGAGGGGGGAAAGAACGAGGGGGAAATAGAGAATGGGGGAGAGGTGAGAAAGAATGAGGGGGGAGAGAGAATGAGGGGGGAGAGAAAATGAGAGGGGGATAGAGAATGAAGGAGGGAGAGAGAATGAGGGAGGGAGAGAAAATGAGGGAGGGAGAGAGAATGAGGGAGAGACAGGGAGAGGGAAGGAGTGGGGAGAGAATGAGGGATTGGGGAGAAAGAATAAGGTGGGAGAGAAAATGAGGGCGGTGGGAAGAGAGAATGAGGGAGGTGGGGAGCGATAATGAGGGAGGGGGAGGGGAGACGATAGGCGGGAGAGACAGGGAGAGGGAATGAGGGGGAGAGATGAGGGATGAGAGAAAAAGAATAAGGTGTGAGGAAAAAGAGAAAAATGAGGGCGGTGACGAGAGAGAATTGAGGGAGGTGGGGAGCGATAATGAGGGAGGGGGAGAGAGAATGAGGGAGATGGGTAGACAATGAGAGAGCGAATGAGGGAAAGAGGTGGGGTGTATACATTTTACAAAAAAAATCTATTAGGTATAACATTTACATTTTTCAGTTAGATAGAAAATAAAAATCCGAAAGTTAATTGTGTGTGTGTGCGTGTACTTGTGTGTGTGGGGACGCAAGGCTGAAGGTCTGCCTAGGGTGCCAAATACCCTTATACCGGCCCTGACTTCAACATTGAAGCAGAGCATGGACACTGCTGTTCCTTTCTGTTACAGTATCTACTGTATATAGAATGTGATTCATAAGCGGGGACTTCCCATGTATTTTTTTGGCCTTTTCATATTTTATAAACATTAAAAACATACCAGAAAAAACAATATATGCCGTTGGAGAACGTAATTAACACTTGGCATGTCCTTACCTGATGGGCAAAACTACAATTCAAGCAATCACTCCTTTCAAATCTGTCTTGTATGGAAAGAGAAAATAAGTGTTACACGTATTAATTGTTTTTTTTCTCTCTGCATTACTCCTTCTTGCTGCCACAATAGCTCCATTAACATTTGTGTCATTCGTAGCTAAATGTTTTGTCGTTGAACTTCATCAGCCCATGTTTAAACAAGCAGATGTAATTTTGACGTGTTTAAATAGTTGCTATTAACATGGTAATTGGTTTTGTGTATCTGGTACCTTAATTAATCTGGGACTGCATAAAGGACATTAAGTAGGACATAATAGTCGGATAGCTTTATATGTGAGATTACAAGCAGTGTAAACATAACAGGCATATTTGTTTTGTTCTATTTATTTTAGATGTATTTCACATGTACTTTAGGATGTGAGCATGAGTCTTTCTGTAGGATCTGCATGACACGATTTTCAGCTCTATTCCTTTTTTTTTTCATTAGAAGAAGATGTGTGGAGGGATCACTGACAGCGGCCTATTCCTCAAACTCTGATATTGCCAATACAAAATGATCCGCTAACCCGAGTACACTAGAAAGAGAGACTGAGAGAGAGACCGAGAGAGACAGAGACCATTTTATCAGTAGGAACATTTGCTTATGTAGCCAGGTCCCCCCTTGGTCCTCGGGCATCCCCTTACACCGCTGCGGCAGGGGAGAGTGCGCAGCTTGGCAGGGAGGTGCAGGGAGGTTAATGCCGGGCGAGCGGGTCTCCCGAGGTCTGCGGCGTCACCCTTTGCATGGCGCCGCCATTGTTATAGTAATGATGTGTCGCGCATGCGTAGAGGGCACACAGTTGCAGCGGCCATGTAGCTACACCCCGCACATGGGCAGTACAGTAAAGGAGCGGCGGCCATTACTCCAAGGGCTTTGCGAGGGACTACAAGCCCCATAATGCACATGGGCTGGAAGTCACATGCAGGCGCACAGCCAATAAGGCTGCAGGATTCTCCTGCTGGCAAGTAGATACTTCTGGCGCACTCTACCACGCTGGTCAATTGGGAGCAGGACAGCAAGGGAAGGTCCAGGGAGCAGTGCTCCGCTGGGCTAGGCCAGATCATCCCCTTCAGGTCCCAGCTAGATACCGACCATTAATAGCTTGTGTGCTATAGGGAAGGCCCATACACAAGGTATGCTCCCCTTAGCCTGTTAGTGCTAGTATTATTGCACCAGTGATGGATGCCATGCAATGCGCAAGACCGTGGTCTGGGACCAGACCACCGACACTCTGAAAGAGATTGTCTTCTGGTGGGACAATCCAGCGGGAACCCACCCCACGCGGAGGCGGATACTTCGGTGGGCAGACTGACCGTTTGGTTATTATTACCCAGTGATACCCGGGGCTGGAGCGCCTGGGAAGGTATATCTACAAGTGCACCAACACATAACTGTGGGCAGCGCTGCTACACACTTGGGGTGGCAGTGGCTATTGAGGCCTGGACACTGGGATACTAGTGCCCCTGCACCCAAGTACTGTGAGGATATTCTGTGGGTTGGTATACCTATATACTGTAGTGTGTGTGTGTGTGTGTGTGTGTGTGTGTGTGTGTGTGTGTGTGTGTGTGTGTGCGTGTGCGCGTGTGTGTGCGCGTGCGTGCACGTGCGCGTGTGTTATTGTTCTGGTAATAAGTGTTGCCCAGTAAATACTGTTACATATACCCTGTGTGTAATTACTGGTCGTATGGTCTTGGGAGGGGCTATCCCACTGTGTGAGGATCCTTCCCAGGTGGAGGCACTGTTAGCAAACCTGTTATATACACTGGCGACACACTTTGTTCGAGCTCGGCTAGTCCCACGAATTCGGGTATACCCGGGTGTATTGAGGTTTGTGACTGTTTTCTGCCCGAGTGCATTGGGTTATTTTCCAGGCAGGGATTGAAGCATTTTATTCCCGCTGGCTGCAATACTGCACAGTATATATATATATATACTGCATTACAATTCATGAATTTATGCCATCTGGTAGACAGCGAAAGCATTTGAAGCCTATAAATCTAATCATGATTTCATTTTAACAGATCAGCCGCCCGTCAGCCAGGCATGAACCAGGCTGGGAAGGCAAATGCAACGGGGCTTGTCAGAGGTGAGGAGCGGCGCATTCAGGTATTCTGCCAGGTACATATGGGTATTTGCTCGAATAAAGGGTTGTCGGTGCAGTACAACTCAGGTCCCAGTGGGAGAGATCAGGCCTCCTGTGCCAGTCAGGTAATAGCAGCACACGTCGGTCACCCTGATCAGGGGAAATGGGGCCACACTTATATGAGGTATGACAGTTTGACATGATGCGGGAATGAAATACTTTGAATCAATTTACCGTACCTGTTTTTTTGTATTTATATTTCCGGCAGGTAAATACAGTTCTTCTATCTTCCATATGCATGGAATTGCACATTGTGGCATCTTAAAGGTCATTTCCACTTGCTGACTACGTGATCGCTCCATCACTGATGACAGAACGAGATGGGAGGGTAATCGCCTCTATCGTCTCTACATCAGTTCACCTCGGTCCTCAACTGCTGATGCAATCTCCCCTCTGAAATTTAGCATTTGGGGGCATTAGTATACAGTCAGGGGACCCGATGATACATTGGCAAGATGCCTGTTGTCCGCAGGAACGCAATATGTCTGTCTTATTACAAAAAGTACAGTGATGTGGCTACTAAATATTTCTATAGCAAAACCCAAGAAAGCTTGGAACGATATAAAACTGTTAAAAAGGGCTAAGATGAGATATATATACTACACAATGAGATAGAAAAGATAGAGGAGCACAGCAGGATGAGTGTGGGCGGATGTCAAAGCGATACAAATATTTAATAGGCCACAAAGGCAACATGAAGGTAAAAAAGCCTCTTACCCATTTCGTGCCGTCAGAAGCATCTTATACAAATGTACACAACAGGGGGGAGAATGTATTTTTAAGAAAATGTAGGGGATGTGTTCCACAGCCAGTGCTCCAGATCTATAAAGTGTCCGCAGATTCGAATCTAATAATAAAGGAAGGTCACAAGATAAGGCACGTAATGACGTTGGTCTTGAGGCAAAAGTCGTACATATTATGGATCAAGGTAGGTGGAGTGGTGATGTAAATGGGTGATAGATAGAATCGCTGACCGTCTCGACCAGAGAAAACGCCTGCTGACTCAAACACACGCCACCAGCTCCACCATCCCCCACCCACAGAATACCTGCTATCACTGCTGAGACAGTGTGCTCATCTGTATGGAGTAAGATCACCTGATGAGTCGAGGCTCATTAGTCTGTCTGTAGATCCGCGTGCTGCAAGCTGATCAGTCATAGAAATATCCAAAGGAACTTGTGCTACAGCAAGGAAAAATAGCCAAAAGCGTCTCTTTGAAAAGCGCTTATTTAATGAAAAACATGCATATCACATTGCCAGACACACTCTGACGCGGTTATCCCGCTCGGGTATTTGTCAAAGAATATATCCTGTGCACACTTCCTTTGGATATTTCTATGATTGTGTTTTAGTTAACTTTTTATGGTGTCCCATCCTCTAGATATATTCAATTGGATCTACGTTTGTATGTGTGTTTATATATATATAGTTGCTGTAATAAGGACGGTGGAGATCGGTCTCGAACTAACCCGGCTTGTGTCTTCTGATGCATTAAATTCTTTCTAATATTGTGCTTTAACAGAGGAAGAGTGCTGCAGATTTCTATTTTTGGTTATCTGTTCTCCAACGACTCACTGCGAGCACCCTGATGACTACAGCTAAGTTATTTTCTATGTATCATATTGAGTGCCCTGGACATCTTTTGTCCAGTATATTATATATATACAGATATCATCATCTTCAGCCCTGTCGGTCACTGCTGAATAAAGCCACCCCAATGATCTTCGAGGTACTGCTGTTTGCAAGTCTTCTCTTCTCCACTTTGTCTCCATCACATTTTCTGATTTCATCTGTCTTATTTTTGGTTGTAGTCTTGGTCTTTTAATTTCTTTTGGAATCACAGTTGAGTACCATCTTTGGTAATGATAGTAATTTCTTCTTGTGATTGTCCAGTCCACTGTCAATTTAATTTATTCAATGCTTGTGATGAATGTCACAGAACTCTTGTTTGGTTTCGAACCATTCTTTCTTTTTCCTGTCACTTTGGTAATATAACAAAAATGGAGACCATCTCCAACCAGTGCTCTAGGGTTATGCAACAAACATACAGATTAGTATAATCAACTGTTACTGATGTCTTCAGTAACATATCCTCTGTGATGCACTATTGTTGGTATAATCCAGTCAATAAACATGAGTTGCACTCAATACGGTCCATTAGTGCCCATAGGTGAGGGTATGTAAAGATATTGAAAATATGGGATGTCAAAGGACTTATTGGAAGGAAACCTGACCCTGAAACAATAATACAATACAGTTGAAAATCAAATCAGGAAAGCGATATTAGATTTCCGGTCTCCAGACACTTCTCGGATGCCCTAAGGGACTTAGATTCCTTTTGTTTAGTGGCCTCGAACATTTCCCCTACCTCCTAGAAAAGGGAATAGACAGAGCATCCTTAACAGGAGAAAGTTCTGGATCTTCGCACTCAATACACTAAATCCCAGTTGTGTATAAACACTGACTGAGCACTGAAACATTTCTTACATAAAATCCTTGCTCATTTGTGATGTGCCTGATGGTGTAGATTTTTTCAATACCTCACAATAATGTACTTACCACTTATAACTATTAGTTGCCTTATGATTCTGTGTTGGTGTTATATATCCAACTCCAATATAGGTGTCTGAAATGTTCAGGATATATGGATTTATCGTATCTCATAATTATCTGCCTCTATGGCTATATATATATATTATATATTTGTAAGGGGGTCACCCCCGTTCCCCTGATCTGCTTTGCCCCTGCCTGACCCACCTGTGGCAGTTGGGAAGGGGACGGCGACTTCTCCCGGCGGGCACCGCCTTCTTGGTTGCGGCGCGAGGTTCGCGCAATGCGCCGAGGTTGGCAGTGTAGCGGTGCCATCGCCAGTGTGCCGGAGCTCTGGGAGGTTGCGCAGGTGCGTTTAGCATAGCGGCGGCCATTACAGCGTTGCACATGCGCAGTAAAGATCGCGCACGCGCGGTCCCCATAGGAAAGAGCTGTGCCAAGGACTACAATTTCCAGCACGCCTGGGGGACTGCAACTTTCACCCTGGTCACAGCAGCATGAGCCAATAGAGCGGCACGATCTGCTCAGCGGCAGAGTTGCAACAATGTTTGTTGCAGACAGAGTTTTGTCAGTTGGATCCAGGAAGAGATTGGGGAAGGTAGGTACACAGAGCAGGGCTCTGCTTGTACTAGGCCAGCCAGGAAACCCCAGGCCCCAGGTAGGCACCCACTCCCACAAGGTATGGGGTAGTTCATAGGGAAGGCCCCTAGGTTAGTGACCCTGCCTTAGGTGTGTGTGAGGTGCAGCTTGTCAGTGTCACGGCTTTCAGTGCTGATGAGTGCTGACAAAGAAGTTATAGTGTGTGTGAGCGTTGCTGAAGGTACCAAGCAGGTTGCAGTGCGTTGGTTGCAGTGCGTTCTGTTGCTGCAGTAACAGTTATGCAGTGGGTTGCTGCAGGTCGGGAGTATTAGTTAGCAGTCAGGACCGGGAAAGACGAGCTAGGGGAAGAGATTGGGCCAGTAACCCCTAGGCCCCAGATAGGTCTTCTCTCCCCACTTGTGGTGCTAAGGGATAGGCCCTAGGTTAGGGACCCTGTCACAGTAGTACTAGTGTTAGATAGGGACAACAGCGGACGCGTGCGCTCCCCGTGAAGAGACTGGGCTCAGTCTGTAGCCCCAGAGAAAGAGACAGAGACTATCTACAGGGTGGGATCGTCCCTGGCGGGCCCCGTGCGAGGCAACATCGGATCAACGGTATACACCAAGCGGGCAGATCCTTTTCGAAGTTGCTTGCAGCCCGAGTTGCAGGAGCGCTCGCAGGTATCTTCCTATGTGCACCAACGTATCCTAACATATCACAACACACATAGTGCAAGCGCTGACCACGAGACAAAAGGGGTTGGTTGGGCGTCGACACAGTGGTGGGATACCCGGTGACTGTGAGTTACTCCTATGGGAATGTTAGTGTGTGTTATTGCCTGCATATATTAAAGTGGTTATATATTTCCTGTGTATGTGGTTATTGTATATGCGGGGTCCTGTGTAGGCAACCTTCTACATCCCTAGAACCCTACACAGGGGAGGCGCTGAAACCAAGAACGTTCCAGGGATTCACCCAGGCTCTCACTAGCGGAGGCGCACACCTGTTGTGAGCCTGCAGGTATACTGCACACACCTGGTAACACATAGGTTTCACACACAAACCACCGGTATCTGTGATTGGGATAGAGGGAAGACCCGGAAGAGAGAGAAGAGAGAGATGAGGAGAGAGAAGGGAGAGAGCGAGAAGAGAGAGAGAGAGAGAGCGAGAGAGAGAGAGAGAGAGTACCCCTTCACAAACTTATTGTGATTCGAATGGCTGGTACATTTTCGGATTGTGCTTTCCTCTCTCCCCCCTCTTCTCCCCCCCTTTCCTTTTTCCTCATTATCCTTTCTATTTATCGCGTTTCTAATCTTCTAAGTCTGCGTTATACCTTGTTAGCAGAGCCTCCGAACTCCTTGCCACCTCCACCTTTGAGCTTTCTTTTTTTTTTCTTTCTTTCCCTTGTTCCTATGTTACCTTGCTTTTATTACTATATATATATATATAGATACAACACCCACACACAGTATATATATATACTGTATATATTTTAGTATATCTGGTGATTTTATTTAAAGGAATACATTGTATTAGCCATTTATATAGTGATTATATAAAGATATTTTCTCTCGTTTTCCTCCAACCTAATTCATTTGACATAGAATTATACACATTTTCCACTGAATTAATATATATATCAAATATGGTTTTATTGATTTGCAGAATGTTGGCATTTGAATGTCTCAGCAGATCAGTAATGCAATCACAAATTGGAATATATTCAGTGGAATTGGTATTATCCGTTGTCAATCATGCTCTTATTAATGATTATTTACTAAACAAGATCTATATCTTCTTTTTTGTTTGAACGTCTTTATGTTTCTTCATTAAATTGAAATTTTAATCAGTTTTCCTCAGATATTTGATACATGCATCTAGTAGTTCACAATATGTGTTTTGATAACATTGTTTGTGCATGTATTCATTTACCCGAAGGTGTGTAATTTGTATATTCAGACAGTTTATTTTTGTGTTTTATTGTAAACCATTGTATTTGTGGTGCCTAGATGTTATAGGGTGTCTGTGAAGGGGAGGAAAGGGTTAATATCTGATTTGCTATGCATTACTGTTGTTGCCCTGTCCCCGCCATTTTTATTCCCCATTTGCAGGCCATTCCCTGTTTGCGAGGGTAAAAGACAAGATGCATTGCTTGCCATACCCTCTAACCGACACATGATGGCAGATCTTAAATGTAAGGCAGGAGGTATTTTTTTTATAAGTCCAAGCAGGAATTACTTGGACATCCAGCTGTGATATGGGTGAATGAGCTGGGGCTATTTTTATGACCAAGCCTCAAAGGGCTGTAGTTATTTTTATGACGGAGCCTCAAAAGGCTCTCACAGATTTAAAGTCCCCCTGTCTATAAGAGTGTCAATTATGAAAAGACCCAGAGACCCATAATGTATACAATACTGGCCTACGATGCACAGCAGATGTCAGGATAGTGACACCTTTGAGTCAGAAACCATACACGGTGGCACCAAGTTATGGGTGTAGCCCAGGTATGCTAAGTGGCATGGGTGTCAACCTGACCCATGCGCCCTGCCCACAGGACAGCCCTTTTGACCGGTCTTATGAACTGTGGGTAACTTGGCTATTCGTGGGTTTTTTTGTTCCCACGAGGGGATTGGATCCACATGTTAAAGATAGCTTTGGGCAGTCTATAACTGTGGCTCCCCAAGTATCCCCAGTGTGATTCCTGAATTTTAATCCATGATGTAAAGATGCAAGACTTTGTTCCAGCACAGCAGCAACCAGTCCAGGAGTGAAGGTGTTAATAACCACATAACCACAGGACTTTTAAAACCAAGGCTGCATTTCTTGCGCTTGCAAGCAGAGGACAATTTCTTTTGTTTCAAAGGACAATTTCTTTCATTCCCTTATTCCAGTAAGTGTTGTTTTCAAGTGTATTCTGCAGATGTCGTGTGTTTGTCTAGTAAGGAAATAAATCACAATTTATTTTGCAACTTGCTCTGTTCAATCAAGTACCCAGAAATATAAATGTGTTGATAAAAGTTGGTGTCATCGTGACAGTGTCTGACACTGATTTAGCTGCCACTCAGCTGCCATGCTCTCCCATTGGTATTAGTCAAATGGAGGAGGGTCTATTGCATGACTGGAGGGCGGTATTTCCGGTGAACGGCTCCCGTTAAGTATCAGCATCATAGGCGGAATATTACTCTTTTACAAAGTGCAGAGATTGCACAAAACGTGTCAGAGTTCCTCCTAAGATCACTTGTTTTAGTTTGATGTTGCTTTACGTTCATTAAATGATTCATTTGGAATAGTGATCCAGCATCCGTTTTTTTTTCCTGCATCTGGAACGCATGAAGCACTTGGAATGCAGTGCACCGCCACTATCTTCCCCCCTGGGAGGAATTCCTGTTCTCTTTGGGTAATAACCAGCATACATCTCTCCATACTTCTTTGTATTGTCTTAAGCTTCTGATTTATGTTCACATTTAGGGTCTAAGTTTCACATCCATACCGGAGCACAGGCAAAATACACTGGTTGAAAACTTTCTTCTTGAGGCACAGTGGAAGGATCCCTCGAAATATGGTCTTGTTTCTTCCAAATGTGGTCCATCCCATCTTCATTCTCCTATTGATTTCATTCAAAGGTTCCCATCCATTTTTATTTGCCAGCCAAGGTAGACATAGTCTTCAACTTCTTCTACTTCTATTTCATTTATTTAAATCTTTGCCATTTGTTGAATATCACTTTGGTCTTGATGAATTCATATTGAGGCCCACCTGCTTACTTGTTTCGGCGAGTTCTCCAATTTGTTGCTGGTGGTTTTCTGGACTTGTGCAAAAATAACCATCTCATCTGCAAATCGTAGGTGAGCCAAATATTCACTGTCGATTTGGATTAATTTTTCTTCCCAATTAATGTCTTGAAAAATTCTTGAAGTGTTGTAATGAAAATCTTTAGTGGCATGAGGTCTCCCTGACCCACCTCCTTGCTTATCCTTATCTTGCTTGTATCTTCATGTAATTTAATGGTTGATGTGACATTCTCATAAATGTTCTTTATAATATCAATGTACGCTTCTGCAAGATTTTGTCTTTTTAATGCATCTAGGACCGCTGAGGTGTAGACAGAATCGGGAGGAACTGGGGAAAAGGGAAAAAGGAAAGCCCCCGCATCAGCTTGAAGTAGGATACGGTCATTGAACCGTGCCTCTGAGCCATGTTACTGCATACTTTATGCTAGCCCTTAATAGGTTCCCTTGTATGTCTCTATTCAATATATCAGCGTGTCCTTTGTCCACCGGTATGTGTATGTTTAGTGACCACACGTCGTTACATTATCCCAGTACTTTAGTCACACTAGCTCTATATATATTTTTATAGGGTACATTATTATTTTTGTTCAGTATTTTTCCTTAGGTATCAGTGCTGGTATATGGTTATACTATACCGTACCAGTTTCAGTCAATAGTAGTGACATACTCACGGGTACTATTTATTCCTCAGGAATCCATTACGGACAAATTAGCCTATATACTATTAGGCTTTTCTATAGACTAGTGTTGTCTTAGGTCCAGCTTCCACATCACTTTTTGTTGGAGTGTCAATTGGTTTGTCTCTAGGGAGTGGCCCTGGACCTTCTCACCACATCCCTCTGTACAAGTATTTTTTATACCACTTTTTGCTGTATTGATTAAACAATTAGTTTTTACGTTTACCATTATTCCTACTTTATCCTTTCGAGTGCATTCATTGGGGTATCTTTGTCTGTTCTGTTCGTGTAGACAGAATCAAATGCTTTTCTCCGTAATCATAGCTTTGGGAAATCACTTCCTGTATGACATAGATGTAGTCCATTGTGTTGTATCCACTGCAAAATCTCGCTTGCTCTCTAGGTTGGGCAAAGTCCAGAGTCTGTTGTAGTCGATTAGTGAGTATCTTCATAAAAATCTTGTAATTGATTGGAAGTAGATTGATAGCTACTTTTAAGATTTCAGTTGTAATTCCATCTTCCTGGGAGCCACTTCTTGTGGAAGGATGCATGGTGCACCATTTGTGGTTTTTTTCTCGTGTGTCCTCTGCTGTATTATGCCCTGTGTTATCTGTGTTCATGTACAATACATGTAGAAATCCTCAACTCTCTTTATGAGAAGTGCAAAGTTTTTTTATGTTTGATCCATCATCTTGTTTGAGGGCATTGATTTTCTTCGTCCAAACCATAAATCACTGCTTTGTCTTCTTTAAGCTTTTGTTATCATCGATAATCTTCTTCACCATATCACAGTTACATTTTCTTACATCTTTAGTTATATGTTTGTGAATTGTCCTGCACAGCTCTGCATATTCAATTCTTATTCTTGCATCTTGAGATTACTTCATTTCTTGACGTCTCCTCATTAATTGTTTTGTTTAATCAGATATTTTCTTATTCTGTTTTCTGTTAGTGATTCCTTCAGTTATTTCTGTGCTATAGGATATAGTAAATTTCATTCTTGACTCCATTTGGGTCCATTCCATGTCCACTTTTTATTTAGATTCTTCTTGAAGAATGAATTCATAATATATACGCTTTCACATTCTGCAAATTCTACCAATCTGTCCCCACGTCCATTCCTGTTACCGTAATCATACTTATCAACTGATGCTTTGTCTTTCTGGTGGGCATCAATCTTTGCATTGAAATCTCCCATAACTATATTAATATTAATATAATATAGATATTATATTAACCCCCCAAATATGGAATACACCAAAAAGCACTGGCCCTAATTTACCGGAGGCTGGATTGTTCCTTGGCTTGACAGCGTTCATGAAGAAGGCATGAACGCAGATGGTCCTAAGAATCCCCAGAGTTTAAATAAAAGCTGCAATTGAAACCTAAACCTGGCTACCTACAACGTTAGGGCTCTCTCGAGTGAAGCAGCACAGCAAGAACTGGAGGACTACTTAAAAAGATTACATGGGATATTGTTGGTATTAGTGAAGTTAGAAAAAAAGATGAAGGCTTCATTGTGCTCAAAGGTAGACATCTATTAGGTGCAGCCAATGGAAGAACCAGTGAAGCAGGGTTCATCATGAACAAGAGATTGAGAAAGAACATAGTGGAATATGAAAGCTCATCAGAAAGAGCAGCCAGAATCATAATTCAGTTGACAAAGAGATACAGGCTTCAAATAATGAGTGTATGCTCTAACATCAAAGGTGGAAGACGTCTACCATGAATTCAACCAATATAACAACAAAGCAAATTGTCATCTCAAGATCACTATACATATACAGTGTGTGTGTGTGTGTGTGTGTGTGTGTGTGTGTGTGTGTGTGTGTGTGTGGTTGTACCAGTGAGAGGGTTACGGCGTACAGCTGTGTTCTCCACGTGTGTCCCCATGCCGGGGGGTGAGCGCCATAAGATGAAGGGGGGGGGTGAGGGGGGGTTGCGTAGGGTGGGGGGTAAATGTGGCCTGGGGACGTATCGGAGGTTGGGCGGTCCGGTGGGTCGGTCCTGTTTCTTAGGGGATCGGGTTGCGCAGGGGGATGGGGACTTGGCGGTTCGTGCTTTGTGTCGCATGTGTGGGGGACTTATAATTTTGTTCGGCGCCCAGTGGTTTAGGACATGGTACGTGGGGCCTTGGGCGGACGGGGGCGTGGGAGTTGGAGTTTTGTCGGGGGGATGGGAGTTTGGGTTTTGGTGGTGTGTTTTTTTTTGGTTTTTTTTTGGTGGTTTTTTCTCTGTTCTTGTCTTGTCTCTGCTTGTGTTACATACATTACTTAATATATTATATATATATTTAATTATATATATATATTAGATGATAGATAGATAGATAGATAGATGTAATAGATAGATATGCAATACTGAACTGGTGCTAGTGCCATAAAAATATAGTGAAACATATTATTGTCAAGTATTCCTAATGCAATTGTCATTGTTTGATACCTACTGAGTGCTGTCGCCTCATTGCCACCTTCATCGTTGGTAACGTATGTTTCCACTATATAATTATATAAGGTTAATATTACATAATAATACATATGTATGATGGGGAAGAGAGTGGGTGACATGGGGGAAAAAGTGACGTTGATGGTGGAAGAGATTGGACATGGGAGTAGAAGGAAGTGACATGGAGGGAGAAGAGGGTGGACAATGGGGAAGAAATGACATGGAAGGAAGAATTACATGGGAGTTGAGAGTCAAATAGGGGGTAGTGACAATGGGGAAAAGTGTCTTTACCTCCTCTGGTGCAGTTGTAGGGACAGCGTGGGTTAACCTCCAGCCAACGTTACCTGTGTCAACTGCCCTCTCCACCTCTTCTAATGATTGGTTCCCTAGTGTCAGAGAAGTGGAGCCATCAATCAACGACAGCGGAGAACCAGAGGATCTAGGGAACTGAGGCTGGGTAGTGCAGGGGAATCATGGAACTACGATCACTGACCTCCAACCCTCCAAGCACCAGAGGGGGCACTCGAATGCTCGGCATTGGGAGGAGGGACCCAAATCTGAATCTGATGCAGAAACTTTTTGTGTTCGTTTTTGTCTCGGATTCAGGACCCTAGATACATGCTCATGGAGTAACCCGAACTTGAGTGTCCAAGTTTCGAGTGGCAGAAACCCGGACTTCGCGCCCAGGAGGTTTCAGTTTTCGTTTTAAAAATATATTATTTTGCCTGGTTTGGTAATATGATAACCTACCTACCCTAATTAATACAGCAAGATGCATTTCTTTGTGAAAATGACTATTTTCGCACAGCAATTCCATTATCTCTGTTTAATTAATGTGCCTGTCAATCAATTCCGTAGTCCTGAAGATTTATTAATTACTTCAAGATATGTCTTAGAAGGGCTACTTCTTAAAAAACCTTAGTTGCCGGAAGACAACTTACAGCACATTCACTTGAATGGACCATAAGGCCATAATTACTAAACTCTGCTTGAAGGGTTGTCTTATAGAGTAGCACTGTTTGTAAATATGGCCCATGCAGTACATACCTGTGAACGCATCTGCATTCCCCTTACCTGAAATCATTGGCACCCACCATTTTATCTTGTGTTGTGTAACATTATCTGAAGTGACCTGAAACGGTATATTGCTAGGAAATGTGGTCATTTTCCACTTAATTCACGAATTGGGTGAAATTTGCCAGGTTGTTTTTTTGCGAAACATAAGAAAAATGTCAGCCTTCACAAAAGATTTATTTGGTCAACATTGAACCTCTAAATGGACGGTTACGTGGCCCTTTTATTACTTCCATTTATTGCCATTTTTTTTTTTAAACTGGTGAACTTTCACAACATTTAAGAGAAAACTGCAAAAAAGTTGCGAACCAAATGTGAAGATATTTCCACAACCCGATTACTATTATTAAAACAGTAACGCTCAAATCAATAAGCAGCACCATTACCCTTTACAGTAAAAATAATGTCTTAATGATAACAACGAATATAAAACTCAATACAAATTGAGCACGCATGCGCAACGTTGACCGGAGCCGCACAGTCACCAGCAGACGGAGGGGGAGAGAGGCGGGTGAGGAAAGCTGTCTGTCGGAAGTCTGGTATTGCAGGTGTTTTGTGTCCATAGACGGCTTCACTACAGCAGAGAGGTGCCGGAACCCCTGCTGACGTCACAGGTATGGAAGTACAGAAGGGGCGGAGTAACGCCACTGCGGAGACACCTCGAGGCTGGAGGAATCAGCATACAACCCCACAACAAGCCTTCAAGTCTTCAGGGCGGCAAAAACTGGACTTTCTAGTATTGTTGATGTATCCTGTGAGAAATTCCATCTTTTTAAACGCTAAGGTTTTGTGTTTTTTTTGGTCAACACAATTATGCATTGGTTCAGTACTGTATTCTGTTTAATGTGGATCACATATATAATACTGGAATTTTTTGAGGGGGATGCTGACTAAATGCTTTCCCAAATATATGACGATAACGTGGCTGAAACTGCCATTTGCAGTGATTGTCAAGGACCACATTTGCTAGTAAAATTCTTGTACAATGGGTGCGATTTGTTGTTGTGTTTTGGGAAATTGCAGCAAACAAAAGGAGTGCTCCATCTATACGGTACAATGCATTTGTTAGCATGAGTTTACAGCACAGCAAACCACCCGTTATTGTATTTGTACTTCATGTAATGGTTTGAAAACTATGTTTGTGCATTTAGGGGGTATGTGTATACTGTAGTAATGAGGAAGTGAGAAGAGGGCAAGGCATGCTGTAGCAGGAAATGAGAAGTAAGGCAGAGTTTGTAGGATATAACACAGAACTGTTTAGAGCTGGATTTACAGGTGGTTATGAAAGTATGATTTGTTAGAGCACTTTACAGCCTGCTTTCCTGAATGCTGAATACTATAATTGGAGATGAGGACAGGAATCAGACCCGGCAAAATAACAGCTTTCTCTGCAATATGGAAGGTAATGTCAGAGTACTGCAAGTGAGTGACACATTTCTTAAATGACTTTGAGGTACACCTACTTTTTACTATTTACTGTTTAGCGCAAGCAATTCTTTTTTCACATGATTTTTTGTAAATAGAATTTGAATGGGGAAGGGGGGGGGGGGGGGGGGGTACTCCAGAGCTGAACCACACAATATTTAGTTCTGCAGATCCCCTACTTCCATATATCTTAACTTTTTAGTGCCCGGTGTTTGAATGCGACATTGTGTCTTCTATTGGACTGTGGGCACCACCTTGAAAAATCCAGGAAGTAAACGGCAACTAAAATAGTAAGTATCCCAGGAACCTATGCTATTGGATGACTATTGTTACTTCTGTTCTGGAGGGCTCCTTCTGTAAATCAAAACACAAAACGGCAGGATTACTGCAGCAATACATTCAATATCTACCGTACTGTGTGTTTTAAAAACACAGTTCTGTAATATTAGATAATAAAAAATCAACTCTAATGCTAATTTATGAGTGTTAATATTACTGGTTGCTCTAGCAGGTTTTAACACACCTCCCCGGCAGTGCAAGAACTTTGGCAACAATGATCAGAAACAGGAAATGTTGCTATGTTCCCAGCAGGACACTGTGGCTGAGTTGCAAGCTATAACAATAGACAATGTTACCTTAGTAATATAAGGCCGACTCGCCCACTGCCTGCTACGGCCGCGAGCTTCTGTCCGCGCCTCCACCGTGCGCTCCTGCAGCCCAGCAATCTGTGGAGCTAGCTGCGGAGACAGGTTCGCGGAGATTGGGGCATGCCGGGGGCTTGACGAACGTGTCACCGGCTGGTTCACCTTTATTGGCTGAACCAGCTCACGTGACGCAAGTGCAGCCCGAAATGTCAATTTGGGGTTGGCGGGAAAATGTCGCAGCGTCAACGCTGTACTTTGCCGCCACAAGCAGTTTCTAGTGTGCAACTGGTCATCCACTAGCCTCAAGAGTGCCGAACGTGCGCACGGCATGACGTGTAGCAGGCAGCGTTAGCTAGCCCTAGGGTTGCATTGTAACTGCTGAGTTACACTAACAGGAGGACTGAATAAGGAGCAGCCATTACTTGAATCCAGAGAGTGGGATATTGCTGATCGATCACAGGACAACGGATCGATCAGGCAGTTAGTGAATTAGTTTTCATTAATGTAAAATGTTGCACAGAACTGGAATACTTGCTTAGATTTTTGAAAACTAGAGATGTACTGTAACAAGACTTGCTTTTCTAAAAGGTGAGCACCAGTATTATCTCCCAGCAGGTGGCTAATCAAGCAAAGGATGAATACTGTGGGGGGCCCTTTCAAAAGCATGGACCCCCACAGCTTAATCCTTCCGGGCAGCAAACCTTGCTGTTCTTGTGGCGGTGGAGGGGCCGCCATCGGACCCCGGTTTTCCACATTTGTTTCCTCTCGTTGCCCACAAAACCAGTAAGTCTTGCACATCTGTACATGCTAGCAGATAGATAGATAGATAGATAGATAGATAGATAGATAGACACAGACACACATCTTGCAGGGATCAGTACTATATATACATATCTATATGGTGTGTGTGCGTGTGTGTGTGACATATATACAGTAGGTAGGTAAATAGATAGACAGATAGACAGATAGATACAGTAAATAGATGCACACACCTTGCAGGGCTCTGTACTATATATATATATTGATTGATTGACAGATAGATAGATACAGATAGATACACACATACACCTGGCAGAGCTCTGCAGGGTTCAGTACTATATTATATATATATATATAGATAGATAGATAGATAGATAGATAGATAGATAGATAGATATGCAATACTGAACTGGTGCTAGTGCCATAAAAAATAATAGTGAAACATACATTATATGTGCAAGTATTCCTAATGCAATTGTCATTGTTTGATACCTACTGAGTGCTGTCGCCTCATTGCCACCTTCATCGTTGGTAACGTATGTTTCACATATATACATATATAGGTATAGTATATACATAATATATACATATGTATGATGGGGAAGAGAGTGGGTGACATGGGGGAAAAAGTGACGTTGATGGTGGAAGAGATTGACATGGGAGTAGAAGGAAGTGACATGGAGGGAGAAGAGGGTGACAATGGGGAAGAAAGTGACATGGAAGGAGAGAATTACATGGGAGTTGAGAGTCAAATAGGGGGTAGTGACAATGGGGAAAAGTGTCTTTACCTCCTCTGGTGCAGTTGTAGGGACAGCGTGGGTTAACCTCCAGCTCCAACGTTACCTGTGTCAACTGCCCTCTCCACCTCTTCTAATGATTGGTTCCCTAGTGTCAGAGAAGGTGGAGCCATCAACAGACAGCGGAAGGACCAGAGGATCTAGGGAACTGAAGGCTGGGGTAGTGGGGCAGGGAATCTAACGGATCACTGACCTCCAACCCTCCAAGCACCAGAGGGGCATCGAATGCTCGGCAGTGGGAGGAGGGACCCAAATCTGAATCTGATGCAGAAACTTTTTGTGTTCGTTTTTGTCTCGGATTCAGGACCCTAGATACATGCTCATGGAGTAACCCGAACTTGAGTGTCCTGGAAGTTTCGAGTGGCAGAAACCCGGACATCGCAGGCCCAGGAGGTTTCAGTTTTCGTTTTAAAAAATATATTATTTTGCCTGGTTTGGTAATATGATAACTACCTACCCTAATTAATACAGCAAGATGCATTTCTTTGTGAAAATGACTATTTTCGCACAGCAATTCCATTATCTCTGTTTAATTAATGTGCCTGTCAATTCAATTCCAGTATGCCTGAAGATTTATTAATTACTTCAAGATATGTCTTATGAAGGGCTACTTCTTAAAAAACCTTAGTTGCCGGAAGACAACTTACAGCACATTCACTTGAATGGACCATAAAAGGCCATAATTACTAAACTCTGCTTGAAGGTTGTCTTATAGAGTAGCACTGTTTAGTAAATATGGCCCATGCAGTACACCTCGTGAACGCATCTGCATTCCCTTACCTGAAATCATTGGCACCCACATTTTATCTTGTGTTGTGTAACATTATCTGAAGTGACCTGAAACGGTATATTGCTAGATAGAAATGTGGTCATTTTCCACTTAAATTCACGAATTGGGTGAAATTTGCCAGGTTTTTTTTGCGAAACATTAAGAAAAAATGTCAGCCTTCACAAAAGATTTATTTGGTCAACATTGAACCTCTAAATGGACGGTTACGTGGCCCTTTATATACTTCCATTTATTGCCATTTTTTTTTTTAAACTGGTGAACTTTCACAACATTTAAGAGAAAACTGCAAAAAAGTTGCGAACCAAATGTGAAGATATTTCCACAACCCGATTACTATTATTAAAAACAGTAACGCTCAAATCAATAAGCAGCACCATTACCCTTTACAGTAAAAATAATGTGCTTAATGATAACAACGAATATAAAACTCAATACAAATTGAGCACGCATGCGCAACGTTGACCGGAGCCGAACGCAGTCACCAGCAGACGGAGGGGGAGAGAGGCGGGTGAAGGAAAGCTGTCTGTCGGAAGTCTGGTATTGCAGGTGTTTTGTCCATAGACGGCTTCACTACAGCAGAGAGGTGCCGGAACCCCTGCTGACGTCACAGGTATGGAAGTACAGAAGCGGAGAATAAACGCCACTGCGGAGACACCTCGAGGCTGGAGGATCAGCATACTAACCCCACAACAAGCCTTCAAGTCTTCAGGGCGGCAGGAAACTGGACTTTCTAGTATTGGTATTGTATCCTGTGAGAAATTCCATCTTTTAAACGCTAAGGTTTTGTGTTTTTTTGGTCAACACAAATTATGCATTGGTTCAGTACTGTATTCTGTTTAATGTGGATCACATATATAACTGGAATTTTTTGAGGGGGATGCTGACTAAATGCTTTCCAAATTATTGACCGAATAAACGTGCTGAAACTGCCATTTGCAGTAGATTGTCAAGGACCACATTTGCTAGTAAAATTCTTGTACAATGGGTGCGATTTGTTGTTGTTTTTGTGGAAATTGCAATGCAAACAAAAGGAGTGCTCCATCTATACGGTACAATGCATTTGTTAGCATGAGTTTAACAGCAAACCACCCGTTATTGTATTTGTACTTCATGTAATGGTTTGAAAACTATGTTTGTGCATTTAGGGGGTATGTGTATACTGTAGTAATGAGGAAGTGAGAAGAGGGCAAGGCATGCTGTAGCAGGAAATGAGAAGTAAGGCAGAGTTTGTAGGTATAACACAGAACTGTTTAGAGCTGGATTTACAGTGGTTATGAAAGTATGATTTGTTAGAGCACTTTACAGCCTGCTTTCCTGAATGCTGAATACTATAATTGGAGATGAGGACAGGGAATCAGACCCTGCAAAAATAACAGCTTTCTCTGCAATATGGAAGGTAATGTCAGAGTACTGCAAGTGAGTGACACATTTCTTAAATGACTTTGAGGTACACCTACTTTTTACTATTTACTGTTTAGCGCAAGCAATTCTTTTTTCACATGGATTTTTTGTAAATAGAATTTGAATGGGGAAGGGGGGGGGGGGGGTACTCCAGAGCTGAACCACACAATATTTAGTTCTGCAGATCCCCTACTTCCAGATATACTTAACTTTTTAGTGCCCGGTGTTTGAGATGCGACATTGTGTCTTCCTATTGGACTGTGGGCACCACCTTGAAAAATCCAGGAAGTAAACTGGCAACTAAAATAGTAAGTATCCCAGGAACCTATGCTATTGGATGACTATTGTGTACTTCTGTTCTGGAGGGCTCCTTCTGTAAATCAAAACACAAAACGGGCAGGATTACTGCAGCAATACATTCAATATCTTACCGTACGTGTGTTGTTTTTAAAAACACCAGTTCTGTAATATTAGATAATAAAAAAATCAACTCCTAATGCTAATTTTAATGAGTGTTAATATACTGGTTGCTCTAGCAGGTTTTAACACACCTCCCCGGCAGTGCAAGAACTTTGGCAACAAATGATCAGAAACAGGAAATGTTGCTATGTTCCCAGCAGGACACTGTGGCTGAGTTGCAAGCTATAACAATAGACAATGTTACCTTAGTAATATAAGGCCGAGCTCACACTGCCTGCTACGGCCGCGAGCTTCTGTCCGCGCCTCCACCGTGCGCTCCTGCAGCCCAGCAATCTGTGAGCTAGCTGCAGGAGACAGGTCGCGGAGATTGGGGGCATGCCGGGGGCTTGACGAACGTGTCACCGAGCTGGTTCACCTTTATTGGCTGAACCAGCTCACGTGACGCAAGTGCAGCCCGAAATGTCAATTTGGGTTGTGGCGGGAAAATGTCGCAGCGTCAACGCTGTACTTTGCCGCCACAAGCAGTTTCTAGTGTGACAACTGTCATCCACTAGCCTCAAAGAGTGCCGAACGTGCGCACGCATGACGTGTAGCAGGCAGCGTGAGCTAGCCCTAGGGTTGCATTGTAACTGCTGAGTTACACTAACAGGAGGACTGAATAAGGAGCAGCCATTACTTGAATCCAGAGAGTGGGATATTTGCTGATCGATCACAGGACAACGGATCGATCAGCAGCTTAGTGAATTAGTTTTCATTAAAGGTATGTTGCACAGAACTGGAATACTTGCTTAGATGTTTGAAAACTAGAGATGTACTGTAACAAGACTTGCTTTTCTAAAAGGTGAGCACCAGTATTATCTCCCAGCAGGTGGCTAATCAAGCAAAGGATGAATACTGTGGGGGCCCCTTTCAAAAGCATGGACCCCCACAGCTTTAATCCTTCCGGGCAGCAAACCTTGCTGTTCTTGTGGCGGTGGAGGGGCCGCCATCGGACCCCGGTTTTCCACATTTGTTTCCCGTTGCCACAAAACCAGTAAGTCTTGCTACATCTGTACATGCTAGCCATGGACATTAAGGATGATAATAGAAAACAAACAATGTTTATTTATTTTTAAAATGTTTTACCAGGAAGTAATACATTGAGAGTTACCTCTCGTTTTCAAGTATGTCCTGGGCACAGAGTTATGGCGACAAATACATAGTTACATTAAGTGAGCAGGGTTAAACATTATATACAAGACATTGCATGCATAGTTAAAGATAATACATGTTATAGACGTATGTATTAACAGTATTAACGCTGCATGGTCCATGCTGTTGAAAGCCCTCCCTCCAGTGTTCATCCTTTGCTTGATGAGCCAATGTTACTTCACACCAAGTGGTGGTCTCTAGATACAATTCTTCATGTAAAATGGTTCTCATTAATTGCTTTAACCCAAAACAAAATGTTACATATAAAACGTAAAAATGTTGCAGGCTCACTCAAATGCCTCATGAAAATATGGCTGCATACCCCACCCACCTCTGTGCTCAAGCTTGTATTTACAAGTTTTATGACACTGATGCGGCAATTAAAACACAGATTATAGCAAAGCCACGTTGAGGCAAAATGCATTGGGTAGAGTCTCATTGGGCTGTCGGGTCTGCGAGGGAGACGCTAGCATTCATACATTAGCCACCCCAAGTGTTGATTGGTCCATATATCATGGACGTATGGAGCATACTGATTATATAGCCTTCTGCATGAGATCATATATGTTTTTCTATTTTCAATTTATTTTTTAAGGTGCTACAGTGGTTTTAGATCCTATAGGACACTATCCTGATGACTGGAAGACTATATCATTTGACACATGTACTTTGAATTTATATTACATCTATTGCACATTCGTAGGGATTATTTTTCTTTGATTATTTTTCTTTGTGGCATGTTTATGAGCAATTTTCTTGCATTAACAATTTATAGTGCCCAGGTACTGTGGGATTAGAGTGATTCTGGTTGGATATCCTTGCTACCCTGCTGCTAGGGAGGGACTTATTCAGTATATATTGCTCTTTGGTGTGATTTGTAAGGAGCTATTTAAATTACTGTATGTCCCCCCATGATTTATTTGCATTTTATGGGTGGTTCAGATTGGTCGATAAGAGTGACCTTTTAGTATTTTGTAACTTTAAGCGTCATTATCTGTGTCTGATATTTTGTATGAAGTAATTAAACTTTATTGTGATATGTTCTCTGAGTGTCTTGTTTAAGGAAGCTTTTTCTTTAGTGTTGAAAAATATGATAATCTTACTTTCTCGGAGCACCAGTGCATACTATTTAAGAGTAGAAAGGAGAGACATATATATTCAGTTTGACTATTGCTGTGTGGATCAGTTCATTATAGATTGTATCAGATTATAATTACATGCAGCTCTGCTGCTACTAGACATAATGTAGGGCAAGGATGCACAAACATTTTCCCCCGCGCCCCACTGCCGGCTCTGCCCCCCTGCTTGCGCCCCCCCCTCCTTACCTTGTCTCCGGAATTCTGACATTGCGACATCATGTGACGTCACGTGACCCCCGCAGCGTCATTTGACGCTGCCTTTGCATGGCAACGCATCGCCAGAAGCCGCCGGAGCCAAGTTAAGGGAACTTAACTCGCCGCTCTCCAAGCATTAATTTAAAAGCCTTCGGGAAGAAGGCCCTGTGAGTGCTGCGCCCCCCCTCCCCCCCCCAAAAAAAGTCTCACACCCCCCAGTTTGCGCACCCTTGGTGTAGGGCACTAAATGAAGTTCTAACCCTCCCTGATCTTTTGCCGTTAGCTAGAACAATTCAAATTTCAGAATAACAGGCAGCTTCTAGAACATGAATAGAAAAAACACACAGAGTGGACCAGAGGTAAGTATATTGATTGTTTTCCAAAAGTGCCTAAGTACATTTACAGTTCTTTTGAGTCACCAGAAGAGTAAGCACCCTGAAAAGTTAATCAGCACTGGATGCAGTGCCCCACATGCTGGTGCATATCCTGTGTTCTCTGCAATGTTGTCTGGCACTTCCTGGTTGTGTCGTCACTCCTACGGCTACAGGCGGCACAGCCTGCTGTGCAGGCAATTTTTATACCAAGCAAAAAACAGTACAAGTGGAAAAGGTGTGCACAGGGGCACATGCTATAATAAAATAGAGTGTCATTTAGGGACAGTTAGAGAGATTACATTTGAGATAGAAGAGGACAGACATGGACAGTAGAGCAGGATGATTACCAAAGAAATCAAAGGGAGAAAGATAAAATATAACATTTTTAAATAGAAAGAATAGAAAAGACGTTGAGTGAAAAAATTGCAATGGATAAGGGAAAGAAAGAGTGAAACGGAATATCATTGTATGAGAGAAAAAGAGAGATAAAATAAACAGATAGTAGGATACCGGATACAGATCTATCTACAGATTGATAAATAGAACATACTGTAGATATATGTGTAGATCGAGTAGGAATCACATAGGCAATAGAAGTGCAAATATGTCCAAACTGAACTTGCAAAAATTTGCACAAGGCTTTAAAACAAAGTTTGCTGTTTCGGGAGATATTTAGCCAAGATTTACAGGGCTACAAAAATAGCATAATTAGTCTTAGATGCTGCAGGAATCTGAAACATTTAATGTGAACACATCTGAGATACCTGGGAAATAAGCTACTTTACATATGCAAATATGCTAATTTAAATACACAAATAGGCTTCACAGATTTCTCTCCACGTGTTGTATAGATTAGTGTTTTGGGAGGTATTGTACTGTATGTAAGTTAATTGGTGTATGCCACTCCACTCCAATGCCAACCCCCATCTCCAACTCTTTTTTCAAAAGCCCTCTTTCGGGTCTGGAAGGCACTTTTTTCCCCCTGTACTAGCTTTAGTACTAAAGGAAAAAGAGTTAGTCCTTATACTGTATATCTATATAGTAATAATATAATAAATATACATTACTTTGTTACACGTTAAGAGTTAAGGATAGAAACATATACTGCAGTATTGACTGAAAGGAAGGAAATAGTCTGGTGAGCATATGAAGAAATAAAAACAAAAGACGTCTCTCCAAGTCCATATAAGGATTTCAAAAAAGGGAAATACTTTATTTACACATTACTGCATACAGACACAGACTTGTCAGGAACACTAATAGAGCTAGTAAATGGTCAGGTATGCAGATGCACATATTTAGGATGCATGTACCAGTAGATTTACATGACATGGGTACTGATGCAGTCACTTTAAGCCCTGGACCCAGTGGGATGGAGATGTGGGTCAGCTTGTACACTAGATCGCTAGATCATAGAACCCAATCCTTTGAATGAGGGGATTACGCTAATCTGCTAAATCAAGGAATCCATTCTTCTACACCGGAGAGATCTACCGCCTACTCATGTACTGCAGTACTCTTTGGAATTTGTGGTGGAGCGAGACACTAATTCCGTACACTCTAAACACCTCAATATCTTTAAGAAATAGGTGTATGTCAATTGTCAGGGATGTCCCTGGTGGGGATTGAATTCTGGACGCTCTTGCTCCTAGCTAGCAATTCTCCCTCTCTGCCACTGGGAGTGCTGTTCCCTGCTGCTAATGACTTAATCAACTGCATCTGTCCCTTTCCTGGAGCAATTCCTATGTAAGACCTCTGTTTCCTGTTTCCTGTGCCTGTTTAATGTGGTTCTTCCCAGTACTCAAGTTTGCCTTGTTGCCTGTTATTGCTATTACCAGACCCTGCTCGGATCTGACTTTGCTTGCCTCTCTTCAGTCCTGACCTCTGCCTGTTGCTGTGAAGGGTACAGAGGAGGCCAGAAGTCTTTGCAAAAGATCATTTATTAGCCAAAAATCTGACATTTCGGTTTCAGCATGGTAGCCCTCACCTTGAAAAAGGTTGCATGCTGCAGCGTGAAACTTCGAATTGTTGGCTACTAAATTATCTTTTGCAAATACTGCTAGTGGGTGAGTTTCAAGGGAGGTTTTGCAGAGGAACCGTTGACAGAATGTGTCTAGAAGGTTGGGGTTAAAAGTTACCGGGTCCCCAATAAATATACCCCGGAATCATTCCTGATTCTCGGATACATGTAGGCACATTGTCCCAGCAATACTTCCCCTTGAAAACATAAGCGCGACTCACCACTAGGGTACCCTGCTTCAGCACAGCCCAGAAAGAAGAATGAGGCACAGGGATAAATATGTATTCCTGAAGCCGAGAGAATCCCTAGGTTAAGGGGGGTACCCCAGCTAGTGCCAAGATGACCCACAAACAATATATGGTTTGTGGTGCCCAACCGTATATAAGGTTGGGGGCACTGAGAGTCCAAACTGAGTCAGACGGAAAGTGTGTGGGGAATAAAGCAGGCAGAAATAAAACGACAACATTCTCACTTTTCTGTCCTTCACCTAAAGGTTCCCCGAGATAGTGTTTTTCAAAATGTATTTCCGTGTGTTTTACATTAGGAACTGATGTCCAAACAGGCAGCCCGTGCAAACCAACAGGCGCCGGCAGGTCTCCTGGACATCGGAGTTCAAAGCAGCCAGAGGATGCCCAGAGGTGTGAATGGCATTTGGTTAGCGGGGAAAGGCGGAGTACTAGGTCCGGAGATCAATGTTAGTCCTCTGGGATGTCACTTGTTCTGCCAGACCTATGAGGCGCCTTTCCAGTGGGTGGCATTGGGATAGTTGGGGGGAGATGTGGCAGCCTTGCGCATGTCTCTTGGCTATTTCAACTTTCCTGCTGACCCGGCTTTTCTACCCGGCTTGGCTCTGATTGACTGCTTGAGAAAGTTCCCACGCGCTGATTGGCTGTCCGGTCTGCTTCTATTTTATAAATGAGGCAAGGAATACTATAAGAAGCCGTGAGCCCATCACATTGTGTGTTCCCATTGAGTCAGAGCCGAAAGTGTGCGGGCGGGCTTTTCAAAGATGCTTTGTTTGTAAAAGCAAAGCAACCGCCTTCGATTTCAAGCCTGAAAAGCCTGCCCTCCAGAGACTAAGTCCAGCATTTTGCGCCCAAGTTCTCAAAATCTAATGTAGCGGACACGGCTGGGATTTTATCTCGATTTGAGTTCCAGGAGATTTGGGCTGACTCGTGGTCAGGAGGGACCAATTTCTCAGAAGAGAACGTAGTGGTGGCATATGGAATTTTATGCCGATTTGGGTTCCAGGAGATTCCGGGCTAAGTCAGGGTAAAACTCTCCCAAAAAGTTTCCTGCACCTAGGAAAGTCTAGTTTTCAACCCCAGCCCCAAAGTAAGTGTGTTTTTCATCTGTATTTTGTGTTTCACTGTGTGTAAGCGAATTTATGCAGAATAAATTACAATTTATTTCTCTACCTTATTTTGCTCAATAAATGACCGCGGTAAAAAGGTGTAACTAATGTGGTCTCCTGTAACAGGCTTATTAACTGGTGGTAGCAGTGAGATCATTGAGCTTTATGCTATAAAGTCCTGCAGGGATTTATAGCATAAAGGGGAACTCGTAGAATGCGAGCTTCAAAACAAGTAGTGACTTACACACGTTACACAAATCAGGAAAAGCGCAGGTTTCTCTTGTCACTGCCACCAGGTGTAGATGGATAAATGTTTGCGTCGGTACGAGACCTGGAAACGTCCCAGAATCATAGACCGAGGGGTATGGACACCCAACTGCCTGTCGGGCAAAGACTCAGCTGGAGGAGGATCTCGAGCACCATGAAGCGGGCATAGCTTCACCTGCCGATGCAGGGGCCACAATTCTGGCCAGGATCCAGGAGGTGTTTCCGGACCAGGAGGAAGTGGAGAAGTGGAGGCAGAGTTGGAGGAGGAGAACGGGGAAGAAGATGACCCAAAAGGTGAGCGTGAGCCCTGGACTGCTGCTGCCCCAATTGCTACCGCTCTCCCTACCACTGACCTTACCTCTCTCCTCATCGTTTGGGGAGAGGGAGTCACCTTTGAGCAGAGGTTGCAGTTGATGGCAGCTTCTCAAGGTGTGCAGCCCCAAGGACCCCGACAGGACCCTGACCAACCTCCGCCACCAAGGTGTCACCCTACAGCTTCAGCAAGTTTGTAGATGGCAAGGATGACATTGATGGCTATCTCAAAGTGTTTGAGGATCAGTGTCTCCAGTTCCAGGTGCCAGAACAGGACTGGATTTTGTGTTTGTCCCCGATGTTGACCGGGAGAGCCCTGAAGACCTTCCTGGGGATCCTAACAGTGGACAGCAATGATTACCAGCATGTAAAGGCTCTTTTACTGCACCAGTATGCCCCCACACCAGAGGCATACCGGGGAACGTTCCGGTCCGGGGAGAAGACCGCCCGGGAAACTCACATGACGTTTGCCATCTGGCTCACTCAGCATGGCACCCAGTGAGTGGAAAGATGTAAAGTCACCAAGTACCACAGTTTGCTTGATTTAATGTTCAAGGAACAGTTTTTACAGCAGTTCCAGCCTGAGGTGAGAAATTGGGTGGTTGATCGCAAGCCCGTCACTTGCCGGGATGCATGCCAGCCTAGCTGATGAATATATAACCAGCCGCGGGTTGTCGGGAAAGAAGGCGCCTGCCCAGAATTGAGCAACCCCAGCTCGAGCACCCAAGGGTGCTTAGTTCAATACCAGTACTCCACACTGGAAGCCCAAAGCGTCTGTAGAGGGGAGTTCACCCAAGTCTGCAGAGAAGTGGTGCTACCAGTGCAATCGGACTGGGCACATCAGGCAAGATTGTCCGGAGCAGCACCGTTGCAGCAATCCCCCTCAGGGGCAACACACTCCAGCTGTGAGGCCAGTCATGACTCCTGAAGAAGCTGTGCCAAGCGAAACACGTAGAGTCTGATGTGAATAGGCTTCACTGGTATACTCCTTGTCCGAATTGAATGCTGCCCATTCGCCACCACGATATCGGTATCGATTGCACCCGGAAGTGATGTGGCTACCACCAGAAGTAATGAGACGCACTGAATCTAGCTGAGAAAATGCTGAAAGGTGGCCGGTGCGTTGAAGAGACCGAAAGATATAACCAGGTATTTGTAGTGTCCGTAGCATGACCGAACAAGCCTCCTTGGAGATGGAGCGTTAGGTGTCTTCTCTGACCATCTCCATGCTACCTTCATCTGTTCCCCGGTATCCTGCCTAGTACTGGGTAACCCTGGCATCTTGACCTGCTCCGCAATCTGAAGTAACAGGTATTAATTGTAGCAGCAACAGCCATCAGCAGTGTGTCTTCATGCTATTGTGACCTGCACTTAAACATCCAGTATGGTATCAGGTAACTCTAGAATCTAGCCCTGCTCTGTGATTTGAAGTGAGTCTACAGCTGCCTCAGGCAGAAGTAACTGGCAGCGCTTTTGCCTTCAACAGAGTTTCCAATGTGTACTCAAACTGCTCCAGCAGTATACAACACATGCTGATTGTATTCGATTGTATTTTTTTATTTATTCTTGCTGGCATCGGAGGACATAGACCTGCAATATGCTGACGAGGACGCCCTTCATGGTGGCAGGAGTAAGTAGAAAGGTTTATTTACTTTATTTATGCTGGCTGGCTAATGTTTTATTTTATAATGGGCAAATGCACTATTATCCATATCTGGATAATACTTATTTTGCCAATTAATGTACTGTATGTGTTGGGGGGGAGGGGTGTATTTATTTCAATGTATTGCACATTTTTTTTTTGCCACAGGATTGGTACCACAGGTCAGTGGGGACCCAGGGGGACTACCCGATGGCCCCCAGACACCCGCAGGGACCACCCGAGGGCCCCCAGACACCCATTGGGACCACCCTGCTCACCTACACTGGTATAACATTTTATATTAAAAAATGTTGATTGCTGGCGAGATATGCATAGAACTGCAACTAAAAGAAATTGCCAGTAAGGCCTTTTTTTTATGAAGGCTTATAGCATGGGCCCCTTTGTCTCTTCTTAAATGTTAACCATTTAGGATGGTCAGAAGCTACTGAAATGGGTTTACCGTGGTGTGGTTGTAGGCTTCAAATATTTTGGCCAAAGTATTTAACTAAATAACCCATACTTATGAAGAAAGAATATAGATAAAATGCATATTAATGTACAGTATTAAATAATTTGTCATATTGAATATAGCATTGGGGCTTTTTGACCATATATTTTGGTCACAGACCCAGTAGCACTCCAAATGAAATACAATATGAAATAAAAGAAGGGAGAAGCATATACAATTTGTGTTGTCTTTTTATTTATATTAGCAAATAGCTGACACAAATGGACCTTAGAGATACTGGTTTCATACCTTACTCAAAGCTCATATATAATTCAGTAAAAGTTAAATAAATAAAATGATGCATTCCAGATTCTGAAGAATGGAAACTCTTCCATGGCCAGATTTTAATTCATAAAAGGAGTCAAAAGAAATCTTTCATTAAGTCCATTTGTCGACGAAATGTTAAGATTATACTGGATATAGATCCAATGTTGGTCTTTCTCCCTCCTAATAGAGGTAAATGAGAATTTTAGTCCTAATAGAGGTATATTAGTATTTTATCTGGTAGTATTAGGACTTGCGGACTGGGTCTGCCTTGTCATGGCTCACAGGCTTACAATGCTTTGGCCAAAGGGTTAAACTAAATTACCCTTTTTCAAGAGAATATATAAGTATTTTACAGTGTAATTTTGTCATATTGGATGTAGCATTGGGCTTCTCTGTCGCTTGTTGTATACATTTGCCACACTCAATAGCTCTCCTTTTTGACACTTTTATACATATATATTTTGTGGGGACTCAGGGGTTCATAAAAAGAGCTTGCTGGGGTTCTGTATGTTGTTTTTTAAGAGTATAAATCCACCTGAATTATTTTGTCAGGAGATCTTTATCCCAAGCACCTCTTCTCACATTTGGGGTTACATGATCAATCCCTTGAAAAGATAGAACTCTAGTGTTTACTGTATGTCGTTTTCTGATGTCTTGAAACTCGGGTGTCAAGACAATTACGTATAGAACCTACAGTATATGTTCTAACATTCTGCTTCTGAAAAGACTTTTGTTTTTCTTACATATTTCCTACAAACATCGATGGCTAAATAAATGATCCCCACAGTTTTTCAATTGACAAAATGATGTAGTTTGAACGATTTTGAATTGTTCCAATTTATGAAGCGTTTACTGGATTTCATGTCATCACACCAAAGGCAGGTATAAGCTCATAGGGGTCCATGTTAAAATGGATGAGAAGTAAAGAGTAACACACTGTACTCATTTGCATGTCATTACCCAGAATTCCTGACTGCAGTGGAAGCACTGTTTGCTAAGTGATAATGAGGAAAGACAAGGTTGCAGACCTGCCTGGGACATACAAATATATTTACTATATACAGTATTTTAAGGAACTATATTATTAAAAGCTACATTTTACGATTGAACATTATTCACTGTTGTATATGTTCCGTCTCCTGTATGTGTTTTTCTTTGTTCCTATGGCTGCAGTTAACTTTGCCATTGCACTAGTTTGGTTTACTGTGTAAATCCTATAGATGTCTTCTCAGCCTGTTGCCAAGCAACCCTTTCACCTGGCCCCTCAGATTTGGTCATCCCTCACGAAGCAGTTGCGAAACACGTTGGATTAGAATTTTACAGGCCACCGTAGCTCCCGTGACATATGGATCTCCTCTTGCCGAAGCTGTCAGCTTTCCGCACGCAGGCGCGAGCACAACCCAGAAGACACGGCTGGGAAATATCTCCTCCTGGTACCTCCTGACCTTGCGCAAGGTACATGTAGGAAGGAGAGGAGAAGTGTCTCCCCCCGATTAGAAATCTGAGGAGACGGGTGCAGCAGACATACAACAGTGAAGGGAGATAAGACTGCTTGGATTATGTGGCGCCTGAAGTGTGAGCAGGACCACTATCAAAAGTAAAGAGTCCATTGTCACATGCTGGGAAGCGATCCAGAAACACTGTTTTATCAAGTGCTGGATGTAAGTGCAATATTGTTCTAACCCAGTCTAGTGTGATACATGTATTGTGCCATGATCTTTTTTCTCTTTTGTTTGCATCATATACCTGTACTCTGAATAAGCTGAAGATATAGCCTTATCCTGATTAACCTCTGAAACTCCAAATGGGAACGAACCTATAGAACACAAACTACATTTAATTTGCAAGTGTATGAATCTAATTTAAAATGTTCTAACAGTCAAACAACCTTTATTGATACATTGTTATCTTCTTTTGTATTCATCCAATTTATGTTCAACAGCTGTACTTTAGTCAACGTGCCGGAGGACATCTTTTCTTCTTCCAATTTATGAAGCTTTTACTGCATTCCATGTCATCGCACCAAAGGCAGGTATAAGCTCATAGTGGCACCATGTTAAAATGGATGAGAAGTTTAGAGTGACACACTGTGCTCATTTGCATGTCGTTACCCAGAATTCCTGACTGCAGTGGAAGCACTGTTTGCTAAGTTATAATGAGGAAAGACAGGGTTGCAGACTTGTCTGAGACATGCAAATGTACCACAAGTGGTATTTTTATTTACTATATATTTTTTGGAATTATATTATCAAAGGCTGCATTTTTCTTTTAATCCTTATTCAATGTTGTATATGTAGCCCCCTTTCCCCCGTGTCTAGGGTGTCTACGTGTGGTGCGTTACCTGGCTCACAAGAGGCCTGATCCTCCTCTGCAGGGAGCCTGGGGTGTACCTGATGGTCACTGATGTGCGGCAGAACCAGCATTTGTCCAGGGACAACTTCAAGCCTTCTTTGCCCAGCCGATCTAACACCTTCAGCAGACGTTCCTGGTGCTCTTCCAGAGTCTTGCCGAAGACGATGATATCGTCCAGCTAGACTAGGCATTCTTGGGGATTCATATCTCCAATGGTCTTCTCCATCAACCGTTGGAATGTTGCCGTGGCACCACAAATGCCTTGGGGCATGCGGGTAAATTGATAGAATCCAAGGGGACAGACAAACACCGTTTTCCCTTGATCTTCATAGGTACCTGGTAATACCCAGACCTCAGGTCCAGCACGCAGAACCACTGGCTTCCCGACTGTGTTGAGAGTCTCTTTGATCCGTGGCAGAGTGTACTGATCTGGTATGGTTCGGTTGTTCAGGGTCCGATAGTCTATGCACAAGTGGTCTGACCCATTCTTTTGTGTACCACCATGATTGGGGACGCGTAGGGGCTACAGGATTCCATCACGATGCCTGCTGGCTCCATGTCTTGGAAGATATCCCTAGTCTTCCACATCTCTGAGAGCGATGCGTCAGGAACCTCCCAGAAAAGCGTGGTATTGTTCAGCTGGATTTGTGCTGGGCGTTTTTACTGCAGCCCACATCCATCTTGCAGGTGGAGAGCACTTCCCAGCATTCCTCAACTTGGCGCTTAGCCATTCCATCCATTCGGCCGACAGGGTTGTTTCCCCGAAGTCAAACAGCAGCGCGACCGGCTTATCTTGCACGGTGCCGGCGTTCACTTGAGCCATCATCTCGACGGGAGTAACTGGGTATATTCTGCCCAGTCTTTGACCCTGGTTGAATGACATTGTGTACTGGGAGATGTTCTGGATGAACACCTTTATATTTTCAGGAATTTTGTACTTCCATTCTCATACATCGGGCACAAGCTTGTACCCTCTGTTGGCATCTTCCTCGGACGTACTCTCTAGGAAGAAGTACTGGTCAGCCTCATCACAGCCTGGGTAGCAGCACACTGCGTCCATGTACTTCATTCCCCCTGGTGGAATCTCGGTCAACCCTGCATTGTTATTGAAGAGATCACCATATCCCTCTTGGGCTGAGATCCTGCTGCACTCTTCCTCTAGTACCGGATGGATCTGTAGAGAAGACAAGGATAGTTTGCCGACCTCTTGTAGGTAAGCTCGGATCACCGCCCGCACCACATCAGCATTGGTCCCCAATATGATTGGTGAGCTTGGATGTTCTCAGGGATTGGGGCATATCAGAGCCTACACTTCCATGGTGTGAGACTTGTTATTGTTCCATTGCGGATTTCCAACTGAACTTTTACTATACCGTCGATGGGGTAGTCCTCACTGCTGAGGCCTCACAGCTTCATCTTCTCCGCAGACTGCATGGGCAGGTGCTTAAGATGTTGATCGTAGAAGGGTCGGTATATGATAGTCATTTGTGACCCTGTATCCACCAAAGCCGATGAGTAGATACCTTCCATGAGGACGTGTATAATGGCCACCAGTCCGACTCGACTGTAGGAGTCCGGTTGGGGTGTTTCGTCGTGGCTGGGCACTGGGGTTCTCTCCGATGATGTGGAGGGTACTTCTGCTGGTTGTACCTTGCAGGTCATGGACTTAGGATTGAATGTCCTGGATTTTCTGGGCTTTAGACAGTCCCGATAGAAGTTACTCTCCTGTCCACAGTTGTAACAGACGTCAATTTGGTTTGCACCGGTCCTAGAGGTAGGAGTTTCTTTCCATGGCATCCTGGGAGCGCATCTTCGGTCCAAAACCAGCCCAAAAGAATTCATAACGGAGTCTACCATCGGTTCCATTATGGACGAGTGATTATAGGGTAGAAATCCGACAGAGGCCTGGTTCGCCTAAAGTATATTTCATCTGGACAACAAAGAGAATAAAGTCCTTGGCACACTACCAGGTACATAAACCTGATATATTGTTCCCAGTTCTATGAATAAAGGAACAGTTCGTGGATCTTCACAGGTAATCTTCCAGAATTCCTTATGCTGGTATGTATATATCTGAAATCAGACAAGACAAGAAAACCATTGCGCAGTACTCTCTGATAATGGAGATCCCATCCACATAGCCACTAGCTACTTACATCAAAGTAGATAGAAAGAGGCCTTGAAAGGTATCTTTAGCTGGTGTTCTGATGTACACAATTTGATAGTAGTGGGTCATCAGGTGTTAACGCCCTCTCCACATGGATCGATCACAGTTCCAATATGCATATAAGATAATAAAATGCCAATGGTGTAGTACATTACAAAATTTAATAAAACAAATAAGATCAAACAGCCAGTGCACTCACATGCTATACGACCTTACAAAACGAATTACAACGTGCCGTCCGCAGGCTTGAGGAGCTGTTGCGTGGTGTGTGTGGAGGCTGGATCCCTCGTGTATCTCCTCCTCGCGGCCGCGACTCAGAGCGCCAGGTCCACCTCAGATGACATCACCATTCACCATCGCTTCCCTCCTCAGCCGGTTCGTCCACGCAGCAATGCGTACAGTCTAAAGCTCCACCCTACGCGCGTTTCGTGACTACTGACGTCACATCCTCAGGGGTAATGGAGCTATGGTGATTGTATGTGCTATTTAAGCACATGGAAAACCAGCTCTAGGGCCCTGATAGGATAATTAGATCTTAAAGGGACCAACTGGCTGTATAGCTAAAAAATAACTATAGTGGTGGGGGTTGTGGAACGAAGCTATGCCCAGAACAGAACACTCACCACATGATGGTACAAAGTTATACAATATCTAAAAATGCAAAATAATAAATTTACACAAATCTAAATAAAAATACATAAAAATACACATACATAGTCATCCTAATGACTTATAACAAAACCTATTTTATAAACCTAACTTAGCCTGATTTGTACAGACCATATTGTAGGTAGAATGGAGAGGATGCAGAGGATGTTATTGAAGAGGACTAGGGACTCCCATGATATAAAACATATCCGATTAGCTATCTTGTAAAAAAGATGCCAAGTCGAAATCTATGTTAAGACCTCCTGGGGTCAAGGTTTTTAGGGTCTAGATCCACTAGCTTTCTCGTCTTGATATTAGATTTATTTTATTTCCCCCTCTCCAATTTTGTTTAGGGCAATCAATGCCTTTACAAATTAAACCCTCTGGATTTTGATTATGTCTGATTTTAAAGTGGTTTGAGACACTATGTGTCTCAAGACCTCTTTTTATATTATAAATGTGTTCTGCAAAACGGCGTTTCAATGGCCTACCTGTCCGCCTTACATATTGTAGCCCACAAGGGCACTCTAGCAGGTAGACCGTGAACGAACTCTTACAATTAATAAATGATTTGATTGGAAATATAGCTCCTGTAATGTTAGATTTAAAATCTCTACACCTGGAGCTATATTTGTAACCAATACATCTGCTGCATGTAAAGAAACCATTTTGTTCTTTTAACCAGGTTGTATTAGAATTCTTAGCTATATTCAATGGACAACTAGGAGATAGCTGTAATTTGAGGTTATTTGCCTTTTTAAATACTATTTGTGGACACTTTGGTAGGATTGTACTAAGTGCTGTATCACCCTGTAGGATCCCCCAATATTTTTTTAATTATTTGTGTTATTTTGGGAGCCATAGCATTATATTTTGTAATAAATGGGATGAATTCACCACCTACAGGTGATGTATCACTTTTATTTTTATCCATAAGTATCAGATCTTCCCTTTCCATATTTCTCACTGTTTCCAATGCACTCGTCACCTTTGCATAATTATATTCCCTGTCCATAAATGTATCCCTTAGGTCCTCAGCTTGTGTATTAAACACTTCTATTTGTGAGCAATTACGTTTCGTTCTTAGAAACTGGCCTTTGGGTATATTATTAATCCATTTTGGATTATGATGGCTTGATGCCAACAGGTAGGTATTGGCATCTACCTTCTTATAGAAGGTTTTTGTTTCAATGGATCCTTTCTCTATAAATAGAGTTAGGTCCAGAAAATCAATAGTTTGTGGACTGGTGTTAAAGGTGAATTTTAGATTTTAATGATTATTATTAAGGTATTGTTTGAATTTTATTAAGTCCTCCTCATTCCCCCCCCCCCCCAGATACACAGCGCATCGTCGATATAACGCTTCCATAGCACCAGGTCCGCCTCAAATGGGTTGCGGGACAGGATATAATCCTCTTCCCACGTACCCATAAAAATGTTAGCATAACTAGGGGAGAACCTGGGTCCCATGGCAGTGCCGCATACCTGGAGGAAGAAGCTATTGTCATAATGGAAGAAATTGTGAGTGAGAATATATCTTATTTCTTCTAACACAAATTTTTTAAATTCTAGCTCTAAACTATCATCCTGATCCAGTACTCTCTTAATCGCCGCGATACCAAACTCATGGTCTATAATGGTATACAATGAGGTCACGTCACACGAGACCCATGTAGAGTGATTTTCCCAGTTAACATCTTGTATGATATTAAGAACATGAGTGGTATCGCGGAGATACGAGGGTATCTGTACAACATACTTTTGGAGAATGGAGTCTATAAATTGGGATAGATTAAATGACAGTGATTTAATCCCGGATATAATCGGGCGGCCAGGCGGATTCCAAAGAACCTTATGTATCTTCGGAATGAAGTAGAAAATTGGAACTCTAGGTTGTTTAACATCCAAGAACTCCAATTCCCCCTTGGAGATAACTCCATCTTTGAAACCTTTTTGTAGATATTCATTTATTATATTTTTAAAGATAACTGATGGATTGTGATCTAGTTTTTGATAAGTATCCAGATCACTCAAAATCCTCATGGATTCGCTCTTATAATAGGACGAATCCATGATGACAATTCCCCCTCCCTTATCTGCGTCCTTTATCACGATTTGAGTATTACTCTCTAATCCTTTAACAGCTTCCTTTTCCAATCTACTTAGATTATGATTTTTAAATTTGAACTCATTGATTGCTTTTTCCATGTTCTTAATCACTAATTCAGTGAAGGTATCCAGGAAATTGCCCTTTACATGTTTTGGATAAAAAACAGAAGGTTTTTTGAATTATGTTCTTGGAGTGGGATTGCTAACAATTGTAGTGTTATCCTGCTGGATTGCTCCCCTACTTACTGCATCTTTCCTAAAATACTTTTTTAAAGTGAGACATTTCACAAACTTATGAGTATCGATATACAAGTTAAACATATTGGGTCCCTGTGAGGGAGCAAAGTTCAGACCCTTTGATAGGACCCTGTCCTCAACCGCAGTGGTTGGATAACCACTGATGTTGAATACATTGCTGGCCCCTACCTTGGGTTCCCTTGTTCTTGCTTTTTTCTTTTTCCTCCTTCCTCCTCTTTTTCCTCTGAATCCTCTGTTCTTTTCCGCCTTGTGGAGCGAGGTGTGCCCTGTCTCCCTATGAGATTTTCTGTCTTGCTGTTCCTCCTTGGAGGGAAGTTGTACTCCCTGTCGTGGTCTAAAAAAGACAAAGGGGATTGATTAGTTTCATAATCTCTTGGTGGTGCATTGTAAGGTCTAAAAACATTGTTAGATCTAAATGCATTGTTTTCGTGGCCCCTATGTCCATCATGATAATATTCACGGTGGTCATATCTACCATGACCATCCGAATATCCACCATAAGGTGGGCATGATGTCTGGGGTAATCGCCCCTAAATGGTACCTGTGGTATAGCACCGAAATATGGGCGGGATTGTCCCACTGTCTTTTTATTTGACACTTTGGTGGTTTTATTTGTGTCTTTTTTTATGTCTTTTTTTAGATGTTATCACTTTATTTTTAGGGGTAGACTTCTCTTCCAAACTGGAAGGCTCTTCTGTGATTAAGACTTTCTTTTCTGATTTCCAATCTCTCTGTTTATTTTGTTCATAGTCCTTTCTGTCTCTTATAAACTTTTTTTGTTTGGAATTAATGACTTCTTTTTCTAATTTTTCAATTCTCTGTGTGATTTTCTCATCTAGTGTTTTATACTCTTTGAGTTCAGAGAATATCTCTAATTTCTCTTGGATTTCTAGAATTTCTTTATCAAGAATAACTAGAGATTTAGTTCTATATTAGATTGATAATTTCATCAGTCCATAAGAACATGTGTCGAGGATATGATTCCACTCCTTTAAAAACTCCTCATTCTCAGTTTCTAGTGTAGGTGCTTTGAGGATCCTAAGCCCTCTGGGTATCCTTTTATGTTCAATATATTTCTTTAGTGCTACAACTTCCCAAATTTGCCTAATTTCTTGTGTGAGGAATTTCTCTACTTTATTGAATAGAGTATCTAAATTTTCAGTGTCTACATCTATATTTTCCACCTCTGACTCATCAGCAAAGATGGTTTCTATATTGCAACTACGAAGTGCACGATTAGAAAAAAGTGACATGTTGGATTAAATAAATGGTTGGCAGCTAATGCAGTGAAAAAATGGAAAACAGTAGTGATAAAAAGAGAACCTACAGTAAACTACAAAACAAGCGCTCAACCTATTAATATAACGTGATAAATACAACAAAAATAATTGTGAATCAACAAAACAATGTGCAAAATGAATAACCCTAACTGTGCAAGGATAACCGATATAACAAAGGACCCCACGACCACCAAGATGGAGGGGGAAGAGGGAGGGGGATTGGGGGCTGCCTATGATTGAATATCAAGCCTTTCCATAGGGCTATAAACGAATTGACAACAAAGAGAATAAAGTCCTTGGCGCACTACCAGGTACATAAACCTGATATATTGTTCCCAGTTCTATGAATAAAGGAACAGTTTGTGGATCTTCACAGGTAATCTTCCAGAATTCCTTATGCTGGTAAGTATATCTGAAATCAGACAAGACAAGAAAACCATTGCGCAGTACTCTCTGATAATGGAGATCCCATCCACACAGCCACTAGCTACTTACATCAAAGTAGATAGAAAGAGGCCTTGAAAGGTATCTTTAGCTGGTGTTCTGATGTACACAATTTGATAGTAGTGGGTCTTCAGGTGTTAACGCCCTCTCCACATGGATCAATCACAGTTCCAATATGCATATAAGATAATAAAATGCCAATGGTGTAGTACAGTACAAAATGTAATAAAACAAATAAGATCAAACAGCCAGTGCACTCACATGCTATACGACCTTACAAAACGAATTACAACGAGCCGTCCGCAGGTTTGAGGAGCTGTTGCATGGTGTGTGTGGAGGCTGGATCCCACGTGTATCTCCTCTTCGCGGCCGCGACTCAGAGTGCTAGGTCCACCTCAGATGACGTCACCATTCACCGTCGCTTCCCTCCTCAGCCGGTTCGTGCACGCAGCAATTCGTACAGTCTAAGCTCCACCCTACGTGCGTTTCATGACTACTGACGTCACTTCCTCAGGGGTAATGGAGCTATGGTGATTGTATGTGCTATTTAAGCACATGGAAAGCTAGCTCTAGGGCCCTGATAGGATAATTAAATCTTAAAGGGACCAACTGGCTGTATAGCTAAAAAATAACTATAGTGAAGGGGGTTGTGGAACGAAGCTATGCCCAGAACAAAACACTCACCACATGATGGTAGAAAGTTATACAATATCTAAAAATGCAAAATAATAAATTTACACAAATCTAAATAAAAATACATCCCATTTATTACAAAATATAATGCTATGGCTCCCAAAATAACACAAATAATTAAAAAACATTGGGGGATCCTACAGGGTGATACAGCACTTAGAACAATCCTACCAAAGTGTCCACAAATAGTATTTAAAAAGGCAAATAACCTCAAATTACAGCTATCTCCTAGTTGTCCATTGAATATAGCTAAGAATTCTAATACAACCTGGTTAAAAGAACAAAATGGTTTCTTTACATGCAGCAGATGTATTGGTTACAAATATAGCTCCAGGTGTAGAGATTTTAAATCTAACATTACAGGAGCTATATTTCCAATCAAATCGTTTATTAATTGTAAGAGTTCGTTCACGGTCTACCTGCTAGAGTGCCCTTGTGGGCTACAACATGTAAGGCGAACAGGTAGGCCATTGAAACGCCGTTTTGCAGAACACATTTATAATATAAAAAGAGGTCTTGAGACACATAGTGTCTCAAACCACTTTAAAATCAGACATAATCAAAATCCAGAGGGTTTAATTTGTAAAGGCATTGATTGCCCTAAACAAAATTGGAGAGGGGGAAATAAAATAAATCTAATATCAAGGCGAGAAAGCTAGTGGATCTAGACCCTAAAAACCTTGACCCCAGGAGGTCTTAACATAGATTTCGACTTGGCATCTTTTTTACAAGATAGCTAATCGGATATGTTTTATATCATGGGAGTCCCTAGTCCTCTTCAATAACATCCTCTGCATCCTCTGTTCTTTCGTTCCATTCTACCTACAATATGGTCTGTACAAATCAGGCTAAGTTAGGTTTATAAAATAGGTTTTGTTATAAGTCATTAGGATGACTATGTATGTGTATTTTTATGTATTTTTATTTAGATTTGTGTAAATTTATTATTTTGCATTTTTAGATATTGTATAACTTTGTACCATCATGGGGTGAGTGTTCTGTTCTGGGCATAGCTTCGTTCCACAACCCCCACCACTATAGTTATTTTTTTAGCTATACAGCCAGTTGGTCCCTTTTAGAACTAATTATCCTATCAGGGCCCTAGAGCTAGTTTTCCATGTGCTTAAATAGCACATACAATCACCATAGCTCCATTACCCCTGAGGATGTGACGTCAGTAGTCACGAAACGCGCGTAGGGTGGAGCTTAGACTGTACGCATTGCTGCGTGCACGAACCGGCTGAGGAGGGAAGCGATGGTGAATGGTGACGTCATCTGAGGTGGACCTGGCGCTCTGAGTCGCGGCCGTGAGGAGGAGATACACACGGGAAACAGCCTCCACACACACCACCCAACAGCTCCTCAAGCCTGCGGACGGCACGTTGTAATTCGTTTTGTAAGGTCGTATAGCATGTGAGTGCACTGGCTGTTTGATCTTATTTGTTTTATTAAATTTTGTAATGTACTACACCATTGGCATTTTATTATCTTATATGCATATTGGAACTGTGATCGATCCATGTGGAGAGGGCATTAACACCTGAAGACCCACTACTATCAAATTGTGTACATCAGAACACCAGCTAAAGATACCTTTCAATGCCTCTTTCTATCTACTTTGATGTAAGTAGCTAGTGGCTGTGTGGATGGGATCTCCATTATCAGAGAGTACTGCGCAATGGTTTTCTTGTCTTGTCTGATTTCAGATATATACTTACCAGCATAAGGAATTCTGGAAGATTACCTGTGAAGATCCACGAACTGTTCCTTTATTCATACAACTGGGAACAATATATCAGGTTTATGTACCTGGTAGTGCGCCAAGGACTTTATTCTCTTTGTTGTCAATTCGTTTATAGCCCTATGGAAAGGCTTGATATTCAATCCTAGGCAGCCCCCAATTCCCCACCCCCTCCCCCCTCCATCTTGGTGGTCGTGGGGTCCTTTGTTATATCGGTTATCCTTGCACAGTTAGGGTTAATCATTTTGCACATTGTTTTGTTGATTCACAATTATTTTTGTTGTAATTATCCCAGTTTATTAATAGGTTGAGCGCTTGTTTTGTAGTTTAGGTTCTCTTTTTATCACTACTATATTTCATCTGGACCTAGATGTTTGATGGGTGAGTGTTAAAGAAACCCGATCTTAAGTTTTACAAATAGGGATCCTATACTCTTTATGGTGAAAGAGTTTTCTGTATCATCATCACTAATCAGTGGATGACATGGGTTCCTAATGTATGTATACTGGTTAATGTCATACCATTGTAGCCCCGGTCCCTGGCGGCTCCTAGAGACCCCCCTCCTTTGGAGCAGCACGATCGCGGGTGCCGCCGGAGCCAGCGACGGACCCGCCGGCTGCTTCCAAAGGTGGGGGCCGGAGCAGGGAGTTGTTGGAGCCTTAGGAGGCTCGGCGGTGCACATCCTGTGAGCCTAACAGGTAAAGCACCACACTGGGTAATGCATATAGATCCCCTCATATACACCCTATCTGCGATTGGGGGGGGGGGGATATGGGTTACATTTGGAGGCGCTGCTGAAATCAGACCTGGGGTGCCCCAATAGTTGTAGAGTACCAAAAGTACACAAGGAAATATGTTACCAACCACAAGCCACGAGGTCCATATCTGGGCCAGTACGGTTCGGGAGCTGTATAGCCAAGTGGAGGCATTGGGGAATGGTCCCGCTCATGAGGAAGGGAGTGCCCTTCTAGAGTCCCTAAAGGAAATCCTGGGCCTAGAAAGATTGTCGGCAGATCAGGAAATATGCCGGGCACATGCCCTACCAGAAGGCTACCCCCTTATGTATGGAAAGAGCCCTAGTGTAGTTGAAAGGACTGTAATCAAAATGGATGCTCCATGGAGGCTAACAGTGAGTCCCACCTAAAATGGCGTCTCGTGCCGAGTCAGGAGAGCGCACATGTTGCATGGCACCAGCCTGCACAAAAATGTTTTGCAGAAACTCTGGCGGGCAAACCCGAGCCCTGCCCCTGCGAGGTGAGTGGCTCTGCACAGAGACAGAATATCCCCTTGATAGAATGTGTCCCTCCTTTGGATTCCACCAGGGGGAGGAAGCTCAGTGATCCCCAGTCAGTAACTTCTGTCCCCCGTAAGAAAGGCAAAAGCTGCCGCAAACAACATCCTCAGTTGTATGGAGTCTGGAGAAGAAAGGGAGGGGACGTACCCTTTCTGTAGTGCCCAGGTGTACAAAAGGACTTGAAATTGTCTGGTGGTATGGATTTTGACCCCTTTAAGCTACCGGCAGAATATCAGGTGGCAGAAGTGGATGATGAGGGATGCATACAATGTGTCTGTAACCAATGTGACTTTCCAGGTGGCAAATTGACCTGGGGACCCCAGTGTGCCTGCTGCGGAGCACAGTTCCTGAAGCCGGGACTGCTGCGGCCTACGGAACCCGCCAAGAAGGAAGCGATCGACTGCCATACTGGACATGTCAATCCCGTTAACTCATCTATCCCCCTCACCGACGTTTCGGAGGACACTTGCCCTCTAACCGTGGTTTCAGATCCGGTTCCAGAGTCGGCCCCAGAGCCAGAACCAGCAGAGAAAAATATGAGTGGCCTCTACACACAGAAGGGAGGTACCCCCTGCTCTGACTTTCACCCCTGGCTGTATAGAGTTGTACGGGCTCCAACGTCAAGCTTGCCACTGGTAGTGTGCCCATGTGTAGTCAAAGACTGGAATGTGACTGGTGGCTGGGCGGACGGGTCCTCTACGCTACCCGTAGTGCTCACGACAACCGTGGTAGATGGGGAGGTATTCCTGCTCGGCCATCTGAACGAATGTGCTTGCCCCGTCGGTGAATTGACCCGAGGGCCCAAGTGCCCAGACTGTGAGGTACAGTTCCTGAAACCCAGACTGCCGCCGCCTACAGGACCGCCAGAGAATGGAGAATTATCCCGTCTCCTGGAGGAAAAGGAATCTCTTGTGAACCAGCTGAGCCGGGGCAAAGCTTCCTTCACCAGACCATCGAGGAACTGAAGAGGCAGCTAGAGGAAGAGACCAAGTTGAAAAATGCCCTGGCGCACACGCTGCAATCATCCCGGCATGACTGCGACCTCATGCGGGAGCAATATGAGGAGGACCAGGAAGCCAAAGCCAAACTGCAGAGGTCTCTTTCAAAAGCCCACGCCAAGTGCTCCTCACTAGAGAAGACTCAGCACCGTCTACAGACAGAGATTGAGGACCTGGTCAGTGACCTGGAGAGATCCAACTCCGCAGCTGCCGTCCTGGACAAGAAGCAGCGGAACTTTGACCGGATTCTGTCGGAGTGGAAGCAGGAGTACGAGGAGACGCAGGCCGAGCTGGAGTCTTCGCAGAAGGAGTCCCGCTGCCTGAGCACCGAGCTCTTCAAGCGGAAGAACGCGTACGAGGAGTCTCTGGACAACCTGGAGACCCTCAGACGGGAGAACAAGAACCTGCACGAGAAGATTGCAGACCTCACCGATCAGATCAGCGCTAGCGGGAAAATTATTCATGAGCTAGAAAAGGTGAAGAAAGCTCTGGAGAGCGAGAAGAGTGATATCCAGGCAGCTCTGGAGGAAGCGGGGGGAGCGCTGGAGCATGAAGAGAGCAAAAGTTTGAGGATCCAGAGGGAACTTTCTCAGATCAAAGCCGACGTGGAACGGAAACTGGCAAAAAAAGATGGAAGAGATCAAAAATCTAAGACGGAACCACCAGAGGGCTATGGACTCCATGCAGGCCAGTCTGGATGCAGAGACCAAAGCCAGGAACGAGGCCAGCAGGCTCAAGAAGAAGATGGAAGGTGATCTGAACGAGATGGAGATATCCGGTGAAGAGGCCCTGCCCGGTGCTTACTTCTACGCAAAGGATCACCAAGTTCGTCTGTCTCAAGACCCTTAGCTCGTGATGTATCCCGAAGGCATCACTTCAGAAGTGGCTAATGGAGCCAACAAAGACTGTGCTGTGACCACCCTGGTAACTATTGCCTTCTTCATGCGCCACAGGGAGCGTTTTGTTCATCATGTAGTGGACAGAGGAAAAGGTCAGGACCTCCTGGTATACCGCATGTGCGAGGCGGATGGCTGGGTAAAGGTCTGGCCAAGAGACATTGCACTATTCCTTCCACCAGGGGGAGGAAGTATTAAGGAGCCAGTGACTGTTACCCCTGAGCATGATCTTCAAGAGATTATCATGGCGGAGGCTCACAAAAGTCAGAGTGAGGTACCCCCACATGATCAGTTAGGGGCACACCACCATTGGTCTCGGCAAACAGCAAACACCCAGCTGGCCTCGGGTATTACGGTGGTTGTTATGTGGTGTACCCAGTCATACAAAGCACATGTGATTCGTTGTATATTCTATGTACTGCATTTTTATTATATAACGTTTGTACATGGTTATGTCTGCTACCCAAGCAAGGTCGTTGGGATTTCACCATGGGGAGAGTGTAGCCCTGGTCCCCAGCGGCTCCTAGAGACCCCCCTCCTTTGGAGCAGCGCGATCGCGGGTGCCGCCGGAGCCAGCGACGGACCCGCCGGCTGCTTCTAAAGGTGGGGGCCGGAGCAGGAAGCGGTTGGAGCCTTAGGAGGCTCGGTGGTGCACCCGGCTAGCGGGGGTTGCCATTGCAGTTGCGCGCGCATGCGCCGGATCGAGCATGCGCGGAAGAGGCCGTGGAGTTGCCGGCAGCCCTGAGTAGTCGCGCATGCACAGGGATAAGAACGCGAACGCTAGCCTACCAGGGAAGGCTCTTGGAAGGGACTACAAGTCCCAGGAGCCTCAGCAGCACCCCATGTGATGCCAGGGAGCCAATAGGGCTGAAGGATTGCCCTGGAGACGCAGATAGATACATTTCGTGGGCTTGGAGCTCGTGGAGCTGTTGGCGTCAGGAGAAGCTAGGTGAAGGAGGTAGGGTGCAGGAGTCAGGGACTCCCTGCACCAGGCCAGCAGCCCCCAAGGCCCCAGCTAGCCCTGAGTCACCCAGTAGTGTGAGTTGTGTCAGGGACAGCCCCAAGGTTAGGGACCCTGCCACTTATTATCTAGAGTCAGTTAGGGTCCCAGCAGACGCTGCGCGCCCGTCCAGAGGTTTGGGCTCAGACCTTCACTGTTGCTGCATCAGCCATCCGGGTGGGATCGCCCCGGACGGTAGTTCCTGTGTAAAGTCGACATCAGGATCCTTTGTGAAGTTCCTTGGCAGGCCCGGGCACCGGAGTGCCCGGCAGGTAATCTACAAGTGCACCAACGAGTCATATCACATTCACAAGGGACATAGTGGCTGCGCAGTCACACATATCTATCTCACTTGAGGGTGGGGTAATACTGTGTGGGGTTACTGGACACTGGGTGGGATCATCCGGTGGAGGTGGAGGTGGAGGTAGCGTCCTGCGAGACGCAGTAGTTAGTTTCTCCTCTAGGGAGGGACACCTGTTATTATACGCAAAAGTACGTTTCCTATGCTCAGAAGTGAAGTCATTGGTTGTTTTACATACTGTGTGTGGAGTGATATATATAGTGTCCTGCGAGGAACCACTCCCCCTCTGGTGGGAGCCATCGCAGGTGGAGGCGCTGCACCAAGTACGAGGTTATTCATATTGTGTCATACGTGCCCCAGGCTCTCCGTGGCGGAGGCTTAGGCCTCTTGTGAGCCTAACAGGTAAAGCACCACACTGGGTAATGCATATAGATCCCCTCATATACACCCTATCTGTGATTGGGGGTGGGGGGGGGAATATGGGTTACACCATCTTACATGTGTAACCTGTTATTGTATGGCAGCCTCCAGGTTAATGGATAGTGCTTCAAATTTGGTCCCAGTGAAGACATGGGATTTTCACCTAAGGGGAGAGTGTAGCCATGGCTGGTCCAGACTAAATTTTCTGCCTCCTGTCACGTAAGTCCCAGTAGTTATAGGCAGTGGTAGGCAGTCCTGTGGGGTTTACCTCCCCTCATGATGCCTCCTTGAGTGCCAGGGGTGGAGGTGAACTGAATCTGTGTACAGCCAATCATGGTTCAGACTCTGTGCCCTCCCTCTCTGTGCCATAGGTAGGAAGTGTCCTAAATTATAGTCAGTCGAGTTGGGAGTCTGGTATGAGGAGGAGTGGAGCTGAGTCCCTCCCGGCAGGGAGGAGACATTCTCTCAGCCCCTTAAGGGGTGGAGGGTAGGAGACCTACCAGATTGCAAGGTCTCAAGATTGCAAGAAGGCCGGTACCATCCAGAGTCCTGGTACTGATCCTGAAAACCCATGCATACTCTGTAATGACAACTGCAGTGGCTGCCTCAATAAAGGAACCTGTTTTATATACATCTGCCTAAGTAACAGTCTATTGGGTAGAGGTATGCTTGAGAACTGTCATGGTGGGGACTGTCTCCAGTACAACTGGAGCCTGCTATGACTGGAGGCGCGGACACCATGAGCAGAGCTTGAAGGATCACCAAAAGCCTGTCCTGTTTCCCCTTACCATCGCGGACCCTCAGCATCTCTTTGACCCTCACAGGTATTTAGCAAGATGACACCTTTAGCTTTAGTAAGATCTCCCAAGGGGGGGAAGGGGAGGGGGAAGCTGTGCGCTAGGTATGTGTGTGTAATTGTGTGTGAGGGGAGGAAATTGAGTGTGTGTGGGGTTGTGTGCGGGAGAGTAGAGGCGGGGGAGAGGAAGAGTAAAAGCGAGTAAGTCAAGGGGGGGGGAGAGGGCAGTGAGGGAAGGATACATGGGGGCAGTGTTAGGGAGAGAGAGAAAAACATGGAGACGGTGTGGGGGGGGGAGAAATACATAGGGGCAGTGTGAAGGAAGGAGAAATACATAGGGGCAGTGTGAGGGCGGGAGAAATACATAGGGGCAGTGTGAGGGCAGGAGAAATACATAGGGGCAGTGTGAAGGAAGGAGAAATTCATAGGGGCAGTGTGAGGGCGGGAGAAATACATAGGGGCAGTGTGAGGGCGGGAGAAATACATAGGGGCAGTGTGAGGGCGGGAGAAAATACATAGGGGCAGTGTGAGGGCGGGAGAAATAACTAGGGGCAGTGTGAGGGCGGGGTAGAAATACATAGGGACAGTGTGAGGGTGGGAGAAATACAGTACATAGGGGCAGTGTGAGGGCGGGAGAATACTAGGGGCAGTGTGAAGGAAGGAGAAATACATAGGGGCAGTGTGAAGGAAGGAGAAATACATAGGGCAGTGTGAGGGCGGGAAAAATACATAGGGGCAGTGTGAGGGCGGGGAGAAAACATAGGGGCAGTGTGAAGGAAGAGAAATATAGGGGCAGTGTGAAGGAAGGACAAATACATAGGGGCAGTGTGTAGAAGGAGAAATACATAGGGGCAGTGTGAAGGAAGGAGAAATAATAGGGGCAGTGTGAGGGCAGGAGAAATATATAGGGGCAGTGTGAAGGCGGGAGAAATACATAGGGGACAGTTGATGGGAAGAATACATAGGGGCAGTGTGAGAGCGGAGAACATAGGGGCAGTGTTGAGGGCGGGAGAAATACTAGGACAGTGGTGTAGGGGCGGGAGAAATACATAGGCAGTGTGAGGGTGGGGAGAAATACATAGGGCAGTGTGGAGGGCGGAGAAATACATAGGGGCAGTGTGAAGGAAGGAGAAAATACATAGGGCAGTGTGAGGGCGGGAGAAATTACATAGGGCAGTGTGAGGGCGCGGGAGAGAATACATAGGGGCAGTGTGAGGGGCGGGAGAAATACATAGGGGCAGTGTGAGGGCGGGAGAAATACATAGGGCGGGTGTGTAGGCGGGAGAAAATACATAGGGACAGGTGTGAGGGCGGGAGAAATACATAGGGGCAGTGTGAGCGGAGAAATACATAGGGACAGTGTGAGGGCGGGAGAAATACTAGGACATGTGGGCGGGAGAAATACATAGGGGAATGTGAGGGCGGGGAAATACATAGGGCGTGTGGAGGGCGGGAGAAAATCATAGGGCAGTGTGAGGGGGTAGAAATACATAGGGGCAGTGTGAAGAAGGAGAATACATAGGGGCAGTGTGAGGGCTGGGAGAAATACATAGGGGCAGTGTGAGGGCGGGAGAAATACAATAGGGGCAGTGTGAGGGCGGGAGAAATACAATAGGGGCAGTGTGAGGGGGGCGGGAGAAATATAGGGGCAGGGAGGTGGAAAATACATAGGGGCAGTGTGAGGGCGGTAGAAATACATAGGGGCAGTGTGAGGGCGGTGGCGAAATACATGAGTCGGTGTGAAGGCGGGAGGAACGAAATACATAGGGGTGTTGGTGAGGGCGGGAGAAATACATAGGGGCAGTGTGAGGGCGGGAGAAATACATAGGGGCAGTGTGAGGGCGGAGAAAACATAGGGCAGTGTGAGGGCGTAGAAATACTAGGGCTGTGAAGCGGGAGAAATACATAGGGGCAGTGTGAGGGCGGGAGAAATACATAGGGGCAGTGTGAGGGCGGGAGAAATACATAGGGACAGTGTGAAGGCGGGAGAAATACATAGGGCGGTGAGCATTTGAGAGAAAGGGGGTGTGAGTGGGGAGGTGCTCGCAGGGCCGCTGACACTGGGCCCACGGTGCCGGACCAAAAATGTAAATAAGCCACTGAAAGGGGAGATCTCTGTTTCTTACTCACTGTAACTAAGTCATGTTCCACAACCTTACGATCATATCACTTCTTCAAAAACCTTTTAAAAATGTTGCCTGTTTCAAAAAGCAGGCATCCGGGGAACAGTTCCTCGTGAGCCTCAGGAACTGATGATAGGGGATGTTGTTGATCCATTTTCCAACAAGATTGTTTGTGGGATCTAAAGGAGAATGGACATGCAATTCCTTAAAGACAGTGCTGGTACAGTATAGAGTTTCTCATTTTTTTAATACAAATCTCATGATCCAAAAAGTGTATCCTTTTCACAAGTAAATTATATATACGCCCTCCTACTGTCTCTGTACGTTCTTCCTACCTACCAATTGGATTGTAAGCTCTTTGGAGCAGGGACTCCTTTTCCTAAATGTTACTTTTATGTCTGAAGCACGTCTTCCCATTATGTGTTGTTTGTATTATTTGTTTATTTATATGATTGTCGCGTGTATTACGGCTGTGAAGCGCTATGTACCTTAATGGCGCTATATAAATACATACAGTACATGCATACATATATAATATCACAACATATATTTATTAATTATACTAAGTATATTTTAATTAAACAATATGTTGTTTAAAAAAAAACCTTAGTGTATCAATTCCCAAATTTGGATATAATCTAAGACTAGAACACAAAAAGAATTTCGAGGCAAAACCAAAACACTGTGTCAAGTAAGCATCTCTAATATGACACTGTTGATATTGAGCTGCCAACATATGTACACTGTTTTGATTATGGAGAAAAGAGCAGTGAAGTAGAAAGATGTAAGAAACAGCAAAATAGCCCTTTCCAGTTGTAAAAGCAGCTCTATGGTATTGTTTTATCTCTATCAATGGCAGGAGAGAAATAAGATTAAGTTAGTACGTGTGGGTCATGATGGTATGGGACTCCTGTTGTTCCGCTCTTGATAATTTGGAGGCACTGTAAATAAGAAGGCAAACACCCACACGGTCCCTGGAGCAGTATACTGAAGCAAGTAGAGTGACTTGCAAAGAAAGGTCACACAATCCTTTCCAAATCTCAGGTGACAAATTGGCTGCCAGTTGGTAAATGTGCTTATTAACACTTATAGAGGTGTTAAAGATTATGTGTATTGCGAATAGGGATTTGTGCTTTCAATGTACAGTATTTATTGTTCAGTTGCAGTTTATTATGATTTATAGTGATCTATAATGACTGTCTGAAAATAGACCTAAAATTAATGACGTTTCAATGAGTAATTGTTAAGACAATATTTTCACATCTACCATGATCTTCAAGAAGATTGTATTTCACATTAGCTGACACAAATTAACTTAGAACGTTCCACTTTTGATGCTTATACCATGCAGTCCTTACGCAGATGGAAACTCTGAACTTTTCATTGGGAAATTAAAGAAATATAGTAGTTACAATCATCGCTAGAGATCTGTGAACTTTTGTTTGGAAAGGCAGTGTAAAACAGTTGAGTACATTTATCAAATATTTAAATCATAACAATAAAAATTTGAAACTCACTTGTAAATTCAATAAACAGAGCATAGCGTTCTTAGATTTGGAATTATATATAGTGAACAATAAGATATGTACAAAGACATAATATAATGAGGTTCAGGCCAAGAATTATTTGTTGGCTAATAGCCATCACAACCCAGTATAGGTTAAAAATATCCCCAAAGGCCAATTCATCCAGCTCAAACATACAGTAACAGCACAAATGATGATACATTCATTGCACAAGCATTGGAACTCAAATCTAAATTAATTGAAAGAAAATATCCTGCTGAAGACCTGGATCAAATTATATCTCAGGTACATCAGATGGATAGATCTATACTTCTGACATATAAAAATAAAACTACAGATCTGACTGATAGTATACCATTTATCACACAATCAAATGGCACCAACAATACAAAAAAAATATCAGGAAATATTGGCCAATACTTAAGAATGAGGCTATTCTGTCCACCATTCTTCATGATACACCCAAAATCATTTTGATCAAAGCAGTGAATTTCAAATCTAAATTGTCTCCCAGTTGTCCTTTGGAATGTAATAAGAACATGAATAGACATCATAAGAAGAAGTTTACATCCATCAATGGATATTTCATTTGTTCTAGATGCACAGCCTGCCAATTCAGTATCAGTGGATCTACTTTTAGATCCAATGTCACATCCCAAATGTATAACATCTCCACATTTATCAACTGCAAGAGCACATTTGTTATATACTGTATCTGTTGGAATGTCCCTGTGGTCTGCAGTATGTGGGTATGACCAGCAGACCCATACAAATAAGATTGTATGAACATATATACCAAATCAAGGGAGACTTAGTTACTCATAGTGTTTCACATCATTTCACATCATTTATCACTATGTCATAATAAGGATCCTTGTGGAGTTAAATGTAGGGCTATTGAGGGTCCTCTTCTCCAATGGAGGGGAGGAAATAGAATATATGTTCGTGTATAGTGTGCTTATAACCCTTTTGTGGCACATCAGAGGCGCCGTTATAGTATTTTTCTCTGTTAGAGAGGTGTGAATGCTTCGCACAAGTTTGTGAAACAGGTGAATATTGGACTTCTGCAGCTTGTTAAAATGTATAGAACCCGGGATCTGTTGAGAGAGATTATTTTTCATGAATGAAATAATTTTCACTAAATGTATACAGGGGTGTATCATAAACTTTCATTAAGATGTAAAAAACTTTAAATGGTTTCAAAAAGTTCGCAAACCGAACTCCGACACATTTGCACAACTTTATTTTTCAGCAGGACTGAGAAATCTTATGATGCACTACAATTAACTTATTACTTTTGGTCACACAGAATGATGAAGAGTTATAAACATGTAATGGAATGCAGCAGCAAGAGAATATAAATATACAGTAGAAGAATATTATTATTTTTTAATCGGGTATGTTTTTTAGTTAAACATTCAACTAAGCATTCTGCTGCTGCCTTTTATAAGACTTCTGAAACACAGTACAACAACTTTTTTTTTAATTTTGAGGGATCTTGAGTGTGTGAGGAATGTGTGATATGTTCATCTGTATAGTACTGGTTTTAACAGTTTTAGATTTAAGACAAGAGATTTAACCTGATTTGTGTACTAAATAACAAGATTTTTATTCCAGTTTCTATGGATATGTAAATATAAAAAAGGCATGTGTCTCCGCTGAGCATAACAACAAATTTTGGATATCTATCCATGCTCTGTTTAGACAGGAGGTAAAATGTAAATGTCTGAGGAGTATTCATATTATTTGTAGTGGATTATATCCATTTAATGGAAAAGAATAGAAATAATTTAAACAATAATCAAAATCAGATGAAAAAATAATAATTCTCTCTCTCTCTCTCTCTCTCTCTCTCTCTCTTTTCTCTCTCTCTTTCTCTCTTCTCTCTCTCCCCAGTGAATGGGGAAGTGTTTTAAAAGACACAAGAAGCTGCCAGACTGAGTGACTGACACTTCTGTTCACAAAGAAGGGGGACAGAGAAGAGTGACAAAGAGGAGAGTTTCTCTGAGCTCACGTGGGGCCGAGTTCCCCTAGGAAGGAAGGACAACAGACTGTGCTGAAGCGGGGATGTCTGGTCCTTGGCATTTACAGAGGAGAGTTTCTATGAGCTCACATGGGGCTGAGTTCCCCTAGGAAGGGAGGATGAGAGACCATGCTGAAATGGGGACATCTGCTCCAAAGGACTAACAGATAAGGAAAATGCTGTATTATTGTGTGCAGAGACTGTATACATTGTTGCCTATGCCAGGGCATGTTTTGTGGGTGGGAACCAGCTTAGCTGGCCATACAACTAGCGAGGGCTAAAGCTACTATGTAGTTAGCTTTCCCTAAAGGGAATAGGTGTTCTTTTTATGTTTTGTTTGGACTTAAACAGACGGTGGGCCTGTTGGTGTATGATTTAATCCCTGTAAATAAACCCCATATAGAGAAATACAAATTTTCCGGCCTTAAATAGGGATAAAAGAGACTGGAACGTGGTGTGGGCATCACAATTTGTGGAGAATGCGGGCAGTCGAAAAGGCACTGAGCAGCGGAAACTGTGGGTTTGGAAATAAATCTGGGGATTTAAAATGGCCGACCTACTGGAGGGAAAAATAACAAAATTATGCAAGTAAAATCTATCCCACTGTGTATGACCAGTTGTGCTTACAGGATACACAGAGAAAGATATGAAGAATTGAGGAAATAGCACCTCCCAGAGGTCAAGGTGAAGAATACACCTGAAGGTAGAAAATGGAGGATACAATGTGTTTTATGTGTAATGTGCCTGGCCACATAAAACAATGTCCTTTTCTGGAATGGGTATCCCGGTGTGGTCCCGCAAAAGGAACCACACAAAAAATGTTTATGGTGTGAAAAGCTGGACCACACCAAACACTGTCCCTTCAGGCTGGATGAGGATGATAATGCCGATGATGAAGATGAGGAATCCTACGGGGCCCCGCAAAAAGGACAGTCTCCATTTTCAGCAGAAGCTCCAGAAAAAATTTACCCCATGTGTTCAGGAAGGCGTGGGTCAGAAAAAAACCAGAGCAATTGGCGCAATAGTCACGGGAATGACGACTAGCCTTGGGATGACAAAGGCTATCACTACCGCCATATACAGAAAGCCAAGCAAATCAGAGAAAACAAATACTGACTCGAAACTTTAGAGTATCATAGCTTTAGTGTGATAAGATTATTTCACCCAACACACTAACATCACAGTCACATGATATTCTGTTTGTTTTACATGCTCTCCTCGATGGTTAGTCTATAATACGATGTAGCCCAGTTCAGAGAAAGTGTGACTTTGGAATGAGAGAGTCCAGTTGGCATTATCCCTGTGCCTGCTATAGTACACCAGTGAATTTGTGCAAGTTGAATCACCTCCCTATACCTTAAGAACAAGACATATATTTGTAATGGTGTTTCCCCCACCCGATGGGAGATTCTGCCATTGCAGCATGTGTGGTGCATGCTACCTGTTGGTAAGCAGGAGGGCTGAGTCATCCGCAGATGTTTGTGGGGACACAGGAAAAGCTTCTGAGGTACATACCCAACATAGATCTCTAGTGGTACTGCGCTTCCATCTTCAGCAGGCTCCAGATGTATGGAGGTGATCTCCTACGGCAGAACACAATCCCCTCTCCTTCCCCTGAAAGATCACACACCAGGCAGGAGGTATAATAACTGGACCGGTTTATTCTGTTCAACTCAATGCAGTCACAGCAAGCCTCTGCTCTATGCAGTCTCTGGTGTTGTATCCAACTGTAGGATGGTCAAGGGCCCCCGCAGCAGTCTTTGCTCTTCCCTGATCCTCTATCAGGGGAAAGGTGCACACTCACTCTCCCCTGAGGGGAAGAGGAACAGGGAAGGCCAATATTCAGGCAACCTGTGTGTGACCTGCCTCTCTCAAGTGGGGAGAGGCACTGACTAAATTTGGGCGGCACTCCTCTTAAATCTGACCCAGGATTGGGTTAACCCAGACCTGGTTTCACCTCCCCCCTTGTCACTCAAGGGCACTGCTGGGAGTGGAGAAAAACGATGATAAGTACTGGTAGGCTTGCTCTTACCAGGGCTTACTGCCAGTGAGGGCAGACTGGTAGCCAAGAACCAGTCCTTGCTACATATTGATAACTCTTTGGTGCAAGAATGCATTAAGGGCCATATTTACTAAGCAGTAGTCTACCATAAGGCACCTTCTTATGCTGAAAGACACCTTGCAGCCAATTCTTGTCAATATGCTCTAAGGTGTCTTCTTGTGCTGGAAGGTGACTTATAGCAGAAGACTGCATAGCAAATATGGGCCACATCCTCTAAAATTCTATGAAGCACTATATACAAACAAAAACAGTGCAACTGCATACTGAGCATTGTCTCCTATTATTTGGCACTTCTATCACATAATATAATTCAGCTTTAATTTGTCTCTCTCCAAACATTTTGTCTTCTCTACTTTGTCCCAGAGTTGTGCCCAACCTGTTTCCACGGGTAGATAGCATTAACCTTTTGCCAACTATGCAGAACACCACCTTGTGTTTCTCTAGATCGGAACGCCTGTGCCACTAGTCTGCCTATTTCTTAGCATTAACTATCCACTGTATTGTCCACGCAGATTTGTATACTGCTTCAAGGCTGAGCCAGCCCTTCTTTTTATATTTAATGGCAAGAGTACCCTACAGTGGGTTAGTTGGTCCCGCCATTAGCTTGATGAAGGGTAGTCTACCACAATTTGAACAGTGCACTATGCTTGCCAGCACTATTCTCTTGCTTGCTTTTACTTGCCCAATATTTTTTGTCAGAATTCATATTGAATCCCTTTTAAATCTCCATTACATAATTTTGTAACTACTAATCTTTTTTATGCTTAATTGATTCTGTTTTGCATAGGCCATCTTTGGCTGTGCTTATTTGTGCATCTGCCAAATACTGCTAAGTATTCTCACCTACAGTAGTATAGGAGGTTTCTGACGTATCAAACACCACTTTCTGTATAAATATTCTTTAGTATCTTATAGATAATAAGGGACAGTTGCATACTTGGATTTCCAAGCTTCAGTTCTTCCTGTAGTTGTTTTTAACTTACACAACATAAACTCCACTCTACTAAATGCTTTGCTTTCTGTTCCAAAATCAATGGTTTCTGTAAGCCAATATATGTACTGTAGCCAGTTTCTAGAGTTCAATTCCTTACATCTATAATACAATAAAGCACCTTTTGTGAAGTACTGTATCATGTTCTCTTGCTAAAAATTATTTTGTGTTTTGGGCACTAAATGCACTTGAAACTATACATTGTGCTAGCAACAATAACACATTAAACACCAATATAATGTTCAGTCTAAAATTAAATAAAGTTCCCCAAAAACAAACATATTTTGTTCCTGTTGTCGAAATTTCCAAACATTTTACTTCCCCACTTAGTAGCATAAACCATTAACTCTATTTAATTTGTACAGTGGTCTCTGGTATTGTCGTGCATATTTATGCATACAGTATGCTGTATCCTACTGATCTGTTTTTAGGCCAAATACAAGGCTATAATTGATATATTTACATTTAACAGTTACTATTATAATACAGTGGTTGGAATATTCGGAATATTTGGAAGCATTGCATTATTTATTGTTCCACTCATCCCTAAAAGGTTTCTTCCTGCCTGAACATAACTGAAGCCTTGCATGCAAAAAAAAGCTATACAATTGAAATCCTTATTCCTGAATGAGTGTTCAATTTGATAACACCATACTATATACTTGAGCAATGAAAAAAAAGAGATCAAACATAATTAATAGCTAGATCTTTCTAAATAGTTATTCACATTCTACAGTAGGGCCCTGGGCATGCGGCGGGTTACGTTCTAAGGGCCTGCCGCAAAGCGAAAATTGCCAGAAAGTGGAACCGCCAATTTTCGATCTGTGTGCATGCGCAGACTGGCAATGCGCCGTTCTACGCATGCGCAACCTCGGCAAACCCCCCCATTCTGACCGGCCCATTCTGCATATGCGTGACCTCGGACCAGCCCGTTCTGCGCATGCGCGACATTGGACTGGCCCGTTCTGCGCATGCGCAGACAAGGTGGCCCCCTTTTCGGTGCCGCCGTATTCCATTGGGTAACGCTAATTGTTTATTTTAATTACTTTGTAACCCCTAAGGATAGAAATATCCCAATATCTAGGTAAGCATAAAACATTTTTTTGTTGGGGTGGAGGTGACTTCCTTAAACAACAATAATATATAAACATGCAAGTGATAACCAGACAATCTCCTATTTACAGTACTGTATGTTAGCTTACAGTGTAAATACTTTTCTGTTCACGCTTTGTGACATGCCAGCGACTGAGTATGGTTCACTGCTCACAATCCTGTTATTGGCACAGCAAGTGGAACTATTGACTTGTGTGAATCAAGTAGGATAAAAAATACGCTATATCTGTAATCATTTAACTGAGCCACTGAACTTACAGGGATCAAATTCTTGACATGTATCCAACAGAGTTTGAGTGTGGTTTTGATTAAGATCCAGTGCAATTCAGATGTATTAATATGATAGTTACTAATATTGTGGTTGTGGTTTCAAAGATTTATTTTTACAAGGCTTTTTTGAGAGGTTACTTGTCTTGATTATTTACAGTGTTAATTAGTGGTAAGTAGACTCATACTTTTATCCCCACATGCTTTATGTTGGGGTTTGTATTGTGCAGTAGAATTTTTTTTTCAAGATTTGGCAAATACATACTGTTTTAGTCAATGACTATCATTATTATTATAGTGGAAGAAAAGGTACAGTATATGCATTATTTTCTAACAATAAGTATTAACATATGCATGAAGTGACAGCACTAGCTTTTTAGGTGCCTTACATAGGGCTAACTGGGGTCCTTTCAGCCACCATTGACCTCAACCATTCTCCGAGCCCCAGTATTTCACCTATACGCACATACAAACTTAATGTTTATATGACATGTGGTGTTTTAAAATTAGCTCATTGTGGCTGGTTAGTAATTCCTGTTTCCCTCATTAATAATCCCAATGACTAGTACTACCTATTACTGTGACACTTCAGGGCCCTTTGCCATTTACAGTTTTATTAATTAATTCTACTTCATTGATATCATGAATTTGAAAGAAGAGTCATACCTCAAAGAGACCGATAACTGCATTTTCATTCTTTTGTCATAGCCAGGAACAAAAATAATCAGACACTTATGGGAAATTTTATTTATGAGTGTGAAACATTTGTGATAACTATTTACCCCTTCAGTTAAGGGATTCAACTGTTTAAAAAAATAAATACATGTACTACTTTAAAGCAGCAAAACATGTGAACTCTTACCTGTATATGTATTTTTTTTAAATACATCAGTCCTGTAGTATTAGATAATTGTAACTGCATTTTAAAAAAAATATTATTCGACTCTTAATGCCGTTTTTATTGAGTTTTAAAGCATCCTTTGATTTCTATAGCATGTTTTAGGCTAAGACCCAAGCAGTGCAATATCTTTACAACACTTTCTTGTTTCTGATAATTTGTTGCCAAATTTCCCACTAGTTTGTGCTGTAAACTGTAACAGTAGATAATGTTACTGTAGGAGACATGTGCAGAGGTATAACCAGGGAGACGTATGTGATGAAAAACATTGGCTTTTATTTATCATGCGGCTTTACATAGTACAGCTTTTTGTCAGCATGCAAAATAAACAAAACAGGCCTATCCCTTTGTAAGGGCTAAGTCACACTTCCCAGCCTCTATCTGCAGGGCTGGGAGGCTAGACCTCTTAACAACCTCTAACTTCGAAGAGGTACCTGTAAGCAGGGGGCTCTTTATCAGGGCCGCAGCAGAAATCGTGGGGACAAACATTTTAAGCAGGCCCCCCACACCGTGTCGGCGGTATTGGGAGCCGCCCCCCCCCCAAGTTACTCCTCACGAGCCCCCTCTCTTTACCCCTTCCTCTTCCCATGTATTTCTCTCCCTTCCGTCTCACCCTCTCTCACTCTCCCGCCTCCATGTATTTCTCTCCCCTGCGTCTCACTCTTTCTCCATCTTTTCCTCACCCCCCGTCAATTACCCTACGCTCACTCATGCCCTCCCCCTCACACAATTCCCCCCACAAGATATATACCAAAAAACATCCCACCCCCCAATGCAAAAACATTTCCACCCCCAAATACATACAAAATATCCCCCCCAAATACATACAAAAAATCCCCCCCAAATACATACAAACAATCCCCCCCAAATGCATTCAAAAAACCCACCTATACATATAAAATACCTCCAAGACATATAAAAATACACACTTAGCTTGGGTCAGGGCAGGGTCCGCTTGCTGGGGGGGCCCGGCCGATCGGCGCTGCATGTTTCCCCCGACCTGTGGCCAGGCCCTGCTGCCAGTCGCGGCCGGGCCCCAGCTCTCAGCTGCCTGTATGACCTCTGTCTCACGTCGCCAAGCTTCCACTGCCGGCGCACTGATGTTCCTGGGTCAAGTTAACTTCCGTCGCGCTGACGTCAGAGCACGGTCGCGTGCCGGCAGTGGAACCTTGCCGACGTGGGACAGAGGTCATGCAGGCAGCTGAGCCAGCACCCAGCCGCGACTGGCAGCAGGGCCTGGCCACAGGTCTGGGGAAATGTGCAGCGCCGGCTGGGCTCCTCCAGCCAGCGGACCCAGGACACAAACCCCAGCAAACCCCCCCCTGTTGGCGGGCCTGCTCTTTATATCAGTCCGGTTCTGGGTTGGTGTCCGTGGGGTGCACCCTCTTGCAGGTTCTAGGGTCTGCTGTATCCTGGAATAGATGATCTGGGTCCCTGGGATCTCTTCCGGCAGCACAGTCCCTCTGTACTCAAGAGAACCTTGTGTAGTTTTTGCAGTACATATTTAAACCTGTTTGATGAGCTATGTGGAGACTGGTGAATTGACTTAAGCTGCAATTAACCAGCTCCTTGCAGGAATCATCAGCTACTGACAGGCTTTAGGTGTGCTACATTTTTAAAACTTCGAAAGGCCCTGTCACAGTTACCTTAGTAATAGAAGGATACATTGTAGCTGCTGAGTTACACTGACTGAAGCAGCCATTATGTTAGGCACAAAATCAGTATTTTCACAGATTTATAACAAGAGCACCAAACGATTGCCAGCTTAGATAAGAATGTAGAATTATACATTGTCACATGCTTTTTATATACAAATAAGAAAGACTAAAAGGGGGATTGTAGCATTGCTGTTTTAAGGCATACAGTTTCAGACCCAGACCCAAGCTGACAAAAGAACAAAGATTCTGGCTCATCTACAGTAATATATGGGTGAAACTATCACAGATTTGCACGGGATGTCATGAAAGGGAAATTCAAGCAATAAGGATGTGTAAAAAAAAAAAAAACATGTGACCAGCATTTTAGAAATCAAACTGAGCTGGGACGTGTAGATCTTTCTATCATCATACAGCAGGACTGGTCATTTTATTTTTTTGGAGATTCAGAATTTGATGGATGGACACTTTAACAATATACTGTATGCAGATCGTCTAAACATTTCATAACAGGTTTAATTTGCTTAGAAAACGATACAGACCGGCGCCTACAGTATAATGTCCAATATTGATAATGAGTCCAAAGAAATACTGCAGTGTCCAGTGACGGTGATCCGGTAGTTAAACAGCAGACTCCACAGCAGCAATCATGGTGTTATGCAGGGGAGATAAAGAGAGAAATCATAGCGTGACACTGCATATGAAAAACATATAACTCACACATACAAGACTTACACCACTAACAACACTGACAGAAAGGCTGACAATAAAACAGAGATTTATTAGAACAAACACTAAAAAGGATAAGAACTAAGGAGCAGGTCCAGGATCCGGTGTGTAAAACCGGAATCCTACTTACAGCAATTCAAATGGTTCAAGCAGTGTATACAGGATGTGCAGTCCGGTTTCAGCTTCTCTCTGGCGCGTGGTACTTCTGTAATGGCCGCCGGCGCTTCCTCCGATATCTCTCGGGCTAGGCGTCCCTGCAGGCCAACCCTCGCGAGATTTTTCGTCTGCACTGACGTCACTCGCTGGGTGGAGTTGTTCGCCTCTGCTTGCTCCTCGCTGCACGTCTCTGCTGTCCGCTAGAACTGGAGGTTGATGCTGGGGTCTGCTCCTCGTAGTGTTCTCTCTCCAAATGATCTCTAAAACACCCAACGCGTTTCGTGCGCATGCGCACTTCTTCAGGGGATCAACCTTTGGACTCATTATCAATATTGGACATTATAGGCGCCGGTCTGTATCGTTTTCTCTGTGTTTTCACTAACTGTGTTTGGGTTAGGTTTTTGTCCTGGCAGCCGTCCTACATTTAGTCACTTGTCACATTGTGTATATATTGTGTATTAACCCAATTTATTTTTATTTTTATTGATAGCGCTATTTACACCATTCTTTTTTCCTAGTCACAGGTTTAATTTGCTTGTTACTTACTTAATAATAATTTTTTTTTAAATACACTGGATATAATCTACTTAAACTTTCAAAAAAACTTTTGATAGGATTCTTTGTCCAAGCGTCTTTAAAAACAAAACTGAATGAAATAAGTGGACACATCATATTGTGAATCAGTAGCTATTCAAAGGACCAGAAGAATGGCTAATTTCCAAACTGAAGAAGGTAAACTATCCTCAAAGGTCATTGCTGGCAATAGAATATATGTATTCCTAAATGTTTAAGAAAAAGGGCTAATATTTTTGGGAAGTGATGACTGGGAGGGGACAGGGTATAGTTATACAAAATGCTAAGGGGCTTATTCTACATCCATGAAAAAAAGATAGGGAAAATAAATCCCTGGTTGGTGCATCCAAAATCCTGAGCATGTTGTAAGTATGTTTGAAGACTGCTACATTTTTATGTTAAATTTCAGTGGAACAATATGTAACTTTTAGGTAGGAGATATCAAAAGTCTTTGGTATATGATACTGGCTAATATGTATTAGCAGAAGCCTCGTCACCAAAGCATCTCTGGTGAGCTCCCTAATCTAAATCCAAAAGACCCAGTTAAGCCACAGGCTGTACTCACACTAGCACAAGCGATCTTTTGATTCACTTTTTTTGTTCACGCTATGCTCATTAAATAGTAATTCTATTCAACTGCCTCCAGCTCCATTTTTGCAGTGCCTCGCCCTCACTCAACTTTCTTTACTCTATATCCACAGACTTCAATGGGTAATTCCACACAAAAACGGCTTAATCCAATGCTTTGATGGATATAGAATAACCTCCTAAATGGTGTAGGGACAAAAAATATGTAATAACAATGTGTAAGGGGGTCATCCCCGGTTCCCCTGATCTTCCTTTGCCCCCTGCCTTACCCCGGTGGCAGTGGGGGAAGGGGACGGCGACTTCTCCCGGCGGGCACCGCCATCTTGGTTGTGGTGCGAGGCTCGCGCAATGCGCAGAGGTTGGCCAGGGTAGCGGTGGCCATTGCCAGTGTGCAGGAGCTCTGGGAGGTTGCGCAGGCACAGTTAAGCATAGCGGCGGCCATTACAGCTTCGCACATGCGCAGTAAAGATCGCGCACGTGGTTCTCATAGGAAAGAGCTGTGCCAAGGACTACAATTCCCAGCAGCCTCTGGGGACTGCACTTTCACCCTGGTCACAGGCAGCCAGACAGCCAATAGAGCTGGCAGATTCTCATGCTGCAGAGTTGCAACAATGTTGTGTGCAGACAGGGTTTTTGTCAGTTGGATCCAGGAAGAGATTGGGGAAGGTAGTGTACACAGAGCAGGGCTCTGCTGTACTAGGCCAGAGAAACCCCAGGCAGGCCCCACTCCCCACTAGGTTAGTGGGTAAGTTCATAGGGAAGGCCCCTTAGGTAGGGACCCTGTCCTAATCTGAATCTGAGTCTTGTCAGTGGCACAGCTGCAGTGCTGTGTGCTCTGACAAGAAAAGACAGTGTGGCTTGCAGTGCAGCCACAGCAATTACTGCATTGGGCCAGTAACCCCCTAGGCCCCAGATAGGTATTGAACTCCCCAGTTTGTGGTGCTACAGGGACAGGCCCTAGGCTAGGGAACCTGTCACAGTAGTACTAGTGTTAGATAGGGACACAGTGGACGCTGCGCTCCCCGAGAAGAGACTTGGGCTCAAGTCTGTGCTAAAGAGACAGAGACTATCTCCAGGGTGGGATCGCCCCTAGTGGAACCTCGTGCGAGGAAACACCGGATCAGACGGGATCACCAAGCGGCAGATCCTTTTCGAAGTTGCTTGCAGGCCCGAGTGCAGGAGCGCTCGGCAGGTACCTTCCTAAGTGCACCAACGTATCCTATACATATCATTACACATAGTGGCAGCGCTGACCACGGGACAAAGGGGTTAGGCTGTGGACACGGTGTGGGGGTACACAGTGGTGGGTAGGTACACTCCTAGTGGAGTGAAAGACACTTGGGACTGAGTTATATTGTGGAGTTACCCTCTAGGGGAAGTATTAGTATTATAAGTGTGTGATTATTCTGCGTTACAGTAAAGTGGTTATATACATTCCTGTGTGTGTGGTTATTGTATATGCGGGTCCTGTGTAGGCAACCTTCTACATCCCTAGAACCCTACACAGGTGGAGGCGCTGAAACCGAGAACGTTCCAGCGGATTCACCCCAGGCTCTCACTAGCGTAGGTTCAGGCCTCCTGTGAGCCTGACAGGTATAACGCACCATACCAGGTAACATTAGGTTCCCCGCACAGACACACTATATGCGATTGGGTGGGGGGGGAATACCCGTTACAAATGTAATTATTGAGAAATGCGTAAAATAATACATGAACTATTGTGCAAAGGTATTGCATAGAGTCCATGCACCAACTATAACATATGAAAAATAAATCCACAAAAAGCTTCTTTTTTGTAAATCCTAGAAATATTCCCTTACTACTGTACATTATATATACAAAAAGGTTCAAATGTATACTAAGAATATGAAAGGTTGTTTTGTCTAAGAAAATATTTTAAGCATTAAGGGCCTCATGCAGAGAGCAGCGCTATTTACAATCTCGCCATTTTCCGGCTAAAATCGCGCAAAAAACAGCTGAAAATAGCGAGGTAGGAAAAAAGCGCCATTTGTTTTTTCTATTTGAAAATCTCGCCGCGCGGCTGGCGAGAAACTACATCTCGCCAGTCTGAAAAATATCCAAATTCAGAAAGGCGCGCTCGCCATCTAGCGGCTGTTTTTGGCGCGATTTTCTTCAATTTTCTCCGCCAACTAAAGTTGGCAAGAAGCAGGAGCTCGCCGGCTATAGGGGGGGGAAAAAAATGCGCGATTTTTTTTTTCTCCCTTTCAGCTGCGCGCATCTCCTCATTTACAATTCTCCACATGCAGTAATGCTAAAAATAGCGGATTTCGCCCATTTCTGCATATGGAGAATAAAACTCTCCATTAAAGCTACTTTTTCTTAAACTCTCCAATTTATTCTAGCGCTGCTCTCTGCATAGGACCCTAAAAGATAATGAGAAACACAGATATCAGAGCAACCAAACATAGCGACTAAAGGGGAGAACAAACAAACCTAAAAAAGGGGGGCAAGCAGTAAAAATACTAAAAAAGAAGAAAAAACACAACAGTCCAAAGTGCAAATGGGGGCGAAGTAAACGTTTCAGGGCAATCAGCCCTTTCTTCTGGAATGTACTGTAAAAGCCTCTGCATTCAACCTTGGAATTTCAGAAACATTATGAGTTGCTAGTTTAATTCTGAGTACTTTGAGAAGCAGCATCAGAATAAATAATGCTCAATACTGAAAAGGAATATACTACTCCTATATCATTAGATCCAAAGAAGAAAATCTTAAGAAGGTATAATTGCACCTTTAAACACATTTTAAATGTATTTATGCAGCTACAGTCTATTTATTGAAGCTCCAATATGTGATAAGAAGACCTGCACCATTACAAATGATATTCTTCTGATGATACCATCTGGGATTGGATAAAATGAAATATGATTTGCATAATTCATGCATACAGTATGTGACTACATTTGTGACTTTCTATAAACCATTTTTCCGTCAGATGGAGTTATAAATCTACATTGTCAGAAGTGGCTGAGCTAAGCAAGAGCTAAAATAATAACACAGAATTCCCCTTTAAATGTGCTTACATTTTTCCTTTTTGCCCAACATAGTGTCCCACAAACATATGGGCTTTTGTTCGAAACTATTTTTAGCCATTATGCATGCTGATTAGCTGCTGCGTGTCTTGGTTCATTAACCTCTTGCTCCAGCTTTTGTTCGGCAGGTGTTGCATGCTGGCTCGTTGCCTAGTAACCCACTGACATGATTTTCACCTGCTCCACCTGAACTCACAAACCACAAGAGCAAAACTGTAAGGTTGTGCAATATGTTGATAGAGTAAAAATCAGCCCAGTGCAAATATTGTTTTTAAGTACTAAGCACCACAGTTAGCAAGATTACTGAGAGCTTCCTTAGTACAGCAAAGTAGTGGTGTAGTGAAAAATATAATGCAATTTTTATTAAGAATAGCAACATAGCACTTGCTAGTGTTTATCTTCTATTCCAATTTTTTTTTTGTAGCTGTATTCTAAACATGATTAACGTGTATGCTCATCTTTGGGAACAGAGAAACATTGCCCCATTAAGTGAGGTTTGACCTTATTTGTCGATACTCACTGATTAGGGCCCAACTAAATGAAACCGCACCTGAGTAGGGGGAAGAAGATGAACGCAAAAACGACACAGCAGGCAGGGTGAGAAACTAGAGAGGGAGTTATTATAATGTCGGTGAGGGGGAGAGACTATCTTCACCCCATAACTGCAGACTTTAGCCTAGTAATTATAGTTATGTCCCACTGCCTGTATTTTTGTGGCGCACCCTATTTTGTTAGTGTGTTAATTTAGCTTTCTTGATATATTGTAAACCAGTGTTTTTCACATATCTTCTCAGGGACCAAGGGGTTTGTAATAACTCATTCACTTGCACACAGGTGAATGCACCAAATGTGCATATTAACCATTTGGGTGCCACAAGACAGTCATAGGATTAACTCTGCGGAAGGTCCTGCTCAGAAGCAGGGATCCCCCGCAGCTCAATCACGGCAGACATTGGCCCCAGCACCACAGTCTTTGGCTTGTTCGTCCGCGGCACCGAAGACAGTATGGGCCTCATGCAGAGAGCAGCGCTTTTTAAAATTGGAGAGGGGAGTAAAAGGTTGGTTTAATTGAGAGTTTTATTCTCCATATGCAGAAAAGGGCGAAATCAGCTATTTATACCATTACTGCATGTGGAGAATTTTAAATAAGGAGATGTGCGCTGCTGAAAGGGAAAGAAAAAAAACGCGCAGTTTTTTTTTTTTTTCCTTATAGCCGGCAACCTCCTGCTTCTTGCCAACTTTAGTTGGCGGAGAAAATTGTATAATTTCTCTCCATGTTATTGGCGCGAACGGCCACTAGATGGCGATCGCGCCTATGTGAATAGGGACATTTTTACAACAGGGGAAAATTAGGTTCTCGCCGGTCGCGCGGCGAGAATCACAAATAAAAAAAAAATATTGGCGCTTTTTTTAAAACTTGCCAGTACCTGCCTTTCTAAAGGCATTTCTCTCCAAAAAATGCCGCTATTCACCTTACCGCTGCTCTCTGCATAGGCCCCTAAGTCTTGCTATATCTGTACATCATTGAGTCTGGCGTTCCGGTGGCCCCATGACAATGTGTCTATGTCATGCCCAGAGAGAGATTTTTTTTTTCTTTTAGTTTGCAGGAAGCGATCTGAAGAACAGGAAAATGGAAGAGGATTCCTCCTCTTCCGTATCTGGGATAATGTCCGCTGAGGTCACGTGACTGCACTGTGCTGGAGGGGTCACGGCACACAAAGGGTTAGAAGGAAATCAGTTGGTTTACCCCACAAACCTGGGGCCTCATGCAGAGAGCAGCGCTATTTAGAATTGGAGAGGGGAATAAAATTTAGCTTTATTGGAGAGTTTTTTTCTCCATATGCAGAAAGGGCATAAAACTGCATTTACAATCCTTTCTGCATATGGAGAGTTTCAACCAGCGATATGAGCGCTGTTGAAACTAGTGGAGATGCTTTAACTCACTTTTATCTACGGTGAGTACCATTACATATACTGACCCACCCCTCTCATTTAGACCTTAGGGTTATCCCTTTATTATTTGAACAATATAAAAGTATCATGACCATGCCTAGTTCTGACTTTCTATGTACGCACTTGAATAAGATTTAATGCAGTATTATTTTAATGATTGTACCCTCTAATTGGCATCAATCTTTCTGTTAAAGGGGTTTATTTTGTGCTCCAAAATCTCATAGAGAATTTGGAGTTTATGTCTGACAGTACTCTATAGTGACAATTTAATATTCCCACCAGACCGGCAAAGTTCATTACTACGGGTGGATTCACTATAAGATTGATAATTGCAATCCAAGTTTCTGCATTAACTCTAGCTGTGTATGTTTACGGATTGGCCATAACTTTGTTATACCAACCTACTGTTAATACTATTTTAAATTTTCCTCTAATAAGGGGTTTTAAATATTAATTACGCATCGTTCATTGAGTGCATGCTACAGGGAATCTTTCTCTGTGTTTTGCTTTACACAATAACAAAAAACATAGACTTGGAAGAATAATCAATCTTCTTCTTCAACATGCCCTGGCTGTCTCTTGCACAGTTTCACCTGTAGATAATCGAGAAGAATAGATGCATTAATTAAACACTGTTCTGCTTTGATGGAACACCGCTGTGCATGCAATTGAAAACATGTACAGCAACAGCACTTAGTATAAACACACAGACAACAACACTCATGATGTATGATCATTGTGTAGGATCCTCCAGTCCCCATCCAGCACCTTGTACGTAGTTTCCATCCCCCTCCTCCATGTCACCTTGGGAGGTTATGACCCCCATCCACTAATGCCACACTAGAACCTACGTGCTGCTCTCCTCTGCCTCAGTCGTAACATGAGGAACGGTTTAGCGCGCCATAGTCATCTACAAACATATTAGAGAATTAAAACGCTGCCTTTGTGCCCGGCCTAACAACGCTGATCTAGGAATCTGAAAGGTTATTAATGAAACATTATTCTTGGTTTTCACTCATCTCTGTCCTTCTTCACCACCTTAGGAGCCTATTCACTAAACTTTGATAAGTTCAGTGCATTACTGAGCTAGTTTGCATGTTCTTACCACACTATAAAATGTGTGTCAAACGGTATTCACTAAGAAAAAAGTTTTTATAGGCGGTAAAATAAATTGCACTGTGTGTTTTTTTTCCCACCGGATACTTATCGCACACACTTTGTGTTTCCTTAAAATACGATTTCACCCAGCAGTCGGAGCAGCAACGTGAAGAGACTGCATCTCCCTGCAACAGCTCTATAGGCAATCTGGCATTTTAATGTTAATTTTAATAACAGTATTGAAGAGGGGGTCTCCTGAGGTGAACCACATTCATTTCAGCCTCAGGGCCCCCTGCTTGCCGGGTAACACTTTTAAATGTCCGTTACTTGACGCGCGAGAATTTAAACATGGCGGTGGATACCGGGCCTGTAGGGGTAGGGGGCCCCGAGGCTAAAATTAACGAGGGTTGTGGCTCAGGAGACTCCCTGATTCAATACTCTGTTTATTAAATGAACTTTAAAACTGCACAATTACCCTATAAGAGCTGTGCAGGAGATGCAGCTCTCTCCGTACAGTTCTTCCAGACTGGCTGGAGTGACAGTACATTAAATAGCTTAATTACCTTTGGATTAAGCCAGGTACCTGTTTATGGGGGTTAGAAGAGTGGGTGAAGGGGACTTGCCTCAGTTGGGTGTTTGGCCTACCAGGAGGTTGTCAGGAGAGTTTACCCCCCTTCCATTACCATAGCGGTGGTAATAGCTATGGTAATTGAGGGATTAATCCCTCCTCTCCACACCCGGTAGGCCTAACCCCTACCCTGGCAACTACCCCCTTCATCCACTCCCAATAAACTAAAAAAACAAAACCTACTACCCCCCTCCCCCCAACACCCTCAACACATACAGTCAAATTCCTATTATCCAGATCTGGATAATAGCGCATTACCCTTAAAATAAATTATTGGACTTCCGGTATAGCACTGGGCAGGAAGCAAGTGCCTTGCAAGAGCTTTGTTACCCCACCACCAAAAAATCAGAGCAAAAAAAAGCCTTGGAAAGCAACAAAACAAGAACCAAACCCCCCAGCAACTAAAATAAACTACATGAGAAGTTTCCTTAGACTCCCCAAGAAAGCATGCCACGAGAATAAGAATAAGAAAAAGCACCAGAATTCTAAGATGGCTGGTGCAGCATGCACTCCAGCAGGCAGGGAAACATGTAGAAGGTGAGAGAGGGAAATGGGCAGTGCTAGAGGGAGGAGGGAAGATTACAAGAGAATGTATGAGGAAGAAGTGGCATGCAAGACTCTCTCTAAAAAGCAAGCATTGCACAAAAGAAAAACAAACAGGGTCCAAGGGAGAAAAATGAGGCAGAGGGGCGAAAGTGAACCAAAGGGGACATAATTGCAATAAACATAACTATAGTGGTAACTGTACATTAACAAAAGAAGAATTAGCTGCCACGAGTAGAGAATGTATGAACCACTATTTAGACACTACAGACAAAGTTAAAAGAATCTTAGAGAAGAAAAAGATCATATGGCACAGATAACTCACGATGATGCAAACTGAAGCGTCAATGAATATAAAATATCATGTTACGTTGAAATACTACAAAAACAGGTCAAAGACATGTAGAACAACAAACATATTTACATCCAAAAATGAGGATCTAGAGAACAAATCAAACCGTAACAACCTAAGACTAATTGGTTTCTCAGAGAATATATGGAGAATTTTACGAAATTCATCCACATTTAATTACCCCGTCCTTGGAATAGAAGAAAACTGCTATCACTGTGCAAAAGAGAGAGCGCATCGGGTTGGACCACCTAGAACAAGGGTTATGCACGCCCAGTTATTTTCAAAACGCTTATTTCCAGGACAAATTAACGATATTAAAACTTCAGAGAAGTGCCGCAACTCAATTGGGACTGTAAAAACTGTTGATCTTTCAAGATTTCTCGCGGAGGTGGCAAAAACGAGAAAATATTTTTCACATATCTGCGACCTCTCTTTAAAATAAGTGAAGTTCGCTTTGATGTACCTGGCCAGATTGAGAATTTCTGGAACAAGGCACTAGAACTGCGAATCCCTAAAGAAGCGGAAAATTTTGAAAGAGACATTGTGGAAGAAGCGATCCGGTTGAGACACAGAACTGCTCACTGCCTGTCACATCACGGAACAGTACAGAACCCCCCCCCCCCTCTCTCTGCTGCAATGAGTGAAAGGCAGCACAGAGACTGTATACAAGATAAGACGGAACAAACAGTGGTACTAAGTAGTGCCAGATGCTCCCAGTATGCTATCCGTCAGGGGTTAGATATCTAAAATGTAAGATAAAGATAGAAAGGTTAAGAAATAGTTAATGGTCATAGGGGTTGGGTTTAAGGAACAAATTCAATAGAAATTGATATTATTGGTTATGTAAAATGCTGGAGTCGAGTAGAAATGGCCTCAGTTATGCTGCACAATTTGTTGTATTGGTTTTGTGTATGTTTTTCCCTGTTTATCTTCCATCCCCTTCCCAGGTAGCAATGAAACAAGTAGAATCATGGAAATGGTCAAAACACAGGTAACTATTCCCTCTCCAAAAATCAAAAAAGATTGTTGGGAATAATGTCTAAAACCAGATATATCGTGGAACATGGGGGAATAAACTCACCAATTAAGAGAAAGAACATTCTAAAACACTTGCAGCTTTTAAAAGCAGAGTAATCTTCCTGCAGGAAACACTTGATTGAGTCCGAACACAGAAACCTAAAATAGCTGGTACAAGCTTGCCACTACTCCTCATTCAATAGCAAAGCAAGGGGATACCAATATTACTCAGAAAGGGATTGGAGGTTGAAGTTTTTACTGAAGGAATAAACCCCAGGATGATATATAATCTTAAAAACGAGGGTGGCAAGGAAAAGATGTATTATGCAACATATATGGCCAACAATTTACTGTAAAACCTTCTTTGCCAAAATCATTAATATACTTGGCAATTCAATAGGAAAAAATTATATTGGGAGGCGACTTTAATATATTAGATAACATTCACTTTGATTAAAAAAAGTGGGAAAAATAGACAAAATAGATCAAACCTAGCCATGGATTGCCTCAATTAGAATTTACTTAATTTAGAAGACGCATGGAGACATTGCATCACGGCAAACAAGAATTTACCTGTTTTTCAAAGGCACATCCTACGCTGTCTAGGTTAGATTATTTTCCTGTATTCAGCAAATCTAGTTGAAAGAACATCTTCAGAAATTGAAACTATAAACTGTCAGATCTGTGCCCCTGATCATTGACCTAATCATAAGATAAAGAAAGGCAGCAGTAAAATATGGAGATTTCCAACAAATGTGTATTTAATAATTAAAATCAAAGAAGCAATTATATTAATGTGGGAAGATTTTGAAAGAATACAGTCAGCACAAAGACAATGTGTTATTGTTTGGGACACAGCAAAAGCAGTGTTAAGAGGCAACCTGATTGCTAAAAAATATTATGTTTTTTAATGTTTTCTTGTGGGTACCCACTGTTTATATACATTTTAATAATAGTGTAGTTGAGCAGGGGTCTCGGAGCAGAACCGCGTCGATTTGAGGTCAGTTGACCCCTGCTTTCCGAGATACAGGCCCCGTTATGGGTTTCCGTATCCCCATGATTACCGTGAGCAAATTTCCAAAACGGGCGAGTAGCCGGCGACGTAATGATTGCCTCACTGAAAAGGCCTGACCCGGAGATTTCTTTCAGCTGCAAGAGAGCTGCTCAGAGAGAGCCGCCTCTCTTGCGCAAACTCTCGCCCGAAATGAATGTTTTTTAATAAAAAAAATTATACTAGTGTTGATGAGCAAGGGGTCTCCGGAGCAGAAGGGTGCTCCGACGGCTTCTTGGGCTCAAATGAGACGGGACAAGTAATGGAAGGTTTAATGGCAGAACGATTGTTGTTGGTACAGGGGGGGGTGAGGTGGTAGTTTCTCCAGGGTGATGTTTAGAGCCTCGCGGGAGGGTAACGTGAGGGGTTAGCCCCTTCATTACCTTAGCGCAGGCCTGCATAACTCCAGTCCTGAGGCCGCAAACGGCCAGATCTTCATGTATCCCTAGTTCAGTCATACTGAGCCACTAATTGAGCCAGCTGTGCTGAAGTAGGGATATCCTGAAGACCTGTTTGCGGCCCTCGAGGAATTGAGTTGTGCAGGCCTGCCTTAGTGGTTGTACCCACAAGTAATGAAGGGTGTAAGTCCTACTGCAAACCCCCGAAAGGCCTAAACACCAACCCTGGATCAACTACCACCTTCACCCGCCCCCTGTACCAACACCCTTTCATTACCTTAGTGTAGGGGTGGCGCAAACTGGGGACGGGCGAAGATTTTCTGGGGGTGAGGGCGCGGTAGTTACAGAGGCCTGCGCGCTGTTCCCAAGGCTCTAAATGAAATGCCTGGGAGGGTGAAGACCTCTGTAACTTCCCTTACCTTGGCTCTGGCCGTCTCCAGACTGAAATGAATATGCAGATCAGCTCTGGAGGCCCCAGAGACCCCCGATTCAATTCTATGCATTAAAAATAAAAAGACTCCTTGATATACAAATCGGGATCTGATCTTGTTACCTTTTAGCTGGTGAGAAAATAATGCAGTTTTTATAGTACGATATGCATATCGGAGTTTAGTGAATAGCAGTTGCTGGCAAAAATGCGAGTTTGCTATTTTTCCAGCTACCACACTACTTGTTATACCAAGTGGTATAGCTCGATAAAAGGCTGTATAGTGAGATATGCATGATTTGTTATCGAAGCTTGTGTAATACCCACACATGCAATGTCCTTTAAAAGGTCACTTGACCTGCATTAATACCCTATTGAAGTTTAGTGAATGGCCCTTTAATCGCTTCTCCATCATGCCCTACTCCTCTCTGCATTTCTCCTCCCTCTCTTTGCACTCCCTGCCTTACTATGTCTGCTCCTCTCTATGCACACTACACACCTATTTATCTCATTTGCCTCCTCCTCTCGCGTCGCTGTCTCTGTTCCTCCTCCTACTGACCTTGCTGTCTCCACGCCCCTCTTTGCACTCCCTCCTATCCCATGTGCAGACTGATCTCCATTCCCGCCTCCTTGTCATCCCTCTGTCTTCTCCTCTCCTTGCTACTGTATCTCTCTCTGGGTCTCCTCCATTTCTTGCTGACGCTCTCTGTCTCGTCTCCCCTCCTTGCTTTCTCTCCTCCCTCCCTCCCCATCATGACCCGCTCCTCTTTGCACTCTCTCCTTCCTCCTTTTCACTCCCTGCTTTACCCTCTGTGCATTCGCACTCCATCCTCATCTCCTCCTCCTCTCCTTGCTTTCTCTCCCCTGCATTAAAATACCTTCCCCCAATTTTCCTGATGAGTAGAGGGTCCCTCAGTCTATCCAGAGGGAGGGATGGATGTATATCTTTATTTGTAGCAGCAGTGACAGTGCTCAGAGCTTTACAAAAGACATACACACGGCTAATTATAATAATACAAATTCGTGCAGCAAAGTCAGACAATAGGAAAATAAATCCCTGCCCTCTCGAGTTTACAATCTAAGGCCGCGGGCATGTTAGCACAGACCCCGCTCCGTGCTGAGCAATGAACTTACCCCCTTCATCTGTAATCAGCGTGCTTTAGTATCCCCTTCGCACTGTGCGGCGGCTAAGCAATTGAAGGAGACACAGCCAGATTTAAATTTCGGTGCTGAGGGGAGCGGAGGAGCGGTCACTTGACCGCCTCCCTCACCCTCCGCTCCGCTCCGTCACACACTTCGCCCTGCCCCCAAAGCGTGCTCACTCGCCTCACCTGTTCAGCAATGCAAAATAAGCACCAGGTTGAGCAGGCGAGGCAGAGCAGGAGCATGGCTCAGCGCGCCCGAGGCACCATGCCCGCGGCCTAAGTGGTGTTGAGATATTACAGAGACAGCATGTGAAAGAATACATAAGTGTAGTAGATGGCATTGATTGGCCACAATGGTTGGTAGGAGTATGGTTATGGGACAGTCGCATGAGTGCAAGTATTCGATTGCGTCTTCTTCTAGATGGGTTAACACCATTAGCAGGGAAAGAAGTGTGGCAGGGAGCAAGGGCAAAGAGCAGGTTGTTATATGGCTGGGTCCCAGGATTAAGAGATATCTCCAGCAAGAAGGATGAGTTAGAAAGAGAGAGGAGGTGAGAAAGATTTGTGGGGGTAATTTTTTATTAGGGGTGTAGAAGTTGTTGGGAAGGTGTGCATCAAGTGGTGCAGTGTTGTGCACATGCATATGTATAGGGGAGGAAGATGAAGAAATGTGAATAAGGAGAGTGGGGGAGTTGGAGAGAACAGAAAGTTTTACAAATGATGAGGGAACGGGAACCAGAAAAAGCAATAGGGAGGGCATAATGGGATGCAGGGAGAGAGGTAGAGAGGGGAGGGTTCCAGGTATTGGAGGAGATGAGGGGTAGATTTTGAAAGAGCAGATGTATACTGTAATCAGGCCTGGAATGTCAGTGTCTCACTGAATGTTACACAGCAGCTTAGAAATTAGTCTTTAAATGTGAAACAATTGCCAGAGCATTTAGAAAGCTATGTTCTCACTGTTGCAGGGTTGATAATGAAGTGCAAGTCCAATTTTTGCACCCTTCACCTCAAATTCAACTCCAATTACCCCACAGACACTTCATATATGACACTTAGATTTTACACCACCAATGTGCAATCTCATTACAGGATGTTCTGTCTTTTGCGGTCCCTGGTGGAGTGACAGGCCGATCAGTCTATCACGAGGAGAGGTATGTCCAACCTCAATTGCTATAACGCGAATGATGACTGGTTACAACACATATCACAGAGGGGGAGGGAGGTGCACCCACTGGCTGTCTCTGGTGAGTGACAGACCGTTCAGCCTATCACGAGATGTACATCCAGAGAAATATATAGATAGTATTTGTATACCCTGTATCTCATTGTCATTCATACAACAGGAATTTATTCACACTTACTTTGGTAGGAAATACAACCATCCAGACTTGGTCCATGCTGTCCCAGTATTCCCTGGGGAACTTCCGACTAAGGATCATGGGGATGCTCCTGGGTTCGTGTCGGGCGTCCAAGAGGTGTGCCTCCATCTTAGAAATGAGTCTAGAAATCAGTGGCGTTAAATTGTTGATTTTTACTTAACCAAGTACAATATAAAAAAGTAGGAGATGTTGAAAACCCCTAAAAGATCTCTATATTTCCCCCTCTCTGGGAACTATGAAAAATTGCCCATGGCTGAAATCAATAAAGTATAAAAACACCTGTTAGTTCTGTGTCCATTCAATAGCCTCACTACGGGCATGGCCAAAATATTTACTATGCCATCTGCTGGACACATACTTAATTGCAATTAAAATAAATAAAGCTACCAAATCATGTGATTCCATTGGCTGCCCCACGGTGCACAAAGTGTTCTCCCAGGTGGAATCTCATGCCTTGTCATGGTACCAAAGTCTGGCTACATCTGGATGTTGTTTTATACAGATGTAGCAGACTTTGGGCCTCATGCAGAGAGCAGCGCTATTTGAATTGGAGAGGGGGAAATTTTTTAGCTTTTTGGAGAGTTTTTTTCTCCATATGCAGAAAGGGCAGAAAACTGCATTTACAAGCCTTTCTGCATATGGAGAGTTTCAACCAGCCTATGAGCGCTTTAAAACTAGTGGGGAAAAATCGGGGTTTTTTTTTTTTCCCCTCACCGGCCGGAGCGCCAGCTGCTTGTGGAGAGGAAAAATGTTGAAATCGTGCCATTTTTTTGCGCGAACAGCCACTAGATGCGATCGCGGCTCTCTGCATACGGCAGGAAAAAAAAACTGGAGAGATTAGAAACTCTCCATCCGGCGGCGAATTTCAAGTAAAAAAAAAAAAAATATGCGCTTTTTTTTAAACTTGCCTTTTCCGGCGGTTTAAAGCTCCATTTTCGCCGGCAAATGGCAGATTCCTTTTTGCGCTGCTCTCTGCATGAGGCCTTTATTGCTCCTGATGATGAGTTTGCTTTTATTTTAAACCCCTTATCTTAATCAACTGCCATTGTAGATAGCTGATTGAGAAACGTAAAAAATGTGTCTACTATATGTGAACTGTACATAACTTATTTCCATTAATGTATATCTAATATTTTGAAATACAATAAGATATGGTGTTCTTGTGCTGAAGGTCATAAAGTCTGCAATCATAATGTTTATAATATTTTTTGCAATGATAATGTTTCTAAAATATAACTATACTGGTTAACTAAAGTAACTATACTCAGAGTAATTGCTTTGCTAAAATGAAAACAGCAAGTGGTCCCTTTTATGGTTGAATTCAGCTTTGTGACCTGCTGCTTAAATAATGCACTTATGCATATGCAAAATATACATGTCAAAATTGTGATTTGCTCAATTTCATTCTTGGCAAGTCCTAGGAGTACTATATTTCTCAAAACCATTTTGTATCCTCTGAAAAACCAATACTAAATATGGTGTCTCTTTAGAATTTGTAGAATGTAGAAATCGCAGTTCAGATAAATGTCAAAAAGTTAGTTGAAGTGAGACATGCCACTTTTAAACCCATGCAAACATGTTCTATTTGTATAACTATGTATTGCAAATGGCAAATAAATTGCGAATAAGGAATGAATAAAAACTATTATTTACGTGTATATTTCTTGGAGGCACAGTGGTAAAGATCAAGGGGCCCATGTATTAATGCAGTGTTCCCCAACTCCAGTCCTCAGGGAACCCCAACGGTCAGGTCTTAAGGATATCCCTTCCCAGCACAGGTGGCTCAATCAGGCGCCCAGTCATTTTGACTGAGCCACCTGTGCTGGAGCAGGGATATCCTTGACCTGACCTGTTGGTTCCCTGAGGACTGGACTTGGAAACACTGCATTAAGGCAAAGCTAGTGAATTTCTGTGTCAAAAAATTGTTCCAGATTTATCAAAGAAAATTGACGTTTGAAACTAGATCTATTTTTTCTTTGCTTACCTGGTGCAATGTTTTAAACAGAAATGCACCAGATTTGCTTTGATATAGACCTCATGATGTAATAGTTTTTTGTTGTGACATATGATTAGTTTAATCTAGTTGGTATAGTTGGTATAAAATCTTTCCTCAAACTATATACCAGACCAGGGGCCTCATGCAGAGAGCAGCGCTAACGGGAAAGCGGCATGTTTTGGCGAATTCTGCCTTGAGAAAGGCAGATAATGGCAAGTTTTAAAAAAGCGCCAATTTTTTTTTTTTTTTGAAACTCGCCGCGCGGCTGGAGAGATCCTAATCTCTCCAGTGTTTAAAACGGCCGTATGCAAGAGAGCCCGAACGCCATCTAGTGGCTGTTCGTGCCAAAAAAATGGCGCGATTTTCAACATTTTTCCTCTCCACCATGAAGCTGGCGCTCCGCGGCCGGTGAGAAAAAAAAAAAAACAATTTCTTTCTTCTCGCCAGAGTCTACATTTAAGGAGACAGGCGGGTGATGACTCCAGAAAGGCCGACGTAGAACACGGGATGTGGGATCAGGACCATTGGTCTTTGCGAGCTCCGAGGGTTACGGGTACCGTTACAACTTCACCCCGAGCACCACGTATTTCGTCCGCGGTCGATCTGTTCTCCCGTATTCAGACAATTCGTGATGAAAGAATCTGCCTTCTCAAGGGGTCCGGTGGCAGGAGCATAAATGGTGTTGAGAGACAGGAAATTAAAACATGTCGTACACCTTTTCGTGTCGGGGACCCTGATATGCAACAGGCGGGACCGGAACAAACGCTGTAGCAAGCAGCAGCTTCAGGTTGAAAAGGGATTCAGAGAACAGGGTACCACCCACGGCATAGACTCTCGAAATGAGCGGTGCGGGCTGAAAAAAAGACTGCATCGCCCATTCTCCAGTAATGCCATGCTGGCTTCAGCCTCTGGATGGTATTGGGTTTCCTGCAGGAACTCACCAGAAGACTTTCCCTTTTGTACAAAAGGAGAGTACCTGAAACCTGTCGAAAACCCGTCCTTATGCCAACGTCCTCTTACCGTTTAGCTAGTATCCGAATGCCAAAGCATTGGTAACAAGAAGTCTTGCTTTTCCCCATTGGCAATCAGCAGGGACTATACGGAGACCCAGGCCCACGTTACGTAGCTCTCCGCACACCTTTGTTAAACTTTAGGGACCGGAGGGCATGTGTTCGATATCGTCCGGAAAGTTTTGGCCTTGTGTGGTTAGCCCTTGGTGTAATATACTTGGAATGAGTGGAGAATGGACGCGTGAAGATCCTTTTCCACCTCTCAAGGCCAACTGTCACCCTTCCGTAGTATGTCCGTGTATCACAGAGGGTATCACCAGGAAATATCTCACTTTCCGGGGCAGGGATAATGGGGATGCGAGGCGTCCACTGCCAAACATATCATGGTGCCGGAGGACTCCCGTCTTGTGCGACCCGGCAACTCCCCAGCGGCTCCTCTGGTGGACCGAATCCAAGACCCCCGTGCCTCTATCTCGCGGGTGCCCTACTCGAGCCTTAGATCGAGCTACCATCCTCGGTGTTTTTCATGAGGGGGGTCCACTGTGCTCTCCACCTCCATCCCTGAGTAAGGAGGTTAGGGCGAGGGCAGCTGGTGGCTACATGGCAGGGAACCGTGGTCTTCTCCCCGAGACCGGGGCTCGGGGGGCCAGCCACAGAAGCACACGTGCCACGGGGTTGTCTCGCAACACCCGGAGGACTTTCACCACTGTGGCAGAGCCCTCACCATCACCGGGAGGGCCCCTCACCATCCGCTGGGAGGGCTCACCATCGCGGGAGGGTCTCACCAACCGCGGGGAGGCAGACTCCTTAGCAATGGACACTCAAAGGGAGGGTCTATCCCAGCGTCACTCCCAACAAAGTGCCTGCCCAAAACATCTGCACCAAGAGGGTTCAGGTCAGACAACTCCCGATGTAATCGGAAGTAGTGCTCAACCAACAACCCTCCAACCCATCCAGGGGGTCAAGCCTAACATCCCTTCCTTGGTGACGCCAACGGGGGCACTTTTTATCACCTATGTGGTCACCGAAAGTGGAGTTACAGCCGGAGGGGGATCTTGGCGCTCATGAGATAGGTGCATTCGGAGCATTGTCAAAATTCACTGAAGACAACTATCCGGGGGGAACTATCCAACCGAGAGGGCGTTGGGAGGGCTCCCCAACGTCAACCAGAGGTGTGGGTACCTCCAGTGCATTCCTTCCAAAATTCGAGGTGGGAGGGGCTGGTACATTTGGGATCCGGCTACCTACATGGTTAATCCTAACAGTGGGCCGGGGGGGAAAAAAACAAGGGACAACCTTGTGGGAATGTTTTTCTTCAACTTCCGAGGACTTCCACGAGGGTTAAACTAACTGGTTACCCTCTCAAACCTCCTCAATACCACCTTATTGTTTTATAGATTTGCTTCATGGGATTTGATTCCCAGGACGAGGTGTGCCGCTGTCTCCTAACACGGAGTTCCTCCCGCTCCCTTTCACCCTGTACGGGCTTACAATGGGGGTTAGGGGGTTCTGGGGGGGGGGGACAGCGACAGATGGGTGGACTGTTGTGGGGTTGCCTTTGGTTCTCCCCTCTTTTTTGGGAGAGAGGTCAGATGTCACTGTTGAGTTTTTTGAGACAGTGACATTGTTGTGTGGGTACCAGGGAGGCGGACCTGGGCCCCGAGATCTTTTCCTTCGCCCTCTGTCTTTGGGGAGAGGTCTAGATGTCAATGTTTGGATGGGGGGCAGGAGTGAATCTCTGGCGTTCCCAGGGCTGGGCATGAGCTTCGAGGGTCCTTTCCCTCTCCCTCTTTTTGGGGGAGAGAGAGGTGTTAGCGTGACGTCGAGATGGAGAAGCAGGACATTCCTGGGGAACCCCAGCGGGTGCCTGGGCCCCGAGGGGTTATCCGCTGCGGGGGCCGCGTGGACACAGGGTGGTTCCTCCATGGGGGGGAGGAGCGGAGACAGCGATAAACAGAGCTGGCCGCTCCAGTGGCGGACACCCTCTCCTTCCTTCCGCGCTACCAGGAAGAGGTGCAGAGTCACTGTTGCCGGATGGACAGCGACATTCTCTGCGGTCATCGGAGGGGGACCTGGGGCCTTGAGGGCCCCGCCTATGGTGGGCACAGCAGACCGGGTGTCATATGGCAGAGGGGAGGTGCGGGTGCAGGAGTTGGGATGGGTCTCTGTTCCCTTTGAGGCAACTCCTACGAGGTGCCCAGCCTCTTTGCACAGATAACATCATACCCTCCTGCCATTAAACCAGTGTATGCTATGCCTCGCATGGGCACCCTATAAACTAAACCTCCACAGATTCATTGCTCCCTGGCAGCAGCAGTTGTACCTGCGCTCCTAAATGAGGTACATGCCTCAGCGGCCATCTCTGCAAGCCCAAAGGATAATTTTATTATGGGGGACTATGTCTCCCAGGGCTTGCACTGTACGGCTTCTGAGGCCTATCTGGGATGAAGGGGGGCACATTTGACAGAATGACCTGTGCGTGCATAACCCCTCCAGGGTTCATAGGGATGTATTTCCCCCCTACAATGATGCCTTTCTGCACCAGGGTGTGAGGCAGCCCAGCATTACTGAGAGGAAGAAAAATGCCCTCCATACATTTTGCTGGCCGCCACCAAAGACAGAGGAACCACCACATCAGCACAGCACCCTCACATATATCTCCATGTTTGGCCAAGGTGACATTGGGCACCTCACCCCAAGCTTCCTGCTCAAACAGGGCGGGGCCCAGCATTGTTGTTGCTGGGGTCAACGCCTGGCACACTGCCACATGCACCAGTGTTGGAAATGGGACTGCATGGGTTCGCTGCTAACGGTGCTGGGGGAGGAGGCGTGGCCAGGGCACTGGAAGGACCAGCCTAGGGCTGTGACTAACATGTTGCTCCTAGGGGCACAGTTTTTGGTGTTCTGTATCCGGCATCGCCCCCGTTGCAGCACTATCTATTCCCTTTCCAGGCATGATACAAATAAAGCATCTAAGGCGGGAAGGTATTGATTGTAAGAGAGGTATTGAGGAGAAATGGTCCCCTTTAAGAAGAATACTCTCTGCAAGGGAAAAAAACAGCAGCTTTTAAAACCTGCTGCATTTAAATCTTTTCTCCTTATTAGTTACTCTCTCTCTGTTATAATAAGACAAAAAACACCACAATTTAAAGTCTTTATAGAAAAGACACAGAGCTCTCAATGCAAGTGAGAAAAGGAATCAGGCTTAAGAAAAACAAAAGGTGAAATTGGAAGTTTACATTAAACAACCAGTAAACCTCCAGTATGAGGGAGGAGAGAGGGGTGAGACGTGTGAAGGGGACTGAGTTTCCAGCCAGCCAGAACTGCAGCTATGAGTTAAAAAACTGCAAGCCCTGGGTGTGATGAAAACAAAAAAAACGGTTTAAACCTGAAAAAAAAACACAAGCCCGATATAACTCCCAGTATACTCACAGCTATCCCCAACGATCCAAACCAAAAAAATACCAAATAAAGAAAGAATAAAGCTGATTCCTTACCAAATGCCTGGGAGTAGGTACATACACTTCTGAGGGAAGCAGTCTTTTGATTCTGGTTTGTTGCCAAGTGGAAAACACAGAAAAACCAGTCAAACAAATATGAAAGGGAACCAACAAGTGCACTGTAAAAAAGTACACTTAAAACAGAAGGGTTAACTCAAAAGAACCCATGATGGGGGGATACTCCGAGCAGACCACTCCGCCTAATGCCTGTGAAGGAGCAGCCTATTTGATCTGGGTTTAATATGGTTCGCCAGCCAATTATGTTAAACAGCAATTCTACTTGTTGCCAAGTAGAACAAAAAAACCAGTCTAAACAAAATATAAGGGAACCAACAAGTGCACGTAAAAAGTGACTAAAAAACGAAGGGTAAATTAAAGAACCCATGAGGTGGTTTACCGAGCAAAGCACTCACGCCTAAAGCCTGTGAGTGAAGCAGCAGCAAGTGAAGTGGTGAGAGTGACGTGTCGCCAGCAGCAAGGGATTGTGCGAGGTGAGTGAAGCAGCAGGTGACAGTGCTGAGGGGAGTGATGCAGTGCAGGTGATGCTGAGGTGAGTGATGAAGCAGACGAACAGTGTGCATTGTGTTAAATGTTGATTGTGGACCTGAATTCTCATTTTTACATGGTGTGAGCTGGGTGTGGCGATTTTTACTTCTCATTCACTGCACCGTGACTACACTGAAAAATAGGTTGCTACCCTGGTTTAAAGGGAGGGAGAGATGAAGATATTGTAAAGCAAGTGCAACTGCTGCTTTAAAAAATCAATTTCAAAATACTTGGCTGATTTGTTTTGGTAAAAAATTGCTAATTATCTTACATGTAATATACATGCCATTGGGTCCTTTGTCCTAGGAAGGACGTCATTTAGGCAAACTTCTAGTCGTTTCATAACTAAATTCCGTTATCTATCAAATGACACGTATAAGTCAGTTGACCACGTCATAGTCCCAGCAAAGTCGTTCTACAATAGCAATTGTATACAGGATGACATGCCGCAAATTCCCTAAAAGCAAAACAATATACAACCACCGAGGTGGACTGCGAGGTTATTACAAGGTGCAACACCCATTGCAATATCTCCCACTGAAAAATGAAAAAAAACATTGGCCTGAGATTTGACAGTCATTTTGTTTTCTCCCAGAAGAGAGATTTCAAATGGTAATTATTCGGCGAAAGGGTGTTCACGGAGCTGAGAATGGTGATGTTTGGGCTCAGGAGGGACTCCTGTTTTACCTTAAAATAGGGAATAAAAAAATTAAAAAGGAGCGATCTTTCCTTTTCATTTGCCGTGGTTTTCCAACTCTAGTCCTCAGGGACCCAACAGGTCATGGCTAATGACTGGGCCGCTGATTGAGCCACCTGTGCTGGAGCAGGGATATCCTTAAGACCTGACCTGTTGGGGTTCCCTGAGGACTGGAGTTGGGGAACACTGCATTAATACATGGGCCCCTTGATCTTTACCACTGTGCCTCCAAGAAATATACACGTAAATAATAGTTTTTATTCATTCCCCCTTATTCGCAATTTATTTGCCATTTTGCAATACATAGTTATACAAATAGAAACATGTTTGCATGGGTTTAAAAGTGGCATGTCTCACTTCAACTAACTTTTTGACATTTATCTGAACTGCGATTTCTACATTCTACAAATTCTAAAGAGACACCATATTTAGTATTGGTTTTTCAGAGGATACAAAATGGTTTTGAGAAATATAGTACTTCCTAGGACTTGCCAAAGTAATGAAATTGAGCAAATCACAATAGTTTGACATGTATATTTTGCATATGCATAAGTGCATTATTTAAGCAGCAGGTCACAAAGCTGAATTCAACCATAAAAGGGACCACTTGCTGTTTTCATTTTAGCAAAGCAATTACTCTGAGTATAGTTACTTTATGTTAACCAGTATAGTTATATTTTTAGAAACACTTATCATTGCAAAAAATATTATACACATTATGATTGCAGACTTTATGACCTTCAGCACAAGAACACCATATCCTTATTGTATTTCAAAATAATTAGATATACATTAATGGAAATAAGTTATGTACAGTTCACATATAGTAGACACATTTTTTACGTTTCTCAATCAGCTATCTACAATGGCAGTTGATTAAGATAAGGTGTTTAAAAATAAAAGCAAACTCATCATCAGGAGCAATAAAGGGCCTCATGCAGAGAGCAGCGCAAAAAGGAATCTCGCCATTTGCCGGCGAAAATGGAGCTTTAAACCGCCGGAAAAGGCAAGTTTAAAAAAAAGCGCCATTTTTTTTTTTTTTTTACTTGAAATTCGCCGCGCGGCTGGAGAGTTTCTAATCTCTCCAGTTTTGTTTCTGCCGTATCGCAGAGAGCCGCGATCGCCATCTAGTGGCTGTTCGCGCCAAAAAAATGGCACGATTTTCAACATTTTTCCTCTCCACCAAGCAGCTGGCGCTCCGCGGCCGGTGGAGGGGAAAAAAAAAAAACCCCGATTTTTTCCCCACTAGTTTCAACAGCGCTCATAGCGCTGGTTGAAACTCTCCATATGCAGAAAGGCTTGTAAATGCAGTTTTCTGCCCTTTCTGCATATGGAGAAAAAAACTCTCCAAAAAAGCTAAAAAATTTCCCCCTCTCCAATTCTAAATAGCGCTGCTCTCTGCATGAGGCCCAAAGTCTGCTACATCTGTATAACACAACATCCAGATGTAGCCAGACTTTGGTACCATGACAAGGCATGAGATTCCACCTGGGAGAACACTTTGTGCACCCGTGGGGCAGCCAATGGAATCACATGATTTGGTAGGCTTTATTTATTTTAATTGCAATTAAGTATGTGTCCAGCAGATGGCATAGTAAATATCTTTGGCCATGCCCGTAGTGAGGCTATTGAATGGCACAAGAACTTAACAGGTGTTTTTATACTTTATCTGATTTCAGCCATGGGCAATTTTTCATAGTTCCCAGAGAGGGGGAAATATAGAGATCTCTTTAGGGGTTTTCAACATCTCCCTCACTTTTTTATATTGTACTTGGTTAAGTAAAATCAACAATTTAACGCCACCTGACTATTTCTAGACTCATTTCTAAGATGGCAGGCACACCTCTTGGACGCCCGACAGAACCCATGGAGCATCCCCATGATCCTTAGTCGGAAGTTCCCCAGGGAATACTGGGACAGCATGGACCAAGTCTGGATGGTTGTATTTCCTACCAAAGTAAGTGTGAATAAATTCCTGTTGTATTGATTGACAAATGAGATACAGGGTATACAATATACTATCTATATATTTCTCTAGGATGTACATCTCTGTGATAGGCTGAACGGTCTGTCACTCACCCAGAGACAGCCAGTGAGGGTCCACCTCCCTCCCCCTCTGTGATATGTTGTAACCAGTCACTCATTCGCGTATAGCAATTGAGGTTGGACATACCTCCTCCTCTGTGATAGACTGATCGGCCTGTCACTCACCCAGGGACCGCCAAAAAGACTGAACATCCTGTGTAATGAGATTGCACATTGGTGGTGTAAAATCTTAAGTGTCATATATGAAGTGTCTGTGGAGGTAAAATTGGAGTTGAATTTGAGGTGAAGGGTGCAAAAATTGGACTCTGCACTTCATTATCAACCCTGCAACAGTGAGAACATAGCTTTCTAAATGCTCTGGCAATTGTTTCACATTTAAAGACTAACTTTCTAAGCTGCTGTGTAACATTCAGTGAGACACTGCCATTCCAGGCCTGATTTACAGTATACATCTGCTCTTTCAAAATCTACCCCTCATCTCCTCCAATACCTGGGAACCCTCCCCTCTTACCTCTCTCCCTGCATCCCATTATGCCCTCCCTATTGCTTTTTCTGGTTCCCGCTTCCTCACTCATTTGTAAACTTTTCTGTTCTCTCCAACTCCCCCACTCTCCTCTTATTCACATTTCTTCATCTCTCCTCCCCTATACATATGCATGTGCACATACACTGCACCACTATGTCACACCTTTCCCAACAACTTCTACACCCCTCAATAAAAATTACCCCCACAAATCCTCTTCTCACCTCCTCTCTCTTTCTACTCATCCTTCTTGCTGGAGATATCTCTCTAATCCTGGACCCAGCCATATACACACCTGCTCTTGCCCTTGCCTCCCTGCCACTTCTTTCCCTGCTAATGGTGTTAACCCATCTAGAAGACGCATCGCAATAGCTTGCACTCATGGCGACTGTCCCATAACCAGTCACTCCTACCAACCATTGTGGCCAATCAATGCCATCTACTACACTTACTGTATTCTTTCACATGCTGTCTCTGTAAATCTCTCAACACCACTTAGGCCGCGGGCATGGTGCCTCGGGCCGCGCTGAGCCATGCTCCTGCTCTGCCTCGCCTGCTCAACCTGGTGCTTTTTTGCATGCTGACAGGTGAGGCAGTGAGCACGCTTTGGGGGCAGGGCGAAGGTGTGACGGAGGCGGAGCGGAGGCGTGATGGGAGGCGGTCAAGTGACCGCTCCTCCGCTCCCCTCAGCACCGAAATTTTAAATCTGGCTGTCTCCTTCAATTTGCTTAGCCTCCGCACACGTGCAGAAGGGGATACTAAAGCCACGCTGATTACAGATGAAGGGGGTAAGTTCATCTGCTCAGCACGGCTCAGCGGGGTCTGTGCTAACATGCCCGCGGCCTTAGATTGTAAACTCGAGAGGGCAGGGATTTATTTTCCTATTGTCTGACTTTGCTGCACGAATTTGTATTATTATAATTAGCCCTGTGCTGTATTGTCTTTGTAAAGCTCTGAGCACTGTCACTGCTCTACAAATAAAGATATACATCCATCCCTCCCCCTCTGTGATAGACTGAGGGACCTCTCACTCACTCAGGAAACATTGGGGGAAGGTATTTTAATGGCAGGGGAGAAAGCAAGGAGAGGAGAAGGCAGATGAGGATGGAGTGCAGAATGCACAGAGGGTAAAGCAGGGAGTGAAAAGAGGGAAGGAGAGAGTGCAAAGAGGAGCGGGTCATGATGGGGGAGGGAGGGGAGGAGAGAAAGCAAGGAGGGGAGACGAGACAGAGAGCGTCAGCAAGAAATGGAGGAGACCCAGAGAGAGATACAGTAGCAAGGAGAGGAGAAGACAGAGGGATGACAAGGAGGAGGGAATGGAGATCAGTCTGCACATGGGATAGGAGGGAGTGCAAAGAGAGGGGCGTGGAGACAGCAAGGTCAGTAGGAGGAAACAGAGACAGCGAGGAGAGGAGGAGGCAAATGAGATAAATAGGTGTGTAGTGTGCATAGAGAGGAGCAGACATAGTAAGGCAGGGAGTGCAAAGAGAGGGAGGAGAAAATGCAGAGAGGAGTAGGGCATGATGGAGAAGCGATTAAAGGGCCTATTCACTAAACTTCAATAAGGGTATTAATGCAGGTCAAGTGACCTTTTAAAGCGACATTGCATGTGTGGGTATTCACAAAGCTTCGATAACAGTGCAATATCTCACTTATACAGCCTTTTATCGAGCTATACCACTCTGGCTATAACAAGTAGTGTGGTAGCTGGAAAAATAGCCAAACTCGCATTTTTGCCAGCAACTGCTATTCACTAAACTCCGATATGCATATCGTACTATAAAAACTTGCATTATTTTCTCACCAGCTAAAAGGTAACAAGATCAGAATCCCGATTTGTATATCAAGGAGTTTCTTTTTATTTTTACTGCATAGAATTGAATCCGGGGGTCTCTGGGGGCCTCCAGAGCTGATCTGCATATTCATTTCAGCTCTGGAGACGGCCAGAGCCAAGGTAAGGGAAGTTACAGAGGTCTTCACCCCTCCCCAGGCATTTCATTTAGATGCCTTTGGGAACAGCGCAGGGCCTCTGTAACTACCGCGCCCTCACCCCCAGAAAATCTTGCGCCCGTCCCCCAGTTTGCGCACCCCTACACTAAGGTAATGAAAGGGTGTTGGTACAGGGGGCGGGTGAAGGTGGTAGTTGATCCAGGGTTGGTGTTTAGGCCTTTCGGGGGTTTGCAGTAGGACTTAACCCCTTCATTACTTTGTGGTTACAACCACTAAGGCAGGCCTGCACAACTCAATTCCTCGAGGGCCGCAAACAGGTCTTCAGGATATCCCTACTTCAGCACAGCTGGCTCAATTAGTGGCTCAGTATGACTGAACTAGGGATATCATGAAGATCTGGCCTGTTTGCGGCCCTCGAGGACTGGAGTTATGCAGGCCTGCGCTAAGGTAATGAAGGGGCTAACCCCTCACGTTACCCTCCCGCGAGGCCTAAACATCCACCCTGGGAAAACTACCACCTTCACCCACCCCCTGTACCAACAACAAATCAGTTCCTGCCATTAAACCCTTCCATTACTTGTCCCGTCTCATTTGAGCCCAAGAAGCCGTCGGAGCAACTTCTGCTCCGGAGACCCCTTGCTCATCAACACTAGTATAATTTTTTTTATTAAAAAACATTCATTTCGGGCGAGATTTGCGCAAGGAGAGGCGGCTCTCTCTGAGCAGCTCTCTCTGCAGCTGAAAGAAATCTCCGGGTCAGGCCTTTTCAGTGAGGCAATCATTACGTCGCCGGCTACTCGCCCGTTTTGGAAATTTTGCTCACAGGTAATCATGGGGATACTGGAACCCCATAACGGGGCCTGTATCTCGGAAAGCAGGGGGTCAACTGACCTCAAATCGACGCGGTTCTGCTCCGAGACCCCCTGCTCATCTACACTATTATTAAAATGTATATTAAAACAGTGGGTACCCACAATAAACATTAAAAACACTAATATTTTTAGCAATCAGGTTGCCTCTTAACACTGCTTTTGCTGTGTCCCAAAACAATAACACATTGTCTTTGTGCTGACTGTTATTCTTTTCAAAATCTTCCCACATTAATATAATTGCTTCTTTGAATTTTTAATTATTAAATCACATTTGTTGGAAATCTCCATATTTTACTGCTGCCTTTCTTTATCTTATGATTTAGGTCAAATCTGATGGGGGCAAGATCTGACAGATTTATAGTTTCAATTTCTGAAGATGTTATTCTTTCAACTAGATTTGCTGATACAGGAAAATAATCTAACCTAGACAGCGTAGGATGTGCCTTTGAAACACAGGTAAATTCTTGTTCCAGTGGATGCAATGCTCTCCATGCGTCTTCTAAATTAAGTAAATTCTTAATTGAGGCAATCCCATGGACTGGTTTGATATACTTTTGTCTATTTTTTCCCACTTTTTTTTAATCAAAGTGAATGTTATCTAATATATTAAAGTCGCCTCCCAATATAATTTTTTCCTCATTGAATTTGCCAAGTATATTAATGATTTTGGCAAAGAAGGTTTTACAGTAAATTGTTGGCCATATATGTTGCATAATACAATCTTTTCCTTTGCCACCCTCGTTTTTAAGATTATATATCATCCCTGGGGTTCTATTCCTTCAGTTAAAACTTCAACCTCCAATCCCTTTCTGAGTAATATTGCTATCCCCTTGCTTTGCTATTGAATGAGGAGTAGTGGCAAGCTTGTACCCAGCTATTTTTTAGGTTTCTGTGTTCGGACTCAATCAAGTGTGTTTCCTGCAGGAAGATTACTTCTGCTTTTAAAAGCTGCAAGTGTTTTAGAATGTTCTTTCTCTTAATTGGTGAGTTTATTCCACCCATGTTCCACGATATAAATCTGGTTTTAGACATTATTCCCAACAATCTTTTTTGATTTTTGGAGAGGGAATAGTTACCTGTGTTTTGACCATTTCCATGATTCTACTTGTTTCATTGCTACCTGGGAAGGGGATGGGAAGATAAACAGGGAAAACAATACACAAAACCCAATACAACAAATTGTGCAGCATAACTGAGGCCATTTCTACTTTCGACTTCCAGCATTTTACATAACCAATAATATCAATTTCTATTTGAATTTGTTCCTTAAACCCAACCACCTATGACCATTAACTATTTTCTTAACCTTTCTATCTTTATCTTACATTTTAGATATCTAACCCCTGACGGATAGCATACTAGGGAGCATCTGGCACTACTTAGTACCACATGTTTGTTCCGTCTTATCTTTGTATACAGTCTCTGTGCTGCCTTTCACTCATTGCAGCAGAGAGAGGGGGGGGGGGGTTCTGTACTGTTCCGTGATGTGACAGGCAGTGAGGCAGTTCTGCTGTCTCACCGGATCGCTTCTTCCACAATGTCTCTTTCACCCATTTTTCCGCTTCTTTAGGCGATTCGCAGTTCTTAGTGCCTTGTTCCAAGAATATTCTCAATCTGGCCAGGTACATCAAAGCGAACTTCACTTTATTCTTAAAGAGAGTGTCGCAGATATGTGAAAAATATTTTCTCGTTTTTGCCACCTCCGCCGAGAAATCTTGAAAGATCAACAGTTTTTTACAGTCCCAATTGAGTTGCGGCACCTTCCTGAAGTGTCTTAATATCGTTAATTTGTCCTGGAAATTAAGCCGTTTGAAAATAACTGGGCGTGCATACCCCTTGTCTCTAGGTGGTCCAACCCGATGCGCTCTCTCTTTTTGCAGTGATAGCAGTTTTTCTTCTATTCCCAGGAGACGGGGTAATTAAATGTGGATGAATTTTCGTAAAATTTCTCCCATTATATTCTCTGAGAAACCAATTAGTCTTAGGTTGTTACGGTTTGATTTGTTCTCTAGATCCTCTATTTTTGGATGTAAATATGTTTGTTGTTCATACATGTCTTTGACCTGTTTTTGTAGTATTTCAACGTCACATGATATTTTATATTCATTGACGCTTCAGTTTGCATCATTCGTGAAGTTATCTGTGCCATATGATCTTTTTCTTCCTCTAATGATTCTTTAACTTTGTCTGTATGTGTCATAAATAGTGGTTCCATACATTCTCTTACTCTGGCAGCTAATTCTTCTTTTGTTAATGTACAGTAATACCACTATAGTTATGTTATTTGCCACTTATGTCCCCTTCTGGTTCACTTTCTCGCCCCTCTGCCTCATTTTTCCTCCCTTGGGACCCTGTTTGTTTTTCTTTTGCTGCAATGCTTGCTTTTTAGAGAGAGCTCTGCATTCCACTTTTCCCTCATCACATTCTCTGTAATCTTCCCCTCCTCCCTCCTCAGCCTGCCCAATTTCCCCCTCTCTCACCTTCTACATGTTTCCCTTGCCTGCTGGAGTGCATGCTGCACCAGCCATCTTAGAATTCTGGTGCTTTTTCTTATTCTTTATTCTTCGTGGCATTGCTTTCTTGGGGAGTCTAAGGAACTTCTCCATGTAGTTTATTTTAGTTGCTGGGGGGTTTTGCTTCTTGTTTTGTTGCTTTCCAAGGCTTTTTTTTGCTCTGATTTTTGGTGGTGGGTTAACAAAGCTCTTGCAAGGCACTTGCTTCCTGCCCAGTGCTATACCGGAAGTCCAATAATTTATTTTTAATGGGTCAATGCGCTATTATCCAGATCTGGATAATAGGAATTTTGACTGTATGTGTTGAGGGTGTTGGGGGGAGGGGGGTAGTAGGGTTGTTGTTTTTTTATGTTTATTGGGAGTGGATGAAGGGGGTAGTTTGCCCAGGGTAGGTGGTTAGGCCTACCGGGTGTGGAGAGGGAGGGATTAATCCCTTCATTACCATAGCTATTACCACCGCTATGGTAATGAAGGGGGTAACTCCTCCTGCAACCTTCCTGGTAGGCCTAAACACCCAACTTGAGGCAAGTACCCCCTTCACCCACCCTCTCTACCCCCAATAAACCAGGTACTCTGGCTTAATCCCAAAGGTAATTAAGCTATTTTAATGTTACTGTCACTCCAGCAGTCTGGAAGAACTGTACGGAGAGAGCTGCATCTCCGTGCACAGCTCTTATAGGTAATTGTGCAGTTTTAATGTTCATTTTAATAACAGAGTATTGAATCAGGGAGTCTCCTGAGCCAACCCTCGTTAATTTTAGCCTCGGGGACCCCCTACCCCCTACAGGCCCCGGTATCCACGCCATGTTTAAATTCTCGCGCGTCAAGTAACAGGACATTTAAAAGTGTTACCTCGGCAAGCAGGGGGTCCCTGAGGCTGAAATGAATGTGGTTCACCTCAGGAGACCCCCTTCTTCAATACTGTTATTAAAATTAACATTAAAACTGCACGATTGCCTATAAGAGCTGTGCAGGGAGATGCAGCTCTCTCAGTGCTGCTCTTCCAGACTGCTGGAGTGAAATCGTATTTTAAGGAAACACAAAGTAGTGCGATAAGTATCCGGGGGAAAAATAAACACACAGTGCAATTTATTTTTACCGCACTATAAAAAACTTTTTTTCTTAGTGAATACCGTTTGACACACATTTCTTATAGTGTGGTAAGAACATGCAAACTAGCTCAGTAATGCACTGAACTTATCAAAGTTTAGTGAATAGGCTCCTAAGGTGGTGAAGAAGAGACAAGAGATGAGTGAAAACAAAGAATAATGTTTCATTAATAACCTTTCAGATCTCCTAGATCAGCGTTTGTTAGGCCGGGCACAAAGAGCAGTGTTTTAATTCTCTAATATGTTTTGTAGATGGACTATGGCAGCGCTAAACCGTTCCTCATGTTACGACTGAGCGCAGAGGAGAAGCAGCACGTAGGTTCTATGTGGCATTAGCTGGATGGGGGTCATAACCTCCCAAGGTGACTGGAGGAGGGGGATGGAAACTACTGTACAAGGTGCTGGATGGGGACTGGAGGATCCTACACACTGATCATCACATCATGAGTGTTGTTGTCTGTGTGTTATACTAAGTGCTGTTTGCTGTACATGTTTTCAATTGCATGCACAGCGGTGTTCCATCAAAGCAGCACAGTGTTTAATTAATGCATCTATTTCTTCTCGATTATCTTACAGGTGAAACTGTGCAAGAGACAGCCAGGGCATGTTGAAGAAAGAAGATTGTATTATTCTTCCCAAGTCTATGTTATTTCTGTTATTGTGTAAAGCAACACACAGAAGAAAGATTCCCTGTAGCATGCACTCAATGAAACGATGCGTAATAATTAATATTTAAAACCCTTTATTAGAGAAAATTTAAAATAGTATTACAGTAGGTTGGTATAACAAAGTCTATGGCCAATCCGTAAAACATACACAGCTAGAGTTAATGCAGAAAACTTGATTGCAATTATCAATCTTATAGTGAATCCACCCGGTAATGAACTTTTGCCGGTCTGGTGGAATATTTAATTGTCACTATAGAGTACTGTCAGAATAAACTCCAAATTCTCTATGAGGATTTGGAGCACAAAAATAACCCCTTTAACAGACAAGATTGATGCCATATAGAGGATACAATCATTAAAATATATACTGCATTAAAATCTTATTCAAGTGCGTACATAGAAAGTCAGAACTATGCATGGTCATGATACTTTTATATTGGTTCAAATAATAAAGGGATAATCCCTAAGGTCTAAATGAGGATGGGTGGGTCAGTATATGTAATTGTATCACCTAGTATAAAATTAGTGAACTCATCTTCACACTTAGCATTTTGTCACAATAGGAGCAATTCGATATTGGTATTACTCAACTCCCTAAACTGAAGCTAATGTGGATTAATATGGTGACCTAGGAGATGGTCGCTGAATATTCCACTGATTATATCCCTCACCGCTGCCTTAGTTGAGCCAATAGTTAAAGTACTTGGGGGTAGGGATATTGCAAGAGCCCTACTTAGGCAGTGCAATTCTCAGTCAGCTTTGGTAATAGATACATTCTGCCAGTGTCAACAGAGAAGGCACAATAAACGTGTATGTAACCTAGAGGCACGGCTCAATCGCTATATCAAGTTATAGCCTACGTTTTTCCCTGTTTCGGAATCAATAAGTGGCAAGATTGTAGCAGCAGTGTTTCAAACTGTCGCCTCCCACAGGATACGAGCGTCGTGACATCAGCGCACACCACCTTACGTACGTTTTGCGTCACATGCTTTCTCAGAGGTGGGACCGCCCAGTCAGCGGAGAAGACATTTATGTGTATACAGTTACTATGGAAGCGAGGTAACTAGGGTTAACTCCTTTCCTTGCTGGTTAGAATTCATTGTCAGAAGGCAGGAAGTAGAAGGCTTCCTGACTGTCCAATACAATGTGAGAATCGCTGAACTGGCACAGGATAGAAAAGTTCCGAACTGGAGAAATCAATTATATTGATCTATGAGCAGTAAAAATAGGAATAAAATAGAGAAAAACCTTTTAAACAACGATTTAGTAATTGATTAGATCAGGGGTTTGCAAACTGGGGGGCGGGAGATTTTTCTGGGGGGCGCGGGTGGTTGCAGAGGCCCCGCACTCTTCCCCAAGGCATTTAAATTAAAATTCTGGAGGATCGCGTGAGGCCCCTGCAACACTCCACTTACCGGGATTCAGCTGGCTGTGTGACGCATCGCCATGCCAACGCGACGTCAAATGATGCAGATAGAAGGTGGGGGGGTTGAAGAACCGGGGCAAGGAAGACAGGGAGCGCAGCAGCAAGAGTTGATGCTCCCCTGGATTAGATGACCATGTTTAATAAACAAGTACAGGCATACCCCGCATTAACGTACGCAATGGGTCCAGAGCATGTATGTAAAGCGAAAATGTACTTAAAGTGAAGCACTACCTTTTTCCCCACTTATCGAAGCATGTACTGTACTGCAATCATCCTATACAAGCATAACTGATGTAAATAACGCATTTGTAACAGGCTCTATAGTCTCCCCGCTTGCGCACAGCTGCTTCGGTACAGGTAGGGAGCCGGTATTGCTGTTCAGGACGTGCTGACAGGCGCATGCCTGAGCTGACATTTGCCTATTGGGCGATATGTCCTTACTCGCGAGTGTACTTAAAGTGTCTTTAAACCGGGGTATGCTTGTACAGTACAATCAGATAGAGTTGCTAGACATTGCTAAACTCTTGGCATAATTGCATATACAGATTCTGTAGAAAGATTAGAACATTTGTCCTGTATTTGCTAGAGATTTGTTACTGCATATACAATGCTTGATGATTAGCTCTTTATTATCATACCAGTGTGGTCTCTACATCCAAATCTTTTAATCAGCAGTATATACATAGGGTGACTTCTATATTGTAAAAACTCCAATACAGTAGATTGGCAGATCTATATCAAATATATCAAAAATTGTTGGTTAATTGTTGGAAACTATTAGTCAAATAGAAAAAGGAGAATGAAGGAAGAGAAGAATGTTTGGTTTAATTCACACAAATAGTGAAAACACAAACCCCTCAAGTAGGCTGCGTTTATAGTGCCGGCGACGCGACCGATGCCGTCATCGGCGAAAGTTGAACTTTAGTTTTAAGCGACGTTGCTGGCGACAAGGCCAGTGACGTCACCAAGGAGGAGGGCAGTGCTCTGTGATTGGTTTAGAGACAGTCACATGTGGTGACAGATTCAATGGATTTGTTTTGGAGCGACGTCACGTTGCCATCACCAGGCACTATAAGCGCAGCCTTGGACCTTGCAGACATAGTGTCCCAAGATTGTAAATCCATCTGGATTCTCTTTGGAGGATCTCTCTGTTCCAATCTCATCCTCTTGAACCTTGGGGCAAATGTTCTATGCTTCAGACGGCTCAAGTAGGGGCTGAAACAGCTGACAGCAATCAGATAATAAATTTCTCTACCCGAACACTAACGGATGATCATGTTAGGGCACTTAATAAAGGCCTGTCCTTTTCCCCATCTGAAAACTTTAAACTTTTTGACTGGGTCAAGGATACCCATTTGTTCGGAAGGAAACTCCTGCTTCATAATTTTTTTTAAAGGAGGGAACAGGCACAACTGAGGAATCAAGGCTTAGACCACTTAGATCAAAGCTTAAACCAAAGTCAAGGTTTACTCCTCCATTAGAGACAAGTCCTAATGTAGAGATCTTTATGAAACTAGTACCTAGAGATCTAGAAAAGCTAAAACCTTCTAAATTTGCTAATAATCTAAATTGGAAAGAACACCTAGCCTTGAAAGACTTACAGTACGATGATAATATCATGATAAAGCCCTCTGACAAAGGGGGCAATATTGTGATTCTTGACACACTCGACTATATAAAGGAGAATAAGAGATGGCTATCTGATGTGTTGTTACACAACATTACCTACAAATCCAGCTATCCAGTTTAGGAAAGAATTAAAAATAATTCTGAGGGCGCATGTGCGACACCGAGGTGAATGGAGTCCTGATCCCAGAGCTCCTCACCTGTCGGCATTCTTAACCATAATAAAAGCGGCAATTTTGAACATCACCCGGCTCACTATACAGCAAAAGCTATATAAATCTGCAGAGATGGCTTCAGGCAGAACTGCTCGCACCAAAAGCCAGCCGGTTTCTACATATTTCAAGCGGAAAGCGGTGCCCCCAGCAGACAAGCAGGATAAGATGGTGTCTCCCCCCACCCTGCTACTAATGACCCTGAGGCAGATCCCCTCACGGAAGATGAAGGGGATGAAGAAGTGGTTCGCAGAAAGGACTTAAAAGAATTCTGCTCACAAATGAAAAAGTTTTTCAAATCTGAGCTATGGGCCCTCAGAAAGGACATTGATGCCCTGGGAGAAAGAACTGACACTCTAGATACAAAAGCTGATGAATCAATGGCTGCCATCTCCCATACACAAGAACAAATAACCTCTCTGACTGACAAAGTCAAGTACCTTGAGGACAAAGCAGAGGATGCTGAAAATCGTGACCGGAGATGCAACATCAGACTGCGTGGTGTCCCCGAAAACATTACAGACCCAGAGGATTTCACCCTCAGATGGTTAGAACACCTCTTCCCGGACAAACCGGAGGCAGAGATAAGGTTAGACCGGTGCCATAGAGCTCTCCGAGGGAAGCCACAGAGCAGAGACCCCCCCAGGGGCATTGTCTCCATGTTCCATCACTTCCGCACTAAGGAAGAAGTGTGCAGAATTGCCAGAGAGGCCAGGTCCTTGGAGTTTGAAGGGGTGAAGCTCCAGGTATACCAGGACCTGGCCCCGGCTACCCTCATGAAAAGAAGAGCCATGGCCCCCACCACACGAATACTACGGGCCAATAATATTAAATACCGGTGGCTGTTCCCCTGGGCCCTTCTCTCTATCAAAAATGGAGTAGCTCACACCCTAAGGAAACCTGAAGACGGAGAGAGCTTCCTAAAGAAACTGGGCATTACAGGAGCTGCCCGAAGCTTGCCGGGTTCCCCTTTATCAGACAACCCTTTGCCTCTAACAGCTCCCCTGGCCCCTCGTGGAATAAAGTGGGAGCCAACAAAACAAAGAACATTACCGTCCCTGAGACATCAGGGTCAGAGTGAACCTGTTCCGCCTGTTTTTGTACTTTCCCTAAGTTTTCCCTGTTCCCGAGAGGAGCCGCAGAGTATCCTTATCAAAATCCAACTCCCCGACAGTATCTGAGCTTACCTCCGTCTTCAAGAGCTTGATCGCTACCTGGAGCTGATCCGCACGCCACTTTTGAACAGCAGCCATCTTACCCTGGTCCTCCCTGGATCAGAGCGGGAGCTGCAATGAAGATGGCGCGAAACCGGGTATGACGTCCTCATCACGCTACCACCTCTCGCGAGAACAGGAAACACACGGCAATCCAACGCCACCACCAAGATGGCTGCCATCGACGTCATCAGAGGTCACCGATCCGGAAGCAGAGGGGAACCAAGTCAGAAGGAGGAAGCCAGATGAGCAGTCCGGAGGCACACCAGCCCTCTGAGACACACCGCATCTGAGCACCAAACTACAGTGGCGTTCCCCTTGGTAATCACTCCCACTAACGCACCACATTATACACCACACACTACACACCAACAAATTAATAAACTAATATACTTACATAATACACAGCTTCATGTAGATAAATACGTAGGTATGTATCTGTATATACGTTTGTATACATATGTGCACGGACGGACATATGTATTTGGATATATCTCCTTCCACGCACATACCAGTGCTTAGCTTTATATATCTATAGGTGTGAATTCATTGGTGTAAGTTTATACTAGTGCATATGCCATGAATTATGCACATAAAATGTTTATATGACATACATTATACGATTTAACATGACACAAGGCTGAGTGTACGTATGTATTTTTGTATATATGCCGGGCATCTGTTATACAAAGGCAGGCATATAAGCATAGGTAGGGTAATATAAGGTGACATTGTACAGCATAATAGGGAGTATGACGTGAGGAGTACGGAGTATATATAGATTTTATACCGCTTGAGGTGTAGTATTGAGCACACATTATCTCTGGCGGTATCCACTATACCTATATATATATATATATATACCTGATAGGTAGATATATATTCCGTATGTACCTTCATTAGGTTGGCTTACAATTTTTGCTAACATCTACTATCCCCCTAATACGCACCACTGACACACATGTACTACCTCCAAGGAACAATTAATTTAGCCTCCTTCCATCCTTGCAGATATTTCTCCACCTTAGGCTCGCCACCATATCTTCATCTAGCTCGTCCAGTGGATTGCTGAATTCCCTCATTGACTATGACTCTGTTCTGGCTCCACTATAAGACTGAGACAGTCAGCTCCTACCTTTCGGAGAGAAATATAGGGGGGCACATTAACTACCCGTCTACCTCACGGATAGGATTGGTCTCTCATTATGAGTCAACCATATGCTTAAGGATTCCAGTATGCATAACCCCAGTCTCTAATCCAAAACCTACACAGTAAAAGCACTACCTTCCATGGAGAGTATTGTAAATTCGGTTGTTCCCACATTCAGCAGATAACACTATTCATTCAATGATTACTTTGTGGGGTGTGCCACTAACTTATTAGCGAAACGCAGCCCAAACCACAAACCTGAGTCTCATCCTGGGAGTACCCCTATAGTCCCACCCCCTCCCAACACTGCCCACAATTTTCAATTTGGCCCAGTATCTGAAGAGGAGATTATACAAGCGCTCCTCAAACTAAAACTAAGCAGCCAATGTGGACCCGACTTACTACAATCTAGGTTCCTACGACTTGGTGCCCCAGCCATTGCCAAACCAATTGCGTCCATAGTCAACTCTATCCTGTCTGCAGGCCATATCCCTAAGACCTGGAAAACTGCCAGAGTTGTCCCAATCTTCAAAAGTGGGGACAAAAACACTGTCTCAAACTACAGGCCAATCTCACTTCTCCCAATTCTATCCAAAGTCATGGAAAAATGTGTCCACTACCAATTAAGCGATTTCTATACCAAGACAAATTTCCCTAGCCAATTCCAATCTGGGTTTCGTCCAAAACACTCCACTGTAACTACCCTGCTAAAAGTTTGCAATGAAATCCAGTGTGGAATGGAACGGGGACAACTCACTGGTGCAGTATACCTAGATTTTGCAAAGGCTTTTGACAAAGTTGATCATGCTATCCTGCTTAACAAACTCCAGAGCTCTGGAATAGGGAAGCATGCTTTAAGCTGGTTTCAGTCCTACCTATCAGGAATATCCCAACATGTGTCCATCTCAGGCTCTAACTCCAACCCCCTGGATATCACCTGTGGTGTCCCGCAAGGCTCTGTTCTGGGCCCCCTACTCTTCTCAGTGTTCATTAATGATCTTCCCACAGCTTGTAAGGAAGCCTCAATACACATGTATGCAGATGACACAATCCTATATGCACACAGCCATAGCCTCTCTGACCTTCAACACATACTTCAGTCTGACTTTTTGAGACTCGAAAATTGGATTTACCAAAACAAACTGTTTTTAAACACTGACAACGCTGTAACAATGGTATTTGGGACCAAGACTAAATTTGTAAAGCTCCCAGTGACTGAGCTCCTGATTAGAACCAACGCTAACACCACCCTAACACCTGTCACTAGTTTTAAATACCTGGGCTTATGGTTTGACTCCCACTTAACATTCGGGATGCACATTGATACCCTGACAACCAAGACCTATGCCAAACTAGGGGTACTTTACAGGAACAAATCCTCCCTAAGTCTCCTGGTCAGAAAGCGTATCGCACAGCAGATGCTAATGCCAATTATTGACTATGGAGACATAGTATATGGCTCGGCACCTCAAACCCACCTTAGCAAACTTGACACCCTCTACAATTCAATTTGTCGTTTTGTTCTCCAATGCAACTACAACACACATCACTGCGAAATGCTCAAAGAACTAGATTGGTCATCACTCGAGTCTAGGCGCAAAGTTCACCTTTCCTGTCTTGCCTTTAAATTCTTTATGGGCAAGCTACCCAGCTACCTGAACAAGCTCCTCACCCCTACCACTTGCAGCACTTATCGCCTGAGATCAGACTCCAAAAGACTGTTCATGGTCCCAAGGCTCAACAAAGTATCCGGACGTTCCTCCTTCTCCTACCGTGCACCCCAAAACTGGAACAACATACCAGAGACCCTCACATCCACCACCAGTTTAAGTTCTTTCAAATCTAAGGCTGTCTCACATTTTAACCTGGTCTGTAACTGTTTCATACGCTCATAATATATATTTTCTTTAACTGTGCATGCAATGTCTTGTATATAATGTATACCCTGCTCATTTATGTAACTGTACTTGTAACCATATATTATTTGTTTTACTCTGTGCCCAGGACATACTTGAAAACGAGAGGTAACTCTCAATGTATTACTTCCTGGTAAAAATATTTTATAAATAAATAAAATAAATAAATAAGAGGTAGTTCCTCGAAACATTGCCCCCCTAGCATACTTTCTTTTCTCCTATTATGTGTGTTTTTTCCCTAATGTTTCATGTCTTTTTTTCCCCTTTTCCTTTTTTCCCCTGCACCCCTCACTTTGAGACATAATTTCCCATCGTGACATTATATTTGCTTATGGATTACACTTGCTTTAATCCTGGTTTACCTATAGTGCTATTAATTTCATTTTCTATTTGGACATTTGCATTCAATAGATCATTTAGCTATTAGACAGTGAGTGTTGGTACTTCCATAGGTGTGTTTCATTTTCTAGTTGCAAGTCTAAAAATCTTAGAGGAATTCCATTACATGTACAGGTATATATGTTAATGTCCTGCTAAGTCTCATGTATTTTGCATGAGACTAACTCATTATAATAGTGCCACTCACTCTCATGCAGTGCAGGGAAAAAACCTTGGAAATGCAGCCTGCCAGATTGTGGTCATAGTTGCACTGAGATCTCTGTCTGGTTCTTCAAAATAATTTTGCACTGAGAAACAAGGGTTTAAAGATGTTCAATAGATGAATCAGGGTGTAACAGCACAATTACATTTTTATCATAAAAGGCAATAAATAATATTTTGAGATTAATTATATTTTACAAAAAAAAATACATAACACAAAACATATATTTATCCACAAAATACACAACAATCCCTACAATATACACTATACTGCTGGCTCACATAAATCTACTTCTGTTTTGTCTTCCAGAAATCCAAAAGCTGTATCCCATTCATAGTGTTATTGAGTCTTCTCTACCTCCATTCAGATAACACTCAGAATAAACCTTTTCTTTACCACTCAGACACTAGGTGGTAAATTCTATGTACGTACTGTACTGTATGTATGTATGTCTTTATTTATATAGCGCCATTAATGTACATAGCGCTTCACAGTAATAATACATGTGACAATCATATAACAAATAACTACAAATAACAGATCATGGAAATAAGTGCTTCAGACATAAAAGTAACTTTTTGGAAGAGGAGTCCCTGCTCAGAAGGGTTTACAATTTAATTGGTGGGTAGAACGTACAAAGACAGTAGGAGGGAATTCTGGTAAGTGCGTCTGCAGGGGGCCAAGCTTTATGTACTGTATTGTGTATAATATTAGCCACGGTGCTACTCATATGCTTCTTTAAGCAAGAGTGTCTTAAGGTGGGTCTTAAAGGTGGATAGAGAGGGTGCTAGTCAGGTATTGAGGGGAAGGGCATTGGCATTCCAGAAGTGTGGGGCAGTAAATGAGAAAGGTTTAAGGCGGGAGAGGGCTTTAGATACAAAGGGGGTAGAGAGAAGACATACTTGAGCAGAACGCAAGAGTCGGGATGGCTAATAGCGAGAAATTAGAGCTGAGATGTAAGGCTTTAAAAGTGAGGAGGAGAAATTAGTGCGAGATGCGAGATTTGATAGGAAGCCAGGAGAGTGATTTCAGCAGGGGAGATGCTGAGACAGATTTAGGAAAGAGTAGAGTGATTCTGGCAGCAGCATTTAAGATAGATTGTAGGGGAGACAGGTGAGACGCACCTACTTTACTCAGAAGCGGACGTTTGGGACGTTTTTGGTTGAAAATCCTCATTGAAGTGCATGGGGATTTTAGGCCAAAAAGAATCCGAAACAGCCGCTATTGCAGATTTAAAATTACCCCATAAGTCAAGAGGCAGATCTGGTGATGATGTGATGATATAGTAAGCCTCAAAGAAAGAATACCATTTAAAAAAATAAAATAAGTAAAAGCTCTAACTTTTTAAACAAACGTGTAACTGGGGGATGAATCTCAGAGGTCTTAGAAGTTGTGATGGCAAAACAACATACAAACAATGTTTTTTATATATATAGTTTGTATGATTTTTTTGCCTTGTTTTTTGCTTTTGACTTGTGCATTGTCTGTCTATAATTATCATTATTTTTATTCTTATTATTATTATCATTCTTGACGGTGCCCATTGAGGGTTGATAGTTTTCTTGGGGAAGCCCATCACGATCACTCTTGAGTCCTGGTTGTTGTAGTCAGCTGCATCCTTTGCAGCAATCTGTCCACTTACAATCGAGGCTTTTCTCATTTGTATTCATGGTTTCATGTTACCTTCCTCATCAGCCACAGGTGAGTGATCCTGTCCGACCCTCCTCAGATGACATACACAGACGTTAAATCAGGTATATATAAAAAACACTATTTTGTTATGTTTTACATACTCTTTGATAAAGTGCTACTCAGCACGAAATGCATTAGAGAGACCTCCGTGGTCCTGCATTTTTTATTTTTGTGCTAATAAAGAAGACTTTTTCAATATTATTGCTCTCGAGCCCTTATTCATTTTCACAACTGTGCACCGCCAGTCCTGCTTTTTTGGTCGTTCTATTTTTCTAACAAGTAACAAGTCATTTTTTTGAGGATCATTTGTCCATGTAGTTAAAAATAACTCAACCATTTTGAAGCTGTAAATCAGCTAGCACAGGCCAGGCAACGCAGTGAAGCTTAGAGTAATCTCACAAACTGGCTTCTATAAATGAGCACAGCTCAATTACTGTTTTGAAGCAGAGAAAGCGGGTCAGGAAGTCTCTACGGTGTTTTGCTTCTTATGGTATTATGTTCTATGACAAATAAAAGAAATATAATAATTGTGTTCATTGTATTGTAAGGAAAAACTAGATGTGTCAAAGGATGTGATATTTTTTAATGGATAAGCGTAAGAGTCCTTCATAGATGAAAAAAATAGTGTTCAGAGCTTTCAAAATACAGTACCCTGGTCTCTTCTTCATATGCACTGTAACAAGTTCAGTGGTGAAAAGACGATCATAAATTAGAAGGACCTAAGTAAGAATAGTGGAGATGTGACAAGCTGCTAAAATGACACCTTTTAAAAAAAAAATAATCGGCATAAAAAAAGGACCTGGGGAATAAAATATATTCAACTTGTGGGGGGAAAAAATGGCTTACAGCTCATTGTAACCTTCTGCAGCCATCTCTGAGAAGGTGTCAGCCTAACAATTCTTCAAATTTTTTTACCTACATCTAACACCGATTTTCCTTAGCTCTTGATAATTTAACGGATTCGCCATTCCATCCCTGCGGCGGGATTAGCTAAGTACTGGTGCAAGGTTTTGCATTATTATCCTGTTTTAATTGCCATTGACTTGAATGCAAGTTAATGAGGGATTACAGTGTGATACCCTGCATCATCGCTTAGTGAATCTCCCTCATAGACCCCGTCGTAGATTACAGTATTTTGTCTTCAACATAACTCCTTGGTTTCATATGCGTACGTGTTAGCCCCAACCCCTTGTTTGAGCATGGCGTGCCAGCCGGAGCAATAGCATTTGCTATGTCTGTATGCTTCTCTCTCTTTGTGCTGCTACAGTATACATGAAGAGTAAGACCTCTGAGATGTTACAACTTGTGAACTGTATCTACTGTATGAAGAATCAGATCTCTCATGTTGGTCCATAAAGATGCATCAAAGCCTACGACACATTTACACTTCTATAGGAGAAACTAGAAATGCTATCAGCAACTTTTTAACCTCCCCATCTGTCTTTTACAGCACTATCAACTACAGTAAATGTACTCTTTCAAACTACAGTACCTGTACTTAAATAAGTGTTTACAAGTGACATATAATTTTATATGAGTATACAGTTTGTATGCATCCAAAGTTTGTAAAGCTTCAATTGATTGTTTTCTTTCATAATTAAAAATTTGTTTAGCCTGTGGGTGCTACTTTATTTTTAACCCATCAATGGCTAGGAGTGCACTCCCAACTTGTAATGACTATTGACTACTACCTGCACTATACAGAGTGAGGCAAAATACATACAATATAACCTGAGACCATCAATATATTAACCAGGACAAAAATGAAGTACAGTAAAGTTAATAGTTACTGGAGAATTATAAGGATCCCTCAACATGGCCACCGAGGCAGGAAGTAAGCCTCATTGCGGATCTGTATAGGACCCCCCAACATGGCCACCAAGGCAGGACGTCTTCCCTCCACCAACATGGCCGCCAAGGCAGGAAGTCAGCCTCAGTTTTGAATGATTGCCTGCACCTGCCTGCTCCCTTTTATAAGGCCGCGCGTATAGTGCCCTTGATGGGCAACGCGGACGCCGGCCAAAAATAAATACATTGACGCCGCGTGCGCTTATTGTAAGCGCGACAGCGGCAATGCAACGGAGCGACGTTGCGTCGCGGACTTTGGAAGCCGGAAATATTTGATTTTTCAAGGGCTGTCGCCTCATGTGACAGCCCCTGAACAAATCAAATGCCCGGAAGCCCGCGACGCCACCGCAAAGCAAAATATAACTTTTGCTAGCAGCGACGGCGACGGGTGACGTCACCCGTACCGTCACGTCACCGGTCGCGGGCACTATACACGCGCTTAAGGCCTCATTCTCCTCCACTCCTGGCCTGTGCAAGGTTCTGCTTACCTTGTTCCCTGCTGGAAGCTTTGTCCTACGTGTCTTGCTCTTTGCCTATCATTGATAACCTCAGAACTGTGACCCCTACTACTCTGCCTTCTCCAGCCCTGACCCTGGAACAGTGACAACGTTTATCCTGTCTTCTCCTGCCCTGACCTCGGACGCAGACCTTACTACTCTTCTCTTCAGGATTCGGATCCCAGGTGCAGGTCGGTCTCTAATCTCCACCTCTGCCTAATGGGTTTGTCTCATGGACAGTACACAGCCACGTACGCAACCGTAAAGAATATAGTAATTACTGTGAATATGCTATATAATACAGATGCTTAATTCACAATAATTCACACTCTGTCCCTGCGTCATACTTTGTGTATATTACGGGTTGTGGTATACAGTGTTGCCCGCTGCCGTCTTAACACTACAAGCATCGGAGCATAGAAGACACAGTAGATTCTATCGCTGCTGCCAATACACCTTGCCTTTGTGTTACATCTTGTGTTATTTTGCCGGTCGGGCTATACTGACGGGTGCCGGTTGCCAGTTTTACATCGTGAGCATAGGAGACACGCTGCATTGCCACATAAGGAATACGCTATCCAACGCGAACCCGGAAGTGGCTTAGAGATGAAGATAGAATCAGCTGTTCCCAGCACAGGAGCAACCAATTTAAACACAGGATCGTCTCCAAATCACACTTCGATTCAACGGGGCAGCAGGGACATATACTTTTAAATAATCCACTGGACTGCAGATACTCTATATGTAAGTTACTATGTGCATATATGTGTTCTGCCCATAATACATATCTTTTACCCTTGGTGCGCTTTGTGATTTTTCTCTTAAGGCTCTAGAGAAGTTTGGATTATGAAAAATATAAATCATGGCTGACAACTCATGATGAGCTGTGCACAAAGTACACACAATGAACAACACTGCCATACGATTTGTTAAGGGCATATTGTGAAATAAGTAAATGTTTTGAAAAAAAGGAATACAAACCAGGTCACACAAATGAGTAAGTCTCCGAAATAAACATTTTGGGCCATATTTATGAAGCAGTCTTCTGCCATATGGCACCTTCCAATGCTGGAAAACACCTTAGAGTCCAGTGAAGTCAATGGACTGTAATGGGTCTGTGTCTTCCACAACCAGGAGGTGTTTTATGGCAGAATACTGCTTAGAAAAACAGGAAGAAAAGAGACAGCACACTCAAAATAAGGCGCTCACGGTTGTAGTAGCATGCTAGTTTTTGAAAATTATTACTTGAGACTCATTTGTGGTGAAAATCAATTGCCTTTATTTCAACAGAAACAGGCAGTGCATCAAAAAACGACGGTTCAGGCCCGCAATTGGGCTTTCCTCAGGTACTGTAGATGTTAACAATATCACAAAGTCAGCTTATATAAATGTCTGTGGCTACCTGCATCGTATTCGAATGTGACATCATTCAATGTCCAATGTGTGCGATATGCCGTTGCTTTGCAACCACTGGAAATGGTTACCAATGAAACCAATGGTTCCTTGTCAGCATCTCTGATAGACCTAAAGAGATATAATGTAGATGTGATGATGTAGCGTGACAACATTAGCCCGTCATAGCTAATGTCATGGGTTTCAACCCATCATGTAGTGAAACACATCCCCAAAGTGTATTAACCCAATCAAACTATTTCATAACAGCTACACCGTCAAATAACTACACCAGGAGACAACAGTGAAAAGGAAGCAATGCAGTTAGGAATATATAACAAGTATTTAAATAACATCTAAAACTATATGTGTCTTATACTGTATATCAAATGTTACCTGAAATGAACTCAATAACATGTATTAAATATTTATACATAGACACATATATGCATGACGTACTGTATAACGATAAACCAACTGTCCGAATTCCACACAGAATACGCAAACACAAACTAATTTAGGCACTATTGTCCACCATTATATATGAATTGTTATTTCATGTTTACATATATGTGGCGTGCATGTTGTATAGAACAAAGGACATTGAATGGGGCATATCTAGTGAATACATATAACATCACAATACGTATAGCACTACTCATGCAAATAAGCATATAGAAAGACTTTTTCCTCTCTTAGACAAAAGAAGTTCCTAACCTAATAGTTATATTTAAATGAGTCACACATCCTAAAATATATCCTTAAGACCAATCAATATCAAGACCCTTGTGATGAAAGGGGTAACAGTGTCAGACCCAACAGAATTAGAACCCATAACACTGCCATTCAGGGCAGCAGCTCTAGCATTGAACTCTAGCAGTTTCTCTTTGGTCTGATGACAAGTAGGATCCGCTTCCCACCATTGCCCCTGGCATTATGACAGTCCAGCTGTTGATGCGATCAGGTATTTATCTGTGATCATCGCACCATTTGTGAAACACCCTGATCTGTGCAATGTTGGATTCGGCGAGGCTTCCCTGTCCATCTGCTATTGGCGACTTTTTGATCAATCATTTGCTGCATCTGCCCTACATCACTTTGCCTAGTCTGGGATACTTTTAACAACACATTACCCTAGATATATTCTCCCCCCAGGCTCAGTCCCCAGATTCTGCCATCCCGCACACTAGTTATTTTATTGTTACTATTATTGCCACTATAGTTGCTGTTGCAATATATTTGTGTTACTTGTTACCACTATGATTGTGTTATTATAAACAAATAGACTGTGTTACTGGGCTTATGCATTTCTTGGGGTGTGCATCCCAGATGTGGGCCCACCACCCTTCCTGTTTTCCATTTTGGGCCCCACTAGGTCTCTAACTGACACATGACGTCACCAGGGATTAAAGTAGTGAGTTTTTCACTGTTTTTTTAGGGGTCACATTAGGGTATAAATATGTTTACTGCTGTATCACAGTAGGTTCTCCTGATAAAAGATCCATGTGAGCCAAAACGTTGAGGAATACATTTCACATATATATATCTCAAAAGAGGAGAGTGCAAGCTCCATAGTGTAAATCAATATAAAAAGGTTTTAATCCAACACAAGTAAAATCCAGCAACTCACAAACGCTGAAGGTAAAAGTGCAAGGGAGGACAATATCAGGGGTCACCAGTTCAATGCGTAAACGGGGACCAGAGCCGGGAACACCACTCCTGGGTATGGCAATGACTGTATCTGCTTTCGGATGAGGACCGGGGAGCGTGACTGCAAAAGCCTTCCTCCAATTTCTTGGCATCTCAGCCAGGGTTTCACAGATCCTTCCTCCGTGAATGAGAGGCTAGAAAACATGGAACACACCCTACGCTTTTCATCGCTTAGAATTACGACTTCATCAGGGAACCTTTATTTATTTTTTCTGTTTTTTGTATTTTCTTTTCCCTTTTTGTTGTTGTTATATTTTTGTTTTTAAATGTCCAATTTTTCCTATTTGTCCTTTTTGTTATTGGTTCACTTTGTTCTATTTGTTTCTTAGCAAATATTTGATGCATTTTGCTGTTATTCACTGGCCATTACTACAATCTCCTGTCCTGATATCCTAATCTATCCCCATCCGTCTTCCTTTCTGTCTCACTTGGGTACATTTTATATTGTATCCCATGGTGGTGCATCATTACTTAGTTCTATGTTGCACTTAATATTCTACCCATTTATTGTACACAGACGCTGTGATTTTTTTTCTTTCTTTATATATAAAAAATCACACACTTGTGCATACTAATTTATTCTTCTTTTACGTGCAATCACCTATGCATACTTTTGTAGTATTTCATATGCACATATAAGTGCGTGTTTGTGTGTACAGTATACAGTATGTATGTGTATCTACAGTATGTGCTAATATGTGTATATATATATTATTATTATTATATATATATTTTTTATATACAATCAGTGTTTATGGAGGCTGGAACAATTCCAGTCTACAGAGAGTTAATCTCCCCTAAAGAAGATAGCAACAGCTGCAAACTAATTGAGCAGCCTGGACTCCTGATTGCACATGGAGTTTTAAAGATCAGACAGTGACTACACTGAGAGACTGCTTTTCCTCAGAGAATGTGGGGGGGAGGGAGACAGAGGTCTCCCCAGTAAGGGAAGCTGGATGGCACTGTCCTCTAGGACCACTGGACGGTGGTCGTGGAGCCTGCTGGGACTGACTGGGTCTTAATCCCAGAGAAAGAAGAATGATGGGTGCGGGACTGCGCTGAAGCGGGAATGTCCGGTCCATAGTAATGGAACTACAGAGGAGAGATTCTCTGAGCTCCTGTGGGGCTGAGCTCCCCTAAGAATGAAGGACACGAGACCGCGCTGCGGGGACATCCGGTCCATAAACTTGGAATTACAGAGGAGGGATTCTCTGAACTCTTGCAGGGTCCAGAGGGAATTAATTGGAGCCCCAACAGTAACAGACAAAGGGCTCAGTAACATATTAATGCTCCGAAGATTGTGTTGTTGCATATGCAAGGGCATGTTTTAAGCTGGGAACCAGTTTAGTTGGCCAGCGCCGCTAGAAAGGGCTAAAGCTATGGTGTACTTAGTTTTCCCTAAAGGGAATAGGTGTTATTTTTATGTTTTGTTTTGACTTAAAGGGACGATGACACTGTTGGTGTATGATTTAATCCTGTAAATACATAACCTGTAGATAAATACAATGTTTCTGGCCTTATTCTGGGACGTATCTATATATATATATATATATATATATATATATATATATATATATAATCTGTGTGGTGTATATGTGAGTGCATATGTGTGTACACATGCACATTTGTGTCGTTATGATATTTTACTTGAACTTAGTTTGCAAAGTTCAGATTTCAAACATGGCCATCCCTAAATGTTATACACCTACCTCCAGTGTTCCTCCTTACCCATTCAGTTTCTTCCCACCTTGCTCTTGCCAAACTAATGTCTCCCTTTGGCTCACAGAGGTGCAAACATATGTTAACACCACATTAAGCATTAACATGCATCTTCAAAGTTCACTAACATTAGGTTGTAATTTTTTGGGGGGGTCCGAAAAGGGCATTGCGTTAACTATAACAGCTGTTAGTGCTATTGAAATGTAAAAAAGGCATTCCCCCTAACAACACATATCCACAGATGTCCGTTTTTAGTTAGCTCAGGAATTTAACCAGATGTTAGTAAATCATATCTAAAGGTCCCTTCCCACTCTCTGTCCCTCTTTCTCTTTCCCTAGTTCCTCTCTAGTAAAATGTATATGTCAGTGTCCGGATGTCTTTAGCTAAGACATGCAAAACGCCAGCCATCTTATTTGATGTTAATGCCAGGTACAGTAGTGCTAACTTAACATGGTGTTAAGCCTATGCTAAACTGATATACAACAGCCATTGTGTTTGCATATAATTAGCTTAGTGACTATACTTTAATATCAACAATGTCCATTACTGATTTTGATAAAGGCCCGTTACAAGCCCGGATTTAACACACCTCTACGGATCTGGGCCTCTGAGCCCCAATAGTTTAAGGAAGATCCTGTTAGCACTTTGCAGTCATTTCCTTAAAACTTTCCAAGGCTGACCAGCACCATTCTAATGGTGCTACTCTTCCCATCTCAAGGCTATAGTGTTTACCCACTGGTGCCTTGCACCTCTCTCATAGAGAGCATGTGCAGTCATGCCTTCACTGCACAGGCACAGTCTTTCTAGGAATTTCCTAATCATATCCACTATTCATTTAGTCTTCCTTTAGTAGGTACAGAAGAATGGCAATGAGGTAGACATGGTTCATTACAGGTTTCCACCACCGGGGTTTTTTCCCCCTCCTCCTACGTACTGCTTTGAACTCTCTGTAAGGGCTTTATTCTATCTATCTTCCAAAGGGCACGTTAGGGCAGTTTTTGGCCACAGATGTCCAGAGATAGAATTAAGTTGGAGGACCTAACAAACATTTTTTGGGGCCTTCATATATGCAAGTATTTGTTGTTATTATTGTTATTATTGAAGTATTTGAACTTTGTACTTATTACCATATATGTTTTGTCAATTTGATGTAGCATTGGGCACCCCTGTCTTTTGTTGTATACATTTGCCACGCCCAGTAGCACTCTTTTTTGACATAAATATATATTCATGATGTGGTGGGTGTGGAAGTTGAGCTAGCTGGGAAAGTGTGTTAATCAATTTCTGACTGGTAACAGTTGTAATGGAGGTAGGTGGCACCTTCCCACAGAGCTCACTCCTCCTCACCTTTTTAACTTGGCAGGTTTTTTCACTTTGCTGCAAGAACAGGACCTACAGTATTATGGTTCTTTCCCCTCATGCAGAGGGAAAAGGAAGGGTTCACAGTGTAGTGTAGGACCTGCATTATTGGTTATACCTTGACATTTGGTATGCAGGCTTATAACGCTTTGGCCAAAGGGTTTAACTAAATAGCCAAGTAATTATTATTATTATTATTGAAGTATTTGAACTTTGTACTTATTACCATATATGTTTTGTCAATTTGATGTAGCATTGGGCAACCCTGTCTTTTGTTGTCTTCATATATGCAGCCTTACGTAAACTACAGAGGCTATAGCTATCATATTAAATAAACCGTTACCAAAACGGTTTCATTGTCACGCTTATGTACACATGCTACAATTATTCATTTTATTATTATTAAAAAAAAAAAAATGAATGTGTGTGTGTGTAGAGAGAGAGAGTTTTTGAGGTTAAATAATTCAATGTAGCTTTCACTAAATCACACAAAATTAATTCTCTACCTCTCCCTAAAATAAAAAGAAATCTACAACAGGGTAAGCTCTGAACCTCAAATCTCAAGTGCTGTTTCCCAAGAGTTAAAGTACTTGCATGTGAAGGAAAAACAAATTAACTCGGGCTAATTCATTTTTCCATTGCCACTAGGCATTGGTGGAAAGCTATGTGTAGGGAGATCAAAGTGATAGAGTTTGAAAGGAGAGCATAAATGTTTATCACCTACTAACTGAGCACATTGCATTCCTCCGGCTTAGGCACAGATTAAAAAAAAGTATAAGGAGTCAAACTAATACAATTAATAGATTCTAATTTTATATTTTTTGTGAGTTACTTTTGCAAGTTTCGTGTGATTTTCCACCTGATTCCTTGCTTAGACAAATCATACAATATATTAGTATTTTTTTATTTAAGCGGACAGAGGTGATGTAAAGGTGAACTGAAATTCATATTAAAGCTTCAATTTTTGACTGTTGCTTCACTTACTTGTTCTCACTCTTTGTGGTGATTATTTAGCTGTGTGACTCGGGGAACCTGCAATTACAGATGTAGCAAATGTCTTTGCTCTCACTGATAATCCAACATATTGCATTATAATGCAGTATATCACAGAGTACAGTATCTCCAGCGTTCAATGGCAGTAATAACACAGAATATCACAGAATAACCTTTGCTGTATCTGTGGGTCCCTCTCTCTCGTACAGTAGTTCAAGGTTTTCATGCATTCCAGCTCTTGTTGAACAAAATTGCCAAGAGAGTTTCTGTCATTTTCCTGCTAGAACTATGCAGGATTTGGTATATGTGAGAGGACCTTTAGCTTTAATTATTTATGTGACCTCTAATCTCGAATGTATTGAAATGAGGATTAACCCTTCACTCCTGAAACATGCTACAAAGATTCCACCCCATATGTGATTGCATGAAATAAAATTAGAAAGCACTTTTACATTGAATGTGTTAACCCACAATGAAAATGTTATTAGTATTAGTCATATTATTTACAATTAGAATTGTTAGTTTTATTAGATAAATTATATTATTATATTAGCATTATTAAAGTATGTATATAGTTTAGTGGAATGTAGGGAGAACCTACAGAGACAGTAAGAAGGTATGTGCATATGCAAGGGGTTATGGTAAGTGCGTATTAAAAAGGTGAATACTTTGGAGCTATTGAAATGCTTCATTTAAGAGGGGAGTTTGAGGCGTGGAGGTGGGGAGAGAAGGTGCATGGTGGATATTGAGGGGAAGGTCATTCCAGAGGAGGAATGTTTTTAGGTAGGAGAGGGCTATATATACAAAAAGGGAAGACACTTCAAAAGAGAACATTTTGCAGAACAAAAGAGCTGAGTTGAGGGCTGAGATATAAGGAGGGAAAGACGGAGCTGGATATCTTCGGTTGCCGCACTTTTCTAAAAGTCTTACACAAAACATTTTAACATCATATACTGTTTATTTGCAGGTTGCAAATGCACAAAGTTTCGGTAATCTCCCTTCCTCAGGTGAAATATTTACAGAAGGAAAGACAGAAGGAGAATTTTGAAAGTAATACAGGCATACCCCGGATTAAGGACACTCACTTTAAGTACACTCGCGAGTAAGGACATATCGCCCAATAGGCAAATGGCAAAATCCGATTTGCTACGAAATTAGGAATATGATTAAACTGTATATAACAAAAGTAACACAGACTAAAATAAATATATTTTTTCTGGTGCTGATTCCAGTATATTTAAAACCAGAAACAGAACATGAAACACAGACAGAGCTCAGTGCACATCCAGTGAAACCTATACACGGTACAGTGCCTAAATATATATGTATAGATATCTATTAAATAAAATGGTCTTTTAGTTTAACATTTTGGCCAAAGTGTTGTAAGCCCCTGAGCCACTACACGGCAGACCACATCTCAAGGGTACCTAACACTAATATAAAATTCTTAATAACCTGTGCATTACCAGGAAGAATGATTTATAATAAATCTGTCAAAATGAGTTGCATAGTTCTAAGTCTGATTGCAGCTTTTATTAACCTGTACATTACCGGGAAAAGCACTCTGTATTAGATTTGTCACAATCATACTGCAAGCAAGCAAGTTCCCCTGAGAGCGGGTGATGCTATGGAGTGAGCTTTTAACCATTTAAATGTGGGAGGGGGTGAGCTTCAACAAGATAGGAAGAGCCACCTTCCAATCAGCTAAGACCAGCTGAACAAGATTTGTAAAACATACAGGACACCCGCAAGCTCATATTGAACCCCCAAAATAACCACAACATATATATAAGCATATAGGTGTCACAGAGGAGTGCTATTGAGCAGGCGATATATATTTAAAACCAGAGACAGAACATGAAACACAGACAGAGCTCAGTGCACATCCAGTGAAACCTATACACGGTACAGTGCCTAAATATATATGTATAGATATCTATTAAATAAAATGGTCTTTTAGTTAAACATTTTGGCCAAAGTGTTGTATGCCCCTGAGCCACTGACACCTATATGCTTATATATATGTTGTGGTTATTTTGGGGGTTCAATATGAGCTTGCAGGTGTCCTGTATGTTTTACAAAGCTGATTCCAGTATACCATAAAGAAAATGTTGCAAACTAACTTGTAAAAAGAAAAAAACAGTAATACATATTTATTAAAAATATTTATATATACAGTATGTAGTCAGATAGGGGTTGTCAGTTGCGCAATGGGATGCTAAGAAGCTACTGGCCTACTACTGACGGATGCAGCCAGGAAACATCACTTACTAGCCAAACAGCAGTGTAAAATAGATGCAGAGGGTGACACATAGAAGGACTTGTTGTCAGGCCCTGAAAGATCTGAACTTTGAACCGCAACACTCAAACACAGCAGCTCTAATTGCAATGTAAGTCAGCTGCTGTCAGCTGTGTGCTTCTGATCTCTACATGAGTAGAGTTAACTGAACTGCCTGCTGTTTCTGCACCTGCTTGTAATCTAAGGCTGACCTTATGCTGTGTACGATGGCACTTGCACACACGCCAAGCACAAAGTGCAGGATCCCTTGAGGCCGCTCCCAGTGCGTGAACGACGGAGCGACCGCGTTTTGAAAAGACAAAAAAAGTGTATTTTTAAGCGGGGGCCACATCAAGTGAGCGGTTCAGCCAATCACGGCGAACCAGCTCCGTGACATCATAGCCAAGCCCCCGCCACACCCCCCATCGCCTCTAACACTATGAGCACAGATCGCTTGGGCTACAGCAGCAAGAGCTCACACTCTCGAAAGCAAGCGTTGTTTTTGAGCTCGGCCTTACTCTTTGACACACCCCTGAGCTTCCTTTAAAGGGCAACGTTATCTTGATTCCCACAACATGTGGTTAAGTTATCTTGTTCCAGCCGTGCTGTTACTGTGTTCCTCTGCCTAGCATGCAGCTTTCTCTGTCTCACAGAGACACTACGCTCACCAAACAGACAATGAAATATCTGGTGCACAGGGTAAATGGATACAGAAAAACACACAAAAGGGTGACCAGATGGTCACCCAAGTCACCTAATAATTGCACTCATGATGTGAAAGTAGTGAACAAGGTATACTACAAGTAGTAGTTTAATAATCTACTACCAAAAAATGGGAACAGACCACCAAAGGTACCGCAACACCATTGAACATAAGACGCAAAATAATAAACTTTAATAAACTGTAAAACGCGACGAAAATACATGACAAAATATATACAGTGTAGATAAAACACTCCACAGACGAGACAGAGCAGCTAGTGAATAAATGTAGGGGCTACAGGTCCAGTGAGAAGTATAGTTGAAAGGTATAGTAGCCACACTTAAACAGGTCCTGTTGATACAGGGTCTGAAGAAAAAAGCACAAGTGCGCACCAAAGTAAGAGTATAATAATATAATGTAGCAACAATAATATAAAAACTTACATATAAGTAAAACTTATTACGAATCCAGGGCAACGCGATATCCTCTTCTTATAAACTGCACCATGGATCAGACAGAGGGGCAATATCTAGTTCTCTCCGGATGATAGTCCCGTGCACTGGGGCTGTCTCCGTGGTAGTCACACCTCCACATGTGTTGGCGTGGTGTATAACGCAAGTGCGCATGCATAGGAATAAGGCCCCCTATAGCTGTCCGCAGATGCCAGTTCAAATGAGGAAACGCGACCGGAAAGATTACACTTAGTGTATGCCAGCCACCATAGTTGGGGTATGCTAGTTACACGATTCGCGACGCATTTCGTTTACCAAGTAAACTTCATCAGGCAGTAACCATGGACACCCCTAAGGGGTCTTATATATGTGATTCGAGCTACATCATTGGTTGTTCCTATTGGGAAACAAACCTATCATGAGACTCAAAGGGGGTGGATACATGAATTCTAAACACTCCTCTATGTTGTCATTAATTGACCTGCATTATTGGCAATTGTAGTCATGGGATATTGACCCTTTGAATAATAATAATATTTAATCTTTAATAATTAATTACAATATAATTAAAAATTTTAATATCAAAATAATAAAATTTAAATATATAATGTCACACTCAAGGGTGTCCATAATGGTCAAGTGTATGAATATAAAAATAAAACAAATGATGATCATGTATGAACAGCATACTGATTTAACAAGTGTCCCACTACCCCAATGAGGGTATAACAACAATGACAGACGAGAAGTCTGTGTAAAAACAGAAAATAACAAAACTTTAATGTTGAAAAGTAGTCACGCCGAAACAAGTGTAAGTATGTACATGTGAATTAAAAAAGGAATAAAAAATGATCCCCTGAGGGGAGGGTGCCAGGTAACAAACTGGTGGTGAGATCAATCAGCTTAATAGCTATATTATGATTCCCATAGCATCACTACCAATTACTCAAAATAATGTGGTGCTCATCACCGTGACAGTCTGGAGGATTGATGTCACTCTACCCGACAGCTGTTTCGCGCATCATGGCGCGCTTCTTCACAGGGGGAGGAGTCCTGTTTCAATGGTATCACTGCCCTAAAGTACCGGGAGGTGAACGGGGTAGAGTGACGTCAGCCTATCCCTGACAAAGCCACATCACGTGGTGAAACGCGTAGGAGCCAGCACTGTGTCTAGTACACAGAGGAAGCCGAGAGAGGAACATCTTTCTGCCTGCCACCAATCCGGGTCGCAACTCAGCGACTGTGAAGGCTAACCGGAGGGGGTAATCTGCAGACATCTGGGACTGACGGCAAATTCCAAGGAGACCCACAGCCCCCGCTTGCTCACGGAGGTAGTGAGTCCTAGCAGCATATGCGCCCGATCCAGCCTAGAGTGTTCTAGCCTCTGTCCTCAGGATTCTTTTTGTGGATTCTTGTAGCTGCTAAGTTACCAACTTATTCCTGGTCTGTAGCCTACCTTTGGACCTCGGTCCTTCTCTTCAGCCTGCATTGATCTTGGCTCGTACCTGCTCTGCTCGTGCCTCATCTGTGTAGTACTAAACTTGTGAGCTTCCCTGTTTTCCTGACGATCATGCATGTGTCATCTGCCTAGATCCTGATCTGTGTCATACAACCCGTCTTTCTGCTATCCTTAAGCTCGAAACCAGACGGTTGGCACCTACCACAGGAACTACCCCCTGACTTGTAGATCACCATGATTCCATGCCTGAAAGAGTGACATCAAGGACCAGGAACGCTAATTGAAAACGAATAGTTTCATTGCAGTAACTGCCAAACAGAGTATTTTCTCCTGACCGAAGGACTCCCATGCTCACTCCACACAGAGGCACTGAACTTAGGATATTTGAGGTTTCTAATAGCAGAGACCTGGGTTTGACTAGGGTGATCCTTTTAATGTTTTTAATTGGACAGGGGGCCTATCCATTCATGACCCCTCTCTTTGCAGGTTCCTTTATTTTTCCTCCTAACTGGTTATTGGTCATTTCTGTGCCATGTCAACCTAACTATCTGTTTGGGAATCCATCCTGTCACTCAAGCCTTTGGTTCACCCTCCAGTATTTCCTAATTAAACACCAGGGGACCTTCCTAATTATAAAATTCTTGGTTTCATCCCCTGTCTGAACTCCGTTTAGGCAGAATACTATACTTGTCTTGGGAGGTTAAACTTTCGTGTATGTGTATATGTGTGCCTGTAAAACCTTATGGCTAGAGATAAAAATTATTATTTTTTATTACCTCAGGAACCCCATAATTAGGTGACTCTACCCAATTAAATATATTTTTGAATAGATTGTCCCTTTCGAGAAAATTAGGTGACAGAGCACACATCTAACCCTAAGGGACTTTTTCAAAAAGCCCAGAATCAGCTGAACAGACAGCAATTAGCCAGTCACTCCAGTTGACTTGTAGGATTCTTTGTGGTATTCTTAGCTGCTAAGTTACCAACTTATTCCTGTCTGTAGCCTACCTTTGACCTCGGTCCTCTCTTCAGCCTGCATTGATCTTGGCTCGTACCTGCCTCTGCTCGTGCCTCATCTTGTAGTACTAAACTTGTGAGCTCCCTGTTTTCCTGACGATCATGCATGTCATCTGCCTAGATCCTGATCTGTGTCATACAACCCGTTCTTCTGCTATCCTTAAGCTCGAAACCAGACAGGTTGGCACCTACCACAGGAAACTACCCCCTGACTTGTAGATCACCATGTTCCATGCCTGAAAGGAGTGACATCAAGGACCAGGAACGCTAATTGAAACGAATAGTTTCTATTGCAGTAATGCACAGCATATTTTCTCCTGACCGAAGGACTCCCATGCTCACTCCACCACTGAGCACTGACTTAGGATATTTGAGGTTTCTAATAGCAGAGACCTGGGTTTGACTAGGGTGATCCTTTTAATGTTTAATTGAGACAGGGGGCCTATCCATTCATGACCCTCTCTTTGCAGGTTCCTTTATTTTTCCTCCTACTGGTATTGGTCATTTCTGTGCCATGTCAACCTAACTATCTGTTTGGAATTCCATCCTGTCACTCAAGCCTTTGGTTCACCCTCCAGTATTTCCTATTAAACACAGGGGACCTTCCTAATTATAAACTTCTTGGTTCATCCCCTGTCTGAACTCCGTTTAGGCAGAATACTATACTTGTCTTGGAGGTTAAACTTTTCGTTGATGTGTATATGTGTGCCTGTAAAACTATGGCTAGAGATAAAAAAATTTTTATACCTAGGAACCCCATAATTAGGTGACTCTACCCAATTAAAGATATTTTTGAATAGATTGTCCCTTTCGAGAACATTAGGTGACATGAGCACACATCTAACCCTAAGGGACTTTTTCAAAAAGCCCAGAATCAGCTGAACAGACAGCAATTAGCCAGTCACTCCAGTTGACTTGTGTAGATTCTTTGTGGATTCTTAGCTATAAGTTACCAACTTATTCCTGTTGTAGCCTACCTTTGACCTCGGTCCTCTCTTCAGCCTGCATTGATCTTGGCTCGTACTGCCTCTGCTCGTGGCCTCATCTTGTAGTACTAAACTTGTGAGCTTCCCTGTTTTCCTGACGATCATGCATGTCATCTGCCTAGATCCTGATTCTGTGTCATAAACCCGTCTCTTCTGCTACCTTAAGCTCGAAACCAGACAGGTTGGCACCTACCACAGGAAAACTACCCCCTGACTGGTAGATCACCATGATTCCATGCCGAAAGGAGTGACATCAAGGACCAGGAACGCTAATTGAAAACGAATAGTTTTCTATTGCAGTAACTGCAACAGCATTATTTCTCCTGACGAAGGACTCCCATGCCTCACACACATGAGCACTGACTTAGGTATTTGAGGTTTCTAATAGCAGAGACCTGGGTTTGACTAGGGTGATCCTTTTAATGTTTAATTGAGACAGGGGGCCTATCCATCATGACCCCTCTCTTTGCAGGTTCCTTTATTTTTCCCTCCTACTGGTTATTGGTCATTCTGTGCCATGTCAACCTAAACTATCTGTTTGGGAATTCCATCCGTCACTCAAGCCTTGGTTCACCCTCCAGTATTCCTAATTAAACACAGGGGACCTTCCTAATTATAAACTTCTTGGTTTCATCCCCTGTCTGAACTCCGTTTAGGCAGAATACTATACTTGTCTTGGGAGGTTAAAACTTTTCGTTGTATGTGTATATGTGTGCCTGTAAAACCTTATGGCTAGAGAAAAAAAAAATTTTTATTACCTCAGGAACCCCATAATTAGGTGACTCTACCAAATTAAATATATTTTTGAATAGATTGTCCTTTCGAGAACATTAGGTGACATGAGCACACATCTACCTAAAGGGACTTTTTCAAAAAGCCCAGAATCAGCTGAACAGACAGCAATAGCCAGTCACTCCAGTTGACTTGTAGGTTCTTTGTGGTATTCTTAGCTGCTAAGTTACCAACTTATTCCTGTCTGTAGCCTACCTTTGACCTCGGTCCTCTCTTCAGCCTGCATTGATCTTGGCTCGTACCTGCCTCTGCTCGTGCCTCATCTTGTAGTACTAAACTTGTGAGCTTCCCTGTTTTCCTGACGATCATGCATGTCATCTGCCTAGATCCTGATCTGTGTCATACAACCCGTCTCTTCTGCTATCCTTAAGCTCGAAACCAGACAGGTTGGCACCTACCACAGGAAACTACCCCCTGACTTGTAGATCACCATGATTCCATGCCTGAAAGGAGTGACATCAAGGACCAGGAACGCTAATTGAAAACGAATAGTTTTCTATTGCAGTAACTGCAACAGCATTATTTCTCCTGACCGAAGGACTCCCATGCTCACTCCACACATGAGCACTGACTTAGGATATTTGAGGTTTCTAATAGCAGAGACCTGGGTTTGACTAGGGTGATCCTTTTAATGTTTAATTGAGACAGGGGGCCTATCCATTCATGACCCCTCTCTTTGCAGGTTCCTTTATTTTTCCCTCCTACTGGATATTGGTCATTTCTGTGCCATGTCAACCTAACTATCTGTTTGGGAATTCCATCCTGTCACTCAAGCCTTTGGTTCACCCTCCAGTATTTCCTAATTAAACACAGGGGACCTTCCTAATTATAAACTTCTTGGTTTCATCCCCTGTCTGAACTCCGTTTAGGCAGAATACTATACTTGTCTTGGGAGGTTAAACTTTTCGTGTATGTGTATATGTGTGCCTGTAAAACCTTATGGCTAGAGATAAAAAAAAAAAAAATTTATTACCTCAGGAACCCCATAATTAGGTGACTCTACCCAATTAAATAGATTTTTGAATAGATTGTCCCTTTCGAGAACATTAGGTGACATGAGCACACATCTAACCCTAAAGGGACTTTTTCAAAAAGCCCAGAATCAGCTGAACAGACAGCAATTAGCCAGTCACTCCAGTTGACTTGTATTATATTTTTAATTAGAACTTATTTAATAAGTCCCTTAGTGTTGTTTATTTTGTGCCTGTCTCATACCTATCTAGAGTAAATGACCAGGTTTCATGTCCATATTTAAGAGGATAATGAATTAACTCCAGAATGTAATTACAATAAATCCCTCAGTTCACCATACACTTCAATGTACTTTATCGTTATGATGACTTAAGATCTCCTTCAAGGCTTTAGACTTGGGTGGAGTGATGTACAAACATGCTGAGATTCACATTGCCACTGTTTCGCTTTCAAAAGGTTCTAAAATTTGTGAAAAAAATGTGTACCTACAGTACTATTAGTCTCAGGTTAAAATGAAGAGACATTTCCTTGAAAGGTAGTCACCTTAATAACTGAGGATGATCCAACCTGTTCTAAATCCTAATAGAAATCTTCTACTATACAAGGGGTGCAAAACAAATATATAAATCGCCGCGCTTCTCCATGTAAGGAGCATGCAGCTGGCGAAGGGATTGGCCACATACAAATGTGAAAAACAGACAGTGAATCCCTGCGCTTCTCCCTTTGGGATAGCAATAATTGGGGAATATATATATATATATACTGTATAGTGTAAAAATCTATATGATAAAGGAGGCTTTTGGTTTACATCCTTTGATCAAATAATGCCAAGCCTGCTAACCACGTCAATGTAAGTCTCTATAGCAGGTCCCTATGCTAAATGCATACTAATGTTATGTGAAATAAACCCAGAAGGGGTTAATATATCCAAGCATATGCTTATACAACATAGTGCAGTTAAAAACTGGTATATACCAGTGGAGATACTCACATGTCTGCAAGTAAAGTGAATAGTGAAATACAGGGACCTTGCTGGGAGATTATATACCTAGAAGAAGAAGGGGCTGGCCTCCCACAATCTGCCCAATAAGCAGTTGCAGGTGATTGGCTAAATATATTAATTAGACCCTAATAGTGGTGCCCTCTAGGAGCGTGCTGCTATGGATTAACAGAAAATGTAAAACAAATATATAATCGCGCGCTTCTCCATGTAGGGAGCATGCAGCTGGCGAAGGGATTGGCCATACAAATGTGATCAAAATCAAAGGATGTAAACCAAAAGTCTCCTTTATCATATAGATTTTTACACCATATACATATATTCTCCAATTATTGCTATTCCAAAGGGAGAAGCGCAGGAATTCAGTCTGTTTTTTATACAAGGGGTGCACAAACTTTTTCCCCTGCACCCCCCGCCTGCTCCCCCCCCCCCCCCCCCCCTGCTCACCCCGCCCTCTTACTTTGTCTCCGGTGTCAAATGACACCATGGCAACGCAATGTTACGTGACCCCCGCAATGTAATTTGGTGCTGCGTTGCGCCGTAGGAGACAAGGTAAGAGAACTTACAGAGGCCTTGCGCGGTCCCCTGACATTGAATTGAAATACTTTGGAGAAGAGGGCGTAGCCTCTGTGTGCCGTGCCCCCCCCCCCCCAAAAAAAAAAACCTGGCGCCCCCTAGTTTGCGCACGCACCCCTGTGCTATACTAATGTTTCACTAAGTGGTGAATTGTACACAAATCAGCTGTCATGATTCCCTCCAGCAGTTCAACTCATAGACTTCTAGGGGAGCACAGAGGAGACAGGCTCAGGCCCAGAACTGGTAAGAACTAGAACAATCAATGAAGCCCACTGCTATCCTAGTTTGGCCCATCCTGTTTGGTCTTTGCTTCTGTTTACAGGTCAGGAGTCAGGGTATTCTTGTTTCCTAGCGCTGTGTCTTTCCCTGTTCCTCTTCACTCTGGCTTCTAGTTCTACAGATATTCAGGTACCTTCTTGTTTTTTGTCTTGTATTCTCTTTGCACTGTTTTTTACCCATTTATTATTTTGTCCCTTGCTATTATTGCTGTTGCATGTCGCACTGCAGTTCCTTGCAGCTTACCTTGGTTTGTCCTGTTATTTCCCTTTGCTTTAATTGTTCCTTGTTTATTATTTAGCTGCCATAGCTTTTTGGTGTAGCTCTGCACATTTTGCAGACTCCATTTTGTTTTCCTAGTCTTGTTACGTTTGTGTTACATAAAATTCTATCAGTTTTTATTTATTTCGGACTCCTGTCTTTTGTGTGTTTCCATGCTACCTCCGAGTGTTTCATACATCCTGATACTGACAAACTGGAAGGGAGGATTACTCTGGGGTCTGCAGTGCCATCAGAGAAGAATGACCATCTGGAGACATCGCTGAGTTAGGGACATCAGAATGACCAACGCCCTTTTCACGTCCTACAGACGCTTCTTCACTGATGCATCAATCATTGAACCAATGTAATAACTTGGTCCCTATAGTGACTGCAAACATGACATTAAGCAATTTCCTCAATCAAATAAATGTTGTCTTTTAAATAAAATCCCCAGTTTTAAGATTCATAGTCTGTGATATATGATTTTATCACTTGGTTCCTAATAAATTATCTTTGTTAATGAATTAGAGGATTCATTTTACCAGTGAGAAACAGATTGTAATATTGCTAACTGCAATCCAGCAGACGGACCTGCAGGGCAGAGGTAGGGAGCATAGTTACTGACCCTTGACCTGGGATCTGGTGCCTATATAAGCAAGAATAGTTAGGTCCAGTTCCGGGATCATGGGCAGGGTGCCGCAGCGTAGTCGGGGTCACGGTTTCAAGTTCATGGCAAGGTGTGGCAGCATAGTCAGTCATGGTTCCAAGTTCCCCTCTGAGGTTCAGCAAGGCAAAGCATAGCAGGATATAGATGGAGTCCAGGAACAGAAGGCAAGAGATACCTTGCTCAGGCAAAGGAATGATCACTCTGTTGAACCTTTATAGGCCTAGACCAGGTGCAGACAATTACCAGTTGAAAGGGGAAGCTAACTTCCTGTTTCAGAGGCCATTTTGGTGCTAAGTCAGAGAAGTGTCAATGTTGGTGAACCCGACGACTCCTCATACTGATACTGGAAACAATATATCATATCTAATGTTAAACCTAAAATGATATATTAATAATAACACAAAACTTTGTAATAAACTAGCTTAATGATTTCATAGTTGAAATTAAAATATTAACCTATGGACTTCCAGTGTGACGTAGTGACAGCTCTGCTGATGCCCTGCTAATCTTCACAACGCCACAACATTTTACCTTCTCAAAACAACGCACAAGTGGATCCACATACACAGAGAAACATGAAATGGGAATGAACACGTTTTTCAAGCTAACCATCTCACGTCATGCCGCAGAAATTAAGCATGCAGACGCCATGATGGCAGAGACGCCTGCAGTGATGACTGAATCTGCAAAACAAACCTGAATAGCCTATGTATGAAGACATGGTCAAAGCTATTAAAGAGACTGTAGAGCCTCTATTGATCACTTAGTCTCTTTTAATTCTGAGGCATATCACAGAAAGGGGAAACTAAAGATATCATTACCCTAACAACTATATAAACTCAATAAACGCAAACACCTAGAAGAGTGGAAGGCCTCCCTTAAGAAGATATACATTCATACACCTGTAGCACCCAAGTGGGAGATTACACAGCCTATCTTACCTAGTTTGTGGTGCAATACCTGTTTGGAGCAGGAGAGCTGAGCTGATCTGTGGTCGTGTGGAGATCAGGACAGGCTTAGGTTCTTTCTCTGGTTCTTTCTCTTTGGTGTTCAGCGCCTCCAGCCATAGAGGGTTCCAGGGTATCCAGAAATCAGCCCCCACTACTGCACTCTTTCCCCCTCAGCCCAAGGACTGATACTCAGACTCAGGTATATTAGCACATGATATTTATTGGGTGGCACTCACTGCAGTTCTTCCTCACATCAGTGCATGGTCTCAGAGGTTCCATTCCTCTGGATGGTGCTTTGCCCCTGGTAGTATAGGGCATCAGGCTGAATCTGTTGTTCCCCAAGCTCAGAGGCTGGGGGTGAGCACGCTCATCCTGCCATAGGAGAGACTCACAGCTCTCTGCTTCTTCTCTCTTCAAGAGCTTAAGCAGGACTGAATACTACTGTATATTTGGCATTCCCCTAATTAAGACAGGGGTGGGCTCATGGTCTATACCTATTCCTGATAGGCTTACAAAGGCCATGAGGCACCACCTTACTCTTGTCCATCATAAAGGAACAAGGGTGGGGCAAAAACCCATATGATTAACCTATTACTTCCTGCAGATAACAGGACTTACATAACAGGGTGGGGAAAGAAAGACAGAATAGACATACCCTGTTACACAACATTCGCAAGCTAGAACTACTGAAATTCTGGGCCTAGACACCATAGTGATTCAGTTACCATTAAAAATAGCCCACAGGATTGAACTTCATCTTGGAAAAGATCAATATTGACAAAGGGTATTTTCAAACTAATACATTTCAGAAAGAAAATCATGTGGGGAAGGACTTACAGGAAAGTTCAAAATGTAACCTGGCAAGAGAAAAGATACTTTTGTTCCAGGACTTCTTGAAATGTCCAAGAGAATATATTGCAGTGCAGTACAGTGTGTTCCAACCTGTTTAAAACAAGACTGCAGGTTCACTCTGAAGTACTCGGCTGAAAGCGTCTAACTTGACATGGTTGCAGGCTTAACATGTTTTGGCCAAAATACTAAATTACCCATACTTACTGTATGAGAAGAAACAACAGATATAAATGTAGCCACCTATGGGGACTACTAGTTAATGTAAGGGTTTAACAGCCTTTATGGGTTAACTGTGTAGGGTCACTCAGGTTATTCCTCTCCCCATCATGTGATATACAGTAGGATGATTATGCTTAAGCGATAGGCTCTCCCTTATATGTCTTGTTACCAGTGATCTCACTGCAGGGATAAATAAGGGCTCTACTCAACGTTCTAAATGCAGGTTCCTTGGAGTTCCTCACCATGAGTGTTGTAAATATGTTTAAGTGTATAGCTAAGTGTCTTGTCCCTGTTTATTGTCTTCAGTTAAGGAGCGTGCCCTATATAGTTAGTAGACTCCTGACAAAGCAAAAGAGATTTTGCGAAACGCGTAGAGTTGTTCTATACCCCAGCGCAGAAGGACCCGGTCAGTGACGTCACTGCCTGTGACGTCTGCCGAAGCATCTGTTTAGCGCTACTGAGGATCGCGGAAGAGAGGAACCCCACGGCTGCTGTATGCGCAAGCAGCAGCTGATGAGTGGCGCCTATCCGATATTCAAGCGAGGCAACCGGTATCCACGAGAGCGGACTTCGTAACACATACACTGTATTTGGGGAAAAATGTGAGTGATCATTTTTGTGAATGTATCCACTAAATTATTTATATTAACATCCTGCACTTAGTCCGTTTTTCTTGTGTGCATACCTTGTTTACATGTTCATCTTGGAGCTGATACGAGACTCAGATTGGTTGTCACAGCAATCAAATATCCCACCTATAAGAAAGGGGCGACCCCGGTGAAGCACATTGCTGATTTTATCTTGGAAAAGTGTGAGTGTTCACTTTATAGGTGTTACTATCACATATTCCGTTTTTTTGATACAGTATTGCACTATGTATTTTTTTCTTCATATTTTTTCACATATCTAACGGTTCCTGAGCTCCCCGCTTTTGTCTACAACCTATATAGTTAGTGCCTATATTAATGGACCAGAGCATAATTGGATCGGCCCCTCCGGCAGATCCTTAGTAAAATCTCAATTCAATATACTGTACATGGACGAAGTATGCAGTACACAGCAAGGTGATAGTGATCCCAAAAAGCAGACTTGAGATGCGTCACTATTGACGCTGTGCAGGAGATTGACTATTTAACCGATACTAAGGGAAACATGGATAAGAACTTCCCCAGCGTGGGAGTGAGAACTACCAGGGGAAGAAGCTCAGAGCAACTCTTTTTGCCACCAGTTAATATCTCTGATGTGAAGTATGTCTTTGTATGGCGAGCCTTATAAATGGATGTGAATAAAGCTCTTCTTTGTGCTATAAAAATTTCTGGCATCCATCCTTATTATACCAGCATATCCACCCCAGCCTGCACGGACCCAGCTCCCTAAACAGGTGTGAGAGACTGAGCATTGCCATATACAGTATATAGTTCAAATCGATATAAACTCCTTTAGAGCAGGGCAAGGAGGGTTACATAAATTAACTCAATTTGTCATATTGGCTGTCCATTGTGGCTCGTATACTGTTGTATATTTGAGGTCAAGTTTCCCAATAGCCATAAAAGGTGACACTATTAAATATATAATACGATTGTGCATGTCTAATTGTAAATTGTTGGGAGTTATGTGGACCCTCCTCTTATCTTAAACTCACCCATCCCACCCCTATTTAATCAGCAGGTCCAAGCACACACATGTAATCATAGTAGTCATTGAAAGATTTCTTCCCCCAGCAGAAATGGGGAGATAACCTTATGTTGATAGCTAACCCAGAAATTTCTGCAATTCAAATTATATTAGATTTATTCTGTTTCTTTTTTTCCATTTATACTGTATATTTAACTCTTTTACCTTCTCTGGCGGCAGCATCTCCCAACATTTACTCCTGCATGGGCCCGTCAACATGGCTCCGTGCCGTTAAATGGCATCGCATTGCCATGACAACAGGACGTCACGGCGTCATGTTGCCCTGACAATGGGACGCCCTGAGGTGCCACATTTCCATGACAATGTGCTGCCTCATGGCGCAGTGACGTTCCATTATCATGGCAACGTGACGTCATTTGACGTCGCAGAGCCATGTTGACGAGAGCATAATGGGGGTGGTGCCACCAGATGTTGCTGCTGCCGGAGAAAGTAAGAGCCGAGGTCCCACACATATCCCTGCACCAAACACCCTAGTCAGCCCTGCAGTAACCCGGAGAAACCTAGCCGAAACCCGGAGTGGTCGCAACCACGAAAGCACAACATACTCATCCCATGCTATTTACTATATCATTGTTTTATTTCATCTTTTCTCAATGCAGTCGAGGAAATACAAAGGACACAGTATTTTCAAATTAAAAACAATTGTCTTCTGATTTGGTTTTTTTTATAGAACATTTAACACTAGTCACATCCAGATTAAAATCTTGCTGGGGAACACGTAGTAAGAGGGCTTACGTTCAAATGAATAAAAGCACACTGTGTAAAGAAAGTCTGAGTACACAGAAAACAAAGGAATGGCATACTGTACATGTAAAAAAATAAAGGGAAAAATAACTTAACTTTCAGAGAGAATACAAACCCCCCATTTACTACTTCCCGCCTTTTTTACAAATGTAATACAATTGGCTGGCCGAGCAAAGCCCAGCATATGTTACCTAGGCACCCGGGTTCTAGAGAAATCTGTCCATGACTGGCTACATTTAGGAGGGCTTGCTTGAATGCCTAAGGCACGTTCTATAGTCTTTTAGTTGGCTGACGTTAGTCAGCCTTTCTATAGAAGGGCTGCGTGCATGCACGGCAGGGAGCGGGGAACCGACAGACAGCGGCGAAGATGAGGAAATTCATCTTTTCGCGCTGCTGCCTGCGCTCAAATGTATGTATGTGTGTACGTATGTATGCATGTATGCGTGGATGTGTGTTTGTATGGATGTGTGTATGTGTCAATAATTGCAGAAGTAAAACAAAAAAATATTTATTAAAGTATTTTTTTCTTTAAAAAATCTTATCTAAGACTTACTTTCACTCACAGAACCCATGCACACACATATACTCACACATACACACACATAAACACACATATACATTACCTGCAGCTTCCGGCACTATATACAGGAAAAGCATGCGGCACGTGCACGCGCGTTCGCATAGGAACACGCGGCCACACGGCCGCATGCTCTATATAACAGCCCTTATGGTTGATTCTTATACAGTTGTAGCAGGCATCTGCCATTTAGTAAACACAAAAAAACAAAACTGTGCGCTACTACCTAACTACCTATAAAGTTTAAATGTATAAATATATACAGTGCAGTGACTATACCATCAATTTAGTTATAAAAAATTTATAAAAAATTAAACCACAACTCCCACAGTGAGATAATTATACATTAAATAATAAGTGCCACATAACCGTGTTGGGGATAATGGCGTCTGCAGCTGTAAACGCAGGGGTGGCTCAGCACCCCACACACACTAAGAGAATGGAAACAAAAGAAAACAGCGCACAACACCAAATAGTGAAGCAAATTCAACAATATATTATAGAATTAAAAAGGGGGTAATATATCTGCGTACATGAAAAAAGTTGGTAAAAGGCATGTGGTGTGTATCACACTGTTTACCACTCGGCAGCTGTTAGCTGTAGATTCAGGTGCTTGCTTCCCTCTGCTGCTGCAGCTCAGTTGATTCTGGGGCAGGACGTCAGTCTTTTCACTCCCAAGGGGATTTCCCTTCATGCAGCCAGGTTCAGCAGCTGGTACTGGGGCTCGGTGAAATCGCTCCTGCTTCCTGGCCGATATGAAGCTCTCCTGTAACCTCTGCATGTGTATCCTCTTGCCACGAGGTTTAAACGCAGCTTGCTGGGTACCCATGTACCACTCTAATTGCCTATATGCTTACATTGGCCTTTGTCAGTATTGGCCTGTCCTTTTTTTATTTCATCCTGTGTGCTTGTTGTGGACACTTGTGGAGGACTTTGTAAGACTGTTTCAAAAACTTCCCTATTGAATCCACCACTGCTGTGTAGACAGTGACGCCATTACACAGCGTCCCGCGACGGAGCGGCATCGTGGCACGCTGAGGGCACCCGCAAGCTGCGTTTTAAACCTCTGTGCAGAGGATACACCTTACCGGTACAGGAGCAGCTTCATATCGGCAGGAAGCAGGAGCGATTTCACCGGCCCCAGTACAGCTGCTGACCTGGCTGCATTGAAGGGAATCCCCTTGGAGTGAAAGACTGACATCCTGCCCCAGAATCAACTGAGCTGCAGCAAGAAGGGAAGCAAGCACCTGATCTACACGCTAACAGCTGCCGAGTGTAAACAGTGTGATCACACTTACAGGCCTTTTACCAACTTTTTTCATGTACGCAGAATATACCTCCTTTTAATTCTTATAGTAATTTGGTTGAATTTGCTTCACTATTTGGCGTTGTGCGCTGTTTTCTTTTGTTTCCATCTGCCATTTAGTGCAAAGCTACTGAACTAAACTACTGAGCAGAGTGCCTTCATAACTACAAAAATGGCTGCAATGCTAATATAACTACAGAACTCTAGTGAACTTAGGCCTCGGACATGCTTACGCGCTGCTGGCGGAAGTGCGCTGAGGCTTGCTCCCCTCAGCACTGCCCCTACAGCAGCAATTAGAGCGGCTTTATTAGGGGCTCGCGCCACTGCGTCAGCACACTTGGGGACAGCGTGTGTCTGACGCGTTTTGAAATTTTCCCCTTGAGACGGGCACATGGCGGTCCACTGAGCGATTCGCCCAATAGGGCGAACCAGCTCCTTGACGTCATGGCCCGCCCCCGTCCGCCCCCGTCCCGCCCCCCGTCCCCCCCCGCTCCCGCCCCCTGATGGCCGCTGTGTAAGGCCAGGGAAAGCACCGCTTTCCCTGAGCCTCAGCGCGCCTCAGCACTGTTTGGGGCACTATGTCCCAGGCCTTAACAGCAAAGCACAAGTACAGTGGAAAAAAAGAACTTACCATCCACAATTGGCCTACCTATAACATTACACCTGCATTACACCCACTTTTGTTGGTCCTTTGGGAAAGTTGCTTAGAGATAAACACCTACAGTACATGTACAGTTACCGTAAACAAAAGTTCCAGAAGACTTGTTTTGAATGGCGGGCATTGACCAATGAGTCTTTGAAGACTGCACATAACAATACAGGATATTAATCAAGGTAGCAATGATTTTCTCAATTCATAGAGGTTATATGTTGAGTGTTTTATGACAGTGAAGCTTTTAAAATCACATCTTAATAACAAGATCTTGATTGACCCAAAAAATAGGGAATACTGTATTTAGAATGAAAAACAGTGTAGGCCAACTACAATACGTCTTTTCCCTCATACAATAGATAAATTCATCTATTAGTTAAATAGATTTGTTAAATGTTTATGTAGCATGGCCAGTCCAGACTGCCTCTCTACCCCCTGTCATGTGAGCCCTTAGTAGTTATCGGCTGTGACAGGTTATCCTGTGGGCATTGACCCTCCTCATTCTGACTCCCTGAGTGACAGAAGTGGTGGTGAAAGGAATCTGTGTGCAGCCTATCATGGTGCAGATCCTGTGCCCTCCCCTTCTGAGACTCAGGGAGGAAGTGACCAAATTATAGAGGAAGCTCAGACCCTTAGAGGGGTGAAACCTTGATTCCAGCTTCCACCCTCCTATGGAGAGGAGGTGTGTGCTGCTCCTCCTGGCTGGGAGTGAGCCAGGCCAGTCAGTCCCTCCTGGGCTGGCTGGTTAAGAGAGATTAAGACCTCAAGACTACCAGAGGGCCAAGCACCATCCAGAGGCCTGGGACCCTCTGATATCCATCTGCATCCGCTGTGTAACATCTGTAGTGACTGCAACAATAAAGCATCCCTTTCATATATCCTGCCTGAGTTTACATTCTCTTGGGCAGGGGGGGTGTGAAAATGGGGTTGCCAGTTGGCTTGTCCAAAAATATGGACCAATGGTGAAAGGTGCGACGCACGCGATAATCGTTTGGTGGGAAGAATGTTATTTATAAATTACCTGACATGTCATTTTTTCTAAATTTCACTCCATGTATTCACCAATTTGCACCAATTTAATTTCTATTTCGTAAAAAATCTGAGGAGTCTTGGGAGGGAGCACCCTTCCGAGGATGTTTTAGGAAAAAAAATATGAAATAGTGTAAATTGGTGCATGCTTGGAGTGAAATTTAGAACAAATGACGTAATGGTCAGATCATTTTATAAATAACTACCGCAGTCATACTGTACTGGCGAGCAATACTGATCTTACTATGCTCCTCCACAAATTCCAAGATTGTTGCACCCCCCTCCTCATCCTCTCTCTCCCCACTTGTCCTCTCACCCTCCCCCCTTGTCCTCTCACCCCCCCCCTTGTCCTCTCACCTCCACCCTCCCCCCCCCTTGTCCCTCCTCCCCCCCCTTTGTCCTCTCCCCCCTTGCCCTCCCCCTCCATCACCCACTCCACCCCTCCCTTCCTCCCCTCTCCTCCTCACCCCTCCTTCATCCTCTTTTCCCTCCCTCCCCACTTATCCCCATCCCCCCCATGCACCTCCTCCCCCCCCCCCCCCTCCTGTCATATCAGTACAGTAGCTTTCAAATTTAGCTTCAAAATCCCCCTTTAAATTGCATATTGAATCAGCCATTGAATAAGTTAAGTAACCTGCTCTGCCTCTTGGAGATCTGTAAGTAAGAGTGCTGCAGAATTGCAATGCTGCTGTGATGAGAGCTGAGTTATGGAGCCTTTTCTGAGAATTTACAATGGTGGTTATTTTTTAATAGATCTTGAAAATGGGAAGACTGTTAGTATAGTAAAAGAAAAGTGAGGATGAGTGAGCAATTAAACAAAGTTGCCAGTACTGTATGTACTGTCTGTCACCACAAACACACACACACACACACACACACTCACTCACGCACGCACAGACATATACACACTCACACACAGTATATACACACACAGAGCATACACACCACCACACTGAGACATACACTCACTCACACACTAAACACACACACTGAGGCACCACACATATACAGGCAGGACACAGACAGACAGAAAAGACAGACACACATTCACACACACACGCAGATAGACAGACACACACATATACAGACAGGACACAGATAGACAGACACACTGACACACTGAGACACACAGACACAGCCTCACCTCTCTGCTGCATGCTTTTCCTCCGCTCTTTGGTCCCACCCCCCAGGCTCCTGCCACCTCCTGATTGGCTGAATTACACAGGAGCAACCAATCAGAAGCTGCCCAGCCCCCTAGCAGCAGCAGCCCTGCTCTATCCCATGTCCGGTATTATCTCTCATATTTTACAGGACAGGGTAACCAAATACCGGCCTGTCCGGTTCAATACCGGACACCTGGCAACCCTAGTGTGAAATAAGTCTGTTTTGGTAGTGACTGTCTCTGGGATTACTGGAGCCCACTGAACCAGGAGGCGCTGACACCCTGAGTTGAACATCAAGATCACCAAAAGCCTGTCCTGTTCCCCACAATATCGCGGACCTCTCAGCTCTCCTGGACCCTCACAGGTATGCACGCACCACAAACACCTGTAGCAGAAGCAACATGTCCCAGAGTGGGGTGGGGGGGTGGGGGGCAGTGCTATACTGTATTTAGATATCTACATATCAGTTTAATATATATGTAGATACAATATACAGTATGCATTTATCCTAGCAATAGGTTTTCCATTGCTACTCTGCATTAACCGGTAATACATTGACATAATTGCAAGTAAGGTTACTACATTTGACAATCATGCACTTCTGCATTATATTAATGCAAGATAATGTGAGCGAATATATAGACATTTCATAGGAGTAAAAACAGCTTCTCCAGCAGTTCAATAGAAAATAAAAATCATTTATCCTGCTTTATTGGATCCACATTTATCTAATTTTAGAATCATAAAAAAAATGCAGGCATTGTATGCAGCTTCAAGATTACAATGAGCAATTCTGTGTCCTAATGACACAATTATTTTGTGCTAGCCTGCAGCACAGCAATAATCTAATTCAATATCAACGTGGTAACAACTTTTTTACTATGTAGATATTTATGGCAATATGTGAAGGCAAATTTTCTTACACATCAATTGGTTGAAAACGTTAGCCATGTGCAAAAATGACACATTTATCTTGTAACAGAATATTATTGCCAGTCTTTAAGTAAAAAGTGACCTCCTCAATCAGTTATTGATAATTAATAAATGGTCATTTTATTCTGACACGTATGGACAAATTGAACCCCACAGATAACACACAAAATCCATATTATGTATGGTATATTAGAGCGACCCATATTTTGGAAAGAATAATACAGTAAACCAAGGTTTATACACATATGGTGAACATTTTACTCCACAGGGTTAGTATACCAAGATACTGTAAAGAAAAGTGTGCTTTGAAGGACAATCGTGGAAAAAAATATTTGTGTGCGCCTCAGAGAATTTTAGCCCATGCTTAGTATGCGTGCTTTACCACAAGAGACCTTTCGGTGCCAGAAAACATCTTGTAAGGGATACATGGCTGTTAATGTTAGTTTATTTAAGTAGCATTACTTCTTTCCAGCATGCCCAGGGCAGGGGTAACATGGCAGCCATAGTGTCTCACTGGCCTCTGGAACAGGATTGTTTATTTCTGTGTATTTTTCCTGCTCTCAGACCGACACGCCTCCTATGCAACGGAGTCTAGGGTTAAGCTGGAATCTCAAGGCAGACGCATTCACATTCCAGGTGTCCATGGAGGAAAAACCCTACACCCGACGTGGAGTCCTATCTACAGTCAATAGTCTCTACGACTCCCTGGGATTTGTAGACCCAGTCACTATACAAGGAAAGTCTCTTCTCAGAGAATTGTCCATCGAAACACGGGACTGGGACACCCCATTGCCCACAGAAAGGCGAAAAGAGTGGGATATTTGGAAGGATTCTTGGAAGACCCTTGAACAACTTCAAATCCCATGCCCCTACTTACCAACATCTCTCACCACTGCATGCAGCAAAGAGCTTTGCCTATTCTCAGATGCCTCAACAAGGGCCATAGCAGCGTGGCCTACCTAAAGGCCACAGATGCATATAAAAGACACCATACCAGGTTCATCCTAGGCAAGGCTAAGCTGGCACCACAACCCGACCATACCAAGGCTCGAGCTATGTAGTGCAGTGTTAGCAGTAGAGCTGGCAGAGCTCATTGAGAATGAAATGGACTGTAAACCAGATGCTATCAAGGTCTACACAGATAGTAAAGTGGTGCTAGGCTACATATGCAATCAGAAAAGGAGATTCTATGTATACGTAGCCAACAGAGTAGAAAGGATCAGGAAGTTGACAACCAGAATCGCCATGTATTCTGACCCCAGAAATGCTCCTCACACAGAAGGTAGGAGACATCCCTGCCCCAGTCGGAGACTTTACCTCAAAAGATATGTACAAACGCCAGTGGAGACAGGTGCAGTGCCTTGCCAATACATTCTTGGAGCGCAGGAGGCGTGAGTATCTCGTTACACTCCAGGAATACCACAAATAGCAATCTGCCAAACAAGACATCCAAGAAGGAAACGTTGTCTTGCTAAAAGATAAACAGGTAGCCCGGAACGAGTGGCCTATGGGTCTCATAATTAAGGCCATCCCAAGTGTGGATGAAAGGGTCCGCAAGGTTGAAGTAAGAGTTTCCAAACAAGGAACTGCAAAAACCTTTGTCAGGCCTATTACAGAGACTATCCTTCTAATGTCTAAATTGGATTCCAGCAAGTTAGCGTCGGTCACCTGTTCTATGGACTCCTAAAGACATTTGGAGCACACAGTCATCCTGGACTGGTGCACCAACTCTGCATCCCTTGCAAAGGGGATCTTGGAGCCAGTGGTACCGGCCGGCACCACGGTGTTATGTGAACATGGACTTGATACATTGTTATTTTATTTTAAATGTCGTGGAGCAGGATTGTTTATTTCTGTGTATTTTTCCTGCTCTCAGGCTGCCAGCCCTCCCCAGCTAAATTGCACATTTTTCCTGCTCTGAAGCAGCCAGAGCTGTGTATATTGCAACATTATTGTTACAAATAGTACCCTTCACACAAACCATTAGACAGTTGCCATAGCAACTGCCCAATGCTCATATTTGAGATGGTTTAGTCCTCTCCCCCTGCCTTTATCTGTATATTGGTATGCCCCTTCGCTTGTTCCTGTCTGACAGGAAAGTGTGCTCTTTCCATCAGCAGATACAGTGAGTAAGACACATCTTCCACTGCTCCCTTAGAAAGGCATTCCTTTTCACCTTCCCCTCAGCGAAGCACTTCTCTCCATAGCAGAGCACCTTTATCTCACCAAGATAATTCTCCTGACAAGAGACATTTGGTATTACAATCCACATACAAGAACTTTTATATTTCTGTTAACTCCACTCAATAAAGTTGAAGAAAATAGAAGGACTATGTGTGCTTTAAAAAGGGGATGAGTTAAGCTACATGGATCTTCTCACATGCTAAGGTGAGCCTGGATCCAGAATACTCTCCCTATCCTCCATGTTTATGAGCACTGTCCTTCAGTTAGAAGCGGTCATCATCTTCTTGGACTTTTACATATATCTAACCCCATATAACTACTACTTGTTTATCAAATCGAACTGTATTCATCTAACTACATACATGATAAGAATGATTTTGTTGTGCACAGTAAAGAAGCTCCAGGATGCTTTTAAACTATGACCTCCCACCACCTGACAAAGTGTTGCCAAACACGAAACGCGTTGAGGTATCCTGAGTCTCTGCAGAACGATTGACATCAGCGCAGGATGCAGCAGGAATACCCACCTTCCCCCTTCCCTCACTCAGTAGCGGGCATGCAGCTCAAGCTCCGCTGCTAGCCCAGGTGATATCAGTGTGGACAGATTTCACAGCCTCCAATCGGCACCGGTTGTGAAGGGATATTACCAAGCACTGAGGTATATGCTTACATCTTAGGAAGGGGTGATGTGGGAATGTGCCGTTATTTAAGACAGCCTTGTCTATTGCATGTGCTGTAAATTACCTTGTTTTAAAAATTGAATATAAAGTTATTATAGTCATATTGATTTTGTTTTTTCTTGAGCCCCCTTCTTTTATATGTTGTAAGCTATGATCTTGCATATGTTTTTAATCAGATCAATATGACGCTACTTTAAAAAAAAAAAAACACAAAGAGTGAAAATGGTTTAATTAGTTAGGGAAAAGAATAGAAAACCGAACAAGCAGTAGGAAGCAACTGTGAAAAAACAATGCCAGCAGCTATTAAAGAGCTAAAAGAGGTTTTGACATAAACTATTATTTTTATTGAATCAGTTGCCAAGGCAATCATTCCAAAGATATAAAGAATGACAAATGTAACTGTTTAAAAAGCTAAAGACGTTTCAATGTAATATAATATATTGTAAAAAGCTGGAGATTCATTTAAATGATTGAATATCTGCATCGAGAGGCATGCTTTGTCCGCATTATAGTCAACAGACTCTAGAAGGTATTGGTATTAGAGGAAGCACACAGGAGACTTTGGTTGAGTTAAATTAACTTCTGCTGTATTAAGGCATCAAAGCAGGTAGACATATAGTAACGCTTCAGGACTATCAAGTCCTTTCTTCAGACCATACACCATTATCAATAGTCAATAGACTCTATACAATATTGTAAATCAGTCATTCCCAAGAGTTGGTTCCGGAACCACTAAGGTTTTAGGAGGTAGGTGTCTCCACGGGGTTTGCCCAAATAAAATGTATCAGCAGATACCAAGCAGTATAGTGGGTTCCTGAGCCCATGGGGACTACGTACTTAGTAAGGCCCTAAACTGCATCTTAGCGTGTGCAGCTGACAAATACAGCAGCAGATTGAAAAGTCACTCCCCACAATGCTTTGCATCCACAGTGGCCATGCAGTGTGGGTGTGACTTTGGAAGCTCCCACAGTAATTAACAGCTATAACACCCATGCTGTCTGCACACACTGAGGCACAGTTTGGGGCCTTTTTAACCATGTTCCACCCACGAGTCCAGGTCCCTCTGCTGCCTTGGATATGTCAAACTGTTTTGTTAGCAATAGTATGTTAAGTAGGCAAAAATATTTATCAATTAGGGGTTCTCGGAACAAATATTTTGCAGCAGGGGTTGCACAATGTAAAAATGGTTGGGAACCCATGCTGTAGCTTATTTCAAACCAACCAGTTAATTTCTTGAGGAACTGAGGGCCAGATGTAGAGTTTAGATGTAGATGTTGTGAAGAGGACAGAGCTGTGCTATTTCAGAAATAAGACCACAAGTTAAGCGTTATGGAGTCGCCAACCACTGTTATAATACCATTGGCTATGTGTAATTTTTATATCTTGCACAATCATACGTCTGTGCGTAAACCTTGTGTTTGTAGTTAAGTGTCTGCATGACTTTAGCTCTTCAGGAAATGAGTGCACAACCTATACAAGTTTACTTTAGGGGTCCTCCCTTCAGTCTGCAGCAAGTCTGCATAGCAGAAGCAAGCTCTGCAACATTATGACAGAGATAACAAGCAGCCAGGACCCTGAAAGGAAACAAATCACACATTTAACAGAGAGGAAGTCAAAGTACAGGTGTAGTAAGATTTACTGTTCCCTAGCGCCGCCGATGGACAAGAAAATGTCTGCGGCGATGAGGACAGTATTTGCCGTGATGGGGCATACTTCTGAATGGTACCTCCAGCAGCGTTAATCAGTGCCACAACTGCCGTGGCAGCAGCACCGAAGACTTTAAGCTTTGCTACATCTGTACTCATTGAGCATATCAGGCATGCCAAATACATTAACTCTACCCTATAAATTCTTTCTCATCTTCTGCGGGGTTCTGGGTCTATTTTCATGAAGGCCAAACATTGCCAAATAACGTCTCTGTATGAAAAAACTGTATTTTCATGGCTTTCTAAAAGAAGTGTTAGTCTTGCTAAATATACACCTGGTCCCTGTTGGCATATAATTAAGAAGTGTTTTTAAATTAACAACAGCCGTTATTTTAACTCTAAAATGGTAGCTAAATAAGAAAGGGGAAATTTAACGTGAGCACTCACGCTTTTTTAAATAAATGATGCCTAGCCATGCCTCCACCCTTCCCATCAAGTTATTAGATTAACATCTCCCATGCAAAGTGTGTTGCGCTTCTTTTTGACATTCTCTAAATCAGGATCCTCTTTTTTTCGAGCTGCAAACCACCACTTAGCACATGTTCAATGAGTTTTCTTGGACTCCACTGTTGTTAGCCACTCTAAATTGGCCTATGAGTGTTTCAATTAGATATACTGTGTATATAATATATGTATGGGCTTTTAAAGCACTTCTGTGTTATTCATTTGGAATGAGTAAATTCTCTGACACAGCCCTCAGCATAAAATATCTGCATTAATGTAGTACATGTTTGAATTAATACAGTGCACGTTTGGTTGATATAAAAAAAACATAGAGATGGCAGTAGTAAATAGAACAATTTCATCATATTGCAGTGATACTTGTGGGGTCATACATTGATCTGTGCTTGGAGTCGGGCCTTTGTAGCTAAGTACTTACACATATTAATTTTAATTTAATGCATTTAGTTTACATCAAAGCTTCCCTTTCAATTATTGTAATATATTATGGCTTAGGTTAGATACCGGAGAAAATGTGGGGAGATTAGTGACATTGATATGACAGAGTTAAGTAGATAAATGTCAGATTTCATTTTAGAGAAGCGTGCTACTGACCACGTGAATACCACACAACACTGAAGTATTACAGAAATGTCATAAAAGAAGAACACATTTGGAATTATTTCCGATAAAATGTCCAACCTTACTGTACAATATCAGGATGCGGCAAGTAAAAAATCAGTCATTAATGGGAGGAAAGCAAAAGAAAATATAGAATACAAGAAAGTGCTTAAGCCAAAGCAATTTAGTCAAACAACATAACGTACTGTTTTTAAGGGCTTAGACCAATTTAGAGAATTTATAAGAAATGGAATCTATTTCTTTAGAGATGTTGTCCTTTCAGGGTAAGGCTGCTCTTAGAGTGACGGTGACACAATGTGTATGTATTGCCGCATAAGCGCAACGCGATGGAATGACGCTGGTGGCGCAAATTTTTAAACCTGGTCAAATTTGATTTTTCAGAGGCTGTCACCACATGTGACAGCCTCTGAACCAATCAAAGACCTGGTCGGCGGAAAGTGAATTCCAACTTTCGCTAGCAGCGACGGTGACGGGTGACGTCATACGTCGCGTCGCGCGCACTATAAGCGCGGCCTAAGTTATGATCTATCCTTACATGCATTAGCATATGCTATATATAGATGGGTGCATTTGGATCCGCAGCGGATCGTCCGGTTTCTTTGGTCTGCGGATTTCATCAGATCAATCCCAAAAAGGATGATTCGCGTTTTGCGGATTTTTATTACCAATACACTCCGCGGATTCGGCATCCCCATGGCGTATTGTTAAGAATCCACCAACGGATTGCGGAATCCGCGGGTTTGGATTGTACAAATCCGTCCACGGGTTGTATCCAATGGCGGTTTTTGATGAATCCGCGTGGATTCAAATCGACCAAATCCGTTGGCGGATTTGACACCGGAAACAGATTTTGGGGGTTTCATCAGCAAACATCCAGGAAACGGATCTGGGAGGAGTCGCCCATCTCAAATGCTATACATACAGTAAACCAACAAAAGCTTGTTAATATATATAGTCAAACTACAGTATAAGAATTCAAGTGCACACTGTAGAAACGATCAAAAAGATATCCAGAAAATGGGGCTGATATGCAGAACAAATAGTAAATGTAGGAAAACACCCTGGAGGGTAGTCATATGTATAGATTCATATTTTGTTACACATTAGAAATATATAAAACGTATACAGTATACTGTAAGGCAGGCCTGCACAACACGTGGCCCGCCTGCACTCATTGTGCGGCCCGTGGCGGCTTTCCCTGTCCTCCTCCCTCCCGAGCTTGCTTTCCCCCCCGCAAGCCCATTACCCCCCCCGCAAGCCCTCTTTCACCCCAATCGCGAGAGCGCTCTCCCCCTCCTCCCCTGCGATCCCGCTTTCACCCCGCGTGCGAGTCCGCTCTCCCCCTCCTCGCGCGCGAGCCCGCTCTCCCCCTCCTCCTCGAGCCTGCTCTCCCCCTCCTCCTCGAGCCTGCTCCCAGGACTGCGCGCTGTATGCATTTGGCACTTCCTGTTTGCGAGTGTGCTAGTCCTGCCTGCTCTGCTGCCGTGATGTGAGGTGTAGGGGGGAGAGTGAGGTGCAGGGGGTGATGTGAGGAGAGGTGCAGGGGGGGTGAGGAGAGGTGCAGGGGGGTGATGTGAGGTTCAGGGGGGGTGATGTGAGGTGAGGTGCAGGGGGTGAGGTGAGGTGCAGGGGGTGATGTGAGGTGAGGTGCAGAGGGGGTGAGGTGCAGGGGGGTGGGATGTGTGGGCTGTAGGGGGGTATTGTGTGTTATGTGGAGGGGGAATATTGTGTATGGGTGAGGGGAGAGATGGGGGTGTGAGATAGTGTGTGAGTCTCACAAAGGTTGATGATGAGGGGTGAAGGGAGGGATATGAAGATGAGGGGTGCTGGGGGAGATATGAAGATGAGGAGTGCTGGGGAGATATGAGGATGATGAGGGGTGCTGGGGGAGATATGAGGATGATGAGGGGTTCTGGGGTAGATATGAGGATGATGAGGGGTGCTGGGAGACATTAATGAGGGGTGCTGGAGGCGATATGAGGATGATGATGATGATGATGAGAGGTGCTGGGGGAGATTGATGATGATGATGATGATGATGATGATGATGATGATGATGATGATGATGATGATGATGATGATGATGATGATGATGAGCTCAATACGCCTCCAGCAACCCCTCATTAATGTCTCCCAGCACCCCTCATCATCCTCATATCTACCCCAAACCCCTCATCATCCTCATAACTCCCCCAGCACCCCTCTCATCCTCATATCTCCCCAGCACTCCTCATCTTCATATCTCCCCCAGCACCCCTCATCTCATATCCTCCCTTCACCCCTCATCATCAACCTTTGTGAGTAGACTCACACACTATCTCACACCCCCACTCTCCCTCACCCATACACAATATTCCCCCTCCACATAACACACAATACCCCCCTACCCCCCACACCCACCATCCCACCCCCCCTGCACCTCACCCCCTCTGCACCTCACCTCACACTCACCCCCCTGCACCTCACTCATCACCCCCTGCACCTCACCTCACACACCCCCCCTAACCTCTCTGTCACTCGAGGAGGGCATGAGGGGGGTCAAAAGCCACAGGACTACCTGTCACAGCCTAGACGCTAAGGACTTATGTGACAGGGGGAAAAGAGAGGTGGAATAGACTAACCCATGTTACACAAACAATATACGTATCTCCAGGGGAGGACTTTGTCATGTGTAGACCATTGTGCTAAGATATGTGCTAAGATATACTCATGAAAATAAGGTCATTCTCTATGAATACAGGTTTTGGGAGGTAGTGAGGGATGGGGGAGTAATGGGCTCTTAATAGAGCCAATGTTGTGTGCCCTTAGTGTAGATGGTATGAGATAAAGGGCATCACATGGGGAGGGCCCCATAGTTACATGGCTAAACTACCAGGGCAAACTGATCTGGGAAAGGTGGCCCAGGAGTGTGGAAGGGGGTGTTTAACAGGTTGTTGAGCACTTCAAATATTTTGTTTATTGTATGTGAATCTGGAGATCTCTCAATTGTCTCTTGTGTATGAGTCGATCAGTCTAGTTCTTTAGACTACTGTAGATAGACAGGGCCCTACTGATGGTCTATCTCGTGTCAAATTCCAGCATAAAATTTGATTTAACTTATGTTTTTTTTCTATTATTATATTATGTAAATATATGTTATTGCTATAACTTGAATGTAATTTTAACCTACAGTATGTATCTTAAACCTTAAACACCATAGTATAATACAAACAAAACTAAAAATAGGATCTTTTTCCAGTTCTTAAATAGTGCTGCTACCCTCCTATCTTGGTCTCTGGGGTGTCTCTTAAAACGACCTTTTTACATAGCAGGTTAGTAATTTGTTTTTGATGAAGTGGGAGAGGCTGATTTGCATGTCTGTGTTAGGAGAAGGAATTTGCAGGTACCTACGGGGTCTGGCTAGGGAGGGGATACCTTGAATGAAGGGAAGGGGCAGTCCCGGAGAGGGGGGGGTGTGGTGGTCGTCTGGAGGGGGGAGTGAAGGGGTCATGTGGAGAGGGAGGGGGTTTGCCAGGGGGGAAGGAGATCTGCAAGGGTAGGAGGGTCACTAAGGATGGGATGCAAGGGGTAGGAGAGGGTAAGTGGGTGGGAGTTACCAGGGGAAGGTCGTGCAAAACTGTTTTCTGGTTAAGTGTTTTCCCGCCAATAGGCTTGTAGTGCAATTGTTATATTGGTTCAGATTTCTATATTGAGTATCGGAAAGATCTCTTTTTTTGGCTTTTGCTATGTGCAATCATATTGCTTTCAATGTACAGTGATGTAACATCAAAATCATAACAACATCTTAAGACAGTCCCCTTAATCCCATCAATTATGCATCCAGAGGGTGGCCAGTGACATAGGGCAGTTATTTTAGCAAGAGAAATAACAAAAAAATAAAAAGGGTAAGTAGAGATATTACTCAGCTGTTTAGGTGCTGTCACGAGAGACCCGGTTTATCAAACCTCTTTTATACTGGGATCATATGATTGAGCAAAGCAAGGAGGATAAAATAAATTGTAATTTATTTCAGGAAAAGACCTACACACAATGTAACACAATTTACACAGTTAACACACTTTTGGGAACGAGGCTAACGAATAAACTTGTCCTTTAAACAAAATTCTCAAAAATGACCTCTGTAGGAGCCCTTTCCATGACAGGGAGGTACTCACGAAATCCTGAAACTGATTTCGGCATGCAATGCCAGCGTGACTGCTACATTCTCAAAAGCGGGACTTAAAATGTTCTGAGTCAAAATCTTTGAACCGGCTCGCGTCTATTCAGCACAGAGATCTTTGAATTTGCCGCTGATGGTTTGGCACTTGGAAATCTCCTCTCCTGATTGTCTGCAAGGTTTCTTATGGGTTTCAGTGTTCATCACAACCTCTACAGCCTATCAGAGCATGGGAATTCTCTGCCAGCCAATTACCGATTTGCAGGTATTGTAAAGCCGGGGGGTACCTTTTCTCATTCTGCCAAGGGCATGCGCCAACCTGGCACCTCTGCCTCTTAGTATACTGAGCCCACCCACTGTCCAGGCTCCAAAGAGTCTGGGTTTGGGCAAATGGTGGCCGGGGAAGATGTATTAGCCTAGGATGGACATACTCTAGTATAAATGCAGTACCCCTCTGTTCTAACACCTTGGCATCCCTGAGGCTTTCAAGCCGAACTCCGCACAGAACCATAGGCACCAGCTTGATAGCCATCTGGCCCATGGAATCCAAGACTCAAAAATCCCACAGTCATTGACAGGTATCAGACACTATAACCTATTAACATAAATCTTTAATAAAATATACTGTGTCCTGTATCTGTGTGATAAAAATGTGTAAGTCCTGTTCTAGTGTCAGGATGGGTAGTAAGGGGATATACTGCCGCACTTACATGCTACATCCTCGCCTCACTCTAGAAATTACTTTTTAAACTTTTTATACAAAAACCACTCACAGCTTTATCATATAGCTGGAGCATCCTGAACCGGAAAGTATGGCATAATAAAAACCTTTTCTTTACAAGAAAGTCCATTGTGCCCATTTTTACTTTTTTTCTAGTGTCCCTCAGAAAACAGGATTTCCTTGGTACAGTAGCTAGCTTGGAGGCAGCACTGCTTTTTACTTCCTATGATCCACAGAAGAAGATGATCTCATTTTGTCTCACTATAGATCTACAGTACACATCTCAGCATTAATAGAATAATATTGAACATCTGGGGTTTAACATTCAGCAGATCCACTAAAACATTATTGGAATGATTTGATGTCTAAATTACACAACAAACAATTGGCCCATATTTAGTGAATAGTATGCTGAAAGACACCTTACTGCACACAATACAATAGTCAGTGATTCCCAACAGGGGGTTGGGGGAACCCCTAAGGGTGTGTAAGGTGTTTCCAAGGGATTGACCCCAAAAATAAGTAATGACAGATCTCAGGCAGAATAAGGATTCCTTAGTCGTGTGGGGACTACACATTTAGTAAGTCAACCAAACTGTACCTTTGCGTGCGTTATATTACAAGAGTTTCAAAGTTGCTCTACAATGGTTTTATCCCCAATGGCAAGGCATTGTGGGGCTTTGGAAACTCCCCAGTATTGACTGCTACAGTTATACCAGCCATGCTGTCTGCACAAACAGAAGTGCAGTTGGGGCTTATTAAACGTGTGATTATTCCACAGCTCAGGACACTATACTACCTGGAATCAGTCAAACTGTGTTAGCAATAGTCTATGAATAGGCAATAAGATTGATTAATTAGGAGTACACATAATAATTTTTTTCCAGGAAGAGGTCACTGTGTAAAAAAAATTGTGAACCAGTGGAATATGCAATATAAAGACTTTCAGCACAGAAAAGTGTCATGAAATAGCATTGCTTAGTTAATATGGCGAATCTGGACGATTTCGGCAAGTATTTCGCAGGATAACCTTATTATTTTCTAGAGCTAACAGCATTTCCAATTAACAAAATACATAAAAAATAGCACAGTCTAGAGGAACAATTTCCATACTGTGTACGTCTCGATTAATAATTTACTATGTTAATAGAATGTGCCATGGGAAATAACAACAAAAAAAACACTTTAATAATGATCCAAGCAATTTTATAATCCAAGGAATAAATGACTCATAGCATTCAAAGGTTCAGTTTCAAATCTATCTTATTCCCTAATGCCCATATGCACGTCTTAATCCTCATATATACTTACATTTTTATTTCATTTGTACATATGTAGAGATGGACAAAGTTTTCTGGTGAATTGGATCTGCAGCAGATCGATCAGTTCCTTTGATCGCGGATTCCAGCAGATCAATCCCCAAAAGGGCGATTCGCGGTTTGCCGATTTTTTCAATATTATTACCAATACACTCCACGGATCTTGCAACCTGTGGATGATTTGTAGAATCCAATCCACGGATTGAGCAATCGTTGGCTGATTCTTAACAATCCGTTGATTGGGTTCTACAAATCCATCCACAGGTTGTATCCAATGGTGGTTTTTGATAAACCGCATAGATAAACTGACCAAATCTATTTAACGGATTTTACACAGCAAAATGGAATTTAGATGGAAAATGCAGGGAAAATGCGGGAAACGGATTTTGTCGTATTCGCCCATCTTTATAAATATGTAATCCTGTTGTCTCCCATGACACCAATCAAAATGTTAGTTTTTTTTTGCAACATTCATTAAACAGAAACTGTTCATGTTCTGAAATGATAAATTTGGTTTGGCCCCTGATATTTATTTTATGGATTTGTCAGTTCATAGTATATGTATAGAGTAGTTAAGATTTACTGCCTCCATTGCCGCAGACCGACTGACTATGAATCTGCGCATGTCTGCAGGCACCAGAAAAGAAGTACATTTTGCGGCCTGGAAGGATTAAAGCAGTGTTAATTGTCTCAAGGCCAGTCTGTAATAGCTGCGCAGAGGAGTCCCAGAGAGAAGCAGTCTCTCCCTGTCTCCCTGAGCAGCTCTTACCGCGCTCAAATGTTTTATTATTTTTATATACTGTATTAAATCTTGTTGTCTCTGGAGGTGAACCCCATTCATTTCAACTCCAGAAACCCCCTACTTCCGGAAATGTGACCTCTGTACGGGGTTCCGGTAGCACTCCGGCTAGGTGTAATGCTCCCTCGCCATGTCACAATAGGCTCAGACGGAGTGGCTACTGGCAGCCCCTATGGAGGTCTATATTTCCGGAAGGAGTGGAACACCGAGTTGAAATTAATGGGGTTCACACTCCGGAGACTCCCTGCTTCAGTACAGTATAGAAAATAATAACATTAGATTGCTGGAGAATGCTCAGGGAGACAGAGACAGCTTTTCTCTGGCACTCCTCCAGACAGTGGCGTGGACTGGTAGGATTAACTCAGTGGTGGTCCCATTCAGAAGCAAGAACCACCCTCTGATTAATCATCCCGGGCATTTCTGCGTATGGTGCTGCCCTTCCACACTCTGGCGCCGCAACCTTGCAAGCCAATGGAGGCAGTAATTCCTGCTACTGTACATCTATAGGACGTAGACAGCCAGATCCTACAGTGAAAGCGATAAGAACAAAAAAAGTATTTTGCATATCCTCCAGTGTTAGTCCACAGTTTTCTAGATTGGTCAACAAGGCAGGAGCCTGCCAGGTTACTGGTACTGTATTTTGTTTTTGCATTATTATTATTTTTTATTATAAAAACATCGCTAAAGATGATTGCACTTTGTTTAAACTAATGAACTCATCATTTAATCTCTAACAGAGCTGTATTGTATTTTATTTAGGAAACAGTTTTTTAACATTAAAAAGTCAATCACGGTTAATACAGTTTTTTTTTCCAAGGTCACAATCACACATATTCTCCTATTATTTTGTCCCATATATTAATACTGTGAAGTACAGGGTAAGTATGTACAAGTTTGGAGTCTAACAAAAATATATAATACTGTAAATACATACAAAGAAACCTTACTATGCGGTGTCAAATGCATGATAAAAACCATTCTGAGTAGAAAAATAGTGCAAGAGAAACAAGCACAAGAAATATCAAAGGGTCTAACAAATTTTCTTGTTTCATGTTCTTGCTTTGTATAGTATAAGTCTCATAGATAACAGTACAGTAGCTACATCTGGTAACGAGTATGTACCATACTCAAATCAGATATATGCATTGAATGTATCTGTCACTGACCATTGCTTATGCTAGTACTGTCATATATTGCCTATGAAGCTCTATACTCTGGAAAAGAACACTTTAATGCATGGGTGCGCAAACTGTTTTTTTGGGGGGGGGGGGGGGGGGGAGCGCGGGCGGTTGCAAGGGCCCCGCACTCTTCCCCAAGGCATTTAAATTAAATGCCGGGGGATCGCGAGGCCTCCGTAACCTACTTACCGGATTCAGAAGCCTTGTTGTGCCACATTGCCGTGGAATGCGGATCAAATGACGCCGCGGGGTCTGTGTGATGTGATGTCACATGACTCCGTGGCATCATCTGATGGTCGTCGTCATGGAAACGGGGTCAGTGAAGTCATCGCGTCATTGACGCCGGTAAAAAGGAAGGGGGGCACGAGCACCTGAGGGTGTATGTAGGGGGCGCATCTCCAAAAGTTTTGCTTCCCTGCCTTAATGCAAGAAGTAAAAAGCACAGTGCAGTGCGGAGAATGAATGGCTCCACTGCTACTGGAAAGGGCAATAAGAAACTTAGACACGATATTCTAGATAGGCTCTGGAGCTGAATGCTGATTACATCATACTGTACCTTCATATGAAGCATTAGAGCTTTTTGAAAGTTTACAATTAATTGCTTACATTCATATTAAGACTTGAATTCTACCAAGCTTAACAGAGGTTTTAATGCTTCTTAAAAGGTGTGTGCATGGTCATCATTGCAAATGGGTAGTAATACGTCCTAGTAATGAAAATGTAGGGAACATTTCACAAAACATTTTCACAAAAGCTAGAATGACTCTAACATGGCTACTTTTTGCTAAAACTACGCACAAATTGTCAAAAGTAGCCAATTTTGCGAACATTTTGGCCAGATCTTACATTAATGTACCGTATATGCAAGGCCATCTTGCCTTGCACTTTGGTCGTGTCACCTTGCATATTTTGATCACCTAACTTAACGGGTTTGAAAACATTTTTTTCACAATTGTTTTCTCGATAAAATTGCCAGTTTTGCTGGGTTCAGGAACTTGTGCGACTTTTTACACTTCCCTATATTTGAGGACACAAATATTACAAAACCTATTACCAATGAATACCGTGAAAACATTTCCACTTGCCGATTCATAATTTGTAGACTCACTGATCAAATCAACAGAGTTGCAATGGTTCTGGTTACCTTACAGCACGGCCTGCACAACTTCTAAAGCGAGAAGGGCCGAACTGCTCCAAGGAAACAGATTCGGGACGCACGCAGTAAATCATCATCATAATCATCATCATTCATCATCATCATCATATCATACATCATCAGCCATAGCAGCAGCAGTGTCAGCAGCAGCAGCAGTCAGCAGCAGCAGCAGCAGCGAAGCATCAGTCAGCAGCAGCAGCCAAGAAGCAGTCAGCAGAAGCAGCAGCAGAAGTGATGATGATGATGATGATGATGATGATGATGATGATGATGATGATGATGATGATGATGATGATGATGATGATGATGATGATGATGATGATGATGATGATGATGATGATGATGATGATGATGATGATGATGATGATGATGATGATGATGATGATGATTTTACTCGTGCGGCCCGAATCTGTTTTCCTTGGAGCAGTTCGGCCCTTCTCGCTTTAGAAGTTGTGCAGGCCTGCTGTAAGGTAACCAGAACCATTGCAACTCTGTTGATTTGATCAGTGAGTCTACAAATTATGAATCGGCAAGTGGAAATGTTTTCACGGTATTCATTTGGTAAATAGGTTTTGTAATATTTGTTCCTCAAATATAGGGAAGTGTAAAAAGTCGCACAAGTTCCTGAACCCAGCAAAACTGGCAATTTTTATCGAGAAAACAATTGTGAAAAAAATGTTTTCAAACCCGTTAAGTTAGGTGATCAAAATATGCAATGTGACACGACCAAAGTGCAAGGCAAGATGGCCTTGCATATACGGTACATTAATGTAAGATCTGGCCAAAAATGTTCGCAAAATTGGCTACTTTTTGACAATTTGTGCGTAGTTTTAGCAAAAAGTAGCCATGTTAGAGTCATTCTAGCTTTTGTGAAAATGTTTTGTGAAAATGTTCCCTACATTTTCATTACTAGGGACGTATTACTACCCATTTGCCAATGATGACCATGCAACACCTTTTAAGAAGCATTAAAACCTCTGTTAAGCTTGGTAGAATTCAAGTCTTAATATGAATGTAAGCAATTAATTGTAAACTTTCAAAAAGCTCTAATGCTTCCTATAGTGAAGGTACAGTATGATGTAATTCAGCATGATCAGCTCCAGAGCCTATCATAGAATATCGTGTCTAAGGTTCTTTATTGCCCTTTCCAGGTAGCAGTGGAGCCATTCATTCTCCGCACTGCACTGTGCTTTTACTTCTTGCATTAAGGCAGGGAAGCAAAACTTTTGGAGATGCGCCCCCCTACATACACCCTCAGGTGCTCGTGCCCCCCTTCCTTTTTTACCGGCGTCAAATGACGCCGTGGATGACTTCACATGACCCCGTTGCCATGACGACGAGCATCAGATGATGCCACGGAGTCATGTGACATCACATCACACGACCCCGCGGCGTCATTTGATGCCGCATTTCCACGGCAATGTGGCACAACAAGGCTTCTGAATCCCGGTAAGTAGGTTACGGAGGCCTCGCGCGATCCCCCGGCATTTAATTTAAATGCCTTGGGGAAGAGTGCGGGGCCCTTGCAACCGCCCGCGCTCCCCCCCCCCCCCAAAAAAACAGTTTGCGCACCCATGCATTAAAGTGTTCTTTTCCAGGAGTATAGAGCTTCAATAGGCAATATATGACAGTACTAGCATAAGCAATGGTCAGTGACAGATACATTCAATGCATATATCTGATTTGAGTATGGTACATACTTCGTTTACCAGATGTAGCTACTGTACTGTTATCTATGAGACTTATACTTACAAAAGCAAGAACATGAAACAAGAAAATTGTTAGACCCTTTGATATTTCTTGTGCTTGTTTCCTTTGCACTATTTTTCTACTCAGAATGGTTTTTATCATGCATTTGTACACCGCATAGTAAGGTTTTCTTTGTATGTATTTACAGTATGTATATATTTTTGTTAGACTCCAAACTTGTACATACAGTACTACCCTGTACTTCACAGTATTAATATATGGGACAAAATAATAGGAGAATATGTGTGATTGTGACCTTGGAAAAAAAAACTGTATTAACGTGATTGACTTATTTAATGTTAAAAACTGTTTCCTAAATAAAATACATATACAGCTCTGTTAGAGATTAAAATGAGTGAGTTCATTAGTTTAAACAAAGTGCAATCATCTTTAGCGATGTTTTAATAATAAAAATAATAATAATGCAAAAACAAAATACAGTACCAGTAACCTGGCAGGCTCCTGCCTTTGTTGACCAATCTAGAAAACTGTGGACTAACACTGGAGGATGATGCAAAATACTTTTTTTTGTTCTTAATCGCTTTCACTGTAGGATCTGGCTTGCTACTGTCCTATAGATGTACAGTAGCAGGAATTACTGCCTCCATTGGCTTGCAAGGTTGCGGCGCCAGAGTGTGGAAGGGCAGCAACCAATACAGCAGTAAGATGCCCGGGATGATTAACTCAGAGGGTGGTTCTTGCTTCTGAATGGGACCACCACTGAGTTAATCCTACCAGTCCAGCCACGTGTCTGGAGGAGTGCCAGAGAAAAGCTGTCTCTGTCTCCCTGAGCAGTTCTTCCAGCAATCTAATGTTATTATTTTTCTATACTGTACTGAAGCAGGGAGTCTCCGGAGGTGAACCCCATTAATTTCAACTCGGTGTTCCACTCCTTCCGGAAATATAGACCTCCATAGGGGCTGCCAGTAGCCACTCCGTCTGAGCCTATGTGACATGGCGAGGGAGCATTAAACCCTAGCCGGAGTGGCTACCGGAACCCCGTACAGAGGTCTACATTTCCGGAAGTAGGGGGTTTCTGGAGTTGAAATGAATGGGGTTCACCTCCAGAGACAACAAGATTTAATACAGTATATAAAAATAATAAAACATTTGAGCGCGGTAAGAGCTGCTCAGGGAGACAAAGGGAGAGACTGCTTCTCTCTGGGACTCCTCTGCGCAGCTATTACAGACTGGCCTGAGACAATTAACACTGCTTTAATCCTTCCAGGCCGCAAAATGTACTTCTTTCTGGTGCCTGCAGACATGCTGCAGATTTCAGTCAGTCGGTCTGCGGCAATGGAGGCAGTAAATCTTACTACGTCTATACATATACTATGAACTGACAAATCCATAAAATAAATATCAGTGGCCAAACCAAATTTATCATTTCAGAACATGAACAGGTTTCTGTTTAATGAATGTTGCAAAAAAAAAACTAACATTTTGATTGGTGTCATGGGAGACAACAGGATTACATATTTATAAAGATGGGCGAATACGACAAAATCCGTTTCCCGCATTTTCCCTGCATTTTCCATCTAAATTCCATTTTGCTGTGTAAAATCCGTTAAATAGATTTGGTCAGTTTTAATCTATGCGGTTTAATCAAAAACCACCATTGGATACAACCTGTGGATGGATTTGTAGAACCCAATCAACGGATTGTTAAGAATCAGCCAACGGATTGCTCAATCCGTGGATTGGATTCTACAAATCCATCCACAGGTTGCAAGATCCGTGGAGTGTATTGGTAATAATATTGAAAAATCTGCAAACCGCGAATCGCCCTTTTGGGGATTGATCTGCTGGAATCCGCGGATCAAAGGAACTGATCGATCTGCTGCAGATCCAAATTCACCAGAAAACTTTGTCCATCTCTACATATGTACAAATGAAATAAAAATGTAAGTATATATGAGGATTAAGACGTGCATATGGGCATTAGGGAATAAAGATAGATTTGAAACTGAACCTTTGAATGCTATGAGTCATTTATTCCTTGGGATTATAAAATTGCTGTGATCATTATTAAAGTGTTTTTTTGTGTTATTTCCCAATGGCACATTCTATTAACATAGTAAATTATTAATCGAGACGTACACAGTATGGAAATTGTTCCTCTAGACTGTGCTATTTTTTATGTATTTTGTTAATTGGAAATGCTGTTAGCTCTAGAAAATAATAAAGGTTATCCTGCAGAAATACTTGCCGAAATCGTCCAGATTCGAGCCATATTAACTAAGCAATGCTATTTCATGACACTTTTCTGTGCTGAAAGTCTTTATATTGCATATTCCACTGGTTCACAATTTTTTTTACACAGTGACCTCTTCCTGGAAAAAAATTATTATGTGTACTCCTAATTAATCAATCTTATTGCCTATTCATCAGACTATTGCTAACACAGTTTTGACTGATTCCAGGTAGTATAGTGTCCTGAGCTTGTGGAATAATCACACGTTTAATAAGGCCCCAAACTGCACTTCTGTTTGTGCAGACAGCATGGCTGGTATACTGTAGCAGTCAATTACTGGGGGAGTTTCCAAAGCCCCACAATGCCTTGCCATTGTGGATGAAAACCATTGTGGAGAGCAACTTTGAAAGCTCTTGTAATATAACGCACGCAAAGGTACAGTTTGTTGACTTACTAAATGTGTAGTCCCACACGGACTAAGGAACTCCTTATTCTGCCTGAGATCTGTCATTACTTATTTTTTGGGGTCAATCCCTTGGAAACACCTTACACACCCTTAGGGGTTCCCCAACCCCCTGTTGGGAATCACTGACCTATTGTATTGTGTGCAGTAAGGTGTCTTTCAGCATACTATTCACTAAATATGGGCCAATTGTTGTTGTGTAATTAGACATCAAATCATCCAATAATGTTTTAGTGGATCTGCTGAATGTTAAACCCCAGAATGTTCAATATTATTCTATTATAATGCTGAGATGTGTACTGTAGTCTATAGTGAGACAAAATGAGAATCATCTTCTTTCTGTGGATCATAGGAAGTAAAAAGCAGTGGCTGCCCTCCAAGCTAGCTACTGTACCAAGGAAATCCTGTTTTCTGAGGGACACTAGAAAAAAAGTAAATAATGGGCACAATGGACTTTCTTGTAAAGAAAAGGTTATTTATTATGCCATAACTTTCCGGTTCAGGGGATGCTCCAGCTATATGATAAAGCTGTGAGTGGTTTTTGTGTATAAAAAGTTTAAAAAGTAATTTCTAGAGTGAGGCGAGGATGAGGCATGTAAGTGCGGGCAGTATATCCCCTTACTCCATCCCTGACACTAGAACAGGACTTACACATTTTTATCACACAAGATACAGGACACAGTATATTTTATTAAAGAGTTATGTTTAATAGGTATATGTACTGATAACCTGTCAATGAACTGTGGGATTTTTGAGTCTTGGATTCCATGGGACCAGATGGCTATCAAGCTTGGTGCCTATGGGTCTGTGCGGAGTTCGGACTTGAAAGCCTCAGGGATGCCAAGGTGTTAGAACAGAGGGGTACTGCAGTTATACTAGAGTATGTCCATCCTAGGCTAATACAGGGCTATCCGGCCACCATTTGCCCAAACCCAGACTCTGTGGAGCCTGGACAGTGGGTGGGCTCAGTATACTAAGAGGCAGAGGTGCCAGGTTGGCGCATGCCCCTTGGCAGAATGAGAAAAGGTACCCCCCGGCTTTACAATACCTGCAAATCGGTAATTGGCTGGCAGGAGAATTCCCATGCTCTGATAGGCTGTAGAGGTTTGTGAATGAACACTGAAACCCATAAGAAACCTTGCAGACAATCAGGAGAGGAGATTCCAAGTGCCAAACCATCAGCGGCAAATTCAAAGATGCTCTGTGCTGAATAGACGCGAGCCGGGTTCAAAGATTTTGACTCAGAACATTTTATAAGTCCCGCTTTTGAGAATGTAGCAGTCACGGCTGGCATTGCATGCCGAAATCAGTTTCAGGATTTCGTGAGTACCTCCCTGTCATTGGAAAGGGCTCCTACAGAGGTCATTTTTGAGAATTTTGTTTAAAGGACAAGTTTATTCGTTAGCCTCGTTCCCAATAAGTGTGTTAACTGTGTAAATTGTGTTACATTGTGTGTATGTCTTTTCCTGAAATAAATTACAATTTATTTTACCTCCTTGCTTTGCTCAATCATATGATCCCAGTATAAAAAGGTGTTGATAAACCGGGTCTCTCGTGACAGCACCTAAACAGCTGAGTAATATCTCTACTTACCCTTTTTATTTTTTTGTTATTTCTCTTGCTAAAATAACTGCCCTATGTCCACTGGCCACCCTCTGGATGCATAATTGATGGGATTAAGGGGACTGGTCTTAAGATGTTGTTATGATTTTGATGTTACATCACTGTACATTGAAAGCAATATGATTGCACATAGCAAAAGCCAAAAAAAGAGAATCTTTCCGATACTCAATATAGAAATCTTGAACCAATATACAATTGCACTACAAGCCTATTGGCGGGAAAACACTTAACCAGAAAACAGTTTTGCACGACCTTCCCCTGGTAACTCCCCACCCACTTACCCTCTCCTACCCCTTGCATTCCCATCCTTAGTGACCCTCCTACCCTTGCAGATCTCCTTCCCCCCTGGCAACCCCCCTCCCTCTCCACAATGACCCCTTCACTCCCCCCTCCAGACAGACCACCCACCCCCCTCTCCGGGACTGCCCCTTCCCTTCATTCAAGGTATCCCCTCCCCTAGCCAGACCCCCGTATGTACCTGCAAATTCCTTCTCCTAACACAGACATGCAAAATCAGCCTCTCCCACTTCATCAAAAACAAATTACTAACCTGCTATGTAAAAAGGTCGTTTTAAGACACCCCAGAGACCAAGATAGGAGGGTAGCAGCACTATTTAAGAACTGGAAAAAGATCCTATTTTTAGTTTTGTTTGTATTTATCTACTGGTGTTTAAGGTTTAAGGATACATACTGTAGGTTAAAATTACATTCAAGTTATAGCAATAACATATATTTACATAATATAATAATAGAAAAAAAACATAAGTTAAATCAAATTTATGCTGGAATTTGACACGAGATGACCATCAGTAGGGCCCTGTCTATCTACAGTAGTCTAAAGAACTAGACTGATCTGACTCATACACAAGGAGACATTGAGAGATCTCCAGATTCACATACAATAAACAAAATATTTGAAGTGCTCAACAACCTGTTAAACACCCCCTTCCACACTCCTGGGCCACCTTTCCAGGATCAGTTTGCCCTGGTAGTTAAGCCATGTAACTATGGGGCCCTCCCCATGTGATGCCCTTATCTCATACCATCTACACTAAGGGCACACAACAATTGGCTCTATTAAGAGCCCATTACTCCCCCCATCCCTCACTACCTCCCAAAACCTGTATTCATAGAGATGACCTTATTTTCATGAGTATATCTTAGCACATATCTTAGCACAATGGTCTACACAGACAATAGTCCTCCCCTGGAGATACGTATATTGTTTGTGTAACATGGTTAGTCTATTCCACCTCTCTTTTCCCCCCTGTCACATAAGTCCTTAGCAGTCTAGGCTGTGACAGGTAGTCCTGTGGGCTTTTGACCCCCCTCATGCTCCTCTCTGAGTGACAGAAGCGTGATGGTGACTCATGGCCTGTGTATAGCTTATCAGGTATAGGTACAGACCTTGAGCCCTTCCCATCTCGTTCATCAGAGAGGCAGTGCTAAATTTAGTTCGTTCTCTCCCACCTTTCCAACCAAGTGGAGGTGTGGGTCCTGTCTCTTCTACCTGTGGGAGAGAGAGGCCAGCCAGGCCCTCATGACTGGTTGGCTTAGGAAGATCTAAGGCTCCACACTAGGAGAGCCAGCACCATCCAGAGCCCTGGGATCCTCTGATGACCCTATGTAAGGAAGATCTGCAGCGACTCCTTGATAAAGGACCCGTTGGTCCGAAACGCGTAGGAGGTCCCTGTCTGTGTCCCCAAAGGGGGTGATTTTGTCTCTCACCATGCTGCAATAAAGGAAAAGTTTTTTTATTCCACACCTGGCTCCCTGGCTGTGCGCCATTCGTTTTTTCTATTGGATGTGTCTGGATTCTGGATCCTTCTTGGCTTGCACGCCGGCAGAGGAACCCTGGAGATGACGTGAGTGGGGCTTATTGGTTTAGACTATTATAGCTAAGTCTGACTGTTGTCACTGATACTTACAAGTCTTTAATTGCCTACCCACTCCCACTGGTTTCTCCAGGGTTAATATTACTCATGTTATTGGATGGAGTTGCTGCGGGTTTGAGCACCCCAACTCTTTTACCTATCTAGTCAGAGACTAAGAAAGATTATGGTGGTAGGGGATTCCATTATTAGTAAAGTAGACGGGGCTATCTGTTGCAGTGACCGCATGAATAGAACAGTTTGTGGTTTTCCGTGGGCTTAAGTTCTGCACAATGTGGATTGGGTAGACAGATTTATGGGAGGGGCTGCAATTGACCCGCCAGTCCTGGTACATGTTTGCACCAATTACAAAGTTAGAGAAAGATGACAGGTCCTAAAAAATGATTCCAAGGTAATATTTTCTGAAATACTACCGGATCCATGCACCTATCACCCCAGGGAGATAGTTGGCGTTAAAGGAGGTTAATGCATGGCATAGAAAGTGATTGTCACGGGGGACAAGGCATTTACACCTTTTTACCAGGATCATACATTGAGCAAAACAGGTAAAGTGAAATAAATTGTACATTTATTCGCAGGAAGAGGGATACACACAATGGAATACAAACTACATAAGAAGAGACACACTTACTTGGGACCTGGGATAAAAAATTAGACTTTCCTAACAATTTAGTACGAGAGTCATTAGTTGTCTGGGACATGGCCCGAAATGCCGTGGAAACCAAATCGGCATGAAGTTGCAGATGCCACCGCTCCCTTCTCTCCGGAGGACTTGAAATCCACTGACCGGGATTTAGCTCCAAACGTTCTGGAACTAAAATCATCTTGAAATCCCAGCCGCGACCGCAACATTCGTTTTTGAGAACTTGGTCCCAAAAAGCTGGACTTAGAAAATATTTAGACTTGAATTTTCTGAATCTGGCCTCTTGCTATTTCTCCAAGAGCATCTTTTGGTCGTTTCAAATTTCCCGATTGACTTCTGGTGCTCAGAATCTCTCCGGGTGATTGGCTGAGAGGATTCTTATAGTATTTGAGTCCATTCACAAAATACTACAACCAATCACAGCGATGGAACTTTCTTACCAGCCAATCAGAGTGATGCCAGTCTTCTGAAGCCGGGCAAGTGGGGATTCGGAATCAGCCAAGGGCATCCGCAAGTTTGCCATCTTAGCCACTTGCTATTCAGAAGCCACCCACTGGGTTAGGCTCCTCCAAGTCTGGTGGTGCAAATGGTAGTCCGGAGGACTTCCATTCATCCCAAGACGTGGTTACTTGAGCCTAGCTCTCCTGCCCAAATGTTCTTCACCCCTCTGGCATCCTCTGTGGCTTTCATGTCCGATGTCTGAGTAGACTCACTGGCACCAAGTTGGTAGCCCAGTGGCTCACTCAGAACATTGGATCTGAAAGTCCCAGCTCATAATACCGTGCACAACAGTACATCTTATACCTAATACAAATGTTAATAAAAAATATACTTATACATGTCCTAAGTCTCTGGGTATGGGGAATAGAATAAAAAGCTGCACTTTATTTTCTATTAGGTAGAAAAAACAGGATATTCAGCGCTCGTGCTGTGTGATAGTGTGGATGATCCCTTTGCAGCATGTACATAAAGCGTCTCCCCAGAAACTCTCAAATCTAGGTGAACCCCCCTTAGAAAGGGGGGAAGGCACCCTGAAATACAAGATAATAAAAAATGCACAAATGCGCACCAGGGATTAGTGGAAGGTAATTTATTAAAAATACACAAAAACTGAGGGGATCCAACCCCACCTCAGAACAGCTGTGCAGCTGGACGGCTAAGTACTACCAAGGAGAACACCTGATGGTGACTAAACCTAAGCTGCACAGATACAAATACAGTAAAATTTATATAAAAAACATTGAAAGAAAAAAACAAACATGAAAACAACCTATCAACAGATTTGTATAGAAACCGCCATAGAGTTGGGCACTGGCAAGGGGAAACGGACACTCACACTGAGACAGTCAGCAGACTCGCGGTGTCTGCACAGGATCCGGATCTCGGCACCGCGTAGATGGATAAAACCGCTGCTGTCTCCTGCAGGCTCCGTCTCAGCTTACCAGCATACACGCGCAGGATGACCTGTCGTGACCTCTACGCGTTTCGTACCAAGTACTGAAACAATTGATTGCCTATTCACATGCTTTTTGAGCCTTGTATTGGGAGGTTTTTTCCTCCACCCTCTATTTAGAAACAGATAATACTAGAAAACCTCTAAAGACTAAATCCAATTGTAGAAAAGAAGGAGAAGAAAAGATAGTAGTACAGACTGGAAAAAAACATAAATGCATGCTTGCCAAGGCAATTCCACTGGTTTAAACAGATCTCCCTACAATCATGCAAATTGAGGACAGAATTTGGCACACGTTTACTATGGAAAAGATAACAAGCTACTTAAAAAACTCTTGCACCAAATTCCTACAAACATGGGAACCATGGATCTAGTATATAAGCATACCGGGTCTAAACAGGGAATGCACCTTCCTTAAACCCCCTGCCCCACCCCCGACGCCACATATCATGATGGAGCATCTGGGGATCATAGTAACAGATTTCTGGGATTTCAGTTCTTCTATTAGAAAATCTAATCAAGAATAGACACACTCATTAAACCTAATGGAACACGCAACAGTATGTTGTGATCTGTAAATAAATAATTATATGAAATATGTATCCGTCATACCGAAATTATGTTGTACTGTAATGATTACTGCACACATGAATGCATCTCCTCCCCCCCCCCACCTTTTCTCTCCTTTACCCCAATAAAAATAGTTTAATAAAGAATAAGTATTAAAGAAAAATATATATACTATAACTGTTTTCAGTGTTCTGTTTATAACAGCAGTATATTTTCCTACTACATGGATGTGAAAAGTGTTCCCCTACTATCAATCTATTACAAACAGAACACCTAAACTAGTTATAGCAACCACAGATACCCAGCAAGCTCAAACTCCCCCACCCACCACAAAGTGAATATATATTTATGTCAACCAGAGAGCTACTGAGCGTGGCAATTGTATATAACAAGAGACAGGGGGTGCCCAATGCTGCATCCAATTGACAAAACATACGCGGACGAGGCACAACTTGTCTCCTCTGTCTTCTCCTCTGATCTCCTGTCCCTCTACCTGTCCCTCGGCCTGTCCCTCTCCCTGTCCCTGTCGTATCCGCGTGACTGTCCCTGTCACTGTCCCTCGGTGTGTCCCTCCCTTGCCCTATATGATTGTCTTCATCATCAAGCATGTCATAGAAAAGAATGTTCCTCCGTCTCCTAAACAATCTCAACATTTTGAAATGAGTAGCTGTGAATGAGCAGGTAATGGGCGTCCTTTAAATAGGTATGTGATGATGTCAGGTGACATAGTAAAATGCAAGGTGTTACATTAACATAATAAAGTACTTCTGTGGCAAGCTGTGTGCAGTTGTTGTTATAAGTATTTGTTGTGTGTATTCTGCAGGGAATGATGATATTTGGCAATGATGTGACGTGAACCTTTGTAGAAACATTGCTTGCAAATAAATAGTTGCATGTGCAATGCATGTAACACTTGTGAACGCAACAGTCAGTCATGTAATTAGGCAAAAAGGCTGAGATTGACGTGGGAAAAGTTTTGTGTAACATGTGTAATTAGGCATGTTATTGTGACATGTTGACAACAATGAATAGTCGTGTGCATATGCATGCATTTGTGTAATGAGGATAGTTGCTATAGAATGAGATTACAAGGTGTCCCAATGCTGAATTACTGTACATGTGTGTATAAGTTAGGTTGAAGTGCTTGTAATGCTACGGTTACAATGTAAACATGCAATGTGATTGAGCGTCCAATAAGTGACGTCATGAAAATAGGGAGGACCCAAAACTAGATGTAAACATGAGAAGACAGATGTACATGAACGTTTAAAGATGCGTGTCACATTACAAGCATTGTGTAATGTAAAGGAAGATGAATATACGGTGTATGTGTGACATGTGTGTCATGTGTAACATCATGTAAATAATTGTCGCTCAGTTCATAAAAATGTGTGATATGATGTGAGGTTCTCCTTTAAGAGTTGAGTATAGTATTTTCCCTTGGCACATCATCACATGATGAGTAATGTGACCCGCAAATGCTGCAAACATGTAAAAGTATAATGTTATGCAAATAATACACGTCAGCTGTGACACAATGCAGGGAATGCCCCCACACTGTAATGCAAATGACGTTTGTATTGTGAGCAATGAAACGTAAACAGTACTATACTGTTATACGTCCCCGCTCCATTGACTTCCATTGATGTACAGAATATTTTTTTTTCTAAGTGCCGTTGCGGCAGCCTTAGCGATCGTTCTCCCCTCCAAACTGCCAACTTTAGTTGGCGGGAGAAATTGGCCATAACATCTCAATTTCGTAGTGCCGATCAGGCCCGATAAGCTGTTTTTTTTTGTTGAATACAGCCGATTTAAAAAAGTGGCGATCAGTGGCGAAAACAGGCTTATCGGCAGCCGACTGGCCATAACAAAATAATCGGCTCCGAAACATGGCGATATCAAGCACTTATCGGCGCTTACTGAATCTCAAACCCAATTTTGGCTATAAAATGGCGATAATTCCCTTATCAACGCTTACTGCATGAGGCCCTAAGTGTGTCAAAGATAAAAATAAAAATAAAAATAAAAATGAAAAATGTGAAAAATGTAAAAATATATCAACCAAACCAAGGGTCCATGCTAGGATCTGGCTGCTCTCATCAAGGACCAACGAACTCCCAGAAATCTGTGAACAACAAGAAAAGAAAGCGCCCGATCCTAGTGCAGCATGAAAAAATACAATTTAATAAAAATGAATATGAATAAAACCAACAAATGCGAACTCACAAACACAGGATAAATAAATGCATATAATGAGTATACTCATTCGCCAACCGCCCACGTTGTGCCTTGGATGGCGCGCCCTCTCTCTGTCTGGGTTTTCTCAGCTCTGCTGAACCGACATCCAGCAGGGGATACAGGAAAAAGCTCACCACAATGTGACCCGGAAGTCCTCCACAATGTTAGTGTATCCGGATATGAGGTCTGCAGTCCGTGACCCCGCAATGCAGGGGCTGATCAGAGAAGTCTCTCTGCACTCCCAAAGGCAGTCCGTAATGAAGTGGGCAGTGAGGATAGAGTCAAAATGTATATCACGGTGTGACAGCAGCTAAAAAACGCTCTTCTCTACGCGTTTCTTCACATAAAGTGATTTCATCAGGAGATATCCCTTTGTATCCCCCTGAGGAAGGTCCCATTCTGTAGGACCGAAACGTTGGGTTTCTGGATGTATTTTTGCTTTCACTAATACACTTTGATTTTCAACATTGAGTGCTGTCTCTTGTTTACCAATCCTTGGAACGGTAACGTATAACTATATATATATATATATATAAGCCGCTGCCTTGAAAATGACTGCCCATGTGCAGACAAAACATCCGATTATGGCATGATACATAACATTTTCTTTGCAAGACATTTTTCTTTCTGTTGTGCCCATCCTTTACCCTTTTTCTACAGTATCTACATGGAGCACAGCTGGGTAGTGAACACTGGCTAGCTAAGTGAATTGAACTTAATGTTCATTTGGAATGCACACATTTTTAGTTTTTTTCTTAAGGACACTAACATCCTTCCTACTACAGTACCATCCAAGTGTGATTTCTTCAGATTCCATATACCAAAAATAACAAAGGGAAGATCTATCCCCTGCAGCTGAAAGACCACAATCATCCATTGGTTGAAATGCATTGAAAAAGTAGCAGACAGTGCTGTGCTTAAAAGACAGGAACAGCATGATCCTTTAAATTAAGGAAGAAAAACCCTTTATTCATATAATTGAAACATCTGTGATCTAAGACAAAGACCCAACTTGTCCACTTTACAAATGAGGGATAGTTTTACAGCAGATGCTTAAGTAACCATAACAATAGAGTGCAGGATGTACTGTAGAACACAGTTAGGAGAGTGTGTGCTACTGTAGGAGTGATGTACGTATAATGGAACTACTTTGCAGGCCACTGAAATATCTGTACACCATATATTTCTCAGTTTACCATGACATCCATATATCTACTGTGTATTACGTTTCTTTTCTCCTGAATATACCTAGATCAGTGGACTATTTATGTTTGTGTGTTTCAACCAGATGGGACTGGAAAACAGGGGGATAACATTTCTTGACTTTGTTTATTCCCATATTGCCTTGATGTGTTTTGTCACAAGATTTGGTTTCCATAAACTTTTATGACAGTCTTTTATCTTACAATAATCGTGTACTATACATACATATTGTGGATCACACGACTGCCAAAGCTAATTTTGTAGTCATCTCTGTACTTAAGTCTCACACAAATAACACTGTTAAACCTTTTACAGAGCTATCAAGCCTTCATTACTTGGGGTGAGTTGCAATCATAAGGTAGTCATCTTATTTATCATATCAAACTTCTACTGACTTTACGCCATGTAGTTTTACAGTAATTATACATTGTGAAGCTGCAAATCTCTACAAGTTGGAATTTGCTTTTCCAGCGATACTGCTGCGACACACTTTATTCGAGCAAATACCCAGTATGTACCTGGCAGATACCTGGAATGCGCCGCTCCTCACCTCAGACAAGCCCCGTTGCGTTTGCCTTCCCAGCCATGGTTCATGCCTGGCTGACGGGCGGCTGATCTGTTAAATGATAATGATTAGGATTTAATAGGCTGCAATGCTTCGCGTGTCTACCAGATGGCATAAATTCATGAATTGTAATGCAGTATATATATATATACTGTGCAGTATTGCAGCCAGCGGGAATAAAATGCTTCAATCCATGCCTGGAAAATAACGCAATGCACTCGGGCAGAAAACAGTCACAAACCTCAATACACCCGAGTATACCCGAATTCGTGGGACTAGCCGAGCTCGAATAAAGTGTGTTGCCAGTGTCACATCACACACAGAGACACAGAGACACACAGCCCCGATCCAGGCA